>CM053792.1:639109564-639794564 GCA_028749045.1 Cupressus sempervirens
TTTTTAGTCATGTGTTATCAATTTCAATTTTTGATGTCTGGTATACTGATGCCAAGCTTTGGGGACGTCATAGGTGTACTATGATCAGACCCCAACAAAGGGGCAAGTGCAGATGCAGCAGTTGTTTTAGGATGTGACCATCCTAGATCATCATTTGGGCTAGGAGAGATTAATTGCTGAGTACAAAGATGATTTCCCTTTTTCGAGCTTGTTATGTTTTTTGATAGCGCAGGCCCTGGTGACAAACTGAGTCCAAAAGGGCTTCCCACTAGAATGGGGTCGATTGGTGTTTTATCTGGTGTCACAGCCATGCAGGATGGAATGGGGGCTAGCTATACTAGTAGAGATGTATCATGAGCTTCATGAGATAGTGTACCACCAAGGTGGCTTATGGGCATGTGGCACAATGCTAGCGTAGATCTGGGCTTAGGAGCAAATTGTTGTGATTCGACCATGGGTACAACCACAAGAGTGGAGCCAACCCTACATTTTTGGGTATAGAGGTTTTATCCCACAGAGACATAGTGGGGATGTGACCTACTATCGGTGTGTTTTTAATGAGCTGATGACATTCACGTGACGGTTGTATCAAGAGTTTAATAGATGGTTAGATTCTTGGGAGCTAGATTATATGAGATATAGCAGGCCATTGGTGGGTGAAGCTCAGATATCATAGAGCAATTCATGATTAGCCAAGTATGGTAGCAGTTTGCAGAGCGACAGGGGATATCAGTGGAGACTACCACCTATGCTCAGATGCACTTAGATAAGGCCCTAGGATGGTTATTGATGCTAGATTGTTAGATGATAGTATGGGATATAGCGGATTTGGTAGCGACTCCTTGGGATTATTGCCCATATGTGGTAGATGCAGGGGCAGATCCTAGATATTTATATGAGATACAGAGACACCCATTCCCATAGTTTATTTAGCCTAATGTGCTACCTGTAGGAGGGGGACACAAGGGTGGTGGAGGCAGAGGTGGAGGAAAAGGCAGGGGTGTGAGATGGATTGAGGTTAGAGAGGGATCCCAATCAAGGAGGAGGAGGACATGGGCATAGGCAGCAAGGGAGATGGAGGAGGAGGAGGAGGAGGTGCCACTGAGGCAACGATGGTCTAGGAAAGTAGAGGTAGAGCCAGAGAAACCACTGAGGGGGGGGGGATGACGAGCTGGATGCTAGGATCCATGCATTAGAGGCAGAGTTATAGGTAGCACGAGTTACCATTGCAGTACGGGACTAGTAGTTGATAGATAAGTGAGCACAAGCAGATGAGCTCCAAAGAGAGCAAGATGCGACGAGGTGAGAGGCAGCACATCATGGCACATAGGTCACACATTATTATGTTTCCTATAGGGGTGTGGTACCACCAAGGCAAGGACTTCCTGACTACTTTGAGCAAGCTGATAAATCAAAGGGTGTAGTACAACCACCAAATAGGAGACAGGCTCCACCACTAGGGCCATCACCTCCACCTACTACAAAGGGTGGGAGTCAGTCATAGGTTGAGACCGATGTTTTGATTTTACATCATGTATTTTGAGACGAATATCTAGATTTTGGATCTCATTCTTTTTGTATATGTACTATGACATTTTGAGATATATATATATATATATATGAGATACTAGATTCGATTGGCAATCTTGTATACTTGTCTCAAATGGATGTTTTAGCATTTTAGTTTCTATGTGATGTTTTTGTTTCTTGCTCATGTATGCATTAGGTTGGATATTTATGCTCATGTTTCTCTCTTATGTATGATGTTGCTAGCTCTCATGTGTATGATATAGACTTGATGTTTTTGAAAATATGTGACACTTGGATAGACTAAATGTGATGTTTAGATTAACCCCTTGTGATGACAAGATAGCAAGATAGATATGAAATGAAAGATCAAGAAGGTGAGAGATGTGATAAAAAAAGAAAAGAAGATCACGAAAGTAGTTAGTTGATGGGTCCACACAAAAAAGATGAAGAGAGACTTCTCCCGATATGCAGAAATGTGAAAATAAACTAGAAAAATGAATCTAAAATGCAAGCTAATATGCAAAGTGGTTTACTGGCAAGGGACACCTAACATTTAGACTCTTATTTCATCATTGAGCATTTATTAGGGACATCATGAGATCATATATCCATCACTAGTATAACTATGAGGATATGAGTATGATCGATATCAGATAGGTATGTGGGAATCTAATCTAAGCATCAAAGACATAAAAGTCAAGATGACTACACGATCAAATTCCCTAAGTTTTATATAGCAAGATTACACCTGTATCAAGGCATAAATGCCAAGATAACCCCTAAGTGTGGTATTACAAAAAATAGTCAAGGATGATACTTTTATAAATCCAAGAGTCATATAAGATCAACATGAAATGCTTGAAAACACTATAGATAAAATAAAGTATACCCACAAGCAAAAATCAGTAAAACATGCCCCATGCCCCCAATCTTCTAGTCAATAACATCCTTGAGAGGCTATTAGGGAGGTAACACATACTAAACAAATCATCATAAATAGCACACAAAGTAAATAAGGATCAACATAGCTCAATCATTTAAGTGTTTAAGTGCATGTGTATAAGTCACTTGGCTATTTCTTCAAAGCTTTATCCTAGTAGTGAGAAATATTGCGACATCGGAGACTGTAGGTAAACTATCTAAAAAGTGTTAAGAAACACTTGATGTCCAGTTGGGGGGTAGTGTTGAGAAACACTATTTTGTTCAAGTTTCCAAAGAAACCCTAGTACACAAGGAGACCTCAAATAGGCTAAGCAGTTGTGCCCCCAAGACAAGGACAAGAAACAACTCCAAGCTAGGAATTGGGTAAGAAAAGTGAATGGGACTAATAGACATAGGTGCAAGAGTGCCAAGTAGCACCTGTTTCTAGGTTTTCACCACTTGGCAGATTTTCTTTTTTGGGTTATGCATCAAAGTGCCTATTGCTAGGTTTTCACTAAGATGATCATTTTTTCAGGACATTTTTTGATTTTTAGGATTTTTTTTTTCACAATCATAAATATGTACAAGATAGTTGAGCAGTAAGCCTTTTAAGCATAGAATTTATTTAAGTGTAGGATGTTGATAGGCTTTGCAAGCTCTTCTCCTTCAGGAGTAGACAACTGATAAGCACCAGACCCAAATGTTGTTGTGATAATGTACAAGCCTAACCAATTAGGTTCAAACTTTCCCTTCTGCTCTCTATGCTATTGATTCTTTGGATTTTCTCTAAGAACAAGGTCACCAACTTGAAACTCATGTGGATGAACCTTTTTTTAATATTGAGTAGACATGCACTTCTAATAAGCTCTCATGTGATCAAAAGTTTCTTTACGATGCTCATCAAGGGTTTCTAATTCCTATATTTGCATAGCCCTATGATCTTCATCAATTATCAACCCATGCAAAGAGAGTTTCAAGGAAGGGATCTCTACTACTAATGGGAGGATAGCCTTAGAACCATAAACTAAAGAAAAGGGTGTGACCCCTATAGGAGTACAAATAGTAGTTCTATAGGCCCAAAGTGCTAGATTTATCTATAGGTGCTAATCTCTCCCAAACTTATGAACTGTGTGATGCAGGATTGTTAGCAATGTTTTATTGGAAGCCTCTACTTGAGCATTCCCTTGAGGGTAATAAATAGATGACCAGTGTTGTTTGATCCTAAACTTCTTACATAGTTATCTTAGGTCCTTATTTTTGAACTGCCCTCCATTATTAGTGACAATACAAGAAGGGATACCATATCGACGAATGATGTGATTTAGTATGAACAAGGCAACATGTTTGCATGTAGCAGTAGATAATGGCACAACTTCAACCCATTTTTTGAAATACTTAGTTGCAATAATTATGAATTTGTGGCCACTAGAGGAACTTGGGTGAATTTAACCCACCAAGTCAAAGGCCCATTGTTGAAATGGCCAATATGTCACACAAGGGATCAACTCACGTCTAGGAGCATGAATTAAGTTACCATGGAGTTGACATTTTTGACAAGTCTTGGTATAACGAACAACATTAGCTTACATAGTTGACTAGTAATAACCTACTCTAAGTAGCTTCCGAGCAAGAGCAAGGCCATTAGAATGTGCCCCACAAATTTTTTCATGGACTTTGATGAGCACCTTTTCAGACTCTTCTAGTTGTAAACAGCTATGCAAAGTTCCATCTAGACCCCTTCTATACAAGTCACCAGAGACCAAAATGTAATGTGAGGCATTACGAAGGAATTGGCATTTTTGGTTGCACGTGAGGTTCTTAGGAATAATTTGATCATGCAAGTAGGAAAAGATGTTAGCATAGCGAGAAGCATCATGAGCTACAACAATGAAAATCACTTGGTTATTAGGGGAATCATAGGTAGGATGACATAGTTCTTCCACGAGGAACTAAAATCAAGATTCATGTTCTTGTAGTTGGAGAATAGAGGCTAGAGTAGCCATAGCATCTATAGCTTTTTTTTTTCCCTAGGAATTTTTTGAAATGTCGCAAAAGTGAAGTAGTTCCTTAGAGCATCTATCAACCTTTTATAAGATATCAACTTGTCATCCTTTGTTTGATAGTCATTATTTACCTAATTAATAACAAGTTGGGAATCCTTGTAGATAAGCAATTTAGTTATTCTCCATTCAAGAGCCATCTTGATCCCATTTTTTAAAGCCTTATATTCAACAATGTTGTTTGTACAAGGGAACAAGAATTTGTAAGATTTTGGAATTTTATACCCATGAGGAGAAACAAACAATATACCAGCTCCAACTCCATTTTGTGTGTGAGAACCATTGAAAAACATTTTCCAAGCTCTTTTAGTAATGTACATTATTGAGGCATCTGGAAATTAAATTGTATGGGTGTTGTATCCTCTAAAGGAAAATCAACTAGTTGATTAGCTATAGCTTTTCCCTTGATAGCTTACATTTGACATACTAAATGTCAAATTCTGAAAGAATCATCATCCATTTAGCTAGACGACCAATAAGCACAGCTTTGCTCAATAGATATTTCAAAGGATCAATTTTAGCAACTAGGTGGACTATATGCACCAATATGTAATGTCAAAGCTTTTGAGAGGAAAATACCACCACAAGACAAGCTTTCTCAATGTTGGTATAATTCATCTCATAGGAAAACAAAGTTTGACTAATATAATATATGGCACGTTCTTTACGAGTCTCATCACTTTGGGCTAATAGTGCTCCTAAAGAAGAAGGTGTAGCTGAGATGTACAAGATCAAAGGTTTTCCTACAATAGGTGGCATCAAGACTAGAGGTTTTTCCAAGTATGCTTTGATTTGATCTAGACTTTGTTGACATTCATCATTCCAGATTTGAGTAGAACATTTGTGCAAATTTTTGTTGAAAGGTTGGGCTTTATCAGCCAATTGAGAAATGAACCTTCTTATGGATTGTAAACATCCTTGTAGACTTCTAAGTTGACTAATATTCTTTGGAGAAGGAATATCCATGATAGCTTGGACTTTTTCAAGATCACCTCAATGCCTTTTGCTGAGATAATGTAACCTAGCAACTTTCTTGAAGTGATACCAAAGGCACACTTTTTTGGATTTAGCCTAAGTTGAAATTGTTCCATACAATCCAATATCAAACCAAGATCTTGAAGGTGTGTATATCTTGTTCTAGATTTTTCCAATGTGTCACCAACATAGTCTTCCATATTTTTATGCATCATGTCATGGAAGATGGTGGTTGAACTGCCTCACAATAGGTGTTCCATAGTCATGTGCTAGGCCTGGCTTAGGAATAATCTATTCAAGCTAAGGACTACTTTTCCCCTACCATGAGATGCATTTAGATTGTCAACTCAAGGACGTATACTTGAAATGGTTGGCATAGTATGTGCACTAGGTACCTTGATGAGTCATTATGCTTGTGCTACAGGAAAGTAAAAATGCAAAGGAAGGAAACTACACTACTATTGTGGAAAGGAAACTACTGAATCTATGAATGTTGAAAACACAATGACAAGATAACAAAGATTCCATCTTGACTCATCCACTAGACTGTTCTTGCAGATGCTGCAAGAACGTTCATGAAGTGTAATGCTACAGGAAGGAATTAACTAGCTACATCTTACTTAAAATACTGCTAATGCTAGTAAAATGATTCTATTCTATCCTAATCTAATCCACCTTCCAAGTGGGCCCCCTTGGTTGGCTTCTCTAATCTACCAATGCAGGATATAATCTAAAGAGAACTAATTCATTTCATTAATCAGTCATTACATGATTGGAAATTGTAAAACACAACTGCAACAAACTATGAATCAGTGTTCTCTCTTACTCGATAAAACTTATCAAAAATCAAAAACTAAAACTTCACACACAGGAGTCGATCCTGACATATATAGGGAATCTACTCTTTATTACATAATAGAAAAGTAACTATCCTAAGTTAAGTCTGTAGGAGAGAATATAGGAGAACAACTGAAAGCGAAAAGGAAGGATAACGGAATTGAGGAGGGAGCAATGAAGTCTCAGCATCCGCTTGTTACAATGTAAATGCAGAGAAGGTAATGGCTCGTAATAGCTCCTCCTTATTCACTGTCATGTTTCCTGGAGTGGTTATAACTTCCTTTTCATGGTTGTTCCTTGATGCTCGTTTCTCCTTGAATGTTGTCGGAAACCAACTTCTGGATTCTTCCGCTCATCTTTTAATCCTTATCATCAGGTTAGTTATGATATAAGACATATTTGCAAATAAACATCCATCAAACTAAATTCAAGCATAAGAACGCACATTTGGATATTTATATGAAATACTGCATATTAGATATAATTTAGGCAAAAGATGACATAGTTTTTCTACCTCATAAATCATCAAAGGTTTATCAAACATAGGCTTATGAGTGTTAAAACAAGGATAAATGGAGTATCACAAAGTATCTTAAACATAACAAAATAAAGGCATTTTTTAGACTCATCATCTGCCCCCTGCTAAACTAATGCTTGTCCTCAAGCATTACACTTTTTTGTCAAAGATCTGAGCTCCCCAACTTCTATCTTTCCCTTGCTACTGCTCTTGAAGGTGTAATAGAATCCTCTGGTCCTTTCCCATACTTCTCACCTGTGGTCTTCCTGCAACTTATCAAGTTTGTCAACATCAATATCATACAGGGGCCATAAAAGCATTGGAGGTTGCATGGTTAAAGGACACCATAGCTCTGGCCTTAGTTGCTTTCCTAGTTCTAAATATTTTGGAACTCTATATAGTGTTGCTTCCAAATTAATAGGACTGTGAGGCTCTGATTTCTTGAGAGGATCAGGTAACTGTGCCCATCTACCTCTTACTCTGGTCATAGCTCTCTGGAATGCAAAGTAGGGCAAGTTTTCATATTCGGCATACACTTTGGCTCTAGTAGTAAATACCTTCTTTCTAACTTCTAGATTACTCTTCCCATAGGTTAATGTAAACCAATCTCGAAGCATTTCTTATGGTTATTTACTTTCTGCCCTCAAGGGTAAAGGTTTTGTTCTCTCCTCATCTCTGTAATTAATCAGTTGTCTGTCATAATTCGCCTCATTAGACATCCATGACATTAAAGATTTCAAACGCACATCTCCTATATAGAGCAAAGGATTCCACTCAGTTTTTGCAGGAATGACAAAATTATGAATATACAACTCACACAATAGATTTTGCTGCCATGGTGGTAAGGTTTGATACAGCCCATAAAAATTTTGTGTAGTTTTGAATTCTGCATTTACATTTCTGAGGGTTAACATCAAATGAAACAAAAGATATTGTTCTTCCAAATAAAAAGCATATACTTGAGGAGGTGCTCTGCAAGCAAGAGCTTGATCAGCTAATTTAAGTGCATGTTCCATGCGTTGTTTCTATCTTTCTAGATGTTCTTTCAATTCTTCAATCTCCTCATTTTGTGATGTTATGATCTTCTCCTCTTTTCATAGTGCTTTAGCAAATAAATGCTATCCATATAATTGGAAAAGGAGTTTTTGCAAGGTGACGACACTGTTATCCTCTTCATAATCCTTTTTCTTTTTCTGTTCCCGCCATAGATGTTCTGCCAAACTATTGATCCATGTTGACTTAAATGGGACTAAGGCAGTATTCGAATCATGACATTCAGGAACTACTTCATTCTCATGGCTTGAAACACCTAGTAAATCCATTAAGATTTCATTAATTTCTTGCTCACATGTTGCAGGAGGATTACCAGAAGCTTCTGTCATCTCAGTGTGAAGGGGAGAATGGTCAGAAATTATCTGCACAGGAGACTCTGGAGCATGTGCTTTAGACAATATAGGATCTTTTAAAATCTGCCCTCTCATTCTAGGGCTTCTCCACAAAGGAGTTTCTTCTTGTACTACTGTCTTTTGCCTACTTTTCTGTTTCAATATCACTAATATAGGATTAGTTGCTGCAGGAACCTTCTTTGTTTTCTTCTGTTGCTTAATTGCAGGACTAGGTTTTTGTTGAGCAGCGGTTTCTTCTGGTGACTTTCGTTTCCTTTTAGCTTTACTAGTAGTGGGTTTAGGGATGTGGAGTTCAGGTGGAGGCACATTCTCTTGAATGGAAGAAAATTTTGATTCAATCCCTTGGGTGTTTTCTGTTTCAGCTCCCTCAATATTTTGTTCTGCAGGCTCAGTACTGAGAACTATGTTTTCCTCACCCTGTCGTTCACTAGGGTCAACCTGGGGTTGTAAGGTTTTAAATTTCAAAAAGTCATCCCATGTCAAAGGGGATACATCCCTAAGAGACCTTTCTATTAACAATTTAATCAAGGCATGGTGAGTGACAAAATTATCTTTCCCTTTTTGAGTCTCTTCCACACTAATACAGAGCATATTATACAAAAAATTTCGAAGATTCACGGCAATATTGTGCCTTATATAACTAAGCAACTTAAAATGGTGTGCATGTAAGTGAGAAAATCTGCCTTCACAAGTAAAATACTTGATGACATGTATTGCTAGCTCAAGATATGGAGGCGGCAAAGATAATCTCTTGCACCCCTGCTTTGTAACATCCAATGGAAGGTCATGTGGGGTAGTGAACTGGGCCCTTGCTGATCTAGCGTCATCCAAGCTCGGATAATGCTCTCCAATAGAAAGTAACCTTGTTACTTCTGCAATTCATTCTTCTGTTGCAATTACTGTCAAACCCCACATAGAAGCTTCACCATCATCAAATGTCCTGGTGAATTCTACAGCTACTTCTTCATCATATGCTATTAAATTCAAACAATAACCTAACCACCCGCATGCATTGAATCTTCTTACTACTTCTACGTCAGAGAGCAACAAAATGTGCTCAATTGGCTCTCTTCTCTTTAAACCTCCTCCCATTTCTTGATACTTCTTTTGCTACTCCGTTTCTCTCTCCCTTTCTGAATGCAAACTTCAAAACTCTGCATTATTTCTCAGACGCTTCATCACTTCTTTTTGGGAACATTAATTGTCATAACCAATTGTTATGTGCCATAATTAAACTTTAGGTAAAAGTAAATCATGAACTTGCATGGGAATCATCTGGAAATATGGTTCAAAGGCCAAAATTTTAAAAATAGGTCACATCATGGCTTAGAACAAAAAATTTGGGACGAACAAGGAAAAAAATTCATTCAGAAAGTGGGAGTACAACACTTGACATGGCATACTTATGGCAAAAAGTTCTCATTAATAAAGAGTAATGCCAAGATTTTAGAAAATCATCACAGTCAATCAGGCATGTCATTGGATAGTACGACACTCCCCTGCCCCATGCTAATTTTACGACAAGTGTCCTCACTTGTCAGACTAGTATGAGTGAGGGACTGGAATACGCCGTAATTATAGAGACTATGCAGTATTATATATAATTAACAAAATCTACAAACTTATAAATGAATAATAGTTTGAAAACATTTATACCTGCCAAGTGAATTGTCACATGCTACAAAAAAAAAGGTGGCGAAAATAATGTAAACGGTAGCATCCATCAGCATGTGCAGATTTGATTGAAAACACAAAAAACTTAATTATGTAGAAAGTGAGTGGATGGAAGATTAAGAAATGGAGTAGGGTGGTTGGATGGAAGATTAAGATATGAATGGAAAGAAATATCATGAAAAGAAAATGGACTTTATGCGAACATAAATTTATTATTATGGACATGCAAATTAGAATTAATGTTGAAGAGGAGTAGGCGGAAGGTTTTCACCTTCTATTGTAGGAAGGGATACTTGAGTTGTTTTTGGATCTGGTTGTTCAAACTGTTGCATGAATTCAGTTTTTGTTTGAGGTTGTTTGTAAAGTTTAAGTCGATGACCGTTGATCAACATTTTGAAAGGCACATCATCAATTGTGGTTAGTTGAACTATTCCATTGTCAAAGACATGGATGATGTGATATGGTCCTAACCATCGCGTCTACAGCTTCCCTAGCATATCTTTAAAGCAGGAATCATACAATAATACCTAGTCACCAGCTTTTAACTATTTGTTGAGGATATGAGAATCATGCCAGTGTTTTCTCTATTTTTGCACCAGTTCAGTGTGTTCTAAAGTGGTCTTGTGCATTTCATCCAAAGAATTAAGATGCAGGAGGCGTTCTCTTTGTGCTACAGGAAGATCAATATCTAAGGTCAAGGCTATTCTTAAAGTCTTGTGTTCAAATTCAATTGGAAGCATTGCCACTTTCCCATACAAAAGATCAAATGGTGTGAATCTGGTAGTGGTTTTCCAAGTTGTTCTATAAGCCCAAATAGCTTCTTGTAACCTGTTGGTCCAATCCCGACGATGCAAATGGGCTATTTTAGTTAGAATATTTTCCAGCTCACGGTTTGTAACTTCTACTTGTCCATTGGCTTGTGGATGATAAGGACTGGATCTGCGATGCTTGATGTTATACTATTTCATCAATTCTGAAATCAAGTTGGAAGTAAACTGTATGCCCTGATCAGTAACCAATTCTTCAGGAACTCCATAGCATGTAAAAATCTCTTCATACAAGAATTCGACAACTTTTTCATCATGGGCATGCTTCATAGCCTTAACCTCAACCCATTTGGTTAGGTAGTCAGTACAAACCAAAATATAAGACTTCCCATTGGATGGAGGATCAATAGGACCGATGAAGTCCATTCCCCATTTGTCAAATGGTGTTAACACCACTTGAGGATTCAGAGGCATTTCATCTATTTTGGTTGGGCGACCCATTCTTTGGCATTGGTCACACTTCCTTGTATAATTGATTGCATCTTTATGAAGGGTAGGCCAATAGTAACTAGTGGCTAAGATTTTGAAAGCTGTTCTTTTGGCTACAAAATGTCCTCCGTAGGGCTCATTATGACATGCATGCAAAATATCATATGTCTCATCTTCTCTTACACATCTGCGCATAACTTGATCAGGTCCAGTATAGAATAGAAAATTGTCTATCCATGAGAAATGGAAGCTTTTCTATATGAGCATCTTTCTCTCCTTATAAGAAAAATGCGCTGGTGTCTTATTAGCTGCAATGTAGTTAGCAATATCTACATACCATGGAACTTTAACAGCAATATGAAACAAATGTTCATCTGGAAATGCATCATCTACTAGAGTAGTGTCAATATCATGATGATTGATTCTTGACAAATAATCAGCTACGACATTTGTTTTTCCAAGCTTATCCACTATGGTTATGTCAAATTCTTGTAGCAATAGTAACCATCTTGCTAACCTACCAGTTATAGTAGGTTTGTTCATGAGATATTTGATTGTTGCATGATCAGTATGAACATAGATAGGATAACCTGTGATGTAATGCCAAAATTTATTTAGAGCATAGACTACTGCTAACAATTCTTTTTCACTCATTATGTAATTTAGTTCTGGACCATGAAGACTCTTACTGATATAATAAATGGCATTCTCAAGATTTGAGTGTTTCTGTGCTAAAACTACACCTATGGCATAATCAGAAGCATCTGTATATATGTGAAAAGGTAGGTTCCAATCAGGGCCTTGTAAAATTGGGGTTGTGGTCAAAAGTTTCTTAAGCTGCAGGAAAGCTTTATCACACTTAAGTGTCCAATTGAATTCAGCTTCTTTGGTGAGCAACTTGTACAAGCGACTGACTATTTTACTGAAGTCTTTTATAAAATGCCTGTAATATCCAACATGTCCCAGAAAAGATCTGATATCTTTTAATTTAGTGGGTATGGGTAATGTTTGAATTACCTCAATTTTAGCTGGGTCTACTTGTATACCAGTAGTAGATATGAAATGATCGAGTACCACACCCTCTTGCATGAGCATGAACCACTTTTCACTATTTAGTGCCAAATTATGTTCTTGACATCTTACCAAAACTTTTTCAATATTTATCATTGCTTCTTCAAAAGTAACTCCAAATGTTCTAAAGTCATCCATATAGATTTCCATACAATCATGTGATATATCAACAAAAATACTAATTATAGCTTGTTGAAACGTTGCAGGAGTGTTACAAAGACCAAATGGTAAAACAGAGTATGCAAAAGTACCCCATGGATAGGTAAATGTAGTTTTGTCTTGGTCTTCAGGAGCAATACTAATTTGATTATAGCCACTATATCCATCTAAAAAGGAGAAGTACTTCTTTCTAGCTAGTGTATCCAAAACTTGGTCTATGAAGGGTAAAGGAAAATGATCATTTTTAGTAGCCTTATTCAACTCCCTATAATCTACACAAATTCTCCATTTTCCTCCTTTCTTAGGTACTATAACCAGTGGTGATAACCATTTACTATAAGATATAGGATAGATAAAGCCATCATCAAGCAGTTTCTGCATTTCTGTTTTGACTATTTCTCTGAGGCTTGAATTTATCCTCCTCTGAGGTTGACGAAGTGGTAGAAAACCTTCATTAATGTATATCCTATGGGTACACAGTGTAGGGCTTAATCCTTTCATATCACCATAATCCCAAGCAAAAGTCTTCTCATGCTTTTGAAGCAATTCTTTTAATTGTTCCATCTATATAGATGTCAATTTGGGGTTAACATGCAGTTTATGGCCTTTACTCAATTCAACAAGAATAGTGGATTCTACCATAGCAATTTCAGAGATTGGGCTTCCTTCTAATTCACAGGGAAGTAGTGAACAAAGATTTTTAGGTTCCTTAAGTAAAGTACAACTTACATATCACACTCCTCATATGTAATCAATTCTAATATAGAGCTTTCAGATACATCTTTTCCTACCACACAAGTGTTGGTAACGATGCTCTAGATTACTAAATCTTCTTCTTGCAACTTTAGAAAAGATTGCCTATGTAACATCATAAGTTGTACTATGGAATTTATCTCTTCTTCTTCATCTCCTAAATCTGGCCAAAAAGATGTACTCAAATCTGGTAATGGTTGTGCAGAAGGGTATAGATCGAATTGCTCGGTTGCTTGGCCATTTGATATGGTCATATTCCTTGATCTGCAATTTATGTTTGCATCAGTTGTGGCCAACCATGGTCTACCTAGAATGACAAGATAGCCAGATAGGTTTACTTTAGGGGAAAAAATCATGAAGTCCACAGGATATTCTAGGGAATCTAAGGTCACAACAATATTTTCTATCATTCCATCAGGAATGAAAGCAGAACTATCTGCAAGCTGCAAAATAGTTGGTGTGGGCCTTAATCCTTCTATTTGTAACTTCTTCATGGTTTCTTTAGTCATCACATTTATAGCAGCTCCCAAATCTATTAAGGAATTTTTAACAAATTGACCATTTATGCTGACACTTACTACTAGACTCCCTAGGTCAGAATATTTTGGTGAAATCACTCTTCCTAACATGATATCAGCTAAGTGTCCAACAACATGAACTATGGTAGGATCCTTCTTCTTCCTTCCAGGTTTCTTTAGACAAGCTTCCCTTATAGCTTTTCCATAAGCAGGAATGTCCTTAATAGCTTGAAACAAAGGTATTTGGACATGCATATTCTTCAACTGATTAACAATGTCAAAGGGTTGTTCCTTGCTTTGTTCAGGTTCCTTTTGTATTAGTTGGTCTGGAAAAGGAGGCTCTACTGCTGGTTGAACTAGTATTGGTATGGTAACATTAGTTGGGTCAATAGGTTCATCAACCAAAGGTTTTGATGCTGTAGGAGAGTCTGATACTTCAGTTATAAGAGGTGGCTTTGGTGTTGTAAGGTCGTTCCAGATCTCAAATGTATATCTGTGACATCTAGGGCATAAGCAGGGTACTGTTGGGTATCAGCACTATACATGGGCTGTTGTGGTTGGCTATTTGGATTTGGCTGAGGCTATGCAGGTAGCTGTGTTTTCTTTTGAGGTCCACTATTTGCAGGTGGTGGCATTAAAGCAGGTTGTTGATCTAGAGGGGTTAATTGTGGAGCACCAATATTTTGGTTAGGCCATTGTTGAGATCCCTTCCATTGGTTTGGAGATGGCCAATTCCATTGGCTTGGAGATTTCCAATTCCCTTGGGGTGGTTGCCATTGGTTTTTCTTGGTTCTAGGGCCATTGGTTATTCTACTGGTTAGGCCAAGGTTGTTGGGAATTTTGAAACCATTGAGACTGTTGTGGGTTATTTTTCCCAGCATTATTCCAATTGGGTTGGTTTTTTGGAGGACCTTGGGTATTGCAATTTTTCCATTGATTACCATATGAATTTGAATTTTGCAAGGGGTCTTGAGGCATACCTTGATGTTGAGCCCATGGTCGGCGTTGAGAAACAAAGAATACTTGCTCATCATCCCCATCTATCTTTACATATTCAGTTGGAAAATGCTGGTTCTCCATGCTTGCAACCAATTTACAGTGGCAATCCTTCTTTTGCTTTCAGCAATGAGGATAGTACTCAGCTAGTTGTAACTCAGCCTCTACTTGCTTCTTCTTTGCAATAATTGTATCCAACTGTGTAGCGACATCATTAATGATGTCTTGTTTGAAATCTGACAACAAATTGGATATTTCAAGTTTTGAAATGCCTTGACTAATTCCTTTTGTAACCGTAGAACGGGGTCCTTGACCTTTCTTCGTGGTTGACCTTGAGTAGTTCTGACATATCTTTTTGAGGTCATCCCATTGAGCTTGATATACATCTCCACCAGGCATCAGGTCCAATGCTTCCAAACAGTCTTCATTCACTCCTCTTAGAAAGACTAGTATTTGGGAATCTTCAGACAATGTGTGCTAAGGATTCTTTTGTAGTGTATATAAAAATTGAGAAACATAGTCTTCTAATGTCTCTTCCTCCTTCTGTGATATCCTAAAGATATTGTCTCCTCTTGTGCCAGATGCTTTGCAATATTCTTTATATTTTTCCAAAAACAAGGCTTGCATTTCATCCCAATTCATAGCTGCATTGGCTCCTAAGCCCATGAACCATCGTAAAGTTGATTCTTTCAATGTGGCTGGAAATAATTTAAGCTTATGGGCATCAGTGTTGTAGTCAAAACTACAACAAAGGATGTCAAACTCAAACAAGAAGGTATCAGGGTCTTCAGTTGCAAGGCCATAGAACTTTGGAAGAGCAGTGGGAGGTATATTCTTGAGATTGGCATTGGTTATGAGACTTGGAAGTGGAAATGGAAAAGTGGGTTGTGCCATGACTGGTGGGACTGGATTATGAGGTTTCTGCTAAAAAGGAATGTTAGGCACTGGATGATTAACAACTGGTGGATTTGAGGTAGTTTTATCAAGAAGACTGGTCAGTATTTTAGTGAAAGGTTGGAGACCAGATATATCTAGGGATTCAACTCTTGATGATGATACTATGGGGAAAATAGGACTTGCATCTTCAAAGGGCAACTCAACTTCTTCATTCAAATTAACAGATCCTTGTGGAAGAAATCTTCCATATTCATCTCATCATCTTCCTCTTCGATGCATGCAACTAAAATTTTCACGCTGGTAAAAGAATTTAATCTAAAAACTATGACTCAAAAATGCTCCTAACTTGACACCATCCCTGGCAATGGTGCCAAAAATGAACTGCCTCACAATAGGTGTTCCATAGTCATGTGCTAGGCCTGGCTTAGGAATAATCTATTCAAGCTAAGGACTACTTTTCCCCTACCATGAGATGCATTTAGATTGTCAACCCAAGGACGTATACTTGAAATGGTCGGCACAGTATGTGCACTAGGTACCTTGATGAGTCATTATGCTTGTGCTACAGGAAAGTAAAAATGCAAAGGAAAGAAACTACACTACTGTTGTGGAAAGGAAACTACTGAATCTATGAATGTTGAAGACACAATGACAAGATAACAGAGATTCCATCTTGACTCATCCACTAGACTATTCTCACAGATGTTGCAGGAACGTTCATGAAGTGTGATGCTACAGGAAGGAATTAACTAGCTACGTCTTACTTAAAATACTGCTAATGCTAGTAAAATGAATCTATTCTATCCTAATCTAATCCACCTTCCAAGTGGGCCCCCTTGGTTGGCTTCTCTAATCTACCAATGTAGGATAGAAGCTAAAGAGAACTAATTCATTTCATTAATCAGTCATTACATGATTCAGAATTGTAAAACACAACTGCAAAAAAATGTGAATCAGTGTTCTCTCTTACTCGATAAAACTTATCAAAAACCAAAAACTAAAACTTCACACACAAGAGTCGATCCTGACATATATAGGGAATCTACTCTTTATTACATAACAAAAAAGTAATTATCCTAAGTTAAGTCCGCAGGAGAGAATATAGGAGAACAACTGAAAGCGAAAAGGAAGGATAACAAAAATGAGGAGGGAGCAATGAAGTCTCAGCATCCGCTTGTTACAACGTAAATGCAGAGAAGGTAATGGCTCGTAAAAGCTCCTCCTTATTCGCTGCCATGTTTCCTGGAGTGGTTATAACTTCCTTTTCGTGGTTGTTCCTTGATGCTCGTTTCTCCTTGAATGCTGTCGGCAACCAACTTCTGGATTCTTTCACTCATCCTTTAATCCTTATCATCAGGTTAGTTATGATATAAGACATATTTGCAAATAAACATCCATCAAACTAAATTCAAGCATAAGAACGCACATTTGGATATTTATATGAAATACTGCATATTAGATATAATTTAGGCAAAAGATGACATAGCTTTTCTACCCCATAAATCATCAAAGGTTTATCAAACATAGGCTTATAAGTGTTAAAGCAAGGATAAACGGAGTATCACAAAGTATCTTAAACATAACAAAATAAAGGCATTTTTTAGACTCATCAGTGGTCATTTCTCTTTGGTAGGTAGCACCGACATTCTTAAGCCCAAAATAAATAACGTTCCAACAAAATGTACCCCATGCACATGTGAAGGTTGCTTTCTCTTGATCAATAGGAGCTATCTTAATTTGGTTATATCTAGAAAAACCATCCATAAGGGAGTACATTTCATATCCTGCAGTCATGTCTACAATCATATCAATATTTGGTAGTGGGATGTCATCTTTAGGCATGCCTTGTTAAGATCTTTGAAGTCAGTACAAAATCAAATGGTTTTGTCATGCTTGGATATAGGTACAATGTTGGAAATCCATTCTGCATAGTCAATTGTTCTAATAAAGTTTGCACTCAAAATTTTCTCCAACTCTGCTTTTACCAACAAAGCTACATGGGGATGCATTTTCCTCAATTTTTTTTTAATGGGTTTGATATCAAGCGAAATAGATAAATGATGCATGATGAGATCTGTGTCAAGCCCAGGCATGTCTAAGTATGTCCATGCAAAATTAATCTTTTTATCCTTAAAAACTTGGGTAAACTACTCATTTTCTTCAGCTAACAATGATTGAGCTACATGAATCATTTTAGGAGATTCCTCTATGCCCAAGTTGATTGGCTGCATAGGTTCAATAAGAACTGATGATCTGTCTTGAAAATAGCTTGGCAGACTACTAAGTACCTCATCTATAAGTGCCTCAAAGAAGTTTTCACCTTTAGATACATCTTTATTTTTACTTTTTTTAGGTTCAGACACTGCCACAACGTGCTTTTTGCTATTTGACCATTTATTTTTTCTTTTAATTTTATGACCAAGGTACTTGATATCTAATTCTATCATGTGAATCATGGGTTTATTGGTGGAAGAAGTGATAGGTTCAATGGCATTTAGGTAGCAAGCAATCTAATAGTCATTGTGAAACGATAGTATTTTTGGTGCTTGGTATTGATTGGACCAATCTATGAGATCAGGATGGATGAATGAAAGTGAGGGAGAAGCTTCAAGGTGATTGATGTGAAAAGATTCATCTTTGGTGACATGCAAAGGTGATCCTATATTTAATGTTGCAAAGGTATCCAAATCAAGAATAGTCCTAGAGGGACTAGCGTGATCCACTAAAGCAGATTGTGGGCCAAACTCATCTAACCCTATACTGGACTCGTTGACTACATTTGGTTGAGTTACATAGGCATGAATAACGTCCACTCTAGTTCACAAGAAGCATCCAATAAACTTTCCCATTCATATTCTTGAGAGTCTGTACTTTGATCCCTAGCAATTAGATGAGCTATATTTTGCCGAATCTGGCCTCTATTCATGTCCTCATGATTGAATTCATCTTGTTCTAGTTGTCGAGAAGTGGAAGCTTCAGCATCATTAGTGGTATCTAGAGTTTCTTCTCCCCAAAGAAGAGAAGTTGTACGCACAAAGTCTTCATCTTGTAAAGTTGTAGCAACAAGGGGAGGATTATCGTCTTCTGACTCACTAGATATGGGTGCATTTTGAGTAGACAATGGCATATCATCCTCTAGCCCAAATCTTAAGCCAGTAGTGTCTCGAGCATCATGACCTTAGGTATGACTCAAAGGTTCAGCTAGAGCATTTTTATTACCAGTTAGAGACCCATGACCCTAATATCCCATATTTGCAAGCATTTTATATCCTTTTCCATATCATTCAGGGGAAATGGGAGTGGTGACTGTGACATCCTCTTCATCATCCTCCCATCTATATATCTAGTCTTTAATAGCTTGTTCTTCTTTTTCTGCTTCCAAAGGAATTGAGGACTGGACAAAGGTGCCAAAAATTGTCATGGCAGATGTAGAAGGTTTCTTTTTGGTGGAAAGTTTACCATAAGATTGAGGGGGAAGTGGTAAAGTAGCAATAGAGTCTAAAGTGTATTCTCCCATACCAAGACTCATCATTTTCATTTTTCGTTCACATTCTGCAAGAGATGGTGTTGGCTCATGAGAAGAGTGATTATTGGGAACTAGCATGTCAGCAATAGATAATGCATTGATGGACATTGAGTTATCACTGGGGACAACTACTTCAATTCCATTGAAAGGAAACTTGATGCACTGATGATAGGTGGAAGGCACTGCTTGCATATTGTGAATCCATGGTCATCCCAATAGTACATTATATGCAAGTGGTATATCTAGAACCTGAAAAACAACATCCCTTTCCACTGGACCAACTCAAATCAGTAGCACAATTAGACCTTTAGAAGGTCTTTCAACTTTGTCATAAGCTTTTATGGTGATCTTGTGCCTAGGATCAATAGCAAATTCTGACATGCCCAACTATTGAATGATGTTAAAGGAGATAATGTTTAACCCTACACCATTGTCTATTAAGACGCGATGAATGCGAGTATGGAAGATTTGGACTTTGATATGGAGAGCAAGGTTGTGGGGATGACTGGGAGCTCGGTCATCTTCTTTAGAAAATGTGAGGTGGTAAGGTGAAGAGATATGATTCACCATAGCTTGGAATCATTCTACATCAATATATGTGGGAACATTGGTAGAGTGTAAAGCTTTTTCAAGGATATCCTTGTGCAAGGTGGATAACTCTAATAACCCAAAAATGGAGATTTGAGCCTGGGTATGTTGTAACTAACTAACAAGGTCATAGTTTGAGATCTTGGAAGTGGTTGGTTACTTAGAAGATGAGGCATTCTTGGAGTCTTGAGAAAATTTTAGGAAAACCTTAGATTGCCCCCTAGTGACAACATTAAGTGATTCACTTTGTGATGAAAAAGAATCAGTCACCCAGAGCACCACCTTAGATCAAGAGTCATTATGATTTTGAGGAACATCACACATTATTAAGACAACTCTAGCTCATTCTTCTACATATTGGTGGTCATCATTAGAATTTTCCATGCATATATACTCAACAGGCTCAAGCATACCTTTGACATTGTCTGTGTCAGAATAAGCATAGCTAATCTTAGCATCATGAATCTTTTTAGTAGCTTTAGAGGTTTCACCCTTCTCATATTTTGGTAAGGGTTGCTTAAAAGCTTTGCGGTCAGCATTCTTGGCAAGACCATCTATGACAACTTTTCCTTCCTCAATAAGGTCTTGAATCACATTTTTAAGCTTGAAACAGTTTTTAGTATTGTGACCCTTGCTTCTATGATAACTGCAAACATGATCTTCCCTCCACCACGGGGGTTTGACAGATGGATCATAGGGTCAAGAATTATCTGGAAAAGTAATCAAGTTGTTTGCAATTAAAGTTTTCAAGACCATTTCATAGGACTCAACCATGGGTGTATAAACACATCATTTCTTGGTAAACTTAGAGCTTTTCTCAGATGTTTTTGGTCTCGCATTTTCTTGTTGTTTTGTAGCATAGATAGCAGTGGAAAGGTTAAACATAGGTTCCTTGGTCTTAGGAGTATCCACACTCCATCATTGACAACATACTTTTTTTAATTCCAAGGTTTACCTTTTTCTTTATTGCTTCCATTGTTGTTCTTATCTTTATTTATGACAATATCACCCTTTTTGGTAGCAACATCTTCAATACGATATGCACTCTCAACCATGGCATTAAAAGATGTGAATAGTTGTTTCCTTAGATCAAAGTATAATTCTGGCATGAGGGTATTGACAAAGATATCAATTTTTTTAGCCTCGGGAACTTTTTGGGGATATCAAGAGTATAATGCCCTCCATCGTTGAAGATATGTTGCAAAAGGCTCTCCCAATTTTTTCTTGATGTTGCATAAATCTAGCACTATTACAGGATGTTGAATATTGTAGGATTATTGCTAGATGAATTGTTGTGCAAGCTCATCAAATTTCTTAATGGGAGGACTCAATTTACTCCTAGGAAATAACCTCATAAGAAAGGTGTCTTCATGCATAAAGTCCATGCTAAGAGCATAAAAATGTCTCACATGATCGTGAGGATCGCCATTTCCATCGTATTTGTGATACTTAAGAACCTCTATACCCTTAGGAAATGGTAGCATGTAAAGACTCCTATTAAATGGAAGGGCACATGTTGAGTCAAGAAATGAAGCTTTAGCTTGCATTTGTGCATATTATTTCCTCATCTCTTGTATTTCTTCCCTTAATATCTCTGCTTTAGTGGATTCTCATTTTGGAATGATGTGTTCTACATCAAAATCTTGAGGAAGTTTCCATCCTCTTCCTACCATGTATTGGAAATACTGATCTCCATTTTCCTCTAAAGTTCTAAGCATTAGTTTTTTAGCAAAATCGTCTTGTTGGAACTTTATGACATCTTCGCTAGTTACTTCTTCATCACTGTCATGATGAAAAGGGCATGCACCCGTGGTCACTCTAGGAGTTTTTAGAGGTGTATTTTTGCCATCATTTCCATCAATAGGATTCTGAGAGCAAGTCCCTTTATTCCCTTCATGGTGAGTATAGTTATTGGTTTCAACTTGTTGATGTTCTTTCTCCCTAGCATACATGGCTTCAAAAATCCTTTGGTTTTCACATGCTTATTCCTCTAGATGATGTTGGAGTTCATCGGGGTGCACCATGGTGACCAAACCATTCTCAACCTTAGGTGTCTCACAAGGTGTGCCAAATGGGTTTTCAAAACTATAAAGTGGATTATGTTGAATGTTAGTTGTTTGTGTTTTAATTGGCTCAAGGCCTTCCACGCAAGGCTATCTGCGAGGACGTCTAGGTGGGGTTTCTAATTGCTTGAAAACAAAAGGTGTGTGGTTCCCACTTCCAACTTGAAATCTAGTTGTAACCAGCATGTAAAGACTTGTGTTTTTTAATGGGACAAGAAGAGTAAGTCAGATTTGAATCTTTTACAATCAAGATTAGTCACTTGTCAAAGTATGAGAGATGACTTGTCAAGCGATGCTCAAGAATTTATGCACTAGTGACTCAAGCCAAGCAAGCAAGCAAGAAGCTCAATAGAAAGTAGCTAAAAGTAATGGTAACCAAATTTTGACAAGTGAGTTATCAATGACATTTCAAGACTTACATCTAATGAACTAGACTCATCTTTTCAACCCTGGATAGTTTCCTAACATACAGATATGTAACCAAAATTTAGAGGAACAAGAATGACACACTCTAAACCAGAAAGACTAGAATGAAAATGCTGATTTGGAAAGAAATAACTCTAGGCAATACTCTATCAGTTATTAGGTGACAGTAAAATAGCATAAAATGTCGTACGACATTTTTCACAACAAGAGGGCGATACTTTTTTGTCAGGCGATAATTCACACAAAGTGATGCGATAGATCTCAAGACCAAGGATGATATAACTCAAAAAGGTGGGTGATACAATTTTGGAAAACATCTATTGCACAATATTTCTTCATAGGCCAGGTGATAAAGTCCCAGTTTGTGCAGAACATACTAGTTTTGACTCAAAATTTTGCATTTCAATTTCAACAATCAAATGATTTTTTGAATCAGACAGTATAGGTTTCCAGTTCGTGTCAGTTACCAGCAAGTTTTGCAAATAGTAAGGGATTTAACATGTCTTCAAATAGTTGAACAAGGGTAAAAACAACCTTGCCAACACACACGTATGATATGATAACAGCCTTCCTACTAATATTACTACAATTGTTTGATGTGCAAGAACATTAACAACATTTGAAAACAATAGCCAAGCAATCTACCTTAAGGTCATGACTCAATACTCAACAACTTGGCCCATGCTTGATGCTCCTTTTCCTCACACCAAGTGATTACCCACAAGAAAAATTGGCTTTTTCATAGAAGTACCATAAGCACAACTAAGGGAACACCTATGGTGAGTGTAAATCTTGGGGTGATCTAGGTAGTCCACTAGGATCACTCCTTGCACCAAGAAGTTGAGTGACAAAATAAGGTGGATACTAACCTAGGGTGTCTAGATAGGGCTTCCATTCATAGTGTTCCTCTTGCTCCCAATTATGAGACACCCCACCTTGTGGTGGGTAATAGACCTCGTGACTACAAGAGTACCTTAAGAATTCTTGCCTAGTGATCTCCCTATGGTCGAAATCCCATAAGTGATCACACTAAGCGAAGACAAACAATACGTCTACCAAGGTTTTGTGTCCTTGATAGCCTTGAGTTTATAGTGTGTTGGAAGAGTCGAGTAATCTACTTGTCCCCACTTGGGTCATTCCTCTCAGGTTGTCTGAGAGTAGGCCCGCTAAAGGATCCTAACTAAACATTGAGCGGATCAACTCTTGGAGGTCAAGATTTTTGATTCACCTCAAGGGTGAAGAGCATACTCTCCTATTCCAATTGTGTCACCGAAACACACCAAGAAGAGTAAATTATCCACTTTCTTTTAAAATCCAAAGGTGAGTCAATATTTTTGATTCACCTCAAGGGTGAAGAGCATACTTTCTTATCACCAACCAAGGGACCCCAATTACAAGTTTTAATGTGCCTACAAAAATGAACTAGTATATGCCGCACATGAAATAAAAAGAACAAACAAGTTTTAGTTTTTATGCATCAAGCAGCCTTGTAAACAATCATTAGTAGCCCTTTTTCATTTGAAGCTTTGACATGTGCTCTTTTTAGGCAACGTTTCAAACTTTCAAATATGGAAACCTACAACCACAACCACTAGTGCCAAGGGTTAGCTTCCAAAAACAAAAATAAAGCTGCAAATAGACTTCAAAAAAAATGTTTAGAGACCTATAAAAACCAACAACCAGAAAACATAGTCAAAACCTACCAAAAAACCTCAAGCAACAAACAAATCTATGTCAGGCGATACTTCTCACTAGAAGTCTGTCATACAATACTTCACAATATATCATGCGACAGAACTTCTCTATGCGATATTTTTCCTTAAGTCAAGCGATAGAACTTCGTATGCAGAGGTGATATAGTTCAGTACAACTGTGTGAGACTATTTCCACAAAATGTACCACACAACAGTACTATGAACTATCATACGAGATTGGAAAAATTTCACCCAGAGTTGCAACTGTAAAAAAAATAAAATGTGAAATAGAAAGTAAAATGGTGATGAAAACAACAAAACTAAGGGCAAAACCAATGTTCTGCCCCATGGTGGGTTCCAAAAATGTACACCAAAAAGAGTGCACTTCTCTAAACCCTTCTATCCAAGGTTTTCCATAGGTTGGAAAGCTTGAATGTTGGCTTAGAGCTCCTAATCATAGAGTGCTAAAGCATACAATAAACACAAAATGGCTCTCAGCTAAGCCTTAGAGATGCAACCCTTACTAGTAAACCATGAAACGAGAGATTCTTTGAGTAAGAGCAAGAATTCAAATGTCAAAGAACTTTTGATGTATGCAATGCAAAATGCAACTATGATAGAATGGAATGCATAATGTAACTAAACTACACAAATGAAAGTATTACAGCCATCCTAGTTAAACTATGTGTTCTAAGCTACTTGCAAAAAAGGAACTACAATATGTGCAAGCTAAGCTAAGATACTATGCAAAGTAAAATGCCAGGAATGTAAAGGAAGAATACAAGAAAATGGTGTTCTCCACAAGAAACTCTCAAGCACTACAATGGGATTCCTGCAGCATAACAATACTCAAGAGTGTGGATTCTTCGAGAGGAGAAGCTCTCTTACTTTTAAAGTTGTACAGATAGTAGAGAACAAGATTGAAAGAGTGGATGATCAATGGTTGAGTTTGAAAATGGGAAGGATCCATGTGCACACACAAGTCAACCAATAGAAAATGAGTTGACTTTTCATATAAGACAAAAGTCTCATAAGCTTTTCTTTTAATTTCAAAAATAGAAAAGGACTTTATGTGTGCACTTTAAGTGTGTTAGGAGAATGGGACCTTTTATTTAATTAAAAAGGGACATGTTCTCTTAATCAAATAATGAACTTAGGATAGCATAGTCAAACTATAGGTTATAATCAAATTAATTGATTATTAGCAATTTGGTCTTGGTAAATAATTAATTAAATTACCCAAAACACTGAGAAGGGGGCTAATAGTTTAGATGACCATTTTTGGGTGATTACAATTAGTTAGGATTAATGTAGAATGAATGTGTAGAAAATGTTGCTAGTTTATTTCTCTTTTTAGCATGTAATTATTTTTTACATAAAAGCATATGAAAGGCAAGTAGATAAGTGAGTTACTTAAATTTAGAAACTAAGCATAGATAATTAGTGTTAAACTTGGGACTAGTGGAAGTTTGGAATAACTAATGAATGACTTTTTTGAAATATTTTGGTTAGTAAGTTTAGGTTGATTTGTTGTTAAGTGTTGGTTAGTGTTATATGTTGTTTTTATAAGTGGTTTTTATTAAGGACTAGTAAGGGTCAAGGGTTAGATATTAAGATGTGTTAGAGGTTAAAGTTAGATAGTTTTATTATTTTGTATTGATATTTTAGCTAGCTAGTAAGTTAGTTGTGTTGAATGTTGAAATATTTGTTAGTGTTTAGTAAGTAAATAATCTAGTCAAATTAAATTGGATTAGTGGTTATTGAAGAAGTTAGGAATTAGTGATAAGAATTATATGTATATATTGTCCATATGGAAGGAATTTTACTAAAGAAAATTAGATTGATTAGAAAATTAAGGTTGCTAGAATATTAAGGAAAGTTAGTTTGAAGATAATGTTAATTTTAAATTTATGTTTTATAAAAATTATATTTGAAATTAGTGTTAGTGAATTGTATCCTTATTTATGAAAAAATGTTGTGTCTTCATAATGGAAAGTGTAAGATGTTTATAATACATTTGAAAATATTTACTCTATAGTAGAGCATGATTGAATATGTTATAACTTATCAAGGGAATTACTTTTTTAATGATTTCATAATTTATACTATGGATTTATTGTTGATTTTAGTATGCTTAGGATTGGAAGCTTCTATTTCAAAGACTAGTATTAGTTGTTACGGATAAATGTTTTCTTAGAAATTAAGTGAAAGGTAGAATTGGAAATGAATTGGTTAGAAATTTTATGTATTAGTTCTTTCATTGAAATTTAAATATATATATGACAACTATAGTATTGGGATAATTTGCATTTAAATTTTAAACCTAGAAGGTGGTTAGTGGATTAGGGAATATTATAAGTTGAGTTGACTAGCTAACGTAATATGATGGGTCAATTTATAATAGAAAATGAGTTAGATATTATAAATAGTTTAATGATAAATTTTTTAATATTATAATTAGTACAAAATGAGTCACGATAATATCCAGATTAAGTATTAGTATGTTACGCTAATTTGACCCTTAAATGCAAAATTAGACTCTCCTAAAATATTGGTCTAGTAAAGTGTGCTAAGGGATAGTTACATAGTCAACTTAAGATCTTTGAAACCCTAAAAGGCATCTTGAACTTGATTTCGTACCCTTGTAATTTGAACCAAATGTTCAATTGGTCAACTCATTCAACAGGAACTAAGGGTTCCCATAGCGTTAGGACTTGGGGGTTCAAACCCGTACAGTATGTGGGGATGTCAACCCTGCATCTTAATGATATGTATTCGAAACTCACTTTAATTCTATGTCTCCTTTCCTTAACCTAATGCATGCATTAACTTAGTAGACCAAAGAGAAAAAATAAATTGGGTTGTATTTTGTCTTGTTAAATTTAGGTCATGACATCAACTTAGTTCTTGTCATGACTCTAGGACTCTTATCTCTAATTATCTAATTTTTTGAATAGTGCCTTCTGACATATTTTGATAAAGTAGGTTTAGTTCTTCATTCTTTAGCATTTGTAGCACTCAATCGCAGCTCATGATTCTACTTGATGTGCTCTATATGTAGCTTAGGCACTCCAAGTTATTATTCAATCTCTCTTTGTTGTTGTTCAGTAACCCTCTTTTGTGGCTCATTTTGGTGGTTGAGTAAAGTGTTAGGTGCTCCTTCTTGTACATACACAAATCTATTGTAATATTTAGGTTCTTTCTTTCTATCTTCATTTCAATCTTATTTTCAAACTCGCCAATTCTCATTTTTTCACTTTCAACCATAATGTTAGTCACTTTATTCAAACAATTACATGCTTTGCTCCTAGTAGAGTAACCTAGGAATATCATTTCATCTCATTTTGAATAAAATTTTCCCTTTCTATAATCCTTATGAATATAACACCTACTTCCAAGTGTCTCCAAAAATAACTTACATTTAGTGTGTGTTCATACCACAATTCATAGGGTGTCATATTTGTACCTTTCTTCAACTAAACATGGTTGAGGATGTAAACAACAATATTGATAGCTTCTTTCCAAAATATTTTGGAACTTCTTCCTCAATTGGAAATGTTCTAGCACAATCTGCAATGGATTTTTTTCTTCTCTCTATAACATCATTCTATTGTGATTTTCTAGTTGTATATACTTGCCTTTAAATTCCATGTTGTATACAAAACTAAGTAAACTCATTAGACATCAATTTACCACCTCTATCAAATCAAATTTCTTACCAGTTTCATTATCAACTCTTTCCTTGTACCATTTGAACATTTTAAATGCATCAAATTTTACTTTTACAAACATCACATGCATCATTCTTGAATAATCATCAACACAAATCACCATAATAACTTTCAAATTTCACAGGCCCACAAAAATCAATGTGAACCAACTCTAATACATCATTAGATGAGTGTGACTTTCTTGAGAAACTTGACTTAGTCATCTAACCAAGTTGACATTCTTTACATGTAACATTATCAAGTTAAAGCAAGTTGGGTGAATCTCTCACTTTCTTTTACTGACTTCAATCATACTATCAAAATTCACATAACAAAGTCTCTTATGTCATAACAAGCATATTCAACTTTAGAAAATAGATATGTACTTATAGTAGCATCTAGATAAAATAGGCTACCTCATGTTTTCTTACCAGTTCTAATCAATTCCACATCAACATCAAAGATTTTTACCTTTATGTTCATAAATTTCAATCAATGGCTTGAGTTATTCAGCTATGTAATAGTCAACAAATTGTATTTTAGACCTTTAACCTAATAAGCATCATCACACCTAATATTTTGATTCAACATTAGTAAACCTCTTCCTTTCACAAGACACAAAATATCATTTCCAAGCTTAGCAAATCTACCATCATACTACACTAGTTTATTAAACTTATCCATATCATTAGTCATATGATGTATACAACCACTATCAATAATCCAAGCTTTATTCTTACTAACATGAGATATAAGGGCTTTTTCTTCTTCATACTTTCCTCTTATGAATATTATTTTATAGCAACACACACAACTTCCTCACCTTCATTTTCATTGTTGGATCCTAACTCAATGTGTTCTTCCTCGATAATGTAATAAGACTTCTTCCCCTTTTCTTTGTAATCTTTATTCCTTCAGTTTTTGTTCTCTTTTGTCAAAGTTATTCTTTTGGTATTTGTTCTCTCTCTCTCTCTTTTTATTCTTATGATTCCTTCTCTATTAGGAAATATAGATGCAATATAACCAACTTTATTATATTTGAAACATATCAAAGGAAACTTATCTTTGAACTTTCCTTTTCCTCTCAATAGCCTCCCAACCACCAATGCTTCTAGCTCATCTAGTTATTTCTCATCAAAATCAAAATATTTTTCATCAGAATCAAAATATTTTTCATCTATCATACACTTATCTTTCCTTTAACTACCAATAGTTAGAGATGAGTTGAAAGTATTTTTGACCTTAGGTAAGTTGTTATAAAATTTACTCAACTCAAAAATAGTCAATCTACTTACCAAAGCATAAAGAGTAAGGACATTACCAAGAATAGCTCAAAAATCTTGAATAGATGATACTCTAATAGAATAAATAGTAAACAAGGTTCTTTTTACTTTACTTACAACATATTCATCACTTATGACTCCTCCAACATCTTTGATAACAATCACCACTTCCTTGATTTGGTTACTACATTGTACAATATTCTCTCCTTCTTTTATCCTCATGTCATCAAATTCTCTTCTTAGTCTCCCAACTTTTTTCTCTCAACATAGTTTGGTCTCCTCCATGAATAAGTACTAGCTTGTCCCACATATTTTTAGAAGTAGGACAATCTTTGATATCATAAAATTCAATATCATTTAGAGAAGAAGAAATATCTATCATCATGTTATTGTGTTATTTATTTGCCTTCATTAACTATCATGGGAGGTGTTGGAGGTGTGTATTTGGTGCTAGAGCACCTTCAATTCCATCCATTACAAGAACATTAGGAGGATCAAAGAAAAATAATTAGGGTAGTGGTTGGATCTAGAATCCAATGATAGGAATAATGTCCAAAGTGTAAGGCAAGGAGACATTAGGTGTGTTATAAACCTAGTTGTCTACCTTAGTCATTTATGGCAAATTTATAAAGTTAGAAATAGGAAAAGGTAGTTTAGAAGGTTGAATAATTATTATTATTTTGTGATCATAACCTTTATAGGTTCCCAGGTAGAGTCTAGGACTAAATTTTAGAAGAGTTTGATAATATTTGACAACTTTTTCAAAAAGTTGTCAAAGTTGTCAATGTTACATAATGTAACTTTTATGCAAAAATGCAAGATTTGAATCCCAACATTCACATCAATATTTATCAATTGGAATGGATTTGGAATGTTATAAATAAGGTTTAGAACCCTTTCTCAATATATAATAGAATAATCTAATGTATAATTTGCATTGAAATCAATAAAATTGGTTGTTTCTTACAAAATTGTCTGAAATCTTGATTCTATGAAATTGTACAGATGCATTTGAACCTCTAAAGGATTGAAAAAGTTCAGTGATTTTCTTATGAAATATCTTCAAATTTTTTGAAGTCTTCAACTCAGATTGATTAAGAGAAATCCATTTTTGTATGCTTGCCAGTTGTGTGAAGGCCCTAACTAGGGTTTTCAGAGAAAATCTCTCTTTCCTAGAGATTCCATCATGGAAAACATTTAAGCCTTGGTGGAGAGAAGGGGGGAAAATTGAATTTAATAATTTTTGGGTCTCAAACCAGGAGGCAAAAGATGTGGGGAGAAAATAATAAACCCTCTAAATAGGCATCTACATGTGATTGTCTAGTTTTGGGTTTTTGAGGCACAACTTGGCCCAAGGGTGAAGTAGAAGATGTTTTGACATATTCTAAAGTGTTCCAATAGGTTTTGTTGGAAGATGAATTGAATTCCTAGTACTTTCTTTGTAAAAGTGTCCTAACTAGCCTTATTAGGCCTAGGAGAAAATTGTAAGGAACTTCAGTTAGGGGATTGGTCAGGTATCCTAACTTAGTGAGGGTTGTTGATTTGTGGATTGAAGATTTTGAAGGTAGTTAAGGAATTTTGTGATGGTGTTCCAAGAATTTTTCCTTCACAAATCCAATATTTCTCCTTGTAGCCCTATTTGGAGGTTTGGGTGTGTATTTTGATTTTGCAAAGACAATATTGGAGTGTTTGTGTTTCAAACATATGAGATTTGCATCTTAGTGTTGAGTTAGACCATATTCCATCCCTAAAAAATTTGGTCTTGAGTTTTTGTCTTGCTCTTCCTTAGGTAGGTGTTATAGACTTTGAATTGGATCTATTCTAGATAGTATGGGTTTTGGGAACCATTTTGGAGCCCTAGGTTGTATTGGTGGAAAGTGGCTTTGTGCACTTCTAAGTAATACATTTTTTATATAATTTGGGTTCTCTACTCTAGTATTGGTTGGAAAGTTAGTTTAGTGAATAGTTTCCATTTCTTGATAGGTACAATCTCTTCCTACTTTTCCATGGTGCAAAATTATCTTTTTTCATCTTAGGAACTTCTCTCTTATACATCTTTGGATCTTTAGCTTAAGTCCCTTCAAACTTTGTCTTTTAATAAGCACTCATCTTTGATATCAATTATTAGATTACTAAAGGGGTGGGGGGTGGGGGAGAGGGTGAATTAGTTATCCATAGGTCCATAAAAATACTCTTCCATAAACCTAACACTTTTAACTTCCAATTCACAAGCTCAATAAACTGATTAAACTTCAAAACATTATCAATTAAATCTTTGCAATAAAAATGCTAACTTCATATACCAAGTATCAAAGTAAATTTTATGTTTATATATACTAAGTTTCAACATGAAACAAACATATAGTTCACAATCAATATCCACGCATTTTGACACAAGTATTTTAACATGAAAACCTTATAAAGGGGAAAACCACATAGGAACCGACAACCCAAAATTTTCACTCTTCTAAAGTGAGCTCTGTTAGCAACTAACCTTGTTAAAGGTTACTTACACATTGTTAATGAAACCTAGTTAGATGATTTACACAAAACATAATATATACATAATCACTCCTCAATATTAGTGGCCTATTATAGGGACTTACAAACATTTGAAGGAATGACACCATACAATGGATTTACAAACAAGATTGTTAAGTCCACTTGAGATTTTCTACTACAATAATTAGAGTTTAATAGTGAGATTAAGAAAAATGAAACTACCTTCATTATATATTTCACTCATTCTGTATCCTTTGTTCATCCACTTTCTTCCTTATGACTAATCCACTCACATACACATCAACTTTGCACTTCACTTGCTAGATCTTCCAATGGTTCTCTTCTTAGTTTTACCTTCTATCTTCTTCACAAACATCTTGATAAAAAATAATGAACATCTTGTTCATCCCTCAAATAGACAACTTATCATCACTTCACCAGATTCTCTTTGGTTTTTAATCTTAATCACAATCATGCATTTATCATACAACTAATATTCATTGAATCTAGACACTTGGGTATCACACCTTCAACTTGAACTTTGTGCTTCATTTGAAACCATTGAATGTCTTTTATCATATCTTTAAATTTCTTCAGCTATAGATCTTCAAACAAACTTCATTTTTATCTTTGAAACTTTTTGATCAATCTATATTTTCATCAAATGCTAGCTTCAAATCAATTCTTTACCAAGCTATCCTTCATTCCCTTGTTGGGTTAACACTACACTCACTCAATCAATACTTATCTAGGTTGGCATTATTCTTTCTTGGTTACTATCTCTCATCCTTTAATCACTTGACATACACTTGGTGACAACTAAAATAGCTTGGTGACCATTAGTCCTTCATTCACTCACCTTACTAACTAGATTAGTCCAACTTGAATGAGCTATGCACTTTAAACAATTTAAATCAATTTTATATAAATAGAAATATATAACCAAAAGATACACCAATCACAAGATGATAACCATGCAAAGTGAAACAAGATATGTTAATTAGGAAAACCCTTGATCAAAGGGAAAACCCCTATGGGAATGATTCCCACAAGATAATGTACTAATATGAAACTTCCTTGTAAAATGATGTGGCCTTATTAGGAGCCATTATAATACAATTAGTACATATGACTCCCTATTAGGAGATTTTGAATCCCAGTTAGGAGATTCCATCTACGTTAGGAGTTGATAAGAAGTCAACTGAACTCACTATCTAAATTGCTTCAAAACTATTTTCACTAAACAATTCAGGATAACATATCCAAGAAATGAGTTGACTAAATCGTCAACTTATCTTGCCAATACAATTCCTTGGAATTCCTCAACACATTCTCAACATCATCATCTTCTCTAATCTCATCAAAATTGCATCCAAATCTTGTATACATTTACAATTACATTATGAGATACTTAACCAAAAGGAAAATAACTTCCTTTATACCAAGTCCTAAAATAACTAATTGAGTCATCCTTGAAGCTTCCCCAATGTAAAATTAATAATATAGGAACATCATAAGATATTACTATTAGAATGATTATAACAATTAAGAGGGGGGTGAATCAGTTATCCTCAGGTCTAGATGTACCAATTCAACTTTTAACAGCTTCAAACAACTTATTCAACCTCATAAATCCACTCAACCAATATATTAATTCATTAGTAATCCAACTTGTTCATCACATCACTTAGCTCTTTGTTTAATATATATTAAATTTAAAAGAAATAAATAATAGAAATTAGCATGCATCATGAAAACAATATTCATAGAAGTATGACACCAGGATTTATTCTGGAAACCACATTTGGGAAACACTGCCAAGAAACATGCTACCACTTTTTACTCTTTTGAAGTGAGCTTAGTTAAGAGCTAACCCTATTAAAGGTTACAAAATGCAATGTTAGGTGTGACCATGTTAAAGGATTTAATCACCCTTTTAGGAGCGACTTGGTTAGAGGTCTTTAGATCATTCCATTAGAGTATTGCCTTGATTAAAGAATTTTATCACCACAATGGTTATAAAATACAACACACTTTGCCAATTTAGATCTTCATTTGACTCATTCCTCATTCATTAACTAGACTTCATAATATTCTCCATCTCTGATCTGCTTGGAAATTCTTCAAGAAATCACTCTTCACCAACTTCTCACTTTCCTCTACTACTCTATTCTTCACAAGTTCTCCACAAATTTTCCAATCATCAACCATAAAACATCTCTTTTGCTCACTTAAATAGGTAGCTTTGATCTTTCGTTGATTAAACATAACCATATATCTCAGGGTTTGATTAGATTCATTGAATCTATCCATTATTTTGTCCTTCTTCTCCTTTCTTGAAACCTCTAGAAAATTATCATTGAATCCTCTAGATCAATTTTAAATAAATCAATTCGTGAATTAAATATTGTAGCTCATCAATCCTTATCATTTACGCATTTTGAAAAATTCATAAATTCAATTGTGTCATTACTATGTTTTTCAACTCAATCATCACTAGGTAGCTTGGTCACTACTAATATATCTTGCTTGGCTTACACTTTCTCACTTGACCTATATTGTGTTTGGTTGCTACTTCAGTTTTCTTTTTCATCTTGTTTGACCATTACTATCACTCAGCTAATACTATTTTATTATCTATCTCTTAAATTCCTTAATCTTCTACTTCAACTTCCTCATTGACCTTGTAAACTATTACTCAATCAAGCTTAGTGTTTTACTCAACTTCTTGTCTTTCATCAAATATCTCTTCTACACTTCAACACATATGTCTTCTTCGCTTAATATGATCAAACAAAACATTATCTTTTCAAATACTATCTAGTCAAGTGCCCAACGTAATTCCATCATTCTTACTCCTCTTTACTCAACAACTTCACTAGTTCATCTTTTTATCTCTTCTTTTCAAATTCTCTTCATCAATCAACTAATATGGAACTCTACACTATTAGAAAATGTCTTACCAGTAAGGTTTAACATCAATGACAACATAAAAATGTTGGAATACTTTAGAATAAATAAGAACGGGGGTGAATCAGTTATCCAAGGTCCAAATGTACAAATAAAACTTTTTAGTACTACAACTTATCCTTATAAATTCCTTGACAATTCAATTTCTTAAACATATGCATATTGATGTCCTATGTCAAAATAACTTTGTAGACATCAATGACAACATAAATATGTTGGAATACTTTAGAATAAATAAGAGGTGGGGTGAATCAGTTATCCAAGGTCCAAATGTACAAATAAAACTTTTCAGTACTACAACTTATAAATTTATTGACAATTCAATATCTTAAACATATGCATATTGATGTCCTATGTCAAAATAACTTTGCAAAAATGTAAACATGCAAAACCAGAAAACCAATCACACATTTTGACACAAAGATTTTACATGGAAACCTAATTTTGAAAAAACCACCAATAACATGCTACTAGTTTTCACTCTTCTAAAGTGAGCTCTGTGAGGAGCCAACCTTGTTAAAGGTTACAATGCATACTATTAAATGTGACCTAGTTAAAGGATTTCAATCACCCTATTAGGAGTGAGCCTTTTTATAGGAATTTAGAACATTCCATTAGAATGTCACCCTATTAGAAGATTTACTAATGACTATTAGGTCAACCTTAATCCAAAGGATCTATCTAGACTGATACAATTATTAGAGAGTAATAGTAGGACTTGATCTAATAACAATTACAACTCACTTGCACAATACATATCTCACATTTAGTTCTCTAATCTACTTGGTTTTCTTCCTCTTCATCTCTGACAACTTGTTCACCCTTTGAGAATTCTTCCTCTTAAGCCTTCTTGCTTTGCATGCCAGTTGCAGACTCTTCTATTCGGCCACCATATGAACTAATACCTAAGACTTCTTGTCTTCCTTAGGTTCTCGCACATGTCAACTATTTCTTCTACCCTACAATCTCTATAACTAGAGAATTTATATCCTTTTTTTTCCTTATCTCAATCATCCATTCTAGGGTTAAGTAGGATTCAATGAATCTATCCACTTTTCCATTTTATTCCCATCTAGAAACTTCCTCTTCAATCCTCTTTGAATTCACCTCAAAATGGTTTATCTTGAATTCTATGCCACCAGCTCATCATAGAAATCATCCACATGCTTCGCACAATTCAAAAAATTAACTTAGTTTTCTTAGATTTGTTAAATCTTTGATCAAACACTTTTTACTGGCACTCGGTAATAACACTCTATTTTCTTAGCAAACACTATGTTTTAATGCTTGGCCAACACTAGGTTACTTGACGTCCACTGGGTCTTTATTGGTGCTTGACATATACTAAATTGTCTTCACTCGACACCTACAAGATTTCACTTGTGTAGATCATACTAACATTCTTCACTCAACTTCCACTATTTTTTGCTCTACCTACACTAACTGTGCTCGTTTTGCAATGTTTTATCAATTAGACTTGGAAAACACTTTTCTTTACTTATCCTCCTTCAAGTCTTTGCTTAGGTACAATTTCATTATATCCTTAAGTAGACAAACAATAAACTATATTATCAATGTCTTTCTTGGTCTTAGTGCTCCTTTTATACAAAAAATAACTCAACCTTTCTCTAGGTTCTCTTATTATCCTTCTTTTTAAATCCTCTTCATCAATCAAACAAATAATAGAATTTAGACCAAAGTAAGAAATTATTTCACCAACAATTAGTAGGTTTAACATCAGTGACAAAATAATGATTGTTCCATGATAGTTTCATCAATATCCTTCACTTCAACAATCTCCCTCTTTGGCATTGATGGCAAACTAATACCAACAAAAATACCAAAAAAACTTTATACCCTGTATTTAAATATCTCCCTCTATCAATATGTGTTCCTTCATCTGATCTCTAATCTCTTTTTGATCTCTCCTTCAATATATTCTTAGTAAGCTCTTCTCTACCTTTGTCTTATATCTCCCTCTTTCTTATATCTCCCTCTTTGAAAACAATGCCAAAGACTTGTCATCTATACATGCAGATATAATCAATTCATATTCTCCCTATTTCACCATGTGTGTGACTGTATATCTTCTATTTCAATCCCTTCCTTACTTTATGCAGGTCCTAAAGTAAGATCCACTGCATTTGTAAAATATGTCATTCAACTTAGTTGATGTGGGTTACTACTTTGGCTTTATAAGTAGCTTTTGGTAAGGGTATCACCCCTAGTTTACCTATAAGATATTCATGTGCATCCTTAGGTAAAGCTCTTATGAATATATCAGCTATATGTTCTTTTTGTATTCAAATATTTCATTCTCACTTCTTTGTCTTGAACCAACTCTCTCAAGTAATGATACTTGATTGCAATGTACTTTGTCTTTTTATGCATCACAGGGTTCTTTGATATGTTTATAACACTTGTATTGTCACAATAAAGTACCATAGGTTCATTAACTTCCTCCTTCATTCCTTTGAGTAACTATTTGATCCATACCACATTTGTGCAATTCACTACAAAAATCACATATTCAGCTTCAATAGCAGATTGTGATATACAATTTTGTTTCTTACTGGTCTAGGTGAACAATCTCTTTCTTAAGAAAAATGCTCCACCACTTGTACTCTTTCTGTCATCAATATTTCCAACCCAATCAACATCATGTTAGTGAACATTTGTCTTCCAAGAAAATACATAAAAATTAACTTTGAATACCCAAATAAGAAAACTAAATCAGCACTAACAATTGGATAGGTTATCATTGGATTGATAACCTTCCTCTAAATTCTATCAAGTACAACTCCCTGTGTAGGATATACAATGAATCAACTACATTATAATTGATAATGCTTTTAACCTAAAAGCAAGAAAGGTTTACAAACATCTATTCATAAACACGATATAGATGCGAAGAGATTAACTAATTGAATGGGAATAAATAGCAAATGACACCAAGTTCATTTGCCCAATCATTACATTACAGAAAAAAGAAGAAATAAAGATGAATTGTTCTTTCTAGATATGTAAATAACTGAAGCCCAAAGTCTACAAATAATCATGGCAACAATTACATGTATTGAAACTATATTCAGAGACAATAGAGATAACTCAAAGATTTACATTGATTAGAAAGTCAACATGCAAATGCAAAGTATTGATATACTAAATTCTTCTCCTCTAAACACAACAAAACAACATAGACTTGTTTTTTGAAACACGTAAAAGATTACAATTCAAAAAAACAGAATCTATCCTCTCCGTATTACAATTAAAAGAAGATAAAAAACCCCCCTTTCTATAGCATAAAGTCCACTGGAAAAATACAACTCCCCTATCTACTACTTTTCTGTCTACCATCTCATGCTTTACCGTACAACACAAAGTTTGCAATCTCTGCCCAACAGGAAAGACTGAAACCGCTAAAAACTCCCTCTAATATTACACAAAGTATATCCTCCTAGAAAGAAAAGTGGAACCCCCCAATTTTCCTTTGCCAGCTTTTTTATCTCCTTCTCCTTTTGCAATCCTCTTCAGTTTAAATAACTAATTTTTAACTGATTCTTTCAACTGCTAGATTCTTTAAAATTTGTGAAATATTCATTAACTTTTAATGTTTTTAAAACATTATAAATAATAATCTTACTATTTAAGAGTAGAAAGAAGTAACAAACAAATGTCTATATAGAACGATTTTTTGATTGTGTGTTTCATTTTGATGCATGGCTAAGGGCCCATTTAACCAACTTATCTATATTTCTCAGCATAGTTTGGTGTTCACTTAACAGAGCACTTATCTTCTTGAATGGTTATTACTTTGTACTTGAAAATGATCATCCTACTTGTATCAAAGATGAGATTTTTCCTTGCGTGTGCACATCTTTGAGAATGGCTTCCTACATTCCAGGAACATCTTTCTGTGCTAATCTGGAAATAAAACTGGTCTTAGTAATCATGATACAAGCCACTGAATGGATCATGGAAGGTCAGGGAGCAATCTTTCCATTCTAAACTAAACCCAAACTCATTTCAACCAATTCACGATTCTATCGAATTCTTGTTTGCAATCTTTTTCATATATCGTGGTCCTTCTTCAAATTGCCAAATTCATGATTTTAATATATTTTCTTGCAACAACAATTATTCATAGTTTCCATGTAAAAATACTACATCAAACACCTAAGGTCCGCCATGTGATAGTGAGGTCATGAGGAACTGCAGGTGATGTCCCTACCACTGACGTTTATCACCTCTGGTAGCTATGCCTCGCATACTATACCTTCCTATGGTATCTTGTCAGAAGATTGTCTTGTGTTTTCTTCTATTCTTTGACATATATCTATATTCAGCTTTGGCATCTATTTCCTCAAGCCACGAGCATGTTGACATTTAATCAAATGGTTTGCATGTTTCTTTGGTTCTTCCATAGTGACTATGGTGTATCGTGCTATGCAAGGATGATTCTTTCAAATTCACCATGGGGAGATCATTGGGTTATCCTTGATATATGACATTAGAGTCATTAAATTGAAATTGCGCTATGATTTATCTCCCTTGAATTTGATTTCCACTGTCAGTGTTTCAAAGATCAAGAAATGAACTTGGATAACTACACAACTAGACTGTTGTAGACTGAGGCTGAATGATTGGCTTCTTCAAATATATAATGAGAATAATGAATTCATTTATCAATTTTGCAAACATCATTTTTGCATTTGAACTAGTGTTCTTGGGTAATAATCCATGTTGCAATTTGTAACTGAATGATGGCTTGAATCATGACCAACACACTTAGAATGGTAGAGGAATTCATTGGGTTTGCACCAAGATTGGGTCCTTCATGTTTTGAACATCCCCTCCACATTCTTGTGTTTGACATGACCAATGGCCACAAAATAGTGAGTAGTTTTGAAGAAAATCCATTTTTTCTTTTCACTCACTCCAATGACACTATTGAGCAGCAACCCAATTTTTAGATTATAGTAGTGCAAGACCGAAGTTCAAAACTATTAGTTTAAAATCTAGTGTCAGAAAAATGTCATTTGAATGCAAATTAAAATGAACTACTCAATTAATCTGACACCCCCATGCATATTTTAGCCTGTACTGAGCATTCTAGATTTTTCTGATTTTGATTGTATAAGAGAGGAGTCTTTGATTATTTTTGATACAATATCTAATCAGGACCACAATATTTCCATGTTTTGCACAACTTCAAACTTCCTTAAAAGCTTGTGTGCGTTTGTTGTTTAATGGTTCTAGTCACCATGATGAACTTGTGAGCAGGCTCCTGAATTACTTTGCAATGCTCCAAACCATCGCTAGATTATCTAGTAAATCAAATGAATCAATTGAACTTTTCTAAACTAGATGAACCTATTTAAACCAGTGAACTCATGCTTTTTGGAATATAAATCTGAACCTCTACAAATCGAACATTAAATTGGACTTCCAAATGAACTCTGAACAGTGTGTAGAAGTAATAACATGATATCTGCATGATGGAAATAGTAGGCAGTCTTCCTCATTTTAAACATGCTATCTAAGCTCAAAAACTATTTTTTGTTGAAGAGGTGTCAGATTGAAGCACCATCTGAATGGTATTAGATCAGCTAGCACAATTTGTGCTTCCCTCATCCTGTATAGATAGAATGTCAAATATTTGAATTCCTTCGTGTCTAATTAAATATGGTCATTTAAGAGTCTCGCAATAGTTGAAATGTGAATGTTTGATGTTTGAATGATTTATGGGAACAACTGGTGAGCAGACCTGATGATGCACATCTCTGTATCTACAATGTGTAGCTTGAATCAAATTGGTCTTTGAAACCAAGATTTGGATCTTTGAATTGAGTCACAACAAGTGAAGAAAGTTTTGATCTTTTCTTCTGCATCTCATTGCATTAATGGCATTAGAAAGAACCTCTAAACTTGACCTTAATATGAACTTTGCATTGCCAAGCCTTCAAATTTGTAGGCTGACAAACTGGAAATGAATCACCGAATCCAAGTCACTGAATTGTACATGTGAACCTCTCTAAGTAAAGCACTAAACCTACATGAGAAAAATGAACCAATTCAAAGCATTCTAAACCATCAAACCACTTTGAATTGCTTTGAACTTTGGGTCAAAGAGGTTCAAGACCTTAAACTAAGAATTTTGAATATTGGATCTATATTAGGTACCAACAGGGTCTCTAACTACAGGACTATTTTTTATGTAGAAATAAAGAACTCCAACAATCTTTGGCAAAAGACCAGCACCTTACCCATGGGCAAATAGAGTCACCAACAAAAAGAAAACTGGGAGTTTCTTGTAAAGAGGGTGGAGGGGAGTAGGGCAAAGCCAACAAACCAAAAACCTCTAAACTACCAGCAAGCACAAAGCTCACACATTATTCAAACCAACACTACATACACCAAAAACATATTTTCAAGGTATATACAAAGGTAGGAAGAGGACCTACCAAAAAAACCAAAAGAAAGAAAAGGAATCACATGAATCCATTTACCAGTTGGAAGAAGTAGGAGCCTTTCCACAATAGTAGACCATGTCTCAATAGAGTAGTTCCAAACCATTGTCAGCAGGCGACTTCTTCAATGCCAAACTTTAAGCTAAAAGCACATATGAATAAATTGACCCAACACTCCTTTCTGAACATTAATAACTCATCATAGCAATCTTCTTCACTCAAGAATAGATCTTCCACATTCACTAGATCATATTTTATTTCAAAAAAATGAATAGAAGAAACTTCATCAAGAAATGGTGAACAATGTCTAAGAATGTTTTCCTCAAGAGTCACCTTTTGTGTATGGCCTTTAGTATCATGATCAATTTACAGGCAAAGAGATGCCTCATCCAACATAGGATCAATCCTTGAGTATGTGAATTCTTCATCTATTTCAAGAAACAATTTTTCATCAGGCATGCAATGCATTTTGTCCTTTTCCTTTCCCAAAGTGCCATCACATTTTCTAGCACTACTTCCACAATCCAAATCATCAAAACCATACATAGATGAATGAAAATAAAAATTATGAATGAACCTTTCATTCTCAATCTGATTTGAATGAATGCCTACGTCATCATCAAAGGGATGATTCAATTTGAGAGATGATAGAAATCTGTTTATAATTTCCTCTTCCTCATTGAGAAAGGCATCCCTCAACACACCAACTAAGTCATCTTTAGGTTGGAAGTCAGTTTCATACATCTTTTTCTCAACAAGAAATTCAGTAGGAAGATTTTCATCCAAAGGCATCTTTACCTCATCTCTATGAAGAATTAGATTGTCATCAAATGAACTAACCTAAGAGAGGTCTTTTGGCTGAGCAAACAATAAGAACTTGCTTATGATTTATTCTTCTTGCTCAAGGAGTGTTCCCCTCCATGTTTTAGCTGGGTAATCTATGGGCTAAGTGTTAACTTCAACACCTTTTTTTTAGATAGAGTTTTAACATAAACTTCATCCTCAAACCAACTAGATCTTTCCATGGGCTGATTACAGGATTTTAAGCATGAGGAATCATCTTCATTTTCCATGAAAGTGTAAGTTTCAATCTTAGATTGTAGATTATTCTAAATCTTTTCATAAAGAAGGCTCTTCAAAGAAAGATGACTAATATCACTTTCATTCATTTCATTAAAAGTGAAAGATTGATATTGTAGCAGAATTCATAAATAGGGACTTTTGAAATGAGATGACTATCATCACTTTCAAATCTGAAACTTTCAAAACATGGAGAGAAAAAGGATTCAAGAGCACCTTTATTTATGTTTTCCTGTGTGCCAACATGATCAGCAAGAATATAAGGGTTGTGAGGGGTGAATTAAGATGATGTTACCAGAGATTCTCCCCCCTTAATGGACAACTTGTCTTTACCTTCATTATCATTGCTGCCATGGTTTTCACTTTCAGCTTGAGAGTCTTTATCTACCCCTGTCTGATCTTCTTGTGGCTATAACATTTCTTGAAGTAAGAAGGTGTCTTGTTCCAATTTTGTTTCCACATTCAGCCCTTTGGCTAAGTATTCAATCACAATAGAATCTCTTTCAAGACAAATTTTAGCACCATTTTTAAAATTAGCATTAACAATAAAATCTACTGCTACATCATTTCCAAAGTGAAAGGATTCCCAAATAGGGCCTTTTTTAGCATTCACATACAAAGAACCACTATTCTCACAATCTCTCATGACATTTAAAGATTCATCTTCTGATAAGGCAAAGCTAGAAAGCATTTTAATAGAATCTTTAAGAAAAATATGATCGTCACGATCCTCAACTGTGAAACTTTCTACAAAAGGTGAAAAAGGAATTTGAGGCAAGATTTGATTATTAGTGCTTACCATTTCTCCATTGCTATCACATATACTCTCATCCATTGGAATTGGATTAGCATAAGGCTGGAGTAACTCTAGATGTAGTTCTTGGTCATTCATGACAAGGTGATTGAAGTAGAAGGATGAGACTGAGATAACCAAAGCTTATTCTTCATCCACCTCCAAATGCTTCTTCAACTGAGACACTTTCTCCTCAAGTTCTTGCAAGTCTTTCAACTTGTGAAATCTCACATAGAGACTTTTCCACGTTAACAAAGAAGTAGCATCATTTTCCAAACTTATATAGTTTCGGATAGCCTGAGAAATGCTTTCTTTAAAGTTGTCCACAAATTCACATAACACTTTATCATCCATATGATAAAGTTCCAGGAGAGAAGGGTTTGACCTTGATTTTCTCATGACTTTAATATTTGGCATGGTCTATATAGAGTCACCAATCTCCTACACATGGAGATAATTAGAAAACTGAGGAAACAAATATAAATATTGATCTTCATTTCTAGATTTCCTCAGTAGAGTTGCCAAAAATTTGTTAGTGAACAGATTAGAAAATACATACAAATTAACTTTGAATTCTCAAATAAGAAGACTAAATCAGCACTAACAGTTGGATAGGTTATCATTGGATTAATAACCTTTCTCTGAATTCTATTGGGTAATACTCCCCATGTAGGATATACAATGAATCAACTACAATACAATTAATAATGATTTTAACCTAAAAGCAATAAAGGTTTACAAACATCTATCCATAAATATGATATATATGCGAAAAGATTAACTAATTGAATAGAAATAAACAACAAATGACACCAAGTTCATTTTCCCAATCATTACATTACAGAAGAAAAGCATAAATAAAGATGAATTGTTCTTTCTAGATATGTGAATAACTGAAGCCCAAAGTCTATAGATAATTGTGGCAACAATCATATGTATTGAAACTATATTCATAGAAAATCAAGATAACTCAAAGATTAACATTGATCATAAATTCAACATGCAAACACAAAGTATTGATATACTGAATTCTCCTCCTCTAAACACAACAAAACAACATAGACTTGTTGTTTGATATAGATAAAAGACTACAATTCAAAAAAAAAATTATCTACCCTCTTTGTATTAAAATTACAAGAAGATAAAAAACCCCCATTTCTATAACATAAAATCCACTGGAAAAATACAACTCTCCTATCTACTACTTGTTTGTCTACCATCTCAGGCTTTACCCTACAACACAAAGTCTGCAATCTCTACCCAAAAAGAAAGATCAAAACCACTAAAAACTCCCTCTACTATTACACAAAGTCTATCCTCCCAGAAAGAAAAGCAGAACCCCCCAAGTTTTCCTTTGCCAGCTTTTTTTATCTCCTTCTCCTTTTGCAATCCTCTTTAATTTAAATAACTAAGTTTTAACTCATTCTTTCAACTACTAGATTCTTTAAAATTCGTGAAACATTCATTAACTTCTAATGTTTTGAAAACATTAGAAATAATAATCTTACTATTTAAGAGCAGAAAGAAATAACCAAAAAATGTCTACATAGAATGATTTGTTGATTATGTGTGTTTAATTTGACACATGGCTAAGGGTCCATCTAAACAACTTATCTATACTTCTCAACATAGTTTGGTGTTCACTTAAGAGAGCACATATCTTCTCGAATGGTGATTACTTCATACTTGAAAATGATCATCCTACTTGTATCGAAGCTAAGATTTTTCCTTGTGTATCCACATCTTTGAGAATGACTTCCCACATTATAGGAACATCTTTCTGTGTTGATTTGGAAATAAAATTGGTCTTAGTAATCATGATAGAAGCCAATGAGTGGATTATGAAAGGTCAGGGAGCAATCTTTCCATTCCATTCTAGACCCAAACTCATTTCAACCAATCCATGGTTATGTCAAATTCTTGTTTGCAAACTTTTTCATATGTCATGGTCCTTCTTTGAATTGCCAAATTCATGATTTGAGTGTCTTTTCTTGCAACAACTATTATTCATAGTTTCCATATAAAAATATGACATCAAACACCTAAGGCCTACCATGTGACACTAAGGCCGTGAGGAACTACAGGTGATGTCCCTATTATTGAGGTTTGTCACCTCTGATAGATATGTCTTGCATACTGTACCTTCCCTTGGTATCTTGTCAGAAGATTGTCTTGTGTTTTCTTTTGTTCTCCAACATATATCTATATTTAGCCTTGGCATCTATTTCCTCAAGCTACAACCATGTTGACATTTAGTCAAATGGTTTGCATGTTTCTTTGGCTCTTCCATAGTGACCATGGTATATCATGCTATGCAAGGATGATTCTTTCAAATTCACCACGGGGAGATCATCAAGTTATCCTTGATATATGACATTGGAGTCGTTACATTGAAATTGCACTATGAGTTATCTCCCTTGATCTTGAGTTCCACTATCGGTGTTTCAAAGATCAAGAAATGAACTCGGATAACCACACATCTAGACTGGTGTAAACCGAGGCTAAATGATTGGCTTCTTCAAATATACTTAGTCTTGATTCAGAAGCACCGACTCTGTCACAACATTTTGTATTAACAAGTACCATTGATTCATTCAAGGAATGATATCAATGAATATTCTAATCTTAAAATTCCAACACAACTTCACTGATTTAGAAGCCACCCTGTCATATATATATATATATATCCCCCTTTTTTAATCAGACCACCATTTTTTTAACATTGGTTCCAAAATCCCTTGAGCCGCCATCTTTCAATGATTCATAGACAATGAGAATAATGAATTCATTTTACCAATTTTGCAAACATCATTTTTGCATTCAGATTGATGTTCTTGGATAATAGTTTGTATTGCAATTTGTAGCCAAATGATGGCTTGAATCATGACCAATGCACTTAGAATAGGAGAGAAATTTATTGGGTTTGCACCAAGATCGGGTCCTTCATATTTTGAACATCCCTTCCACCTTCCTGTGTTTGACATGACCGATGGCCACAAAATAGTGAGCTGTTTTGAAGAAAATCCAATTTTTCTTTTCGCTCACTCCAATGAAACTACTGAGTAGCAACCCAATTTTTAGATTATAGTAGTGCAAGTCCAAAGTTACTAACTATTAGTTTAAAATTTGGTGTCATAAAAATGTCATTAGAATGCAGATCACAATGAACTACTCAATCAATCTGACACCCCCATGCATATTTTAGCCTGTACTAAGCATTCTGGTTTTTCTAATTTTGACTATATAAGAGAGGAGACCTTGATTTTTACATAATATCTAACCAAGACCACAATATTTCTATGTTGAGCACAACTCCAAACTTACTTAAGAGCTTGTGTGCTTTTGTTCTTTAATGGTTCTAGTCACCACGATGAACTTGTGAGTAGGTTCCCAAATTACTTTGCAATGCTCTGAACCATCGCTAGATTATCTAGTGAATCAGATGAATCAATTGAACTTTTCTAAACTAGATGAACATATTTAAACCAGTGAACTTGTGCTTTTTGGAATAGAACTCTGAACCTCTACAAACCAAACATTAAATTGGACTTCCAAATAAACTATGAACATTTTGTAGAAGTAATGACATGATATCTACATGATGACAATAGTAGGCAATCTTCCTCATATTGAACATGCTATCTGAGCTCAAAACCCATTTTTGTTGAAGAGGTGTTAGATTGAAGCACCTTCCAAATGGTATTAGATCAGCCAGCACAATTTGTGCTTCCCTCATCCTGTCTAGAAAAAAGGTCAAATATTTGAATTCCTTCATGTCTAATTAAATATGATCATTTAAGAGTCTCACAATAGTTGAAATGTGAATGTTCGATGTTTGAATGATTGTATGGGAAAAACTAGTGATTAGATCCAATGATGCACATCTCTGTATCTACAATGTGCCCCTTGAATCAAATTGATCTTCGAAACTAGGCTCTAGATCTCTAAATTGAGTCACAAAAAGTGAAGAAAGTTATGATCTTTTCTTTTGCATCTTATTAAATTAATGGCATTAGGAAGAACCTCTAAACTTGACCTTAATATGAACTTTGCATCGTCAAGCCTTCGAATTTGTGGGTTGGCAAACTGTAATTCTATACTAGAAATGAATCACTGAACCCAAGTCACTAAATTGTACATGTGAACCTCTCTGAGTAAACCACTGAACCTACATGAGAAAAATGAACCAATTGGAAGCACTTTGAACTAGAAAACCACTTTGAACTACTTTGAACTTTGGGTCAAAGAGGTTCAAGACCTTAAACTAAAAATTTTGAATACCAAGTCTATATTGGGTACCAACACATCAATATAGGCTCTCAATTTAAACTTGTCATTTTCTTGTAGTATAGACCATAGTCTTATGTTCCTTTCAAGTATCTTATGATTCTTTTAACATCCATTATATGATTCTCGTTAGAATTCATAAAAAATATTGCAATAGTCCCAATAGCTAATGCAATGTTGGGTTTTCTATGAACTACATATTGCAATTTTCCAATCATAGACTTGTATAATGTGTGATTTACTTCAACAGAATTATCATGATCTTATCCATCAATCTTATTCATCCTTTTCCTTTTAATTAGACAGGATGCATCATTACCAAATCTAACACTATTTCCATTGTAAGACTCAATGGTAATGATCTTAATTTTGTCTCAAGTCATGTGATGTGAACATCCACTATCAATGATCCATCTATCACTTTTGTTCACATAGGATATCAATGTAGTCGCCTCATCAAAATTAGAATCATCCTTCATAGCAACATAGATAACTTCATCATCATGATCTTCATATTCATCAATGGATTCTTCTTCATCAATGTAACAAGCCTTCTTTCCCTTGTCCTTGAGACCTTTTTTACTGTCATCTTTACTACCTTTGCATTTGTCTTCATTCTTGTTGTTTAACTTATTAGGAGATCTTGTTGTAATATGACCAACCTCATGAAAATTAAAACATATGATGAGTAACCTACCTTTGTATTTTTCTTTTCCTCTATGAAACTTCCTAACCAACAATTCTTCTAGTTCTTCTAGCTCTTCATCATCATCTCTGTCACTAGCAATAGGTTTGGCCTTTTTTCTTTTTCTTATCTTTAGGTTATTTCAATGTCAGCTTAGCTTTAAAAGTAGCTTCAACATTTTCTGATTTGAAATTATCAAAATTTTTAAGTTCAATAGTAGTGAGTCTACCAACCAATCCTTCAAGAGTCAAATTGCTACTAGGGGTACACCTCAGTTCTTATATAGTAAAGGCTTTAATGGTATAGATAGGTAGTAGGATTCTCAATACTTTGCTGATTGTAGTCTCATCTTCAATCTTTCCATTAGATCCTCAAATAGCATTAACAATATCTTTGATCATTTTACAATACTGGACTATAGTCTCACCCTCTTGCATTCTCATTTCATCAAATTTTCCTCTAAGGCTTTTAACTTTAGCTCTCAACACATTTTTTGTCTCCTCCATAGATCACTTGTAGGGCATCCCACATCTTCTTAGCAATATCACATCCTTTGATTTCATTAAACTCTAAGTAGCTTAGGGCAAATGTAATCTCCAACATTACCTTATTGTATTCTTTCTTCTATTTCAATTGATCAGTAGTTGGGGCTCTAGTTTGATCAACATGCTCAGTAGTGATAGTTGACTATGCATAATCTCCAAGACCTTGTAGATGTAGCTTCATCAAACTTTTCCATCCAAAAAAATTTCCCTTGTTTAACTTGGGCACCTCCTTTTTGTACATCTTGATCTTTATCTTTAAGTACCTTCAAAATTCTCTTCATAAGCACTCAGACTTTGATACCAATTGTTGGAATACTTCATAATGATTGAGAGTTGGGGGGTGTGAATCAATTATCTAAGGTCCAAATGTACAGATAAAACTTTTTAGTACTGCAAATATCATTATGAATGCCTTGACCATTCAATATCTTAAACATATGCATATTGTTCTCCTATGTCAAAATAACTTTGCAGAAATGTAAACGTGCAAAACCACAAAATCAATCACACATTGACACAAGGATTTTATGTGGAAACCCAATTTGGGAAAAACCACCAATAACATGCTATCGATTTTCACTCTTCTAAAGCGAGCTCTGTGAGGAACCAACCTTGTTAAAGGTTACGATACACACTATTAAATGTGACCTAGTTAAAAGATCTCAATTACCCTATTAGGACTGATCCATGTTAGAGGAATTTAGAACATTCATTAGAATGTCACCCTTTTAAAGGATTTACTAATGGTTATTAGGTCAACCTTAATCCAAAGGATCTATCTAGACTAATACAATTATTAGAGAGTAGTAGTAGGAATTCATCTGACAATAATTACAACTCACTTGTAGATTACAGATCTCACATTTAGTCCTACATTCTACTTGGCTTTCTTCCTCTTCATCTCTAATAACTTTTTCACCCTTCAATAATTCTTCCTCTTAAGCCTTCTTCCATTGCATTCCAATTGTAGAATCTTTTATTCAACAACCAAATGAAGCAATACCCTAGACTTCTTATCTTCCTTAGGTTCTCATACATGACAACTATTTCTTTTGGCATGCTATTTCTATAAATAGAGAATTTATTTCTTTTTTCCTCTTAACCTCAATAATCCATTCTAGGGTTAGGTAGGATTCAATGAATCTTTCCACTTTTCCATTTTAGTCCCTTCTAGAAACTTCCTCTACAATACTCTTTGAATTCACCTCAAAATGGCGTATCTTGAATTATGTGCCACCAACTCATCATAGAAATCCACATGCTTCACACAATTCAAGAAATCAACTTAGTCAACTCAAATTTTTTAAATATTTGATCCAACACTTTTTATTGGTACTCGACAGTAACACTCTATTTTTTTAGCAAACACTATGTTTTGATGCTTGGCCAACACTGGGTTACTTGGCATCTACTAGGTCTTTACTGGTGCTTGACACATACTAAACTATCTTCACTTGACACCTACTTGTTGGAAATATAAGAGGAATAACTAAGAGGGGATGGGTGAATTAGTTACCACAAAAATAAATTCTAGATACCTTTAAATGTCAATACAAAATAAACTCTGAAAAAATTGAATACTACTGATGCTCAGCAAACACACATAAAATGATGTAACTCAATAAATATTGAATATGCTCAGTAAGTACTTAACATGAAAATATTAGGATGTTATCTATGATTATCATTACTTTAACTTAGTTGCAAATACATAAAAGAAAATAGCATGAACACATTTGACACCAGGATTTAATGTGGAAACCTAATTTGGGAAAAACCACCAATTGCAACTAGTTACTATTTTTACTCTTCTGAAGTGAGCCATGTTTAGAGAAAACCCTATTAAAGGTTACAAAACACAATATTAGGTGTGACCCTGTTAAAGAATTTAAACACCCTATTAGGAGTGGCCTTGTTAGAGGTCTTTTAGGCAATTCAATAGAACTACGACCTTGTTAGAGGTTTTACATATAGCTCTTAAGCCAACTCTGTTAAGAGATTTAGATCATTGTTACAATGGTTAGAGAGTAATAATGAGATGACCTAATGTTTTATGCAACTAAATTGATGATTATATATCTCTATTTTGGCTTGTACTTGATCCTTCCTGATTGAATATATCTTTTTAGCTCCACAAGGATATTCTACTTATCCTTCTAATTCACTTTCTTACTACATCATTAGATCTTCAAAATCTTCCATGCATTCACACTCTTACACACTTTCAAATTCACAATTTGACCTTATACTTATATCATTCATATTATCAAGTCGGCTCATATACAACTTAGAATAATTAATATTCATCACCTCAATCGGCTAAAACCAATAGATAAATCAATTAAACTCAATATGTCAAAGCAAGAAAATCCCTTGTTAGCTGACTCTTCTTAGTAGACACTAACTCAGAAATAATTTTCCTATGTTAACCAAGTGAACTCGGTTAAAACTACATATTAGTGAAGATCATTTGGTAATCGAGTGAACTCAGTTAGCACTACATATTTGGGAAGATCATTTGGTAACTAAGTGAGCTCGGTTAACACTAGTTCTATCCAAAATTTCCTTTATTAACCAAGTGAGATCAATTAACACTCATCTTCTATAAACTTTCCTTTAGCGTCCGAGTGAACTTGGTAGACATTGCCTTCTAATGTAGGCAAACATAAGAATGCTTGGTAGACACAAAAAATTATATTCACTACCCGAGTGAGCTCGACATGCACTAACTAATAATGATATGATATTTTTGTAACATCAAAGACAATAAACAATTAATCAATTGTATCCAACACTACTATATTTCACTTTCTTATCTCACACTAACTTTCCTCACTCGACTTCCAATTTTTTTCCTCAACTTGCACTAATTGTGCTCGACTTGCATTATTTTCTTGATCAAGCTTGGTAGACACTTTTCTTTACTTGGCCTTCTTCAAGTATTTTATGAGGTATACTTTCATTATATCCTTAGTAGATAAACAATACACTATATTATCAATGCCTTGCTTGGTCTTAGTGCTCCTTTTATACACCAAACAACTAAACCTTTCTCTAGGTTCTCTTGTTATCCTTACTTTCAAATCATCTTCATCAATCAAAAAAATAATAGCATTCAAACCAAAGTAAGAAATTGTGTCACCAAAAATTAGTAGGTTTGACATAAATGACAAAATAATGATTGTTCCATGATAGTTTCATCAATCTCCTTGACTTCAACAATCTCATTTTAACAAAAAATTATTGCAATTATAGTTTCCAACAATATCCCTCTTTGGCATTGATGGAAACACCTTTAGTTACCATGCAATGGAAAAACATTTTTCATTATTTGTCACTATCAACTCCATTTGTATTCTTTATCAAATCTTCATTAATATCCTTAGTTTCATTCTTATTCTCATCCATGCATTAGCCTATGATACTAATTGTAATGACTCCCTTTTTGAAATACTTCTCCCGCACACATCTTCAAATATTGCATTCATATTCTCCCTCTTCTTGTAACAAATGGTAACTTTCATACTTCTTCCTCTTTGAAAACAATTCCAAAGACATCATCCACTATACACATCTTTTTATTCATCATTGTACTAATGGATATCTGAAATGTTATCCCCTCTTTCATCTTATACTTGCAAATTCATCTTCATATAATTGTCCTTATTTTCCTAGCTTTAGGAAGCTCCGAAAATGTGACCTCCTACATCAATCTGTAAGATATTTTGTTCATAAAAATTGATGCAATGCTACATTACTTCTTAGTTTTCTTTAGATAGGTGAATGACCCATAACTTACCTCTTAGATACACAAATGCATCCTAAGGTTATTCTTTAGTGAATATATTAGCTATTTGTTCCTTTGTATTCACATATTCTAATATCACTTCTTTGTCTTGCACTAATTCCCTCAAGTAATGATACTTGATTAAAATATTCTTGGTCTTTGTATGCATCACATGCTTCTTAGATATGTTTATAGAACTTGTGTTATCATAATATATCACCATAGTTCCATTAATCTCCTCCTTCATTCCTTCTAACAATTGCTTGATTCACACAATGTTTGAACAATTAACTACTAAATTAATATATTTAGTCTCTACTATGGACTGAGAATTGTAATTTTGCTTCTTACTTGTCCATGAAATCAACTTCTTTCCTAGAAATAAAGTGCCTCCACTTGTAATTTTTCTTTCATTGATGTTTCCATCCCAATCAACATCTAGGGGAGGAGGGCTTAGCCACTGACTTCTCTCACTCCTCTTTTTTTGTCTCATCATCCCCAACCATTTTTGTGTCTGGCAGACATCCTTCTCCATAGGTTGGATTAGTTTGGACATTCTTTTCAAAAGGTTGGTCTCCTCCTCCATAGACAATCTATGTTGGACCAGCTAACGTTGAAGTAGTAGTCGTTGTGAATATAGCAGCAGTTGATTGAGTTGATATGGAAGCTACTCCACTAGTAGAACTTACACTTCCAGTTCTTTTCTTTCTTTCTTTTGTCAATTCCACCCACTTTTTGTCCTTTTGTTGATTGCATGCATTAGGACTTCCATTGTGTTGACAACAGGACCTTCAAGTGAAGTTGACACAATGGGGGTCTTCTTGACTTGTTCAAAGGTTGAGGGATGCATGTAGGAGCCATCATGTACAAGATTAGAAACATCAACAGTATCATTATACAATTTAATTTCATTTATTTTTAGCCTAGACCAATACCTCTCCCTAGTCTTGTATTCATCATAACATTTGGCCCAATAGTCTTCAATATCTGAGACATGTTTGTGATCATATCTAAGCTTCAAATGATCTTTCACAAAGTTTGTTGAGTCATACTAAGGTCTTATTACCTCGTAATCAATTAGTTTAATCTTTCTCTCAAATATTTTGACTAGATTCTGGGAATCAGGCCTAAAAGCACAAGAGTAAGGTCCTACCACTATTGGGAAGGAAATCCCAGCTATCTTCTTCACATTGGAACACAAGGTGTTCACCTCCACTATTTCTCAATATAGTTCAACAAGAACAATCTTATCCTCGAGATACTTGGGAATCCTTTTGGAGAAACCATCAAATGCACCAATCCTCGAGTAGAGAAAGACAGGAATTGGATGAAACAACATCTGAATTGGCCTACAGCTGATATAGCCTCAAGTGAAAACCTTCACCCAAAGAAACCTTTCAATTCCCTGTACAACCTCATTGTGAAGGAATTATTAACCTTTACCTATTCTTCAAATCTCCTCTATAGTTTTAGGTGGGGATAGAACTCATACACCCTTGTGTTCTCGTCATATTCTTCAATACTGGGAAGACCAGGCTAGAGGTGTTGTGTGGCTAAGGCATATATCAAATATGAAGACATATATAATTTCCCGAATGCCTTAACCAAATTTAGCCAAGAACCAAGCTCTTCAGATGATCTAAACCCAATCAATATATAGTCCCTCAACTCATATGGAATGTACATTTAAATCTTAGGAAAGCTTTTTCTTTGGAAACCCATTAGAAGATGTGTGCTTCTAGAGGATTATAAATTGAAAGGACGAAGTCCTATTTCTCTACACATATCTAAATTATGACTTCAAAACATTGATCTAAGAGTTTTGTAGCTTTATATCTTTTCTTTTCTTGGTCTTCTTGTCACCAATTAACCAGGTGTATATCTACGGATGCTATTGTTGTTATGTTCTTTGGACTCTTGCTTAATGAAGTTTGCCAAAGAAAAATAGCTAGTGGAATGGACTAGAATCTATAGGAAGCATTCTTAATTGAGGTAGGAACAAATATGTAGAACAAATAGGAATTTCTTCTCATTGGGAAGACACTCAAACAACAACCCGCCTAAACCTAGATCACCTAAGACCTTAATGCAGTGAAATGGCAAGAATTCCACATGAAGGTATAATGGGAAGTGGAGTAGGGAAAACCTAAAAAGGACACAAAAGGAAAACCTTAGGATGTTTGATGAGAAGAGAGCCACCTAGGGGCTACCTAGACAAGAAATTGAACATAATTGCAATAAAATCACATCAAGCTAGAATCTCAAAAGGAATGGACTGAAAGTATGGCAACACTTCCATAGATAGATATATAGATACACACACATAAATATATGTATACACACATAGATACATGCACACATGCACACATCAATGGTGTTCATAAGAAATACTATCATTCCTCCTTTCATATTTTATCTACTAGGAAAGGATGGTGTCTAACAAGTGCACTCTCTCATATCTCAATTGTTCATTTCTAAAATAGTTGTTAATTGAATCTTAATTGAACCTTTAAATATTTGATTTCACACTTAACTAAAAAATAAGATTTATTAGATTATATCTCATGTGATAAGTATAATTTGAATCCTCCTTTAAACGATCTTGTTATTTTATGAACATAGATGATAAGCTCTAGCAAAATAATATCACGTATTATTTGTTTATGGAACTGCTATTTGACTAGAAAATCATGAAAGCTTATTCTAAGATATTTTTCTTAGTATTTTAATCAAGATTCTAGCATGGGTTATTCATAAAATTTCATTAACATTAATATTACCGTCCTAAGATACGTGTAGAAATATATTTCACATGAACTAGATTGATGCAAGTTTTGGGAGTTTTGTGTTAAAGGAATTTCACACGTTCCTTTTAATTGAAGTTATGAATGTGGTTACTCACTTGTGAATCAAAATTTCTATTCTTTTATGTCTCCATTTATGATTTTTAAATGGCAACATTTGTGTGGTTAATTTTATTATCATATTGTTTAATTGTGATATAGATGCAAACTAGGCATGGTGGAACACTTACTCAAACTTGCACAATCTCACCCTACAACCCTTCCAATTTAGGGATCATTACAACTAGTCCTTTAACACAAAGGCTTCAACTCCATAGTCTTTCTTGGATCAACAACATTGGATTAATTTAGGAAACAAAATGCATTCACACAAGGTTAGATAGAGTCAAAGCCTCATATATTCTCTAAATACCATTTTGCAATTTAATTTCAACAACTTGTAAGATTTGTCCTTCAAGGCAATTTCACACAAAACCTTGTCAACTTGGGGTTTAGATGCAACAACACTAAAATAATTGTGTAGGATAAAACTCTATGTTTTTCTTCATTTTGGGACCAAAACATTCACAATCCCATTATTGAATCAAACCCATTAACCCTGCTTATGATATTTGCTTCACAAACAAACCTAATTGCTAGTAGCCTTATCTAGCAATTATTTTGACTTAAATTCTCAAACCATTGACTACGGACCCAATGAAATCACCACGCCAAATACCCTTTTAGGACTTATTAAACATATGTCCTGTAGTGCATCTCGTGTTTGCAATCTATACCTTGTCTATTTTGATTCAAGAGATACTTGATACTCTTATTTTAAGTACTTAATGATGACTTGAGGGTCGAATTTTATACTTTGATTTAGTACCATAGATGCTTTATTGCTATATTGTTTAGTTTATCATATTTGCATGTTGATGCCATTATGAGATGATAGTAGATCTATGACGATATATGATTATCTGGTATTTGGACATACTTTCTAATTATGTTATGTGATGGATTTTATGTTATGCGATTTACGTCATTCTTGTCTCTTTATGCTTTATGCAAATGTAAGTGATGTAAATGGATTAATTAGGTATTTAATGCATTATTTCTTCGGCTATGATATTATTATGCAACTAAACTTGATCGTGTGTTATAGTGTGCAAGAATTACATCCCTAGCAGTGGCATATGGAGTTAGTGATTCAACTATTCATATTTTACCAATGTTGTCCCTGTATGGTCAACGTATCCTAATTTTAATTATTTAAATTAAAACCTTTCAATGATCAATAAATCCGAACTCATCTGCATTATGTGATTAGACCAATGAGTGTGTCTATGCATTTAGAGGTTCGCATTGTTGCAGAAGTTGTTTAGTGATTTTGGGTTTTTAGACTTTAAATCTTCTCAAACTTAATTTCTGGCAGCTTTGTCTTAGGTGAATTTTTGTTACAAGGAATAAACTATTTTCATTTGGGTTGATTCAAAGTCTAGCTAGTCTAACTGGCTATTTTCCCTAATCAACTATTCACTCAAAAAGTGAATAAGTATTGAAAAAGGGATTTTATTATTCACTTCTCACTTTTTGAAAATAGAAATTTGAGAGCTTTTCTAAAATCCTCCTTTTAAAGGATTGGTTTTCTACTTGTTCTGAGAGCTATAAGCATCGGATCTTCATGAGGTTGATCTTGTTGGATCTTACTCGAGTGGACCTTGCTTTGCCATGATTTTTGGAAGCTTCAGCAAGCGTTTTATTTTATTGTGTGGGTTTCAGTTTCTGCCCCTTTTTTTGTCAGGTAGGGTCTTCCCATTTTATTATTTTAGTTATGTTTCAGGTTCTCTTTTTGGTAGCCATTTGTCTAGAGGTTGATAACTAGTGTTCCCCTCCATTTCTATTTGCTGGTTCTACCCGATTGGTTGAGTTTTAACATTTTCCCTATTTTTGGGATGGGGGTTTGGGGTTTCGTAGCATTATGCTAGTCATTTCTGCATACAGTGTCCAAACCCAAATATTATTGTATTTTCAAGATTTTTGTACCCATGGACCAAATGGGTTTTAATTTTTAATTTTTCTAGTTTTTGGGATTTTTACCTTGTTTTGTGTGCCACCCAATTTTCTCAGGTTTTCTTGGCATGAGTTTGGTCATGGACCTAGATTATCCATTTGGATGTCAATCAGACCTTTGTTGCACTTTTATTTTGCATTGGGATGTGTGTCGCATCCATCATCCCGATTTTGTTTTCGGTTGAGTGACTTTCTACTTTATGTTCTCATCCAGTCCTTGTGTTATGATCTTCATGAATGGTGGTGCGCCACACACAAGTACATGCACGTACATTTGTCGAGTGACTTGTGAGTCTCGATCTTCCATGGTTCTTTCGAAAGTTATGATCATTAGGGTTGGCTTGGGAGTTTGCATGCCTATGGGTACTCATCATTGGATGAGCATGGGTAGGGTAGGGTAGCATATGAAGGGGCTTCTATCTTGCAACCTAGTGACTATTTCCCATTGGTTGGCAGAAGAAGTTTTATATAAGTGATAACTAAATTAAAATATTGGGTGGTAATAATTATAAGATAATAAAATGTTTGGGTTGTGCGCCTTCCGTCGAGAAGAGTTGTTGCCTAGGTTGTGGGCCTTCTATTGAGAAGAGTAGCTACCAATACTAACTTGGGCTTTTGGGTGTCAAGCAACTCTCCATGATGTCAACCCCTACTTAGTAGCCCATTGAATGTCTGACCAAGACCTATTTATGCATTATCTTTGTCTTGGTTTCAGTCATCATACTATTTGGCATGAGTGTTAGCCATGGACGTCGTGCTTTATGTGTGTTTGTGGTTGGATCATTATCTCCATCAACATGGTGGGAGTGGACTTACGAGTGCCACGTGGTTGGGAGGCATAGCTACCTATACCACTGCTAAGAACTGGCAGAGATAATTTCTTGTCCTAGCGTGACCATTGTTGGATGTTTTCACTTCGTACTTCAAGTTTCGGAGTATGCTCTCTTGTGATTTATGCTTTCATTGAAACACTTGTATATCATGTTTAGATGATGTTAGTTATTGACGCATTCCCTTATTTTGATGATTAGCATAAGATTGATGATGTTATCTATTTTGTAGGATTATCTTATGATTGTGTTTAGCATGTTAGATTTCCTTATCCTTATATTGTAGCATGTTGTAGCACTAATGTCCTTCTTATGATAGTACCGATGATCTATTCGGTAGCTTGGGATGTTATGCCCAGGGATGGCTAGGGCCCATGATGGTCTTATGATGCTATTATGGTTGGGAGGAACCACGTACTTAGTTTGGTTGTACTGTACATTGAGATGTTGGTTGTGTACACTGTAATGTTCCCTTCTATTCTTTCCCTTCACTGCTTGATTAGATGGCTAGATTGTGTTTACATTTTTCAGTAATGTGTTCAATTGTTCACACCTTGAATTGTGGATCCGGTACTCCCCAGTGTGGAGGTTTTGAATTTAGTTTAAACTTGTTGTTCATCCTTAGGAGTTTTTCTTGATTTTCCTAAGCAACCATGTGTCAGTATGGAGCGATACAATTTTATGTCGTACACCCATTAGGATTTAGTTGTGCATTCCCTGATTATGTCACACGCCTCTTAGAGTTATGTCATGCGATACTTTACAATACCCCACCCCCTTTGAAGAAGTTTCATACAATACTTGAAAAGTATCACACCCTTGAGAGAAGTATCGCCCTATCCTTGAAAGAGTTGCCCTACTTCTTTAGAAATGTCTCGTGATACTAGAAATGTTGCGCGGTACTAGAAAGTATCGCCCAGTGCTAATTTAAAGTATCGCCTGGTATTTACGAAAACCTATCCGGGAAAATAGTAGGCACTTTTTGGTAAGACCCAAAATTTTTGGGAAGTGTTTGGGGTACTCTCTTAGGTGTCCTTCAATCCCCTAGAGTCACATTTTGAATTCAAATTGTTTTGATTCGAATTTAGTTTTGCATCTTTTGTTGTCAGTCATTTTGATCAGTAGTGGCATTTGAAGATCCATTGGTGTCAGGATGTTTGGTTAGTCTTTTGTTACGATCTTTGTGATCCTCGTATGTTGTATGCAGTGTGCACTCATACTTGTTTAAAAAAAATTTATCTTGGCTTATATTTATCCTTGTTCCAAGGATCTCTGGGCAAGGCATTACATGCCAAAACCAATTCCTAACTCTCATAATCGGTAGAGAAACAATTATTGATTGCAGTAACCTAAAAGAGCTATTAAGCCTCAATCTGCAAAGCAACCCCACTCAAAAAACACTTGTCCAACATAATCAATGGATTGAGCTTTTCTATCTTTCTTGCAACATACGAAACCCAACACCATCCAATACTCAAAACCCTTAATTTTGAGATTATAACTCAATGTTCACTCACTTCCTAGACTTCCTAACTATTAAAGTACATACTTGGAACTAACTTTCCCCTAGAGATCATAATTTATGACCAATAGGCAGTCACATTTTTTCCACCATTAAGACAAAACCCTTGGTTTGTGAGAGTTTTAGACGAGTCTAGACAAGAATGGTTCTAACTTGCTCCAAACTTATTGAATCTCTACAAAACCAAGTGTAATTGAAAAGTGTGAAAACAAAGCAATCCTTTATTAATGGCAATCAAAATTACATCCTTCTCGCCTGCCTCAACCAAAAGAGACATTTATGGATATGTTTTGAACATTTCCAATTGATCCCAATTGGATTTTTGAATTAACTGGCCGTTAGGTTATTATTTGTTAAAAGTTGCACAAATCTTGCAAAAAGTTGCATTGCAATATTTTCAATTTGAGGAATAAGGTGAATTTGAGGGTTTGGAGTGACTAGGGCACGACAGCAAAGTTTTTTGATATTTTTCCATAGAAATTTGAGATTGCTTCAATCCTAGTTCACCATTTGTTTGCTAGGCTCTTATGGCCATGAGTGGGGCTTCGAAGAGTCTCATTCTTGCTGGAGCCTCTGATTGTGATGGATCTTCTCCCAGGGTGAGGTCACAGGAGAAGGAGCCATTTTATGTTAGCGAGTGCCAAAAGTTAAATAAAGTTAATGGTTGCTTTCCGCGTAGTTAGGATCGGCCTATGCTAGTTATTCCTCTGGAAATAGTAATGGAAGATGTGGACTATTTGACCACACATGCATTGATATGCAAGTTTCTTAGTATCTGGATTTCCCTATCAACTTTGGAAGCCTGGATTCATCGTTCATGGTAGGTGGAAGGTGATAGCTACTTTTTGGTGAATTTCTCTTGCATGTCAGATCGGAACCGGGTCTTTGAGGGAAGCCCATATTTTTATGACAGTGTAGGTCTTTTTGTCAAACCCTGGCATACGAGGTTCAATTCTGCTGAGGATATTCCTTCGAGGGTTCCTATTTGGGTCCACCTGCTGTGACTTCCTTTGGAGTTCTGGCACGAGGATATCCTGCGACAGATTGCTACTATGCTTGGAAAGCCAACTGCTATAGCACATCAATCACTAGATAAAAAGGTTATTTCTTATGCCCATATTTGTGTTGAAATTGATTTAAATAATCCTTTGCTAGATTCTTTAGAAATTTGCCTAGGCTTTTCTTCTTGGATCCAACAGTTAGACTATGAATCTATTCCCTTCTGTTGTCACATTTCTCATGTGTATGGTCATTTACAGTGTCAATCCCTAGTGGGTTCTCTAGCCCAAGGATGGCCAATGATGGTAAGGGGAGTGGTCAATCTATTAGTACTGGAAAAGGAAATGTTCAGACTAATAGTATAGGTAAAAGGAAAGCTCAAATTAACATTTCAAGTCAAGGGCAAGGGCCATCCAGAACTACTGGTCCTGATAAGTATGGTTTTATCCCGGCTTGAAACCGTGCTAAGGGGTGGGGTCAGAAGTGATCTCATCTAGATTGGCAAGTGGACTCAAGGTTCAATCATTTTGAGGTTCTTGATAACATGGTCATAGAAGAAGGTACTCCTGCAGAGGCTCAGTGTGCAGCTATTGGCTCAGAGGGTAGGAGTTCTATTCTTAGTGGCAACTAGGATGTTGTAGTTCAGTAGTTGCTAGAGACTTCTATTGGCCCTAAGTATGGTGCCCTTGTGGTTTCTCCTACTCCACAGGAAAAGGATGTTCTTCTAGAAAATTTGGTTAAGGATGTGTTTGCTTCTGGTAAAGGAAAGGGATCTTCTCTTGCGTTGGGCCTGATGCAAAGACCATTTAAGAAAGTCTCTTTTGCTGCTCCCTCAAGAGTTGGGCGAAAGCAAGATCAGGAAAAAATTAAACTTATAGGAGATTTACTGGTAGAGTCTAGGGCTGTCAGAACCTTGGATGAGCATTTTCCCCACTCTACTCAATGATTATTCTCTCATGGAATGTGAGGGGGTTGAATAGCATCCCTAGACAAAAATCTATTCACGATCTGGTGGTTGATCATTCTCCATATATCCTTTGTATCCAGGAGACCAAGCTTTCAGTGGACCCATTGTTTAGATGTGCTCCTAAAATTTGGTTTCTAGGCCAATGTCAATGTGTTGGTGCTTTGGGGAGCTCTAGTGGTCTTGCCATTTGCTGGGATCCTAGGAAAGTTACGTCACTTTACTGGATCTCTTGCCTCTCGGCTCTCTCAATGGTTGCATCCTCTCTAGAAACTGGAGAGATGATTCTTATTACTAATGTGTATGCTCCTATTGATCTCCCTAGCAAGCTTAAGCTCTGGGAACATATTAGGCATGTCAAAAGCTATCATCCTTTCTTGCCTTAGATTGTGGCTAGAAATTTCAACTCTGTTCTCAGTTTGGAGGAGAAGAGGGGTGGGCTGGCTCACTTGGGTCCTTCTTCTGAGCTTCTTCAGCAAAATATTGATCTTTTACATCTCTCTGATGTCAAACCTCTCAATAGGCTCTTTACTTGGAACAATCAAAGTATTGGAACTGATGACATCTCAAAATGCTTGGACAGGTTCCTTGTTTCTTGCTTTTGGAATTGTGGCTCTCTTTCTCTCTCTTCTAAAATTCTTGATTGGAGAGGTTTTGACCACTGGCCTATTAAGCTCACAGCTAGTTATGTTGTTGTTCCCAAGAAGCCTCCCTTTAAGTTCCAGCTAATGTGGCTTTGAGACTTGTCTCTTCATGACTTAATGGCTCACTGGTGGAGATAGGGAGGCCCTACCTATGGCACTGTTATGTTCTCCTTCTCTAAAAAACTTCAATATGTTAAAAGGAAGTTGAAGCATTGGAACAAGAATTGTTTTGGTAATCTCCACATTATGAAGAAGAGGGCTTAGGATCATTTTGATGTTATAACCAGGCAAATTCGGGATCTGGGTTTTTCTGAAGCTCTTGGCATAGCAAAATCTTGAGCTTCTACTGATTTAGCTAAGTGGGATCTTAGAGAAGAAATTTATTTGAAATAGAAGGCCCAAGTTGACTGGCTTCAGGAAGGGGACAAGAACACTTCTTTTTTCCATAAATCTATGCAGGCTCGACATAACAGGAGTTACATTTCTTCTCTTGTTACTTCTAATGGGACGCGTTTGACCTCCTCTCAAGTTGTATCTAGGGAAGCTATTCAATTTTACTCTACTCTCTTTTCAAATGACTTACCTCCAACAAAGATTGAGGTGAATACAATCATGTCTTGTATTCCCTATGTTGTGACCAGGGAGATGAATGACTCTCTTATGAGGCCTATTAGTATGTCTGACTTGGAGGCGGTGGTCTTTAGCTTGCGGAAAGGCAAAGCTCTAGGGCTTGATGGCTTCCCTATTGAATTCTTTCAAGAATTTTGCGATATTATCAATCATGACCTTTTGGATGTGGTTCAGGAGTCCTATTCCAACAAAGAAATGCTCTGGGCCTTGAACGCTACTTTCTTAGTCCTTATGCTAAAGAAGGAAGAGGCTAATCAGCTAGACTTCTTTAGGCCCATTGCTCTTTGTAATGTGGTCTATAAAATCATTACTAAGCTCCTAGTAGAGAGGCTTAAAGTTTGGCTTCCCATGGTTATCTCTGAGGAACAAGGGGGTTTTGTGGCAGGAAATTTTTTTTTGGATGGGGTGGTTATTGCTTTCGAAGCTATTCACTCTATGTGTACTTCCAAGGAATGGGCCATGTTCATTAAGCTTGATATGGCTAAGGCTTATGACAGAGTCAATTGAAATTTCTTGTAAAAAGTTCTTCTGGGTTTTGGCTTTAGTCAGGAATGGGTTAGATGGGTTCTTAGCTGTGTTACTACTCCTTCCTTCTCGGTCCTTCTCAATGGTGAACCGATGGAGCTTTTTGGGGCATCTAGAGGTCTTCACTAGGGAGATCCCCTCTCTCCTTATTTATTTATCATTATGGTTGAGGGACTTGGCAGACTTATCAAGTTTCATGTTTCCCAAAATTTAATTCAAGGATGGCAATGGAAAAATGCTTTGCCCACTCTTTCCCACCTCCAATTTTTTGATGATATGGCCCTTGCTAGGAGAGCTCAAATTTGGGAACCTAAAGCCTTTCGGCTCACCTTGGATACTTATTTGGCTGCCTTTGGGTAGAAAATTAATGACCACAAGTCTTCTATTTTTTTCTTCAACACTCTTAAGCCTATCCAAGGGAGGATTGCTAATATCCTGAGATTTTAGATTAAGTCTCTCCCTCTGACTTACTTGGGGGTCCCTATTGTGGTGGGTAGACAGCCTAGGCTTTTCTGGCAAAGCTTGCTCGACAAATTTTGACAAAAAGTCAATCATTGGACTTGTAGGTGGCTCTCTACTGCTGGTAGGGTGACACTCCTTCAATTAGTCATTCAGGTCCTTCCCATATACAAAAGCACGGTTCAGGCTGCCTCGGTGTATTTTCTTAAGAAATTTGATGCTCTTTCTTGCCAATTTCTTTGGAGTGGCAATCTACAAAATACCAAATGGAGCCTCGTCAATTGGGATACAGTTTGTAGGCCAAAAAAGGAAGGAGGCCTTGCCCTTCGTTTTGCTATCTTGTGCAGTCAAGCTCTTGATACCAAGCTCTATTGGCATTGGTGTTCTAGTCAATCTCAGCTTTGGGCCTATATCCTGTCACACAAGTATTTTTTTGGCGTTGAACTTTCAGATATTTCTAGGTTTTCTCTTGAGGGAAGAGGTTCTATGGTGTGGAATACCGTCAAGATTGGTGTTCACTTGGTGAAGAAAAGTTTATTTTGGATCTATAACAAAGGCACTGAGGCTCTATTTTGGAGTGATTCTTGAAATGGGCATCCTCCTCTCTTATCCTCTCATCCACACTTGCAGTCTCTTTGTGATTTTTTCCTTTCTATTGGATGGAATAAGGTGGCTCATTATAAGGAGGCTTATAATCTAGGCCTTGTTGTGGGCTACAGATGGAAGAATTCTTTTGATTGGTCATTGGGTGGCTCTTTGGGGATTGGTTGGAACTATCTCAGATATTGGCTTCTAGGGAATGCAGCTCTTTGTAGGAACCTGATGTTTTGGCTTGGGGAGGTGCTTCTTCTGGCAAGTATTCTGTTTCTTCAGGGTACCTTGCGCTGACGAAGCAACTTTTTGGTGAGGTGGAGATCTCTTGGTGGAAAAAAGTTTGGAATAGTTTTTCATGGCCTAAGTGTAACTTTTTCCTCTGGATTCTGGTTTACAATCGTTGTCTTACTTGGGAGAATCTCTACAAGTGAGGCTTCCAGGGGCCTTCCATTTGTGTTTTATGCCACAAAAATGAAGAGATTGTTTCTCACATTTTTTCCAGTGCCCTTTTGCCAAACAGATATGGCACTTCTCGTGAAGTGTGTGGAGATGCATGTGCTGGCATGTTTCCTCTCTATCTGAATTTTAGGACTGTTTGAGCCACCCCCTTCCAAGACTTTTTCCCAACTTCTATTGCTCCTATTACATCACAAACATGCCAATCATGACTGTAGACATGCAAAAACAACAATTCCATCACTTTCGCACTCAATTGGGTGTTTTGAGCCATTTTGACCAATCAAGGCTTACATGGCAATTTAGAATCTCATTGTTGTCAAGAGCTTTAATAATCTTCTATCTGTTATATAAGTTGTGAATAATAAATATTTTATTGACACGCTGCAATAACTGTACATGTTGACTGATCTCAGAGATGATATATATTAGAGAAAACATCAGGCTGCATACAGATGGCTATTTCTTGTATATAAACACAGGGGGCATTATTATTTCAACAAACACATTGTTTGAATATCTTAAATAAACCAACCGTATCTGTAATATATTTAAGATTGTCATTTAGAGAAATTATCTATGGTATATGTAGTATATGCACTTCTTCTAGGCGATCTGCTCTGCTTCAACATATACGCTCAAGGACATGTCTTCTATCACCACAACGAAATCTCCAGCTGCAACTTATCTCACAAGATACAAGTCACTCGTTCTTCAAAGTTTTGAATTTTCAAAAATGATGGTCACGATATAAGTATGCACAACATAAATAATACTGTGCAACTATTTTTTGTACTCTTGACTAAATTTCAAAAAAACGAAAATATAATGAAATTTTTTGAAATTTTTAGCATTTGATTTTCATGATCTGTATATTTTGCAATCAAAAACAATAAAAATTTTGATAAAATTTCGCTGTGTTTTAGTGAATCTGAAAAAGAATCATTTTTTATTTTTTATTTTTTTATGTCTTTGATTCATTTTGTCTGTAACTTAGCCAACGTCATTTTTAGTGTATTGTATATTTGTCTAAGCAGCCCGATAGGAGTACGAAAAGCTACAAAGAAATACATACTAATGATAGAGTTGGGTGGAAGATGAGTTGTGATCTTGTGAGTTCTAGACTGCGAAATTCTGACAACCAGAAAATCAGAAAAGAAACAAGTCAAACCAAGCACAACTGGGACGGTACTTTCTGTGAATCAGGTATTGTGAATAAAATCTTCAGTTTTTAAACATTACTATCAGAGTAAGAAGTTTATTAAGTTATCTTGGAGAGATAATCTCTCAATAAACAAGTCATAAGTTGTCACAGCAGAATTTATCAGAAAAAATTATAGCTAATCTACAATACTATTTTAAGTTTTGTTACTTGAATTCAATCTGGAAAAGTCGCAGAAAATTGGTCAGAGTTGCACCGTAATACCCGAATATTACTTCATTCTTTGTCGAACAAGAAGAGTAACAAAATTGGGAAGTTGAATATTACTTTGTTCTTTGTTACTTAAGAAGATGTACAGAATTGAGTAGATGTATTCAGTGTCTGAAACATGGACAAAACAATGACAACAAAAATATTAATTTTAAAGCATATATCTTATTTTTCTTTCTCAATTTTAGTACTCCTTTATTTGACTTAGGTTTACATGTGTTACTAATAATAAAATTGGTTGGGTTCGAATACTCTTGTTATTACTTGCATACAATAAGGGGGAAATAGTTTTTAAAATTTGAACTTGAATAGGTGAAAGTTAAATGGCAATGACGAATGAAACAAAGGTAAGTAGTCAATGCTTAGTGTGTGATAGTTAAGACTGGCTACATTCAAATATGTAGCTTTTTAAGTCAAATCCATTCACCCATGCATCAGGACTAGTGATGTACACAAACTCATATCGCATGAGAATAAATGGAACATTTAGTACTCATTGTATTTAGGTGATCCTCAATAGGTGAAGCTCGACAACTTCAGAGGATAGGATAGTTTTACTCAAGCTTGAGTGCTCTTAACTACGGAGTTTACTTCATGGTAAAATCCAGTCTTCTTGCAACCTCATTTGCAAAGCATTTAGCAAGCATTGTGTATTATGAACATTCATTAGAAACCCCCTTGAGCTCATCATGAATTAGTAATTAGGAGATATTTTCCATAATATGTCAAATTGTGATATTGTTATCAAGATCCAATTCTATAGAATTTTGAGCCAAACTCGTTGCTGGTGAGTTTGACTTAACAAAATACACAATTGAATCTGGATAGCAATATCAAAATAATCAATCTTGTCTACATAATTTAATTCCCTATGCTTTAATATATGCATATCCATAAGGGCCCATTTGTTTGATGGAATTAGACTAGAATTGGGATTGTCAAATTGCAAAATTAACATTTTCGATGTTTGTGTTCAAAACATGAAATAGGAATAGAGATTTGTCCATTCTCATTTACTTGTAAAGTCAAAATTGAAATTGGAAAACCAATTCCAATTCCACTTAAATGAGAATTAGATATTAAACAAATTTATAATTTTTTGAAATCCATATGCAAACAACATTTTGTCAAGATTATTTTATTACATTACTTTTATCCAGTACATATATCATTTTTTTTTTAAATTTAAACATTGTGGAATTGTTTTAGAAATGATTTTATTGCACAGGTTGTGCACAGCTCAATCTATCACATGTATTTTAAAAGTTTCTAGCATTAGTACTCATAGATGCGTATAATTTTAAGTGTGTGGTATTTTTTGTTAAGTACGGTATTGGGAGGCTCACAATTTACCATTGTGTTGTAGGCTCTTGCCTACCATTTAATGTAAAATTGATAATATCTATATTTTTTTAAAAAACTCATTGATTATTATTAATATAATTTATTTTCTATTGGTTAAAAATGTAAAGTTAAATAATATGTTAATAAATGATATTTAGTAACTTGATTTATTTAATTATAATATTGTAAAAATACACAAGTCAAAACAATGTTGTTAAAAAAATCTAATTAACCCATTCTAGATAACAGTACACCAAAAACCTTCTAGAAACTCATTCAAGTGTGAAAAGATGTGGTTTCAAGATGAAGAATTCATGTCCAACATAAAGCAATGGTGGCAAGAAGGTAAATTTGAAGGATCTATGATGTTATGTTTTGTCTCTAAACTTAAAATTTTATAAAGAAAATATTTTAAAATGGAACAAAAATCACTTCAACAATATTTTCAAAGAAAACTTAGAAACAAAAGAAGAATTGAAAAACTCAATGAAGAAGTCATAAGAGATGGAATGGACAATACTAAATATATAAAAGAAAATGAGTTATTAGTAAAACAATAATATATTCTAGCAAAAAAAGAATTTTTTTGGAAATAGAAGTCAAGAGAAACATGGCTATCAAAAGGTGATTGCAATACAAAAACTTTCCACAACACTATTAACAGTAGGATTATCAATAAAATATCTAAAACCAAGAATAGTCAAGGAAAATTAGTAGAAAATCCAACACAAATTACTTCACTGGTATTCTTATCAATTATGAAAATTCAAATTTTAAGAGCTCAAAATGAAATGGCCAATTCAATTCCAAGGTTAATAACAAATGAAGACAACAAATTTTTAAACAAGGCTTTCACAAGAGAAGAAATCAAAGAAGCTCTATTCGGCCTTAATCTAGATAAATCTCCTCGATGGGTTCCAAGTTTTTTCTCTTTCAAAAATGTTGGGACATTCTAGGAAATAATTTATGGAAAGCAATAGAAGCTACCCAGAACTCAAGTTCTCTTCTAGCTGAAATAAACAATACATTCTTAGCCTTTATTCCTAAAAAGGCTAATCATGAAAAACCTGGAGACTATCTGACAATAGCTCTTTGTAAAGCAATATATAAAACCTTAACTAAAGAATGAGCAAACAAACTCAAAACAGTATTACCTAAAGTAATTTGTAAAGAAAAAATGAGCTTTATGCCTAATAGATCAATTTTAGATGGAATTATAATCATTCAAGAATTAATATACTCCACTCAGATAAATAAAGAGACCTATATGCTTATGAAATTAGACACTCAAAAAGAATATGACAAAGTGGAATGGAGATTTATATGCAAAAACTTTCAAGCTTTTGGCTTCTCACATCAATGGATTGATCTGATCTTCAACTGTATTTTTACTCCAAAAAAAATGTTACTCATTAATGAAACTCCAGAAGGATTCTTTAACATATCAAGAGGGATAAGACAAGGAGACCCTATATCCCCCTTCCTTTTTCTTATTATGTTAAAAGCTTTTGGTAGAACAGTGAAAAAGGCTCAAGAGGAGTCAAAAATCAAAGGAGTATTAGCTTAAGAAGGTTATCCTAAAATCACGCACCAACAATTTGCTAATGATACCATTCTTCCAAGAGAAAGTACATTAGAAGAAGCTCAAGATTTTAAACAAATTATAACTACATATATGAAAGCATCAAGACAAAAAGTTAATGCAAAAAAATCCACAATATGTTTCTTAAATACCCATCCAAATTTAGAACATAGAATCTATCATCTAATAGTTTTTTCAAAAAGGTTTTCCTTGTGTAAATACGTAGGTATTCAGCTAGAAAAAGGCCATAGAGAGTCTAAATCTTGGAAACTAATTGTAGATCAATTAGATTTTAAAATGGAAAGTTGGAAAAGGAGATGGCTAACCAAAGCTAGTAGAGTGACTAAAATAAAATCAATCTTATCAGTCATTCCAACTTACCAAATGTCATGTCTCCCTCTCCCTAAGGAAATTTAAAAAAAACTAGATAGTGAGATGAGAAATTTCTTTTAGAATAGGCTAAACGAAAAAGAAAAAACAAGCCTTAGTTAAGTGGGATAATATTTGTAAACCTAAAGAATTAGGAGGTTTAGGAATTAAAAATTGTAGTTGGCAAAATGAAGCTTTGGAAGCAAAACTAGTCTGGAGAATGTATCATGAAAAACATAGCAAATGGGCAAAAATTATGTATCACAAATATCTTATGAGTTCTAATCCTTTATGTCTATTCCAAACCAATATTCCACCTAAAGGATCTAAAATGTGGAATTTTATGATGCATTATTGTTCCCTAGTTTGTAATAACTTAACATGGGATATAGGAGAAGGTCGGGATGCTTTGTTTTGGGAGGACTCATGGGATGGTCTCCACCCTCTAGATAGCCTTCATCTTCCCTTGAACATGAAGAATATTTTAATAAACATCTTGGGAAAACATATTAGCAACAATCTACAAGCAACAAACATAAATAAAAAAGAAAGATGTAAATGGAAAAAAGTATCCAACACAAACCCATCAAAACAAGAAAAACTCATCTATGAGCAATTGATAAATCAAAGAGAAGCTAATCATAAAGATAGAAATGATAAAATAATATGGGGAGTATCTAAAGATGGGGTTTACAAAGTGAAAAAGGGCTATGAGTTAATTATTAGCTTCCAAAGATGGGATGGGATATATATCCCTCTAACACTCTGCTAGAACCATGTATGCTTGCCGAAAGAAGGCATATTCTTATGGGTAGCTCTCTAAAATAGAATTCTCAAAACAAACAATTTTTTAAAATGGGCTTTGAAGGTCCCTCAAGATGTCCTTTATGTAAAAGAAATTAAAAAACAGTTGAGCATTTGTTATTTAATTGTTCCTTAGTTGGTGTAAATTAGTACTTTACTATTTACACTTACTTAAGTTTACTTAGGTTAATGCATTATTTAATTATATTGCATTATTTTATTATTTTTATTTATGAGACACTTAGGAGTTTGTGCAACCTTGTAAATTGTCATGTAGACAACACAGGAGTACGCACCTCTATTTGAGCACATGGTGTCTACAACACTATTTTGTGTGTCCCACCCTTCTAGGCTTATCCTCTCATCACTACACTTACTTTTGTGCTTAATGGAGGATAATCCATATCTGGTGGACATGTGCTTGGTTGTATGACACATCATGGTGCTAACTTCTATGCATTCTAGAAGCTCTCCTGTAGCCTTTATAATCAGGCACTCCTAGTGTACTCTTGGTATCAAGTATTGAATACATTGTTATTCTGATCATACTCTGTCTACTTTCGTCTACTGTGTGCTTGTGTTTGAGTTCTTAGTTCCTGGGTGAATTTTGCCCTTAGGAAAATTCTTACATGGTATCAGAGCTTGAAGAATTTCTCTTCACAAGCCGTTTGAGACCTCTTGCTTGCTTCATCACCTTAGCCTGAATCCGGAGTGCTGCAAAAATTGGGAGCGTCTAACACCAGATCTGACCTTGCCATTGCATCCGGAATGCTAAACCAGTGAAAATCAACTATAAGCACGCCTACTTTGGCCCATAGTCGACTGTAAGGCAAAAAAAAATTTGCAAACCGGCACCTGAAGGCACCGATTTGCAAATTTGGGTATGATTTTTCTGATCCATTGAATTTATTTTCCAGATCTGAACATTATTTGATCTCTGCAATTTATTTCCCGAAATTATTTTTTCAAAATTAGACAGAGAAATTTTTTTTACAGACCCAAGTGATCAAATCCCAGATCTATATTGTTGGTGGCATTATTATTTTATTGCAGGTTAATACCTTTATACTACGAACTATTGTTAAGTACGGGTTATATTTTATATAACCTGTGGCTCATTAACACCGCTCGGCCGCGGCCCGTACAACATCGACACCAACTGGTGGTCTTTTTTCCATTTCTGGTGAAGAGCGGCACAGACTATCAACCAATGGCAGGCCTCACATCCCAACGAGGCCAAGCCCTTCACCGATGGACCGCTCGTTTCATTCACTTCTACAGACTATTGTTTAAAAACAGCATATCAGTCAGCCAACCCAAAAATGTGGGATTATTCTGAGTAAACCCGACAACACAACAGACTTCTCCGGTGAACATAGCCCACCTTTCGAAAATCGTGGACAGTCTCTAGCCACGGCAAGGCAAAGCCCGGTGATGCGAAAACTCTGGCCGCGACTCTGCAATCTTCGACAACAAACAACATCCAAATTCGGCATTTCGACCACCAACCTGACCAACCTCCAACATCCGGCATCATCAATTTGTTTGGTTATCTGCGGGCCTAAGCATAAAAAGCGCATAGGATTTCATATTCCCACGGATGTGGGACTAAATCCCACCATCACCGACAACGAAAAGAAAAGTCTGACCACCGTGCGAAAAAAAAACTGGCTTGGCTTTTTAACTTCTGTCGTCGTTGACTCACACCTGCCTACCCAACAACTGAGACAATGTGGCATGATTTAACATGCCCATGTAGCACTTAAACATTTGCTCAGGCCCGCACAGTCAGCCAACATGCAAACGCACAGTAATATCCCTGTGCACAGTCAGCTCTGCTGACTCATCACAAGTACAGTCAGCAATTTGACTTGCAAGCGATCTGTACGACCAGCCACCCTGCCACGCTGGTATTTTTTGTACATTCTGTATAGTACAGATCTGTACAGTCCGTATCGACACGCCATCTGCCACGTCATCCAGTGGGTGAAATTTTTGTTGATGTCATCATTTCATGAGTTTAAATTTGACGCTCGTCTGGACGTCATTCCAGGCCATTTTAGAACTGAATTGATGGTCGTTTGACCGTCAAATTTAGACTCGCAATTTCTCCTCATACCCCCCTCCAGATTGCTTTTCAATTTGGTAGCCTGACTTTGTGAGCTCCTAACTTGGACATCTGGACTCCGATTCAAGTGCAATTTTGTTTGAAATCAGGTAGAATTTCCTGAATTTTTCAGTGGTAGGGTTGTTTTCTTGTTTTGGTGAATAGATTTTGTAGAATTTTCATTTTTTGGCAACTGTACTTGCATAATCCTGCATTTTGCAACTTCAGAAGCTCCGTACGGGAACATCTGGTCACTTTTTCAAGTTTCATTTTTTTGAAAGTGTGTATTTTTTTGTCTACTTTCTAGATCTGAAGTCAAATTCTAGGGTTGTGTGGAAAAATTTCTCACTTTCAGAATTAGGCCTTCTTTGGCATTGTAATGCTTTGATTCTTTTTCAGAATTTTTGTAAATCTAAGCTACAGTGCTTAAGTGACAGATTTAAGCATCATAAGGCAGTTGTAAAAGCCAAATCAGAAAGTCCACTTTGTTTATTTTGACAAGTGGCTCATTGTAAACGCACTACTTATAAAGTGCCGAAGCATCTTTTTTGGGCGGGTCTTTTGATTGAGTGAAAAGGGGGGGGGTGTATTGTATTTTTTTGTGTCTCTCTATTATGCTCTTTCATTTCTGCATCATGGGTTTTAAATGTCCTCCTCTAACTTCACGCAACTATTCTACATGGAAAGATATTGCATGTAGTAGATTAATGGAAAAAGGATATAGTTTATATGTTGATGGCACAATCACTAAACCTATTGATGCTAAAGAACTCATTGATTGGACAAATCTAGACCGACAAGCTTTAGGTGTTATTAGGAGTTGTGTACATAGCGATCTTCTCTTCCACATTAAAAATTGTTCAGAATATAAGGAAGCTTGGGATAAACCTGAATAGTTGTATGGTAAAGCAGATGAAGAAAAGGGATTTCAGATTGAGGATGATCTACTTCTCTTAGATCCTAAAAATTATGACACAATTCAAGATTACATCATCAAAGTCAATGAGTATAGGGCACTTCTAAAAGATTGTGGAAATCCCATGAAGGATGATAGGTTGATACATCGCATCCTGAAGTGGCTACCTCAAGAGTACGCCAACTTTGTTTCAAGTTTTAATACTCACAAGTTGACCATGGGATCTTCTTACTAGAAACCCTCCTTTGATGGATTTGCAGATATGTTGATTATTGAACAATCTCACTTGGTGGATTTTGGCCTTCTCAAGTCATCTAAGACCAAAGCCTTAGTGGCTAGTAATGATCATAAATCTAGTCAAGGGGGAAAAAGAAACAACAAAAAGAAGCGATGGAAGCAGACAACACAATCTGAGACATAACATGACTCCTCTCAACAAGGCGATTCTTCTTCAAACAAGAAAGGAACTAATGACAAGAAGGACAAACTCTTTTGTGCATACTGTAAAAAGCCAAATCATGACGAGCATCATTGCAAAACAAAACGAATCGATGAGTTAGAAAATATACTCAAGAAGAATAAAATTCAAGTGCCAGGTACTTCCAAGGATTCAACTCCTAACTCTTCAAAGGGTAAAGGTCAAGCACTTATGGCCAACTCAAATTCTTCTTCGGAATGGATACTTGATTCAGGTGCCTCTTACCACATGGGTTCTTCAAAGAAAGACTTTTTTTCATTGAAGCAGTCACAGGTACCACACATCTTCGTGGGAAATGATGCAAAAATGGAAGTTAAAGGGAAAGGATATGTAGAAATGGAAGATGGGGAATTCAAAGATTTTCTCTATGTTCCCAATATAAGCTCTAATCTCCTATCAATTTACCAAATCACTCACCTTGGAGATGGTCATAAGGTTGAGTTCCTTCCCGATTCAGTGATGGTGCAAAGTCTAAAAGATGATTCATTGGTAGCAGTTGGGAAAGTCAATCATGACAGGAGGCTTTATTCCTTCTCCCATTTTGTGCCTAAGAGTTCTTCTCAAGCCTTGTTAACTCACTCTAATTCAAACATCAACTTATGGCATGAGCAGTTTGGTCACCTTGACTTTCGCTCTCTTCAGCAACTTTGCTCAAAATGCATGGTCAAAGGTCTACCCAACACCAGCTTTTCTAAGGGGAAGTGTTCATCTTGTTCAGCGGATATGCATCTCAAGGAGAAGTATGATAAAGGGAAGTCTTCTCGAGCTCCAGTTGTTCTTCATCTAGTTCACAATGTATTAGTAGGACCATTTGCAGTGACTTTAGTCAGCCAAGGCCGCTACACAATCGCATTTGTTGATGACTTTTCGAGATTCACTTGGGTCTTCTTCCTTCATCATAAGAATGAAGTGGTTCATAAAATTCAAGACTTCAAGGCTCATGTTGAACACAAGTCAAGGAAAGCCATCAAAGTATTAAGAGTGGACAATGAGAACAGATATGTTGACAGGAGACTTAAGAACTTTTGCAGAATTGAGGGGATTGATCTTTAGAACTCACCAGCATTCATTCCACACAAGACAGATGTTGCAACTATGAGGATTACGACTCTCAAGACCATGGCAAGTTGCATGATAAAGGCCAAGTCTCTTGATCCTACATTAGAAGTTGAAGCCATTAGCAGTGCTATTCACATACTTAACAAATCTCCTCATCCAGCCTTAGATGGCAAGACTCCTTTTGAGGCATGGTGCGGCAGAAAACCAGTTGTGAGTCACCTTAGAGTCTTCGATTGTCCAGCATGGGCTAACCTTTCTTCCAGGAGTTGCAAGGCACCGACACCTAGGCCTTGTACGTTTATTGGTTATGAAGATAATGCAAAGGCTTACAGATTTATGGATCCAGAAACACATGAGATTTTTGTGGAGAAGGATGTTCACTTTGAGGAAAGTTCTCTAAGCTTATCCTCTACTCCTATCCGCACTTCATACACAGTGGAAACTCATAGTGACTCCAGCGATAGTGCTTCAATAGGTTCAAATACGTGGGGTTCTGTCGACAGTTGCAGTGAGAGGTCACATCAGTCTAGTCCACGTGCTTATATTGCCACAGTGAAAGGTCCATCTCAGCACGGTACATCTTGTCTTCCACCTCCAGCTTCACTTGACTTGGGAGACAGACTTGAGGACATACATCTTCTCATTGATGATGATTCTTCTACAGTTGTTGCGAGGGCTCACTCTGACCCTTGTGTCCATTCTCTACATGATCAATCTATTCAGGTTGGCGTGATTGTGGATCCTTATGAACAACAATTAGTGGAGGTCTCTTTGTCAGTAGAGGAGACAGATGGTTCAATGGAACAGGTTTAGCAGACATCCTTGCCAGATCTACATTCATTCTTTTCAACACAGTTGGATGGGGCGAACTTCAGCATCAGTACAGGGATACTAGAGCAGGTTTCTAGGCCAGCACACATCTTCAGGACTGTACCTTGGGCATTGTTTCTTCCTAAGGGGAGGAACACCATTCTGCATTCTTGGACCAGCTTCTTCATCGGAGGAGCTTTCACCTATTGGCATTCTTCTTTTGTGGGGGAGCCTATTCTTTCTCTCTTCCTTCTTTCATTCTCTTATGTATATACTGGATGTATGTCGTAATGGGGGGGTCCCGATTACTCCATCCATCGATGCATCCTCTTTCATCTCTCTTTTTGGGGGAGGGTTTTTCCCATGAGGTTTTCCCTCTTTCCCCGCTTTGTGGGAGATTTTCATTTCATTATGTACATGGGTACCTTACATGGCCTAGTAGCCAGGACCCATTCTGCATCTTCATCCTAGTTCATAAGCTTAAGCACATTCCCCTAACTTGCACTTAAGGGGGGGTGTTGGTGTAAATTAGTACTTTACTATTTACACTTACTTAAGTTTACTTAGGTTAATGCATTATTTAATTATATTGCATTATTTTATTATTTTTATTTATGAGACACTTAGGAGTTTGTGCAACCTTGTAAGTTGTCATGTAGACAACACAGGAGTACGCACCTCTATTTGAGCACATGGTGTCTACAACACTATTTTGCGTGTCCCACCTTTCTAGGCTTATCCTCTCATCACCGCACTTACTTCCATGCTTAATGGAGGATAATCCATATCTGGTGGACATGTGCTTGGTTGTATGACACATCATGGTGCTAACTTCTATGCATTCTAGAAGCTCTCCTATCGCCTTTATAATCAGGCACTCCTAGTGTACTCTTGGTATCAAGTATTGAATACATTGTTATTCTGATCATACTCTATCTACTTTGGTCTACTATGTGCTTGTGTTTGAGTTCTTAGTTCCTGGGTGAATTCTATCCTTTAGGCAAATTCTTACACTTTTCCAAAAACATGTTGGCATTGGTTATGTAAAAAACTTAATTGGTCAATGGCCCTCCCAAATAACCTTTGGGATCATCTTAAAAGTTGGCCTAAATTTGGGCAATCTAAGATCTATAATAGCTTATGGAAGATTTCCCCATCAATTTTTCTAAAGGAAATATGGAAGGAAAGAAATAAATATTTTTTATCAATGAAGAAATGTCAATGCCTTCCTTCTTGAATAAAGTACAGGCTAGCATAATCAAAGTAACAAACAATGAGCTCGAGAATTCAATTAAAGAAGAAGGAACACTTCCAGATTGGGATGCAAAAATGAGAAATAATTGGTGAAATCTTATTAATCCACCAATGATATAATTCAAACTTGGACAAACTGGAAAGAGTAAACTACAAATGGGACCCCCTACCAACAAGCTGGATGAAATTGAACCTTGACAGAGCATCAAGAGATAACCCTAGGAATGGAGGAATAGATTGTATCACTCATTCAACTAATAGCACTTGGATAGCTAAACGAGAAAAAAAATTAGGGATAACATCGAATAACATTACAGAGTTAGAAGCCTTAATAAAAGGTTGAAATCTTAGATTAGAGTTAGGTATAAAGAATTTAGTCATAGAAGGAGATTCCTAAATTCCTTAAGAAAGAGAAGACTCTTAATTGGATTCTCAACTCAAAATTGAAAATTCTTTATCACTAGCTAACAAATTTAAGGAAATCAAAATTCAACATGTCTATCGAGAAGGGAACAAAGAAGCTAACATGCTAGCTAATTTAGTTGTTGATGGAGAAGACTTCCTTATTAGAAATGACCAAGTATAAATTAAAAAAGGAAGAAATAACTTGTCAAAAACAAGTGATATTCAATATTCTTTCAATCTAGCATTTATTAACCCTTATTCTCCTTCCTTTATCATTTTTGAATCGACCTCTCAAGTCTAGGAATTTAGAAATGTAATGGTATGTGTTGATTCATCTTCAAGTTAGTTATCTAATCCTCCATAAATAGGCATGACCTATGAGTGGATTTGATAGGACCCAATTAAGTGTGACACAATGTTGACACCCATCTAACTAAGGAGCCCTGCAATTCAAATCAGCTCTGATAGCCCCATTAATGGTCAAAAACTTTGCAATACTATGCTAGCTACCCATTATCTAGCTATCACAGCAATTTAGAGGATTTTGGGGAAGGAGTTTATAAACAATGGGGACAAATTTAGAGTAAATTCAGATATTCCGACAATGTTCTTAGCCTCAACTCTCTAGGTGGATTTAGATAAAGTTATCATCGAACTTCTCTACAAAAGAGTATTCAAAGCAGCATACATTCAAGATTTAGAACTAGTAATCTCCAATATTAGGGAAGACTTAACAATACCTAAACCAAGATTTTTCCAACAACGGATTATGGAAGGTAGAGTAGTTTCATCATACCCTATTCTTGAAGTAGAGGACATTAATGGGTTTCTTGAATGGACTCCCACCCTACCTAGGAATTTAGATTTTCTATTCCATTTTTGACATGTTCGCCCCCCTCCATCACCAAATTAGATTGATGTTTTTACTATGGAGGATCATATTGAAGCCTAAGAATGGGAATCAAGCACGATTCTAAATGAAGATCTCAAAGATATCTCTAATGATAGTATCTCTACAGAATTGGAATCACAATGATTTAATCTAGAATGTAGCTAGATGTTTCATAAAGATTGAATAAAACTAAAGTGGGTCACTTTTTATCAAATATATCTTCTTAATCTTTATCTCACAACTATGTGATAAATGAATATGTCTTTTATAGGTATTGTTTAATAATCATATTAGAGGCATGATGTTCCTTAAGTATACTAAAGGTGTGATAAATTAATATGTCGTATGTAGGCATAATTTAATCATTTCAACACAAACCTTTTCAGAGAATGGTAAATCCTTTTGCACATAAGGAAAGACTATCATCTAAAAAATCTTCAGCCTCAAAGATATGAATTGGGTATTAAACATAGCTATTCTTCCCCATCATACAGATCTACGAAATGAAAATAGGCCACATTTAATAAGTACATGATGAAGGCAGGAAAATAAATTTTAGGAGTATTGGTAAATGTGAATTGTCTTTCCCATGTCTTATCAAGAACTTAAACATAATTACCAAACTTGTTATTTAAGCAGGCTCGCTTGGTGGAAGTAGCTCATTATTTTCTAGCGATTCTCTTTATCTAGGTCTGTTTCTGTAGTTTTAGCCATGGATAGGCCTATCTGTATGAGGTCTGCTAAAAGGGAAATGTCTTTCTTGGGGGATGTTAGTGAGCTTAGGATTAGCAAGATGGTTAAGATAGATAATGATCTTGTCATTAGGGATATTAATTGAGTTGTAGGGGTAGAATTTTGGAGCTTATTGATAGGAAGAAGCATAACACTGACATAGAAGCCATGTTTGTAGCCACCATTTTGCATGTCAACCAAGATAAGGTTGTCATTAGAGACTTCTGTAGAGAATTTTTCAAGAAGTCCATTATTAAGGTGTTAGATTTGGCTTAGGAAAACATTGATGACAATTCATGCATCCCTAAACACTGTGAGTATGGTGTTCACAACTACCCTGTTCAAGTTTTCTCGATTCCAGAGATCAAAATCATAGAAAAATCTCAAAAATAAAGGAAAACTACAAGGAACTAGATGTTCCTATTAGCAGCTACCTACACTTACATTTGTGTCAATTGGAAAGGAATGGACCGGTATCTCTAGGAGGAAGGTCTGCAGTAGTTGGTTGTGCCCAGACTAGGGAAATTTTTGGTTGATATTTGTTGGGGTATCTCTTCTTTTCAGGCTCTCCGTCTTCTCTTTTTATATAAATAAAATTCTTGTTAATTAGTCGCCTTTGTAGTCTTGTTTTTAGGCTCCTAGTCTTTTTGGCTTAGCCTTCTTCTCTAAGGTGTTTTTATGGCTTTTTGGGGTCTCTTTTGTTTAATCTGGGGCCCGAGTTGGTTAGCTTGGTTTTCTTAGTATGGTTTTTTTGTCCTTCTTTCGTGATCATTCACTATAACTTTGTCTTAGCCTTCTTTATTTTGGGTCAATTCGTTCTTAAGTTTAATCTATCATATCCGAATTCTCTAATAGTAGTAGGCTAAAGGTTGGGTCAATACCGGTTAATTCCCTATATAACAGTATCAAGAAACAAGCTTGTAAATATACAAATATTAATGAAAAAGGTAATTAAAGTAAAATCATGACATTTTGGATGAACTTCATTACTCTCTTTGAATTCTAGTCACTTTGCAATTCTTGACATCTTCCTCCTGATCGAATTTGCCTGAATTATAAGAGCAAAGAATGCAAGGGAACAATCTGTTGGAAAACTTAAACGTTGAAGAGCCAGAAGGTTGTCCTCGAGCCCCACGCCCATCTACCCTGTCAGGTCACCGCAGGCATCCATGAACGGTAGGCATTTATTCTTGGTAGATGAGATTTTGAATTTGGACGTTGAGGGGGAAAGATATGACAAAAAGGAATGTTTATTCATTCATTCAGAGAGTTCAAGTAGAGATCAAGCATATCAGAGAGAAGTTGCAGAGCTAAGCTAAGAAGGAAGAAGGAAAGAAGTTTGTGCCTACAGTTGCACGTGTTTCCCCTGTTCACTCTGTAAGTTTGTCATTATTAGATTTGTCCTGTTGAAGCAGTGATTTCTCCAGGCACCATTGTATGCAGCCATTAGAGCTACAAGTTTAAAAGTTTATTGAAGTTTGAAGTATTATTAGTTTAGGGTTTTAGGGTTTTCTGGTTGAAGCCAAATGCTCCCAGATTTTGTAATAGTTTAATGAAAGATTGAATAGAAAGAAAGCAGGCATACTTGAATCTATCTTCCTCTTCTATTCATTGCATTTGACAAGTTTTTTTGAAAGGTTAAAGCTTTGGCCTTTCTGATTTTAATGGTGAAAGCATTCATGTTGAATTTCTCTAAGTTATAATATTTCAGTTGAAACAGAACACTCGGCACCTACTGCATTTTTGTGTCGAGCTTTTCAAGTGCCAAGCATTTTCTTTGTGAGCAGAGCTCACTCGGCATCCATTGGTGTTGAGCTTTCTCCTTTGTGTGCGAGTTTACTCGACACCATCAAGTGCCGAGAAACTTGCCACTCGACACCATCAAGTGCCGACCAATCTGTCACTCGGCACCATCAAGTGCCAAGTAAAACTGGCACTCGGCACCTTCATGTGCCGAACAACTTTTAAGTGCCAAGCAAAATTTTAGGTTTAGGGTTTTGAGTGTTAAATTTAATTTTAATATATTTCTCACATGGTATCAGAGCTTTGAGGCCCCACATCCACAGTGAGTTAGGGCATTTGTTTTTCTTGGGATATTTGACATGGCAGGAGATGCAGGAAAGATATGGCAGCAGCCACCATCCTTTAATGGGAAAAATTATGATACATGGGCAAGAAGATGAAAACCATAATGGTTGCAAATAATTTGTGGGAGTTTGTGGTCAATGGATTCAATGATGTAACAAACCCAACTCAGTATGCTGCTCTCACAAATGCACAGAAGACTCATTTGAAGGAGTCAAGCAGGAAAGATGCAAAGGCATTAAGTTTGATTGAAGCAGCAATGATAGAGATAGTATTCCTAAAGATTGTAGCAAAAAATTATGCAAAGGAAGCATGGGATATCCTTGAGACGAACTTCAAGGGGACTGATAAAGTTCGTACTGTAAAGCTACAGAACATAAGGAGGGAGTTTGAGAACCTTCAGATGAAGGAAAATAAATCAGTTGCATATTTCAGTTCAAGAACCTCCAATGTGATTAACCAATTGAAGTCAAATGGAGAAGACTATTAAGAGTAGAGAATAGTGGAAAAGATATTGAGGAGTCTACCTCATAAATATGACAATTTGGTCATGACCATAGAAGAGACAAAAGACCTCACTGTTTTAATAATGGATGAGTTGATGGGTACGCTTCAAACCCATGAGCATAGGATCAACAGATCTACTTCTTCATCTTCCCAAGAGCAAACATTCAAGGCTCAGTCAAATCCAAGAGCAAGGGGGAGAGGAAGAAATGGCTCAGGCAGCAACTCTAGAGGTAGAGGCCAAGGTAATGGAGGACAAAGAAATGCTACAGCAGAAAGCTCAGGAAGAGCAGATGGAGCAAGTAGCTCACAAAATACCTCAAGAGGAGGTAAGAAAAACTAAAACTCAAATAAGAGTAATGTAGAATGCTACTATTGTCATAAATATGGGCATTATGCAAGTGAATGCTGGAAGAAGCAAAGAGATCAGTCAGGACAAGCAAATGTGGTTGACGTGAATATGGGAAGTGAAAGCACTGCCTTCATCATGTGTAATGTTGGTGAAGAAGGAAGCCCTGAGGTTTGGTACCTCGACAGTGGACGTAGCAACCACATGAGTGGTAATGAAACCTTGTTTTCATTCATTGACAAGAGTTTCAAATCAAAAATTGAGATGGGTAACAATGGAACCCTACCAGTTGTGGGCAAAGGATCTATTATGGTCCGCACCAAGAAAGGTGAGAAGAAAGAAATACAAAAAAGCACAATTATATGAGCATTGGTCAGCTCATTCAAAATGGATACAAAGTGTTGATGGAAAATGACAGGTGTGTCATTCATGAAAAAGATGGGAGCAAGAACTTACTTGCAGCAGTTCAAATGACAAAGAACAGAATGTTTCCCTTGAGGATTGAGACATGTTTCTCATCTCAAGTTGGAGCTACACCTCCCACACAATCAGCTCTAAGGAGTGTGATTGAAGACCCTTCACGATTGTGGCATCTCAAGTATGGTCATCTTGGCTATGCTGGTTTAAATTTATTGTCAAATAAAAGAATGGTAGATGGTTTGCCATGTGTAAGAAATTCTTGTGACAAGTGTGAGGCTTGTATTTTGGGTAAGCAACATAGGCTTCCCTTTAATTTTGAAAATTCTAGGAGGGCTAGATATCCATTAGAGTTAGTGCATACCGACCTAGTCGGTCCTATGCAAGTTACTTCCATTGGGGGGAGTACTTATTTCATGACATTCATTGATGATTTCAGTCGTAGGACATGGGTGTATTTCTTAAAGAATAAATCTAAAGCATTTGATAAATTTGTAGAATTTAAAGCCCAGGCTGAAAAAGAATGTGGACGCTATATCAAGGTCCTCAGATCAGATAGAGGAGGGGAGTATACCTCCAATTTTTTTGTAAATTTTTGCAGGAAACATGGCATAAAGAAAGAGCTCACAACTAGCTATACACCACAGCAAAATGGAGTGGTTGAAAGAAAGAACAAGACCATTGTTGAAATGGAAAGAAGCATGATGAAAGAGAAAGGTCTCCCAACTGAATTTTGGGGAGAGGCTATGGAAACAGCAGTTTACCTAATTAATAGGTGTCCTACAAAGGCAGTCCGTGAAAAAATTCCAATAGAAGCATGGTCACGAGGAAGATGGACAGTTGAACACCTAAGGGTGTTTGGATGTGTTGCATATGCACATGTGCCTAAAGAAAAAAGGCAAAAATTGGATGACAAAGGTGTGAAGTGCATCTTCACAGGGTACAGCTCAAAATCAAAGGCATACAGATTGTATGACCCATTGAACAACAAGATGACTCTTTCAAGAGATGTGGAATTTTTTGAAAATCAATCTTGGTATGGTTCAATTGATGAGTCACCGAGCACTTCAAGTAAAGTGCTAATTATGAGTGAAGAGGATGTTGATGAATAGCAAGAAGGAGTAAGTAGAAGAAAAGGCAAGCAGATTCAAACATTGTCAAGCTCCTCTAGGCATGATCGAGTGTCAGTGCCAAGTACTAGTGAAGACCAAACTAGTCGGCAATGCAGCAGCAGTGAAGATTCTAATCCTACACTCTCCTCCCTGTTACCAAGAAAGACCAAGAGTCTTAGGGAGATATACCAAGATGAAAGGTATGAAGATTATGATGAGAGTGTTAATTTTGCATTATTTTCTCATAGTGATCCAATATATTTTGAAGAAGCAATCAAGGAGAAGAAATGGTGTAAGGCCATGGATGAGGAAATAGATGCTATAGAAAGAAATGAGACATGGAAGCTAACTGAATTGCCTCCCAAGAAGCATGTGATTGGAGTGAAATGGGTCTATAAGACCAAATGCAATGTTGAAGGCAAGATTGATAGGCATAAGGCAAGGCTGGTAGTCAAGGGCTACAAACAGCAGTATGAAAGAGACTATGATGAGACATATGCCCCTGTTGCAAGAATGGAAACCGTGCGTGTTGTCATAGCAATTGCAGCTCAGCACAAGTGGAAGGTATTTCAAATGGATGTGAAGTCTGCCTTCCTAAATGGTGTATTGAAAGAAGAAGTGTATGTGGAGCAACCACCTGGTTATGAAGTTGCAAGTGAAGAGAACAAAGTATATAGATTGAAGAGAGCTCTTTATGGGCTCAAGCAAGCTCCAAGGGCATGGTACAGTAGGATTGACTCATATTTTATGAGCAATTGCTTTAGCAAAAGTAATGGTGAGCCCACTCTTTACATCAAGGCAACAGATGGTAATGTATTGATTGTTGTCTTGTATGTAGATGACTTGATTTTTACTGGTAATAATAAGGCTCTAATTGGTGAGTTTATAGAGGCCATGAAAAGTGAATTTGAAATGATAGACCTAGGTCTCTTGAAATACTTTCTAGGCATAGAAGTAAAAAAAATGCATGATGGCATTTTCATCTCTCAATAAAAATATGCAGGGCAGATCTTGGAGAGATTTAAAATGCAGAATAGTAAGGCAGCCCCCAAACCAATAGCAATAGGTCTGAAATTGAGCAAGGAAGACAACAACAAAAGAGTGGATCCAACACTATACAAGAGTATGGTTGGAAGTTTAATGTATTTGACTGCAACTCGGCCAGACCTAATGCATGCAGTAAGTCTAATTTTCAGATTTATGGAAACACCAAAGGATTCCCATTGGCAAGTAGGAAAGAGGATCCTAAGGTATGTGAAAGGTACCAAGGGATTTGAGATTTTGTATACTGCAAATGATGATTTCAAATTGGTTGGTTACACAGATAGTGATTGGGCTGGAAGTATAGATGATAGGAAGAGCACTTTCGGATACATGTTTCATATGGGATCGGGTGCAATTTCATAGGCATCCAAGAAGCAACCTATTGTTGCTCAATCTATAGCAGAGACTGAATACATAGCAGCAAATGCAGCAGCATGTCAAGCAATTTGGCTAAGGAGGATCTTGACAGATTTGAATGAAAGGCAAGAGGTTGGAACCACAATTTATTGTGACATCTCATCAATTGCATTGTCCAAGAATCCAGTCTTCCATGGAAGAAGCAAACATATTGAGATCAGATATCACTTCATCAGAGAGTTGGTGGAGAATGGGGATATCAAGATGGAATTTTGCAAGTCTGAGTAGCAGCTAGCAGATATTTTCACCAAGCCATTAGGCATTGGAACTTTTCTACACTTAAGAGAGAGTTTTGGTGTAGTTTATTTGGATCAATTGTGATCCTTGTTTGTTTGGCTTGGGACAAAGGGGGAGTGTTGAAAAACTTAAACGTTAAAGAGCTAGCAGGTTGTCCTCGAGCCCCACGCCCATCTACCCTATCAGGTCACCGCAGGCATCCATGAATGGCAGGCATTTATTCTTGGTAGGTGAGATTTTGAATTTGGACGTTGAGGGGGAAAGATATGACAAAAAGGAATGTTTATTCATTCATTCAAAGAGTTCAAGTAGAGATCAAGCAGATCAAAGAGAAGTTGCAGAGCTGAACAAAGAAGGAAGAAGGAAAGAAGTTTGTGCCTGCAGTTGCACGTGTTTCCCTTGTTCACTCTTTAAGTTTGTCATTGTTAGATTCGTCATGTTGAAGCAATGATTGCTCCAGGCACCATTGTATGCAACCATTAGAGCTGCAAGTTTAAAAGTTTATTGAAGCTTGAAGTATTATCAATTTAGGGTTATTTTAGGGTTTTCTGGTTGAAGCCAAATGCTCCCAGATTTTGTAATAGTTTAATGAAAGATTGAATAGAAAGCAAGCAGGCATACTTGAATCTATCTTCCTCTTCTATTCATTGCATTTGACAAGTTTGTTTGAAAGGATAAAGCTTTGGCCTTTCTGGTTTTAATGGTGAAAGCATTCACGTTGAATTTCTCTAAGTTATAATATTTCAATTGAAACATAACACTCGGCACCTACTGCATTTTTGTGCCGAGCTTTTCAAGTGCCGAGCATTTTCTTTGTGAGCCGAGCTCACTCGGCATCCATTGGTGTTGAGCTTTCTCCTTTGTGTGTCGAGTTTACTCGGCACCTATTGCCTGTCACTCGGCACCATCAAGTGCCGAGCAACTTGCCACTCGGCACCATCAAGTGCCGACCAATCTATCACTCGGCACCACCAAGTGCCGAGTAAAACTGGCACTTGGCACCTTCATGTGCCGAACAACTTTTAAGTGCCGAGCAAAATTTTAGGTTTAGGGTTGTGAGTGTTAAATTTAATTTTAATATATTTCTCACACAATCAACAATTAACATCTACAAGTGTTTATCAATCTGAATAATCGTAGATTCTTTTTCATTATTCTCTTGTTTGGCCAAGAGATGCAATCTCTATCACAATTTTCATAAGCATTAACAAATGATAGGAAAACACTTAATGAAGGTTTGTCCATATAAAATGATTTTTTAGTAAATAAGCACATATCTTATCTTAGATTATTCACAAAATTAGATCACAGTCCTCTTTGAATTATAGAGGTAATCGCCCATTCCCCAAAGGAAAGATTTAAACAAATTATCATTGGAAAAAAGTAAGGTCCAAAATTAAATAGATGAACACCACTTGGCATATCAAACTATGACTTTGCTCATTTAACTAGGACAATTATACTTGAATTGGGGATTTAAAGCCAGATATACAGATGTGACATTAAAATATAACATAATAGGTGAAACTTCGAATGAGGACAGAATAATCAAAGACTTCCCATTTAAAATGGGGCATTCAATAAAACTTATAGTATAATAGAAAAAAGTTAACAGCATATTCAAGATTGCAACCTTTCTAATAAAATATACATTAACAAATTAAAAAATAGCATGAAAATATTAAATTCCAGTAAATTGTCTAATAGTTATTCCAAGGATTGGGAATAATCTTATGAATTTGCCAAATAAAACAAGGAGGCTAATTTTGATGGTAAAACTAAATATTAGATGCACATATAGAATTTCAAGAAAATTGGAATACATGTTTTTACAAATGAGCTTGCTATAAAAATTAGTTATATAATGACCATATGTAAAGAATTCTAGATTACTAAGCTTCCCAAGGAAGAACTTTTAGCAATAGTTAAAAATTAAGAAAGCACAATAAATTTTCAAGTAATGTTCGAATAAGATCAGAAATAATATAATAATTAGATGGCTCCCATATTTTCTTCGATTAATTGAATAATATGAAGAATAGTAAATAAGAACAATTTATATGATAAGTTGACTAATATTGATCTTGGCTAAAAAACTAAGTTGTGTAGTATAGTTTGAAATCCGCATATAAAGAAGAGGTTGGACAAATAATGAATGAAAGCCTTCATCCAACATTTATATAAATAGGGGAATGCCCCTATATTTTGAATTTTGTAATTTTTCAGAGGGCAATAGTCTCCGAGTTAGACTGGAGGTTTTTTGCTCCTACCAGTGCATATCTTAAACAAAAGATTGTTGTAATTGTTTATCATTTTATATATAATTATCAGGGCTTAGGCCTTTTACTGATAAAATAAATAAAGTTGTTATTAATGAATGACATAAAATTGTCATTAATGAAATAAAGTCTTTTCATATGTTGTGAAAAAATCTAATTAACATACAATAATTGTAAAAAGATAAAATTTGATATTAATGCATGACATGAAGTGTCATTTTTTTTGTATTTTTTGTTCTTCCCAAAGGCAGGATAGGCAAGATAGGATACAATAGTATACTGCCTTTGGAAGAAACTAATAATAACAAGAACTTTTGAGAGCTACACTTTTCTATTAGTAAAAGATATTATAATTTTTGTAGTGAGAAATTTGAACAAAAAAGGATATTAATAACTATATTAATTATTTTATTTTTTTAAAAAAAATCATTGAATGAAAATATTATCATTGTAATTAACTTTATTTTCTAATTTCAATCATATTGAAATTAATAATCAAATTTTGATATCTTTATAAAACATATCACACTTTCAAATATTTGTAATCAATTATTTTAAATTTAACAAATATATTTTCATGGAGTTTGTTAGATTGTTTTCAAGATACAATATAAAATATTACATTTTAATTGTGTGTGTGTGTGTGTGTGTGTGATTAAAAAAATTATAAACTACGCATCCAATTTAATAGAAATTGTAATCGTATCACTTCCATAGATCATTGTATTAAAAAAAAATATAACTAATTCTCTTTTCCAGTACAATATTAGTGTTGTCCAAAATGAATCTATAGTTATATCACGCAAAGATAATTCCTTGGAAATTATTTTATATTTCATGAATAATATGTAAAATAGATTCAGAATATTATCTAAATATAAATATATTTTTATAATATGAAATCAAATAGCGAACAAACTCTTGAAAGAGTTATTTTTTAGTGTTAGGGGAGAGGAACCACTAGTGGTGAGAGCTAACTTCGTCAACATGTAACCGCTACATGGGATGTCGTAAGACTTTCATTTTTTTTTTTGAAATGTAAAATGGATATTGAACTACCTACAACTAAGGTTTGAAGGTGTGACTCATCACCCAACTCGTTAAAATAGTGCACCTAGTGAAATATGTCTAAAAAATGACTTTTTAAACATTCGACCAAAGCTTAATCTAAAAATCTCTACTAATTGAATTTAAAATTATTATTTATTGTTAATAAAGTATTGTATAACTATATGAAATGTAACATATATGCAACTTAAATGGACCAAATAGTTATTATTACTTATAGATATTTGTTATATATAACTTTTATATGTAACACAAAAGTACAAATATTTCAACATAAAAAGATCATTTGTTTTTATAAAAATAACACATTATTATATAAAATACAACCTATATCCAACACATAGGGACCATTAGTTGGACACTAACATTTTTTTTTACAATCTCACACATTTCATGAGAAAATACAAGGCATTTATTTGTATTCACCTTTTATATTTGTGATGATACATATTATTGATATGATTTACTTTATGCATATACATTGCTACCACAAGAATAGTATGTGTAACTAAAATATCAATGTTTATTTAAGTAAGCATATTATGTTTTGAGTGACATACATAATATTAGATAGCTATGATATTTTGTTTGAGACAAAAGGTTATTTATTTCACTCATTGATCAATTCATTTATTTATTTTTCCTATAACATTTATAAGTTTTCATGTGTTGAAGTATTGGTATATTTTTTATAAACATTTAGATTTTTTTTTATTTACAAATAGATCAATTAATTACAATATATAGTAAAAATGTGTTGGAAAATTGGAATCTATGTTCGCCATAGAGTGATCAACTATTGGACCCTGCTCCACTGTTGGATCCTCTCCCTAATAAAGAATTCTTTATACTAATTTCTGGACTTAATTTGCCTCTGTATCTATACAGTCAAATGAAAGTACAAATGAAAAGCCTAACAAAACATAGCAAAGAAATAGAATCAAGCTTTTGATCAAACCAAACAAAATCATATTTAAACCAGTTCCTAACAAAATCAGATTTGAAAGGATACTTCAGCCAAAACCGAAGCTTGCCGATATGTTCAGAAATCCTTCTGAATAGCATTCAGTAGTGATAATATCTAATGATAGCAAGGTGCAGAAGCTCTGGAAAGGTGTGAGGAATTAGTATTTTATGTAGTATCAGGAGTAGAGGAAAACTAGAAGATCTTTGTGACTACATTGTTTTAACCCTATTTCTCTGCCTCTCCAGCTCAACATTCTTCTACGGAACAACGTGGACAGGTCTCGATATGGAAACCGCTTTCGAAGGTCCGACAATAGTGAAACGTTTGAGAAATGTCTTCAAGCTCGATGATGAGTTTTTCTAGGACGCTCTGAAATTGATCTTTGGTGAGGATTACTTGGTGTCTGATTGGAGGCCCAATCAAATCTGGATATTTCCTCTCTATTTCTGGCATTAGCTTTAATGGAGGCGGAATCCAAGCCTGAAAATATGAGTGTTGCAAGATACTGTTTGGAGCCGAAATGGGGTGTGGGTCTAGAGGATGACATGAGTAGGGTTGAAATTGGGGTCGGTTTGCCTATGGGGCAACGCTCGTGGAGATTGATTGGTGGAGGTGTGGACGAGTTGCAGCCCCTGTTGGTTTTGTCTTCCAATTGACTCCAGCAAAGGTTCACCTACCAGTGGCCCGTATGGAGTGGTGCAAGTTGGGATTTATCCTTCGGTCTTGTGCACAGGTGCGTGTCTTGGCAAGTGAAGTAGCTCTGAGGAAGCGAAAAACGTCTGCAGTGAAGTCTTCAGCAATGATTCAGTGAGGACGGCCGCCTGCCCACTGGTTTGAAGGCATATCCCATTCAAACGAGAAAAGGTGGGCTTGAAGGGAGATGGTGGGTTTGGCTCGAGTGATGGTGGTGTGGCTGGAGGCGTTTGATATATCGTTGCTGGCTGATCGTGAATCGGAGGGTGGTGGTGCGGCTTGGAGGAGCGATAACTCTGCATTTGGTGTGAGGGTTATGAGGGAATCCCCAAATTCTCCCGTGAGGAGGCTGCTGCTTGGTTCAAGTGAATCTTATGTTGGCCTGTTTTGTCATTTTGTGTACAGTGGGGTAGATTTTGGTTTTCAAGTTGATATACTGATGTAAACTCCATATTGGAGTTAGGTTTGGGTGGTGCTGGTAGTTTGATGGCATTTTCATGGTCACAGATTGGACCATTATGCATTACCAATCAAAGAAAACATAAAGAAATATTAAACAAAGATTTTTTATTTTACATTCAAATATAATGCTGTCTAAAACTCATATAAATATTAAAAATAAAAATAATAAGCATTCAACTTTGAAAGAAATCATTCTCCACGTCTTTAGAAGGTGCCCAAAATTTTACTTCTGCCAAAAACGGGTAGTAACAAACAGCCCAAAAAAGGAGGTAACAAATAGGTGAACCAAATATCCCTGATCATCAAATAAAATGAATGAAAATGAAGAGTCCAATGAATGCAATCGTCTTGCATTCTTTCTGCATTAAATTGTGTCACTGATTTCAAAGCAAGCTGAAATATTTCAATATAGGTACGCCCTCAGCATAATAAGAAACTTTAATTAATATATAATACAAAGCATATTGTTAGTCGAAATGACATAAAACTAAGTCAACAGAGGGCTAAACTTCTTATAGGTCATGATGAATAATAAATATATAAAGTATATATAATCATTACCAAAATCAATCTTCGTGTACAAAAGAAAGTACAGTTAGCCTGCACTAATTTTACGTTATATCTAAGTTATTAATTACACCCTATGATTTTGAAATTCATTATCAACAAATAGTCTCATACTCATTGCCATGAAGTGCACAAAATATCTTAAATGGTAATGATATCAGATTGTCATAATCTATAAGCTTATTTTATGCCTGCATTTTTGGATTTAACTCTGTTAGTTTTTGAATAAACGTTTTAGATCACACTCTGTGATCCATCATCAGAATACTGGAGAGTTGACATAAAATGAACCTTCATAAGGTACACTCATCTTTAAAATTGTTTTAAGACAAATCAACTTACATAAGGTACACTAATATTCATAATTTGAAAAATGTTCGTGAAAAGTATGGTACTTAATCAAATCGACTGTCATCAAATACCCAAGGTTCGCGTTCAAAAAGCTCACGCCCGTTTAATCGTACTCGGCCCCCTGCTATATCCTCTGCACGTTTCCTAGCCACTTCTGCAGCTTTAGCAGCTGCTAGTGCATCCTGCAAATCGTAATTTCAGTAACCTTCTCACTCTTGAATAAAATAAATAAACATTTCAAACTTTAAATGTGACAAAAAAAAGAAACAGAATGAAAGCTTGACCCATTTATAGATTCCTCTTCAAATATGCTAAAGAATCACGTCCAAATGGGCCTCACAAATTAATTGGTCAAATAGCATCCATAAGATTACTGTAGCAACGGAAGATCAAGTGGCCAAATTTAAATCTATAACCAGTTACTATCAAACAACCGTGGAGAGGAAAGAAGACACATTGAAATATACTCTATTATCACATTGGACAGAGTTAATGCTTTGCATGCATCTGAAGCATTAATGGCCTAACCAAAAGAAAGCAATATAATCTCACGAGAATTGTCACTGTCTTATTTGGAGTTGAGGATGATGCTTGTAAATCTGTTTATCTCCAGATCATGGCTATTTTTTCAATCAGCCCCTCTTTGAGATTTATGCTTACCAGGTTCTTTCATGGCCTCTAAGGATGAGCGTTTCCCAACCTATAAATCTCATATGGATTAATGGCAGATTTCCAAGCTATGCTGAGGATTTTCGCTCAATAAAGTGATTGCAGTGACCAATCCTGGTTGACAGAAGTTTTCCGTCTCCCAACAAAGTAAATTTCAATTATGGTAATCCCGAAACTCATTTTAGGGAGTTAGCATAGCTGAAGCAAGAGGATAAAGTACAAGATTGTGTAGTAGAATTCTTAAGGCTTGCAGCCAGATGTGACAAAAAGAAGACTTGGTAGTCATGTTTGTAGAAGGCCTAACTAAACCCCTCAAAAGTTTAGGAAGGGCATTTGATCCATGTTCATTGCAAGAGGCCATCAAGAGAGCTATAAATTTGGAAGATTCAATGAATAAGGACAGATTCTATTCCAAGAAAGCACCTCCTATTTTGCCAGAGTGACCTTTTAAGAACAGTACACCACTTCCCATGGTATCATCTCCTAAGCGGAATCAACAGAGGTGTCTAAAACTAAACTTCGAAAGAAAAAGTCATGTTTCACATGCAAAGATCCATGGCAACCGAGACATCGGTGTTTGGGAAAATGTAAAATACATAAATTACACTCTTTAGAAAAGTAATATTAGCAACTCATTACATCGTTTTTGTTGGGAGTATTATCATTATCGATAGCATAAGCCCACAAGTAAAGATCAGATATTCATATTACCATTTTTTTGGTTAAGGAAGAAAATTTAAAATAATTATTCATATTTATAATTTTTCTAAGGTAGCCAACGAGGGACATAACCGAAATATTCCCTTTCTCAAATAGGATTCAATAATAAATAATAAAAGATAAAATTAATGAATAAATAAATTATAAAATCAACTTATAAAGTTAAGATAAAAAACTTAAATATTTAAAATAATAACGTTAGATTAGTAATAATAAGTCTATTATACAAAATATTTTATAATACGATAGATCATGACATGATAAACAATTAATATAAAATATAATATAATATATAGTATTATTAATAATATGTTTTAAAAATTAATTCAAATATAAATAATGAATATTAAATACACCAAATAATATTGTATATAAATGGATAATGAAATTATCACAAGATAATAAGAATAGTAAAAGGTAGATATATCTAAAAATATGATTTCGTAGATAATGAAAACACCGGGTACAATGTCTAGAGATTCATGGCTTGTGTGTGAGTTTAGCATAGCTGAGATGATTGATAATATTGTACATAGCATAAAACTCAAATTGAGCAATTAAATCATTACCGTTAAGAAAATATTAATAAAATTGAATTTGAAATATAAAAGAAATAATACATATGGTGTATTACAAAGAGAAAAGCATATTAATAAGCAACTAAGAAGACAAATTACTGGCGGTACTGACACAGACAATACTGTAGACAAAATGGAAGTTGTGAATCCTATCGTATATCTGAGCATGCCAGCAAACGTGAGAAGTAGGGCGTAGACTGTGAAGGGCATAAAATTAATCAAACGGACTATAAGAGGAGGTCATCAATTTTGGTAACGAGTTGTGTAAGTTTCATTAAATGAATGGTGCAAATTAACACCAATCTCCATCAAATAATGTTGATGCAAGGAAAAGACTGCATGGAGATCCATGTTGACAAAACTACTGAATATTAATTGATACTAAATAATCCTAATACCAGTCATTTAGTAATCGATAGTTATCATTCACCGAAGCTGAGCGTTTGGGTTATTATTAAACAGCAATGAAGTTGCATAAGCATCAATCATATCGATGTCAATAGCTGTGATCATTATTACTATTTTAGAATAACTCCAGGAGTATAAGAAACAAATTAATGATTAATTTTAAAATATTCATATTATAGAAGGCGGCTTACTTTATGAGGTGGTGTCCACTCATGAAAAGACAGTTATTTCCAAAGGACGTCTCACTTCCTGAACAGATTAAAATATATATGGAGGAAAAGAAATAGTGTTGGAGAAAAGGCCCAAAATTACACATCACCATATATCATTTTCAAACATTTGACTTACAGGAAAAGTCAGCAATCTCCAATCACAAGTTATAGCAGAAGTACAAGAGAAAATCATTGCGCGTCCAAATTAATCTGGGATTTAGAACAGCAGAAATTGTAACAATCAGCAATAATTTTACTCAATACATATAAAATTGTGATATTGCTATCAGGATTTAACTCTGTGATTTTTGAGTCAAACTCATTGACCCATATTTCATGAGTAGTGGTTCACCGAACCCATCTCTCATGAGAATGAATGGAACACTTAGCACTCATTGGATCTAGGTGATGCTCAAAGAGGTGAAGCACCGGGACTTCCTGAGAGGTCACCCATCCCAGTATTACTCCAGCTCAAGCACGCTTAACTCGGGGTTTCCTCCATGGTTAAACCCACTCTGCTTGCAACCCATATGCAAAACCTAGACCAAGTGTTGTGCCTTATGAGCCATTCATTAGAAAGCCCCTTACGCTCATCAATTGATTAAGTAGGTGATATTTTCCACAGCAAGTCAAAGTGTGATATCTCCTACGTAATCAATTAATGATGAGCTTAAGGGGCTTTCTAATGGATGGTTCACAGGGCACAACACTTGGTGAAGGTTTTGCAAATGGAGTTGCAAGCAGAATGGATTTAACCATGGAGGAACTCCGAAGTTAAGCGCACTCGAGCTTAAGTAGTATTGGGATGGGTGACCTCTCGGGAAGTCCCAGTGCTTCACCTCTGTGAGCATCACCTAGAGACAATGAGTGCTAAGTGTTCCATTCATTCTCATGAGAGATGGGTTCAATGGACCACTACGCGTGAAATATGGGTCAATGAGTTTGACTAAAAAATCACACAGTTAAACCCTAATAACAATATCAAAATTTGACTTGCTATGGAAAATATCTCCCACTTAATCAATTGATGAGCTTAAGGAGCTTTCTAATGAATGGTTCATAAGCACAACACTTGGTGAAGGTTTTGCAAATGGGGTTGCAAGCAGAGTGGGTTTAATCATGGAGAAAAATCCATAGTTAAGCTCGCTTGAGCTGGAGTAGTACTGGGATGGGTAACCTCCTGGGAAGTCTTGGTGCTTCACCTCTATGAGCATCACCTAGATCCAATGAACGCTAAGCGTTCTGTTCATTCTCATGAGCAATGGGTTCTGTGAACCACTACTCATTAAATATGGATCAATGAGTTTGACTGAAAGATCACACAGTTAAATCCTAATAGCAATATCACAATTTGACTTGTGGAAAATATCTCCTACATAATCAATTGATGAGCTTAAGGGGCTTTCTAATGAATGATTCATAAGCCACAACACTTGGTGAAGGTTTTGCAAATGGGGTTGCAAGTAGAGTGGTTTTAACCATGGAGCAAACTCTGTAGTTAAGTGTGCTCGAACTGGAGTAGTACTAGGATGGGTGACCTCCCGGGTAGTCTCGGGAACCACTACTCTCATGAAATATGGGTCAATGAGTTTGACTCAAAAATTAAACAATTAAATCCTAATAGCAATATCGCAATTTGACTTGCTGTGGAAACTATCTCCTACTTAATCAATTGATGAGCTTAAGGGGCTTTCTAATGAATGGTTCATAAGGCACAACACGTGGTGAAGGTTTTGCAAATAGGGTTACAAGCAAAGTGAGTTTAACCATAGAGGAAACTTCCTAGCTAAGTGCATTCGAGTTGTAGTGCTAGGATGCATGACTTCCCAGGAAGTCCCAGTGCTTCACCACTGCGAGCATCTCCTACATCCAATGAGTGCTATGTGTTCCATTCATTATCATGAGAGATGAGTTAGGTGAACCACTACTCATGCAATATGGGTCCATGAGTTTCTCAAAAGTCACACATTTAAATCCTGTTAGCAATAGCACAATTTGATTTGCTGTGGAAAATATCGCCTACTTAATCAATTGATGAGCTTAAGGGGATTTCTAATGAATGGTTCGTAAGCCACAACACTTGGTGAAGGTTTTGCAGATGGGTTGCAAGCAAAGTGGGTTTAACCATGGAGGAAACTCTGTAGTTAAGCATGCTCAAGTTGGAGTAGTACTGGGATGGCTGACCTCCCGAGAAGTCCCACTACTTCACCTCTGTGAGCATCACCTAGATCCAATGAGTGCTAAGTGTTCCATTCATTCTCATGAGAGATGGGTTTGATGAACCACTATTCATGAAATATGGGTCAATGAGTTTGACTCAAAAATCACACCTGTGGAAAATATCTCCTGATTAATCAATTGATAATATCTTGTTAACAATTTATATTATATTAATAATATATATTATTAACATATATTATAAAATTTATATATAAGTTATATCAAATATCTTTCTTATTATTAATATTATTTATTTATTTTTCAATATTAATATTGTTATATATAGGGCATAATATTTTCAATTATATATTAATGACCATTAATTATAATATTTAATTATCAATATTTTAATATATTATAATATGATCATAACTTTATTAATATTATATTATTATTATTTTATTTATTTATTTATACTCTATTTCAACAAGATATCACACAATTAGAGTCTAAAAATATGCCTATGGTATTTAGCGGTTGTGTAGCCAACCGGGATGCCATTAACAAGTAGAATCTCATCAATGGTGGATTTAATCATCTTGAGCGGTTAGAAATTGCTCTTGTGCGTGTATAGTCTTGGCATTTGTGTTTTTGAGTGATGTGAACATAATTGGCTTTTGTTGGTTCATGTTTTTGTTCAAGTCATTATGGTATTCTCTATGACCATTTACTATCTTCATGTTTTCATGTTAACCTATGTTACCCTGGGTTTTTGGGATGGGGACGGCGAGATGGATTTCTGGGACGGCAAAAAAATTTGTCGATTTTGGGGATGGGGGGAAAGGCAAACGGGGACGACTATATAAATATCATGGTTTCCTAGAGACCCGTCTCCCCACTAAAAGACACGTCTCAGAGACGGAGATGTGTCTGGGAGACTTTTCGCATCTTCGGAGACCTCAAAAAAGGTTGGAAACTTCCTGACGTCTCCCAATCTCCTAATTCAAAATGTGAAGTCTCCCCAAAGTCTCCTAATAAAAAATAAATGTAAAAAATAAAAAATAAAATTATTTTATGTATTTTAGCCCTCATTTTAATGTTTTTTGATGGAAAAATTAAGACCAATGACAATTTAAATCATTTTGAGAGCATGATAGTTGAAGACCTTGAGATGGATGATCACAAACTTGTGGAGTAGATGATAGTACCATCAACATACTAGTACTAGATAGATTTCTGGTTTGTTTACTGTACTAAGTTTGTTCATTTTTGTTTGCATATCGGCAATTTAGCATCAAACTATACTTTTTTGAATTTAAAATTTGAATATGTAATGATAATCTCAGCGATATCAATCTGATATGATAACAATCATATGCAATATTTGGAAAACAAGTATCACTATGAGATACATTAATGTGATTATGTGAGTCTTGAAATATGTGACTCCATATTAATGTGACATTACTATTATTATTTACTTCAGTTTTTTGATTTTACAGTATTACTATTTTGTATTTTGTATTAGACTCTTTTAACTATTAAAAAAAATTGCCGTCTTCAAGTACCTCATCTCCTATTTTTGAAAAATTGTCGTATTGGTATCAGTAATGGTACCAGTACCAGTACTGGAGACCTCAAAGTCTCCTCGTCTCCTGGTGACCTTGATATATATATATATATATATATATGGAAAATCTGAAAATATAAAATATAAAATATATAGGAAAATTTGCATATATATATATATATATATATATATATATATATATATATATATATATATTACATTCATATTAAGACATGGATAAACCATGCTATTTAAACAATTTTCGAACCTTAACATACAACACTTCAATAATCAAACTCAATGTTCAAAGCTCAATATGCTATAATGCATTCATAATTTGGAATTATTTTAAGTGTAGATGTAATATTAAAATAATAACATTAAAATTTGAAATGAACCCAAGAACATAATTTAGAATTCATTTTCAATAGCAACATGAACAATAACCCACCTCCAAATTGAAACACACTACTATCATTTAATTCTGAAACTACACTTTAAATTCATTTGTAAGTGGACCGATAGTATAATTACAAAAAAAAAAGGTTCTCTATACAGTTTTGAACATGATAAAGGTTTGTTACAGTAAGACAGTATCTTGATGCAACTTCAATATTCACCATATCTTCCACAAAGGACCCCTAGATCAACCCAAGACCAACCTAGCACTAATGTAATGCCAGAAAATGACATAAGGATGCATGTTCTAGGTCTATGATGCACTTTTCAAACTTTCCTAGCACCTTGCAAACAGTCTGCTATATAATTCGGAGCGTGTAGTGTGACTATAACAGCAATATTAAATTCCATGATTCTTAACTTAATGTTGTCATATACTAATCAGAGGGTCCCATATAGTTGGAATTAACTACCAAACAGTAATAAGCATGTTAAGGTGAACTTGGAAGGAGGGGCCCACTTTAAAATTTAAAAATATATATTTTCTAAGCACTGACGTTGTCTATCAAATCGGGAACACCCAACCGTCACTAGGACTTCCAAGGCGTCCCTGGGATGTACGGACGTCCTCAAAAAAATTTGGAAGTCCCCAAAAAAAATCCTGAAAGTCCCCAAGTTTCCGGGATGTTTCCTGGGAATTTTCAGAAAACGGGTACTCGGGGGGGCGTCTCATACCCGTCATCCCATTCCCGGGACATCCCATACTCTGTCCCCATGTTCCTAAGATGTCCCCTTTTCCAAAACGTGGCCTTTTTGGGCGGGGACATGTCCCCAAGGTACGTCGATGTTAATGGTTCCTCCTCGAAGTTGGGTAATCCGTGACATGGCACTGTAATTATTTTACCTAGCATTGTATTCTCCTCTTATGTTGAATTCCGTTGAGCTGTGTATTGAAGATTGCTGTCAGTTATTTTCATAATTGCTATAGGTGCTTACAACAGCCCACTCATGTCATACCCGGGTTTCTCTTCAGCAACTGATTGAATTCATTGATGAAATGGAAGAAAGAAAGAGGGTGGTAATGTGCCATTTTGGGTGGTTGTTCATCAGGTCTGTGCAAATATATTATGCTGAGCAGAGAATATTGTGATAGAAACTTAAAGCTCATTGAATTTGTACTGTATTCAATTTGTATATGATTTATTTATTTATGTTTTCTCATATTGATTTATATTGAGAATATCAGTAAGATTCTCATATGATTCTTGTCTATTATTCTGCTAGTTACAGTCAAGAGCTCAATCTGTGAATGAAATGTATGTGGCTTATTGACTGAAAGGTTTAATATCTTCAATCATAAGTGAGAAATCCTGTGTTGTATTTGAGAATGAAGGATCATTTTTTGGTGTGATTGGGTTTTTCCCTCAAGTAGGGGATTTTTGCAGGGTATTTCGGTGTTCTTGTGTTTTTTGGTTTATCAGATATGGGTTGTATGCTATTTTGGTTCATAAAATTTAACATGGTATGAGAGAGGGTCTAATAAGATCCAGAACCAGAAAAGGGGAAATGTATTCTAGAAGAATCATGGGATTAAAAATTTTAAATGGTAAAGCCAACATGTCAAGTTGAACAGTTTTTTCTTCAAGGCATGGAGCATTGACAGAAATAGGGTTTGATCACATTGGAAATATAGCTCAAATATAATGCGGGTAATACTGGAATTTGCTACAGAAAGCAATCAGGGCCTTTTTTCAATCTCCCCGTCGATGCTTAAATCTGGAGTGACTTGATATGAAAGGTTGTTATTTTTTAGTAAAATCTGCAATAGCATCCAGAGTGCTGCATTTGAGATCTCTAAAGTACATGTGCACAAGTTGTTTGCTGGTAAATGGAATTGAGTTGTGATGTAATAATGCTGAAGACAGGTAACTACAAGAGATATCTATACCTGCAATGGTTGTTTCATTTGGAATTGTTATCTCTTCAGTGTTGATGTTGCAGATGCTCATGTGCGATCATGTTTGAAGAAACTTATCTGATTGTATTTGAAGAATTAAATCAAATGTAGCATCTACGTTATTGTGTTTGAAGAAGTTTGAGATTGCAGAAATCTTCTACGATAGACAGTTCTGCTTTGATATAATCATTGGAATTCAAAGTGCCATCTCACGTGTAACTAAATTTTATGGCTCACAGTTCATGTCCATTGTGACATACAAGAAACGTAACGTCATTATGCTATGCAACGTTTGACATTCTCTAGCACCATATCATTGGGAAGAGCATTCAGTGATAAAAATCAGCTGGAATGAGTTTCAAGTGTGACCAGTAGCTTTTGTGAATATAGGTTATGTGGTGATCTATGATCACTGTTGAAGAATATCTTATCATGGAGACTATAGGAGTGTTGTTTTCTCCAGATTATTGTTTTGGTAGATTGTGGTTATAGGAGCATATTGTAGAATTATAGGAGCATATTGAATTCTACAGCATTGTTGATCAGTACTATCAGTTATTTTATTTAGCATGTTTTTGCAGGAAAGGTTGTTCTATCATTATCCCTGTGTATTCAGCATTCATTCTGTAGTTGGAAAATAACATTGCCATCACTCATTCCTATTGGATAAAGACATAAGAGTTTGCTATTTAAGTGCCAGTGACTCTATTACTCATTCTACAGAGCATCATCACTCTTTGGCAGCTGCATTTGAAAATTCTAGTCATGAAGAAATATTTGCTGAAATGTTCCAAGGTATATTACCTGAAGTTGATGGGCAGAAGTGCAGTAAGTCCATTCAAGAGGAATCAATAGAGGACGTTGTCAAAATCACTAGGAATTATTCAGAGATAAGTATTTAGAGTTTGTACCTTAAATAATGATCATGTATCCATGCAATATTATTGAGAATAGTGAATCATGTATGCTATTATCATTGATCTGTATGTTTGTCTTGAAGATGGTTTGATTCTATAGACTATTACTAATCTATCCTTGTTGTAGGATCGAATCAAGGAGCATAAGGATGTTAATTAGATTGCATCTTTTTGGATGGGCTGCCTATCAGCCCCAGCCAGGAACATTCATGGTGGTTGATTTGGGTGGCATTTTGTATTCTTGTGTCATGAACATCAACTAGTGGAGTTTGGTACACCTGTTTTAGTATTTTTTCGGAGTTATTTCAGCAAATATAAATGGTAACTTCAATCTGAAGATCACAAGGAGGAGACAAGTCTAGCTCATTTGGTGTTTTATCATCAAAGAGATAAGATGGATAGAGGAGCTTGACAGGGAGGAAGAGCTTGACGCATCCTGTGAGGAAGTCAAGTAGGCTGAAATATGAAGACAGCTTGCAGTCGTAGGGCTAGATTGATGTCTCATAAAAGGTTGATTTAATTGACACTATTTTGGGCGACTATTGAAGGTGTTGTTTGAAATATGGCTGCTCTGTTGGGGTTGCACAGGTTGTTGCAGCAGACATGTTAATAGTGTTTCAATTTTTAAGTGACTGATTAGTAGTTTACAGAGACTAAATTATTGATTTCAGTGATTTTAAAGTTCATTTTTTCTAAGGAATCGGACTGTCTTGTGACCAGTTTCTTTTACTCAAAGGCTGTTCATTTTCCAGAGAACTTCTTTCAAATCTCTGAGGCAGCAGGTACCAAGAGAGAGTTTTGCGTAGAAGTGAAGATGTCATCTACGTGAGATTGCAGTCTGCAAAATCAGGTGCTAAAGTCGGCAGAGAATAGAATTTGCTAAATCAATCTGGTTTTGACTTCAGTATCTCCACTCAGTACGGAGTAATCTGGGAGGAGGTCAAGAAGGATAGTCCTAGACTCTAGCATCTCAGAAGGTTCAAAAGTGTGTGTTGAAAATCATTACACTATAGCAAGCATTGCAGACAATCTTGGATGAGACTGTCCAGAGATTGATGCAAGCACTTGAAGATTCAGAGGGAGCTTGGGCAGCAGATGAAAAGTGTCAAATCCTTTGCAGAGGATCAGCAAGCTCATTGTTTGGTCAAACATTGGAGCCAACTGTATTTTAGTGTGAAAATCAAAACTGTGAGATCATTGCCCCTACTGATAGGGAGTCCTTGTTGTAAGGGAGAAGTTCGAGGTGCGATGGAGAAGCTTGAGGTGCAATTCCTTGTAAATGAGTTCTTCTCTGCGCGAAACATTCAAGGTGCAATCCCTTGATAATGAGTGTTCTCTTCAAGAAAAGTTCAAGGTAAAATCCCTTGTTAATGAATTCTTCTCTGCGAGAGAAGTTTGAGGTGAAATACCTTACCCTGCCCTTTGGAAGTAGCTATGTTGGATCCACCCTCTAGGAGTAGCCATGGTGGAAGTCGTGTGTGACTGCATAACTTTATTTTCTATTTTTCTAATTCACCCTCTGGGAGTAGTGATGGTGAATATTGGTATCCGGAGATAACAACTTTATTGAGAGAATCTATGATGAGACTTTTTCAATATTTTTTGATTGCAACTCCATTGTGCCTGTCAGGCTGAAAGGCACCATGTCATATGACCAAATCTCTCTTGCTAAGAGGGAGTGTTGAAGTTCTGGTAGTAGTGAGATAAATTATTCAAACATGTGTTGTTTGTTATTATATTCTCGAAAGTTGTTATCATCTTCAACAGAGATTCTATCTTGTCTATGGTTGCCAAATTATACATTTTCTATATACCTAGTTTGGAGTTGTGATGGTTATTGTTGGTTAAGTTTTGTAGTTGAAATGAAATAAGCGGAAGGCCCATTGATCATATGAAGTTTTTGGCTTCTTTGGTTACACGGTATCACTTCCCATCCAACCACGGAAAAATGCGCAATAACGCAGTTCGAACATATGCCATCCACTAGTAAATTTTCGTCTTGAATAGTCCCACAATATGCCTGTGGTATTTGGCGGTTATGTTGCCAACTGGGATGCAATTAACAAGTAGAATCCCATCAATGGTGGTCTCAATTATTTTGAGCGGTTACATATTGGCATCATGCATGTACAGTCTTGGCATCATGATTCCTTCATTAGAGGCGGCTCGTGATTCTGAGTGACATGAAGATATCTAGCTTTTGTCAGTTCATGTTTTTGTGCAATAGTCACTATCATGTTGTATAACGATCATTTACCATCTTCACGTATTCATGTTAACGATTCCTCCTTGCAGTCGGGTATTAAATGACATGGCACTGTAATTATTGTTGATGTTTGGTAGCTTCAGTTGGATATACTTGAGACTAAACTGAAGTTATATGTGTGTAGTTAATTAAATAATAAATTATCTATATGAGATATTACATATATAATTATCTTGTTATCATTTTAATGAATAGACGTGTCCCTTCATGGGACATGTCTCTTCTTAATATAATATCAAGAAATAAGGGTCGCTGCCATTTGGAAAGCACATACCAAACATTATGGCAGTGCTATTACATTTGCAGCGATCCAAGTAAAAGAAAGCATGGTATCAGAGCCAAACTGCAAATGTAAGTAAAACATATCATCAAAAGGAGAACATTTGTTATGAGCCAGCACTCAATAAAAGGGTTAGTGGGCACCTGATATCCACATAGCAGAATTCTATGAAAATGCGTATATGAGCCGTGATCAGAATTGTGGATACACAGTAAGATCAGAGTAATCAAAGCCTAAACAAGAATCACATCTCTTCCTATGCTACCTTTTTTGTAGATATACATATCAAGGTGATAGACCAAGATTTTTGACAGCAACAAATATATACAAGCAGCAACTGTGATCATATGTAGTAACCGATTTCATATTATACAAAAGCCAAAATTGTATAGTTACTTCAAATCAATGAAGGCCCAATAAAAGAGAAAAACGGCATGTTAGCAGGTTATAGAAGCTCAAACGCTTCAAAGCGTTCTACAAAAATGCGATATGAAGAACATTTTTGCTATATGTAGGAAGTTTAGGAGGGTTAGCAAATCCATTTGCAAAAGGGATCGTATAGTGCTCAATGTTAGAGGGGTGCGATATTGGGTGTATAAGGACATTGAATACTTAGAAAGAGAGATGCTTAAACGATCAATCATGCACAACATTGAACTAATCTTATAAACCTCTTCAAATGGTTACCCCCATTTTAAGGAATAGCATGTCAAGTGGTTGTTAGCACTATCTTGATGTCTCCAAGACTAGTCAGTTGGGGAAGAGAGTGTTCTTCCATCGAAAAGATAGATATACAAAAAAAGCAATAAATTTGAAAGTCTCTCAAAGAGACCTCAGGTATGGGGACATTGTTGACAATGATGAGATATCATTGAAAGGTCAAAAAACAATCAAAAGACAAAATCCAAATAATGATTTGGAAGGGAATGATACATGTGATCACATAAAGAGGAATGAAAACCTATTATATAGTTTCTGCACCAACCAACATCTGCAAGGGATGATGTAGGTGTTATTCACCTCGATGTACTCATCAGCGGGCAAGACTTAGCAACTGAAAATAAGTAAGGCAAGAATCATAGTTTAAAGGAACGAATCTCTCAACAAAAACACCAGCAACCAAAGGACTAGACAGGAAGAAAGGATAATTTCCTTGTTGGGTTTAATCATTACACATTATCGTCGACAAGAGATTGTAACCAAATGACACCCAAGGGACTAATTCGCATTCCTTGCATGAGCCGAGCATCACGAGTCATACTGAATCCTAATAATGATCATGCACAATGATGGACAAGTATGAATACGTACGGTGCAAATTGATTTCCATTCAGACACCTATTAAGGGAACACGTAAGTGGAGTATAAAATAGGAGTCTAAGGTGCATTTAAAAAGGGCATTTAATCCTTACACAACGTCAGTCTAATAAAACAAAGACAGGTCGAACATTACCACGAGGCAAGATTAGTAACAATTATAAATTACACCTCTTTGCCCAATCCCATGTCACACCATACAAGGGACCCACCATGAGTTGATAAAGGAGAGGGAATACATTTAAACCTTTATGTCGATCTCCCTATGAGGAAATAATAATAAAAGGGGAGTATATGAAATAGTACGGAGGAGGCAGAAAATATAAATTGCAAAAATACATCAATACTCGGGACTGTCAAATATTCAAAGGAGCAATGAACTTGAATAAGAGGGAGTATTGATATCTAGAAGGATAAAAGATTGCATCAAAGTTGTTTATATGCAGATAAGTATTTTCCTTGAGTATTATATTTATCTATATTTAGAATGATATTATTATTATTATGTAGAATTACTTTTATTAGTCTCTGCCTTTCAAAAGGCAAAGACTATTGTTTTCATATGAATTAAAACTATTAATCCTCCTTTCATACTTTTCCAATCATAGGCAAAAAGGAATATATTGTATGGTTCATAGTACTTAGATATCTCTAATTTTTTAGTTTATTCGAATTTTCTGATTTTCCTATTCGTCCGCTTTATTTTCCCAGTGGTTTTATTAGTATTGTTTCTGTTAAATAATAAATAAAAAAGAAAAGCAAGTACATTTCAGAAATCAAAACAGCTGTAAAGTTTCTTTCAGTGTCATGTGCAAGGAGGAGCCTTCAACACGTTTTCGGAGGTATTGGAGAGGACAACTGGCAAATGGCACACTTAGATATTTAGTATCCTTATTGTCATTATTGTTATTGAATGTCGCATTAAAACCATTGGTTTGGGTCAATGCAATGTTAAAAGCAAGGATAAAATAGCATGCGACTGGATGTTGTTTGTCTTCGCAGTTTGTAGAGGAGATCGTGCAGATTTCTAAATGTGCTAGGCTTTCGCTGTGGTCTTCTATGAGGCATTTGCATTTGTCCAAAGATCTCTTAAAGGTAGGAATCGACGCTTCTAGTTACAATGAATTTTTCCAAAAAAAGAAAAAAAAATCAGTGTTCAAAATATTTGAGACGAGAATAAGTTTTGAGTATGTCTAGGGTTTGAATCTGGACGACGACAAGAAGCGCGGCAATTTCGTTTGATTTATTTTCGCAACAGCTGGAGTACAGGTACTTTTCGGATTATCCTTATTGCAATCCTTTTTTTTGGTATCAGGTATTGAAATTTTGTTTTGTTTGAAATGTAGCTGCAAATGAGAAGATTAGGTAAAATCTCGTGTAAAGATGTCAAATTTTTCATTTTTTCGTTTTTTCTTAAGAAACTCTTTTTAGTACCAAAGACTTCAGGTTGAATTGCTCAAATATTCTTCAAATATTTGCATTTGTCCAAAGATCTCTTAAAGGCAAGAATTGGCGCTTCCAATTACAGTGAATTTTTCCAAAATTTATTTTTACTTTTCAGTTTTCAAAATATTTGAGACGAGCCTGAGTTTTGAGTATGTCTAGGGTTCGAATCTGGACAACAATGAGAAGCGCGGCAGTTTCGTTTGATTTATTTTCACAACAGCTGGATTACAGGTACTTTTTGGATTATCCTCATTGCAATCCATTTTTTGGTATCAAGTATTGAAATTTTGTTTTGTTTGAAATGTAGCTGTAAATGAGAAGGTTAGGTAAATTCTCGTGTAAAGATGTCAAATTTTTCATTTTTCCGTTTTTTCTTGAGAAACTCTTTTTAGTACCGAAGACTTCGGGTTGAATTGCTCAAAAATTCTTCAAATACTGCAGTTTTTCATTGGGGCTTTGTTTTCAATAATTTTAAAAAGAATTTTTAAATTGGCTTTTATATGTCTAGAAAGCTTTTTGATCTGTAAAGTGTAATCATTAATTTTGTTGTTCGACTGAACAATCGGATCGGATTTGAGAAGAAACAATAGCTCAAATCCCTTCCTTTTGGAGGAGGAGGGCTAGACAAGACATATTACATGGTACAGTGAATAAACATTAGGAGCAGCTTGGACCATAAACATTGGGAGCAGCTTGGGCCTTCAAAGAGTGCCCGAGATTTAAGATGACTAAAATTAGAACTGTGGGGCATTTAGGTACTAGGGTCCAATATAATTAATATGGATTGTGGCAGCAGTAGTGCTAGCGACATGTACATTTTCTGTTTGTTGAGTTTCAAATTAAATGCGTTGGGAGCTGATAAAAAACTATAGCTCTTTCTAGATACTGTGATTGGTTTATGGTTGATATATTCTTAATGGAAAATACAATAATACCCCAGGAAAATCTAGACCGGCCTGCAATGAAAACTAAAAAATTATGAATTTAAAAATATAAATACCCTATGTTTTACATGCATTAATATGGTCATTTGATTCTTCTCCCTTTGTTTTGACTCAAGATGTTTATAATTTCATCTGTCATGAGAATCTCAGTTTGCAGAATTTCACTTGTAGCATATGGCTTGTAAGACATCACAGGTTTGAGTTGCCGGGACTCCCTAATAACAATGGTACCCTATTTGCTGATTAAAATAACATCTTTCAGCACTTCTGCAAATTGTGGCTATTTTCTCATCAGTCATACTCATTTACTGGTGCTGAAGTTTACTTCCTTCAGCGGTGGCTTGTCCAAATAGCTTAGGAAATTCAAATAGTGTGACATTTTTTGAGCTTCAAATTTGTTGTGCTATTTTTCAAAACAAGGTTTGTCCCATTGGCTTACAAAGGTAGTGATAGGGTTATGCCATTTAAGATGATAAAGATGCACACAAGATAACATAGAGGTCATTTTCGATGTCTAAGATATCCAAATTGTTCTAACACATGCCAGATCTGTAACATATTATACAGCCTTTTATTCCATCCATCAATTGTGTCATTTTCACTTAGCTTGCTTAACCTTATGGAGTTACCTAATAGTTTGTGGAACATAATGAATTCATTTACTAGCAATTTGCTAAAATAAATTGTTTCTTCAATCATTTTTTCATTGTTATGATCTATTTTTCTTAATTCCTTTTTTCAAATTTATTCTTGTGCTTATCTCCCTATTCTTTCTTTAGTGTAAAATTTCTGATGAACTTGTGAATCAGATATGGTTGACAAGTGGGTTTCTAGAAACTAGATAGGTGAGTTTCTAGAAACTAGATAGGTGAATTTCTAGCTAGTGCTTGTTTACTTGAGGTTTTGGGTAGATTTTTTGAAACTTGTTATTAATCTCTACTAGATACCGTCGAGCCAACAATATTTTTCCACATTCACTATTTTGTTTGTCATGATTTGATCAGTTTTTAAACAGATCTTATAGCTATGCATTCTATACATTCTTTTATAAATTAATATGTTTTTTAGAAGAGCTTTGCATGTTTATTAATCTGGAGTGAAGAGTTCTGAGTCTATATATGACATATAGCTGTTTAGTTTCTCTCCAGACTGATTTGAATTATAATCAATGGCAAAATAAACCTATGGCCATCACACATGACCGTAATCGAAAACTTTTTTAAGGGTCCTTAAAAGATCTTGCTAGGGCAGATTATTATTTATTGACTGGCTTTGGATGGATTGGAGAATATACAGGGTAATTGGAATAATTATACTAGGTGTCTGGTTTTATTTTTCCATATAAATTATTGTTTCTTAGTTTTGAATTAATTATACTAGATGTCTGATTTTATTTTCCATTTAAATTATTGATTCTGAGTTTTAAATTATGGAGTTACCAAATAGTTTGTAAAAGATAATGAATTCATTTGCTAGAAATTTGCTAAAATAAATGGTTTCTTCAATCATTTTTTCATTCTTATAATCTATTTATTCTTAGCTGCTTTCTTTTAATTTATTCTTCTGCTTCTCTCCCTGTTCTTTTTTTAGTTTAAAATTCCTGCTGGACTTGTGAATCAGATATGGTTGGCAGGTGGGTTTCTAGAAACTAGGTAGGTGAGTATCTAGCTGGTACTTGTTTAGTAGAGTTTTCCGCTAAATTTTTAGAGACTTCTTATTAATCTCTATTAGATACCGTCCAGCCAACAATATTTTCCCACGTTCACTACTTTCTTTGTCATGATTTGATCGATTTTTATACAGATCTTATAGCTATGTATTGTATAGATTCTTTTATAAATTAATATGTTCTATAGAAGAGTTTTGCATCTTTGTTTTACTTGAAGAGTTTCATTTGATAGATATTTTGATTTGCCAAGTTGTACCAAATCCCAGGTCTGTTGCTCCTGGGCTTGTTGCTCCCATCTTCTATCCTGGCTTCTACCCCAGCTTCATTTTTCTTCGTAAAAATTACACTTCTAAACCTTATAATGAAGTGCAATTTTATTTATTTATTTTGTTAGATATGAGGATCAGAAAAAAGCATAAGAAGAGTAAATTCTGTTAACAAAAAAAAAAGTCTCGTCTTGAATATTCCATGGATCTTTTTTTTCTAGACATAGTCTAGAACAGCTAACTTGCAGCTGTAAACAATTATTTTCCCATTCATCATATGCCTTTAACTGTGACCTATTCTATGACATATAATGAAGAGAAAATTTCAGCCAGGTCTCATATTGATATTTGTGTACTTTGCAGTTCATAATAAAACCAACTAGCATAGAGTCGTACTCCGTTTTGTTTTCTTACTTTGTATGACCAGGCATATATCTATAAGTAAGAGACTATAATAACTTCTTGTTTACTTTTTATAATATTTTATCAATTGTACGATACTGTTATGTAATATAAAATTCTCAGGTTCTACTTGCACTTGATACCGGTAACTCCGATATCGCTTGGGATCTCAAATTGACATCTGGTAAGGTAAATTCACTATCGTACCTTCCTCTTATCCATGGATATGTATTCAGTCCATGTTTCCGAGGCAATTTGCCTCTGGACTCGGACTCGGCCGAGTCCTAGCAAAGTCCACATGGACTCGCCGAGTCCAAGGACTCTGTCCTGGGCGAGTCCAGAGCCCAGGACTCTGATTTTTTTTATTTTTTTTTTAAATTAAATTTTTTTTTTTTTAAATTAAATTTTATTTTTTTTTAATTTAAAAAGATAGAGATTTCCGGAAGATGTTTTTTTACAATGTATATGAATTCTGAAAATGATGTAGCATGTCAAGAATCTATTAAGGATTGAATCTTAAATCTTAAATCTTCAACTTTATATTATGTTATTCAATTTTTTCCTTCAAAAGTTCGTTATTATACTTGTATGATTTTCCGAGTCCTTGCCGAGTCCTGGCCGAGTCCGGTCGCCGAGTCCGAGTCCGAGTCGGATTTTGACTTTCCGAGTCAAAGGCGAGTCCGAGTCCCGTAACACTGGTAATATGTTTATATATATTCATTTTTCATATAGACTAATGAATGTCTTTGATAGATACCTTTACAAATTAAATAGAGTAGATGCTTAATACAATTTATGTTGTCTCTAAATACTACATATAAAACAAGAAGACTTGAAATCAATGTTATAAGAATATTGACCTGTCTCATTCACATGACCTTTGTCAAATTCACCTTCGTATTGCTCTTACATCCGAACAATGTCATAGTTTAATTCATGAACAGATATTCGATGGATCCACCCAAAATCAACACACATGAAGTTGACAGCAGCATTGATACAAACGAGCTGCAAAAGCAGAGTTCAACTCTCACCAAAAGGTATTGCAATAATATACGCAACATTACATACCTTTCCATGCATCCATTTTATTTATATACATATTTAGTTATTGTACTAACTCTTCTTTTTACATTTTATAGAACTTTGTTCATATCCTCACATGGACAACAAAACATTGCAGCAGATGATAGCAAATCTCGTGATAGAGACCTGGGAAAAAGGTATAAATAATTGTCTTCTTTTCAAACTATATGGTTCATTACCATATCATTGAAGACTGAGCATAGAAGAAAACAATGTATCCACCATTGCGGATATCTATGCAACGCAATCAAGTACTATTTTTGAAGGTGATGTCCTCATCACTTATGGGCCTGCGTATGCGAAGAATCCAACAAGCCCAGCAAAGGCTCCTATAGTGCACGCTGATCTTGTTGATAGTGATGGTCACATGACCATAATAGTAAACATAACCAACCAATTAATTAACAGATTTATGGCAAAGCTTTTGCCTGGCGCAAGTGTCCGCATAAAAGGTTTCTCTCTCAAGAAAAAGACACTGTATGAAAGAGGTGATGCAGACTATTGCATTCAGCTCACTACACAAACATCTGTTGAAACAATTGACCAAGTTTGCAGCCACCAAAAACTGATGCCTGACACAAGAAAATGTCAACTAATTTAGTCACCTAACAACTATTCAATTGGCACGTTAGATGTTATAGTTGCAGCTCACAAACAAACACCAAAGGAGTACGAGCTTCACATCAAAGATAGAGAATCTATATCAGACACATCCATTTTAATCTTCTTATTCCATTTCTACATCCGCACTTGTTTTTTATTTTCCTTCAATATACAGTTGCTTGCTCTGCTGACTGACACATTCATTTTTATTGCAGGTTACCATTCCTAAATTCCATGCCCAAGCTTTCACAACAATCCAACAAATCCTGCATTCTACTACAACACTGCTCCTCCTCCTAAAGAATGTTGTACATAGTGGCCCTAGAGGAACAGACAGCATTAAAACAACACCATCGACATATGTCGACAGCCTCAAAGATTGAAGTACAATAAAGGCTTTACAAAACATACTCTCTTGTAGTATCCAGGTAACCGACAAAACCACACCATCTCTCCAATAATACTACAATCATATTCTAGCTAAAAAGACATTTCCAACTGATATCAAAATCTTTTTCATTTTCCTAGGTCACCAGAACCCTCCGGCCAAAAAATGCTTATCTACAGCCATACCAGCTACTATGCACAAAATGCAACCAGCCAACTTCATTGGTGCCATCCTTAGCCATGGCAACTATCCAATGTCTTGCATGTGGCCAAATCACAAACTTCGCCTATGCAACTTTCTTGCACTGCACCATAGAAACTGAGAATAACATTGTTGAATGTACCATGACTGGGAAAATGCTTCAAGAACGCTTGCCACAACTTGCAAACATACCCTTCGACACCTACAAAAAAAATATCTCAACAATCATGTACCTGCTACGAACATTTGAAATACAGGGGACTTTTTCTATTGCAATGAATAACAATATCATCTCCATTATAGGAGAAAACACCAACGTAAGCTAGAACTAATTCATCTTTCTTTTCCTTATGCTTTGTCAAATATTAATTTCCCTTCCACGCCTTTCCACTAAACGAAGCCATTTTGGAATGTATTACAGGTCAACTAAGGCTTATAGACTACAGTCCACATTTTTGGTCATTGGAAGGCTTCAATAGACACAATCACATTGAATCCAGTGAAGACCTTGCAGATCTGCTACACACAATATTTTCGATAGATATCACTTCTATTATAAAAATTTTGGCCTGTATAGAAAGGCTTTGATGAACAATATCCAATACACAGATAACTTTCAGTCAAAAACATGCAGTCTAAAATTTTGCTATCCTGTGTTCAGGCATACACAAATAACTTTCAGTCGAAAACATGCAGTCTAAAATTTTGCTATCTATAGAAAAATATTGTCTTCAGTCAAATTTTCTAATTAGAGTACTGGAACGAGTTTATATGCTTGTCATGTTTTCTAGGCTATCATGATTTCTCTGCATTGATTTTGTTTGTGGCGATGGAACTTTCAGGTCTAACTTTTGATGCTAATTATTTGTCTGAAACATGATATGTGCTTCAAATTTGGTGTTGGCTGTTAGAAATAGCAACCAGCTTTATAATGCTTTCATCATTCCTCTAGACAGGTCATGACTTTTACATTTATCTATTCAAATCAAACGTGTAAATACTGAAAGGACATTTTGAGACCCTCATCTAAACACAGAAATACCAGTGTTCTGGTCTTCCATGTCTTTGCTTTACTATTAATGCAATAGATTCCTTACATACTTGAATTTCCTGACAAAACAGAGGTCTTGAATTTTGCCTTTGCATTCATCCATTTGATGATGCTTGGTCGCTGCATACTGTATGTCCATCATGAGTGATGCCAGTCTTTTTCTTGTTCACAGGCTGCTTGAAGTTGTCACTATTTTCTGCATATGGATGACATTGATGCATTTGGTTTGATACACAGGCAACGGTAAACAGCAAAAGACTCGTAGCAAACAGCAAATAGCAAAGGAGTTATGTTTGGTGTCTGACAGATCCATATTCATGTTCACTAAGGGAATCAGTCATATTATTTATTGCCAATTTGCCAGTTCAAAATGCTACATATTAGCTTCTTCTGTTTTGAAAAACAGAGTAATGATATAAAATTTGTGACACAGATTTTTATCTGTAAAATCTGCTTTAAAATTCAGAACACAAAGAACTTTCTATCTTCAGATTGAGCATTTCATTTTTTACATTGTGGCTGATTGCATAGTAAATAGAGCATTGTGTTATTGCCGAGTCCTGAGAAAATTTAGTGGATGGAATGGTAGCAGGTTTGGTAATCTTGCAGAATACAATGTATGCATATTTGACATAAGACAATCCCACTGAATTTTACAATTTTTACAGAGGGAATATAGTGAATAGAGTGAAACAGTTGCATGGATTATGTCAATGGATGCAAGTTAAACATGATAAAGACTTCTCAATGGATAGTCAATTATTCTCAACCTATTATTTTGCATTTTCAAACTGAATTTTGTGCTATTTCATTGGATGTCTTTATTTGAGCCGGTAGCCTTCTCCTCCATTTTTTCACGGAGGAATTTGACCAAAAATAAGCCTCTAGGTAGCCCTGTCATTTGCTCAATATTTCATGTAACATATTTGTAGGATTAACCTTTAGCAATTCTCCTGCAAATGTCCACTGCTTTTCGCGTGTCTAGAAGTGGGTTTCACGGTCGATATAAAGTTGCTTTGAGTTCTCTTCATTTTCCTTCTCCTCTAGTATGTACACTACTGAACTTCAATATTTCTAGGCATATGATGATGTGATAACTTCCAATTAGAAACAATAAGAAAACTGAACATTTGTATCTGAGTAATAACCACATGCTCTGTTTTGTAGCTACTGGATTATCTGTTTTACAAAGACATGACTTGGATTATACACATAAGTCTGACTCACCCGAGAGAATTATTGTGCTTTATGTTTTGTGTTGATAAGAATAAATATATAATTGCCCTGACAAGTACCAAATACCTTTCAGTAAACAACACTGCTAGGCATGTGTTGAGTCATCATCCTTCTTAGCTTGACTTTGTTGTATCAAGTGTATCTATAGGTAGGAGTTTCTTGGATTATCATTTTATAGCGTTGAACACAGGTTGTTTCTTCAGTAGGCTTTTCACTTTTACAAATTCAATTTTATGGTGAAATAATAAATATCCTATATTTTACATGCTTTAATACAGTCATTTGATTCTTCTCCCTTTGTTTTGACTCAAGATGTTTATAATTTCATCTGTCACGAGAATCTCAGTTTGCAGAATTTCACTTGTAGCATATGGCTTGTAAGACATCACAGGTTTGAGTTGCCAAGACTCGCTATTAAGTAACCATTTCTGAATTATCATGATTTTTAGCTGTTTATTGCTACTACAGTTTGGGCCAACTCAGATATAACAGACAGGCTTAACCATTCGCACCATATTAAATCAATGGCCTATGTCACAGACAGACAATAATCTGTTCATGAATGATGAAGCTGTCATGAAGATCACTGAATCAGCCACTGCTTCTAAAGTTTCCAATATATGTTAAATGTACACCAAACATAAACTAATAATATGACATAAACCGTAAATACATGCCCTTCCTTACAATAGGCAGGGACTCATGCTCAGACAGAGCTCCTGTTTATTTTTGTGATCACCTTAGATTATTATATGTTATCTTAATAAGAAATAATATGTTAAAATAAAGATTAAAGTATACATATAGAAGTTCTAATATATGCATATATGTTCAAAAAAAAATTGGAATGGTCTTATTATGCATAACTAATTATTATTCTTGAGTATTATATTAATCTCGCTCTTATTTTTATTATCAATAAGTAGTATAAGATCTATTTGCCTTGACCTTTTCCAAGAATGTTGTTGCAGGAATAGGAGGATTGATATTAGATTCAGAGGGAGTCTAACACTTCTTCAAAGGTAAAGGAGCTCGGAAGATTGATGTTTAGAGGGAGTCTGACACGTCTGTCTAAAGGAGCAGATATAGGATATGTTTCAATTGATCTTTGAAGATTTCAATCATATCAGAATGAGAGGGAGTTTTTACTTCAGGTAAACTTTTGGTATCATGCATGTGACCACATGATTTAATGGGCCTACCCCCTATGTACATCATGAGGAAGTGATGACTTCCAAATGATCATCACTTGTATTTACAAAAGTTATTGAAAAGTGACGATCTTACAATAACTTAATTTTCTATAATGATGGATATCTTACGATGTCTATGCAGATCATGATAGCTTATACTTTGCATGGTGGATGTCTATATGGTACGCATTATGAGAATCCATGTGCACATACCTTATAAACATTTTTGAGTACATGGTGAATGTTATGCAAATTGATGTTCTAGAGGCCATTACACGGAGTACTTGGTGAATATCATGCAACTTGATGTTCTAAAGGCCATTACTCACAGTACTTGGTGAATATCTTGCATCTCGAAATTTTGGAGGCCATTACTCAAAGTATTTGGTGAATATCATCTGTTGATATACTGGAAGACCGATACTCATGATATCAAATGTGATATCAAACCTTATTTGAGTATTTGGTGAATATCATGTGTTGATATTCTGGAAGACCAATACTCATGATATCATATGTGATATCAAACCTTAATTGAATACTTGGTGAATATCATGTGTTGATATTCTGGAAGACCAATAATCATAATATCAAAATGGTGATCTTCTGATCAAAGATGTCCTTTAAATTTGTCATTTCCTAATATTACCAATGGTGTAACACGTCTTGTGTTTATCCTCCCTAACTAAGAGGGATTGTTGATGTTTGGTAGCTTCAGTTGGATAAACTTGAGACTAAACTAAAGTTATATATATATATATATATATATATATATATATATATATATTTGTGTGCAGTTAATTAAATAGTAAATTATATATATGAGATATTATATATAATTATGTTGGTATCATTTTAATCTCTATTAAAATCGGGTTTGCACCCTGTAGCCTGGATTCAAGTTCGGGTTCACGCAGGCCCGGATTCGTTGCAAAATCATGTAGGGTTTAGATTTCGAACTGTGGGTCCATCTAGGTCCTTGTTGGCATGAATCCGGGCAAATGTAAGAGGACCCACAATAGTAGGGTCAAAAAAATGAAACAAAACAACTTAAAATAATGTTTTTTTTTTGTTTTTTTTATGTAACCCTAAAAGGAGTCTAATAAAAAGCATTTCACTCATTTGCTCTCTCATTTTGGTCTGCGGGTATTTATTAATGAGCAAGTATTTAATGTTTATCTTTGACATTTGGCATTGCTCAATGATCAAGCAACATATATTCATACTATGAACTGACTAAGCTTTGCAATTATGCACATCTCTCTTCTTCTTTTGCATATATATATAGACACACACACACACACTCACAAACCCACCCACGAACCCAAATGGGAATTTTTTTTGGCCCGAACCCACGAACGCGAACTCGAACCTAAATCCGTCCCCAAACCCGAATTGGTGACTTAGATTTTAGTGAATATATAGGTACTGCTCAAAGTCACTCTCTCTAGACCCTCTCCAACTAGACTCCTATGCGTGACCGTGCTCCACATTTCCTATCACATGTGTCTCTTCAATGGGCTCTGCAGCTAACTCTAATAACATGTCAAGCTCTCGAGTATGCTCAAAGTCTATCTACTCTAACTCCATGGGGATAGGTCTCGTTGGTAAGCTCTCATCATCCAAATCAACTACCTCCTGTGGAGTTGGTGGCTCATGTCATGGAGAGCCAAGAATGCCCTTAATCAAACTCATCAATGCCATATTATACTAACTTAACCATGAGTTTACTTGTGTTGCCTCCTCCTTTGGCATCTCACCACCCTCTATGATCTCCACCTCTCTATGTGGCTCTCTCTCCTCTCTTTGTGCCTATTTGTTCTCATCTCTATGGCTCAACACCTAGTAACTCCATCTGTTTGTTATCACCAACCTCCTACGGTACAGCAAACTCCACTAAAGGTGGTGATGCCACTAAAATGCACTCAACGTGGGGCATAAAAACTAACTCCATGGAAGGTGTTGAAACTATCTTTGTTGTTGAAGGGTCGAATGTGTTGCTGGCATGAGTGTCATGCTCACTTGTGTGCAGGCTTGGCCAAAGGCCAAAATCACTACAGTGGTCGCCTATCTTGCTGACACTGTTGGAATCAAGTGTGTGTCTAATAATAAGGGTCGTATGAACAAAACCTATGTGACTGGTCAACACTATTGTCATTGTTTCCTCTCCCTCTACATGGGTTATTTTGGAACCCACCAGATGATGCATTATTGCTTATTTGTTGTGCGGTGTTTGTTGCCCCAAAGGTAGACGATTGTTCATGTATAAAGAGCACTTGTTGGCTCCCCATCTTCATGTTGTATGGACATTCCTTAGTGGAATGACCCATAACCTAGGAGATGTCGCAAAATGATTTTCTCGAGCACGCACCTTTTCTGTGCCCATTTTCCTTACAATCTATGCACAATAGCTCTGTTGGATCAAGATACATCAACCAGGCAAGTGGTGAGCAATGAACTCAAACATCGAGTTAGAAGATTGTATTGTCATTGATTGGCAATTGGTTAACAAGAAGTTAATTGGCATACTAGTCAAGACGGTAGAATGAAGGAGAAGCACGAAACGTGAAATGGACGTAGCCCAATCACCATATATGTGACGATATGAGAGGAGGTTTGCATGCGACACGACATGCAGCAGAGAAGAGCAGCGGATTGTGGCAGAAGCATGCAAGGTTCTCGATCCAACTATTGACTTGCAAGCGAATAGGCTATCCTAAGCATAGGCACCTATGGATAGGTAATCATGGGTGCCCTGTGACTATGCTCACTATGCAGTTCAAAATTCAAATTGTTGTTTGAGCAAGATAACTTTAGAGTTTCCATCTATAATTTGAGATTGTAATTTAAGGATCACTTGACATTCATTTTATATATGTTGTTGTCATTGGCTAAGAAAAGGAGTAGAAGATCACTATTCAAATTAGAGAGCCAAGAATGTTGTCACAACAACTATAAAAACCAGAGAGTCCATCAAAGGTCAATTGTGAACAGAGAGCTACAACAAGTATGAAGCGCACAAGAGGAAGAAGGGTAAAGTGCAGAAGGAAGCTCCCCAAAGCCAAAGAAGCAAAGAAAGATCAGAGCATCTTCAAGAAGACGCAAGAGAGGATATATCTAGCAAGGTGTGCCATAAAGTTAGATCACATAACATTAGTTTGCTTTCTAACCATAGCATCTATTGTAAGCCTTTAACAGGGTAGACTTCTAAGAAGCCTTTGAAATCCTCTAACAAGGTATCTCTTAGAAAGAGATCTAAATCCTCTAGCAAGGTAGACTTAACAGGTTGTTGTAATCCTAACAGGTTACTAGCATTTCTAACAAGATGCATTCTCAAAGGGAACAGATGTAACCTTTAACAGGGCACCCTTTTTCTTGCAAGGAAAGGCTACTAGACTAACTAGTAGACTTTGCAAAAGTCTGCATACTGATTCACCACCCCTCGGATTGGAACCAACAATTGGTATTAGAGCACAGACCTTAATAGTGACAAGTCTAACAACTTAGGGGAAGATACAATGGCATTACTCAGAAGATAGCCGCAAGAAGAACTATCGAAGATCTAAAGGACAAACTAAGAGAATTTATAGCTAAGCGAAAGAAGCTGATGAGAAAGTTGGGAGAAAGCCAAGAGCTAATAGAGAAGCTCAAAGAACAAAGTTATTTTGAAGAATCAAAAGAAGCTATAGCAGAACTCATGGCCGACAAAGATAAGCTAAACAAAAAGATCAAGGTCTTGAAGAAGGAACCCGAACATTCTACAGTAAGATTAGGTGAAGCTATGGATGAGAAAGGTAGTGCCATCCTAGCAATAGATCACGCCTATGAAGAGCTAAGGCTAGCTCATGAAGCAAGACAGCAAGCTAAAGATTTGGTGAAAGATAAAGAAGATGAGACAGCCCTCATGGAAGAAGAGCACAGATATAGTGCAAGAAAAAAAAGTGTATTATAGGAGTATGATCATGAGAAGACAGAACGACTGAATACTCTGACTGGGGAAGCCAGGCAAATGGAAGAGCAAGGTTGTCAACTGATGGACGAACTCAAGATAGTTAAGGAAGAATGTGATAGACTTGCTAAACCAAGTGAAAACACACAAAAAGTGGAGAAGCAACTAAAAACTCAAGGAGAAACAACAAGCTCAACTAGCTTAGGATTCCAAGGAATTTGTACATCTGAAAGAGGAGAGTCTTCAAAGGCAAAAGACACAAAGTCCACAAAGAACAAAGTGAGAGCAAAAGAAGTTATGTCATCAAATAAACTTACTTGTCTTTACTGTGGAAAAATAGGACACAAGTTAAATGAATGTTGTTATAGGCAAAATGCAACCGGTAGAAATTACACAAATAGAGAACTATGCTATAGTTGTTATCTGTGTGGACATAGTACAAAAGAATGCAAAAACTTTGTAAATAAAACAAGAGCATAAAAATACTGCTGTGTGACATGTATGGTCAAAATGAAAGAGACTGCAGATATTGCACTGGATCACACCAATCATTTCCCAGGAACAGGAGACAGGTTTGCTTCGCTTGTGGAAATGATGGGCACAATAAATCATGGTGCAAATGGTGGATGAGTCAACAGAAACAAGCAAGACATTGGAGCAACATGAGGAAGACATGCTACAAATGTCATAAGACAAGTCATGTAATCAAGAATTGTTGGCCAAGGCAAAGACCCAAACAACACAACAATGGGAACAAAGGAAAAGGCAAGGCTATTGATTCTAAGCAAGTCAACAAGAACTTGGCAAGGTATGGATCAAGAAGAGATTAGAAAACACTGGAGTAAAGATTGGAGAAGCAACAAGTTCATCGGTAAGTGGTGAGTTCTCCCAATCAAGTTAAGCAAAAGTAAGCTTAAAAGGGCAAGGCAAGTGAGGTAAGTTTTGCACTAGTCCCCTCAGATAAACCGGTAAGTCATGATTCGTGACTCAAAAGGGAAAGGATGCATTGCACCCAAAAGTGGAAGGCAGGTTTGTCATCAAATTGTGACCGTTGATCCAACAGTCAAAAGGCATTTATTGCACAAAGTGAGAGGTAGGTAAGAGACAAGGTTACCATTTGGAATGCAATGTTACCTTTTTCGCCAAATCTATAAATAGCAACTTTGCTAAACAAAAGTTACTTTTGCAATCTTAAGATCAATCGAGTTTTTGCTTGCGAAACCGTAACTACCAAGAGTTATTGTTTGAGCGTATTTGTGCAAAAAGCTATCAATTGTTTCACAACCCCAAAATTTACTTAGGGCAACAGATCAGGAGACAAAACCTCAACTCCAACTCACAATGGCCCAATACAATGACTTGTTCAATGTAGAACTAGTCGATGGACAGGATTTGGAACCGCCTATCTATGAACCGATCGTGTTGAGTGCTAACAAGAACATGAATCAAGCCCTATCCTCACTCCTAAGCATTGTGTTGTTGCTAGAAGATGTTGGTGAATATCTTAAGACTAAAATAGTCAAAATGGGAGATAAATTGATTAGAGGGCTCTACGAGGAGATCCATGCAAAAGGAACAAGGAAAGATAATCTCAAAGAGCTGGAAACCACAACCCTAGTTTGTGCAATGGACATTACAAACTTCTTCAAAGGGGAATGGGTGAGATTTGTGCTCAATCAAGATGACAAGTACATGTGGTTGGATAAGCCATACAAGATCACAATAGAAGTGATCAAGAGAGTAACACAGTTCAGCAGACCCGAAGAAAATGTGACCACCAGAATGCACAAAACAACAGAAGTGACTAGACAAACTGGATGATAGCATACCGACAAGAGCAGTATATGGAGTGCACCAACTAATGATAAAGAAAACCAAGCTAGATCTAAGCGGTTGGTTACATGAGAAGATGAAGGAAAGTCTAAAGAAGATTAGGCAAACAATGTAGCACACATTCAAATTTGGTGCAGTACTAGTATGCATATTTTTCTATTTCTAAGGTGAGTACCCTAGATACAAAGAATTTCAATGGAACTCAAGGAGTAGTGCCACTGCTCAGATAACGAGCATGCACAAGAAGTCAAACAGCAAGGGCCTAGAAAAGCTTGGAAGTTACTTCAAGAAATTTCAAACGGACATGCAGAATAGGAGAAGGATACCTATAAATTTGGTAAATGACTATAGAAGCAGCATTTGCTTCTTAGCAAGCACAAACCGTTGCATAGTGCAAGCAGTTGAACCAAGAGCTCATGGGTTGACATTCCCTTATGAGATCAAGGACCAACTAAAAGCCTCATCATGAAGCTACTAGAGAAACCTGTTGACAAGGAGCAACAAAGGTTTGGGACAATTGAGAAGATAAAGACAAAACTCATTGGGCAAGAAGAAAAAGCTTCAAAGGAAGCGAAGTTGACGAAGAAGAAAAGAACAATGCAAGTTGTAAAACAAGCCGAGGAAGAGACAACTCAAGAAATTGGAGATAGTCCACAATCTAACACAGAAGAAAGTTCCACACCAAAACATGAGTTAGAAGAAGAAGAGGAAGCAAGGAGCAAGAAGAATCTGACAACCACCAAGCATCCAACAGTGGAGACCTACAAAAGGAAAGGTACCACAAAGGAGAAGAAGAAACTTCCTACCCAGGGGGAGGAAGACGAACAAGAAGAAGAATTAGATATTAAAAGCTTGAAGTCTACAAAAGAAGGTAAGAAGCTTTCACTACAAAACATTATTAATGATATTGAAAATAATAGAAATTATAATACTATTAGAGACAGATTTTTGAAGTTCAATAAGTCGAATAGGATTAAAATAGTACATGTTGTACTAGTAAGCTTAAGAGCGTTTAGTAGAACGTTGACAGATGTAGAGTCCCAAATCCCAAAGGAACTATCTGAGATAATCAAAGAGAAATGGTCTAAGGTCATAGTTGAATGGAAGGGCATGCTAGATGAACCCCTCACAAACATAAGACTCAACTTGAGCAGACAAGAGGTCATGGATCTTGTAGATTCATGCAGACAAAACACCAACTTGCCTGAGAATGTGACATTAATAACCACAGGTTTGAAGAGAGATGCATTCGCAAATGCAAAGAAGTTTTGGTCACAACTATATGAACAGGAAAAGGAAACACTTAAGGAAGGAGGAGGCCATGGTTAGAAAATCAAAGGTACACAAGAAGGAAAGGGGTAACCTAAGACAACAGGTCCTAGAAGTGCAAAGAAGAAGCCAGCAGAGAAGCCTATTGCACCAGTTAAACAAAGGACCCAAATTAGCCAAGACTTGAACAAGGAACCAAAGGAAAGCAGAGAAACACAATAGGTCTCTATAGCACCATCCACTACAACAGAGCAACTCATAAAGGATACTCATATACCAAGGACAAGCCAAGTGTCAACAATGTAACTGATAGGGCATAAGAAATAGAACAGAGGATATCCGGTCACGATGAAGGGGCCAAACACAAAGTAGAGGGAGAAGCAACACAGGTTGTGGAAACTGGCAATGACATAGAGGAAACTCAGCTACCTACAATGGAAGTACAAAATGATGTAGGACAAGAACAAGCAAAAGAAACAAAGACTGTGCAAAGGCAAGCAGCCTTGCAATCTACTCAGCCACAGGGGACACCAACAATAGTTATCCTCGACACCATTCAAGGGACAAAGGAGTGTCAATGAGCCATAAAAGAGAAAAGGAGATTCAGAGGAATCGAGAAGCAAACGGATAGACGAATCCCAAGAACCGGCAAAGTCAGACATCTCAAAGGATTAAGGAGCATTGTATGATTTGGATGCAGCCAAAGCTGCAAAGTTGCAAGAGCTTGGAGAAACAATCAATGAGATGAGCAAGAGAACGGAAGGAATGAAATCCAAAGAAATCAGAAAATATACTTGGCTATTCGAGAAGTACAAAAAGATGAAGCAAAATAGCAAACAATATGAATGAGCGATCACACTGGCTGAAACTCTTGACATTTTGAAGGGACTTGTAGAAGGAACAACTTGCAATGAAGATGGCAATTTAATTAGCCAAATCAGAGATGTTATAGGACACCTTCATGACAAGGCAATCAAGCTTCTGAAGATAGTTGAACAACAGTTTCAAAGGAGACCTCTAGAAGAGGAGAAGAAACTTATCAAAGGAAAGAAAGGGGAACTCAAGACACTCATGGATGAGATGTAAGAAGCTTTGAAAGACATAACCCGCTGGTTCAAAGACCAAGCACAACACACACTCTAACAGGTGATCTGGAATAGAAGAACACAAAGGCTCAACAAGAGCGTGATGCAATTGCACAAGCATTTGATCTACTCTCTGGATCAGCAACAAAGCATATCACCAAGATATAGGACACAATGTACCTGATACATCAGTTGTGCATAGAAAAAGAGAAAAGAACCATCCAACTAACAAAGCTCCACTACTCCTTAACTCCAACGATCAGATTCATCAGCTCAGGACTAAAGGTAGCAAAAGATCAGGATTAGCTAGCCATGTCACCCAGAGAGACACAAGAAGCCCTTTACAGACAACTGGCAGAATTGAGGAGTGCAATGCTCACACTCAAAAAATTAAAGGAGTCATGGGAGGCTCTTTTGAACTCAGCCAAAGAAAAAACAAGGATCTATGTGCAAAGTTGTAGCAAGAATTGCCCTCACAAGGGGTGCAGGCACCCAGAACCCAGCACCAATACCCTAACCCTTCCCATTGTCATTGATGACAAAAAGGGGGAGAAGATACAAAGATAAGTAGGGGGAGTACATCAAAGAAGATACAAGATACACAAGGGGAGTACATACAAAGGGGTGTATACCTCATGGGGAGTACACACCAAGGGGAGTATACCCGAGATAAAAAAGGGGGGAAGCATGAAAATCGATACTCAAGAAATGGAGAAGGAAAACCTAGGAGAATAGTGACAAGAAAGAAATCTGACAAAGTAGACTGAAAAAGTCTAAGGCCGCAGACAGGCAGAAAGAACCAACACTCAAGAAGACAAAGTCTTAGCGTACGAGTCTTGTTAACCTATAAGGAATTATAGAAGGTTTTTCCATCAAATGCCAAAGGGGGAGATTGATGGATAAGATACATCAACTAGGCAAGTGGTGAGCGATGAACTCAAACATCGAGTATGAAGATTGTATTGTCAATGATTGGCAATCGGTTAACAAGTCACTAAACATTGCAAATGCAACTACCCGATAGACCAACATACCAGTCAAGACAATAGAATGAAAGAGAAGCATGAAATGTGAAATGGACATAACCCAGTCACCATTGATGTGATGATATGAGAGAAGGTATGCATGCGACACGACATGCAGCAAAGAAGAGCGGTAGAATGTGGTGGAAGCACGCAACATTCCAAGTACAACTATAGACTTGCAGACGGACAAGCTAGCCTAAGCATTGGCACCTACGAATAGGTAATCACAAGTATCCTGACTATGCTCACTATGTATTTCAAAATTCAAATTGTAGTTTGAGCGAGATAACTTTAAGGTTTCCATCTGTAATCTGAGACAGTGATATAAGGATGACTTGACACTCATTTTAAATATGTTGTTGTCAATGGCTAAGAAAAAGAGCAGAAGAACATTATTCAAATTAGAGAGCCAAAAACGTTGTCGTAACAACTATGAAAACCAAAGAATCCATTAGAGGAGGTCAGTTGTGAACAGAGAGCTAGAGCAAGTGTAAAGTGCACAAGAGGAAGAAGGGTAGAGTGCAAAAGGAAGCCCACCCAAGTCAGAGCGGCAGAGGTAGATTAGAGCATCTTTGAGAAGACGCAACAGAGGATCTATCGAGCAAGGTGTGTCATACAGTTAGATCACATAACATTGGTTTTCTTTCTAACCATAGCATATGTTGTAAGCCTTTAACACGACAGACTTGTAAGAAGTCTTTGAAATCCTCTAACAAGGTATCTCTTAGAAAGAGATCTAAATCCTTGTAATGGGCACCCCTGCATGTCCCAAAAAACTAAACCAAATTGCTGAAAGGAATTATGTCAAACAGTTTGCATTCAACTTCTTAAAACCCCTTATAACTCCGGAAATCAAACGTTTATTTGTTTGTTGTGTTTCGTGCATGGAATTGGTATCATACAACATAAACAAGAAAAAAACTACAATAATATGCAAAGTGGAAATGAACTGCTGCTAATAAAATGTTATTTTCAGAATTCATAAAACCAAATACATGGCAGATTTATCAACTCACTAATTACTTCAGCAATATTGTCATAATACTCCAGCCCATGCTTACGAACTTGCTGCTACAATACTTTGTCCTCCAATCAGTCCACTACCTTCGTAATACCATTCCCTCCAAGCGGCATAAGCGTCGGACAAGTAGTGAAGAAGATATGAGCAAAATATCAAATCTGCCTGTAGCCGGAAATGCAACTAAACTACCTGATAATGAAGCCAATAAGAAAGAATTCCAAAGGCCAAACCCCAAGGGAATGACGTCTAGAATGTTACAAGAGAGGATAGACGTCCTCAAATGCCAAGAACAGAGCTGCAACTCACACACCAATTTCTTCTCATATTCAACCTGTCTAATGAAGCCACAAATGCTTCCTTTTATTCTATTCCCACGGGTCCGCTCAACTCATATGGGCAATGTGGGGTAAAAGATGTGTAATATAAAACATATGTTAAAATACCCCTTATGTCTCCCTTGGGTACACATCACCATAAAATAAATATTAAAGTAACACTTTAATATTTTACAATTAAATTAGACGTTACTTTAATAAAACTTCAGGCATTAAAATGTATTAGCAATCGGACTCCGAATAATGCGAGTGATAGCTCATCGGAAAGCTCTCACCGAGGAGTATCGAATCCAATCACCAAAATTGACCCGCACTGTGTCCTGCCAACTTACTAAAGATCAAGGACCATGTAGAACAAGGCTAACGCACACACACTTGGTCAACTGCTAAAATGGGGACATTACAGTCCGCCCCCCTTGAAATTGCTTGTCCTCAAGCAATCTCAGTCCAGCCTGCTGAATAACCTGCTCACTCTCCCATGTAGAATCTTCCTCTGGCAGGTCTTTCCATCTGACCAAATACTCCTTCACTATCCTGTTTCTAAGCTTCCTCTCTCTGGTATCCAGAATAGCCTCAGGTACTAACACAAGCTTCCCCTCCTCATCCAAAGGGGGTAAATCTGCAGAAGGCACTACACTCTGACCAATGGCTTTCTTAAGCCTAGACACATGAAACACATTGTGCACTCGATTGCCCTCTGGAAGCTCAAGCTCATAGGCGACTTTGCCCACTTTGCGAATCACCCTGTAGGGACCATAAAGTCTAGGTTTCAACTTTTCAGCTCCGCTCTTCTTGAGCGATGACTGTCTATATGGTTGTAGCCTCAAGTAAACCATATCCCCTACCTCAAAGCTACGCCCTATTCGGTGCTGATCAACATACAATTTCTGTTGATTCTGGGCCTGTTGTATATTCTCTTTGAGCACTTTCAGGATGTCCTGACTATCCTGCAATAAGTTTTTGGCTTTGGGCACTCTACTGTCCCCCAAAACTAAATCCATGAAGCTAGGTGCTTCATAGCCATAGAGTGCCATGAAAGGAGTCATCTTGATGGACATATGATAAGTGGTGTTATAACAATACTCTCCCATATGCAACCATCTAATCCAAGCTTTTTGTTGTGTAGTTACATAGTTCCTCAAATATCCTTCCGCCCATTTATTCACAATCTCTGTTTGCCTATCTGTTTGCGGATGATAACTAGAGCTAGGTGTAAGATCTGTACCACACAACCTAAACAACTCTTGCCAAAAAACACTCATAAACTTACTATCCCGGTCGCTGACAATGAATCTGGGCAGCCCATGTAACCTGAATATCTCTTTAAAGAAAAGATCTGCCACCTGTGCTGCTGTGTAAGTGGACGGAATAGCAAAGAAGTAAGCAAACTTCATCAAGCGGTCCACCACCACATAGATGCAATCCCTTCCCTGCACTCGTGGTAAACCAGTGATGAAGTCCATCAAAATACTTTCCCATTTCCTATCAGGAATGGGCAAGGGCTGTAATAAACCTGCAGGAAATGTGTGCTCTCCCTTATTTTGTTGACAAACCACACACTCCCTGACATACCTCTGAACATCATCCTTGAGCCCTTTCCATGAAAACCGCTCTCGGATCTGCCTGTAGGTCTTGAAGACCCCCGGATGTCCAACTATGGGTGCATCATGAAATGCCTTCAGTATCGCTTCTATCAAATGTGATGACGGAATCAAATAAACCCTGTCTTGAACTCTGATCAATCCATCTATCACCTCATAGCGATCATCCTGTATGGTACCTGAAATCAATCCATAAGCCCAAGCATCTCCGACATACTCTGCTATAATCCGATCTCTCCAATCTCCTGAAATCTCTGCCAGAGCACATAAGTGAGGTCTCCGAGATAAGGCATCAGCCACCACATTTTTCTTACCTTTGACAAACTCTATGTCAAAGTCATAAGCTTGCAATTTAGTCACCCATTTTTGTTGCCGGTCATTAAGATCACGCTGGCTCATGAAGTATTTAATACTGTTGTGATCAGTCTTGATCACAAAACGTCCACCTACCAAATATGATCGAAATTTGGCCAATGCATGCATTATGGCCAACATCTCCCGGTCATAGACAGAATAACTTTTCTCAACTCCTCGGAGCTTCCTACTCTCAAATGCAATGGGATTCTTCTCCTGCATCACTACTGCTACAATCCCATCACCTGATGCATCACAATGAAGCTCAAAAGGCTTCGTGAAATCCGGTAGAGCTAGAACTGGACATAAAGACATTACCTGCTTGAAATGCTCAAAACACCTTTGTGCTGCCCCTGTCCACACGAAGGCTCCTTTCCTGGTAAGATCTGTCAAGGGTGTAGCAATCTGTGAGAATCCCTTAACAAACCTCCTATAAAAACCAAATAAACCAAAGAATCCCTTAAGTTGTGTAAGGTTTGTGGGAGTAGGCCACTCTACAATAGCTCTAATCTTTTCGGGATCAACCCGAACGCCATCTACACTAATGATATGCCCCAGGTAAAGGAGCTCAGTCATGCCAAACTCACATTTAGATTCCTTGGCATACAATGACTCTCTCTCCAGAATAGATAACACCTCCTCCAGATGATGTAAGTGCTCCTCCTAGGTCTTATTAAAGACCAAGATGTCATCAAAGAAGATCAAGACAAATCTCCTCAGCTGCTTCCTGAATACCTGGTTCATACAACTTTGAAATGTAGCAGGTGCATTGGTTAGACCAAATGGCATAACCATGAACTCAAAGTGGCCATAGTGACATCGGAAGGTTGTTTTCTCAATGTCCTTTGCTCTTATCCTGATCTGATGGTATCCGGATCGTAAATCAATTTTGGTGAAGAAGCATGCCCCATGCAACTCATCAATCAGCTCATCAATCCTAGGAATGGGATACCTGTTTTTAATTGTTTTCTTATTCAGTGCCCTGTAATCGATGCACATGCGTATCGTCCCATCCTTCTTCTTTACCAATACTACTGCTGAAGCGAAGGGGCTCTTACTAGGCCTGATATGCCCCATCTCCAACAAATCCTTAATCGCCTTCTCTATCTCATCCTTGTGTTTCTTAGGATGATGATAGGGAGTAATCATAACTGGTTTGGCTCCCTCCTCGAGCTCAATAACATGTTCCATCCCTCTGTCAAGAGGAACCCCATGAGGAATATCGCTAAATACTTTGGCGTGTCTATCAAGTATCTTCTGGACATCTAGTGGATGACTCTTTTCTTGTGGCTCTGGTGAAGTTGGCATAATGTGACACTCTGCTGCCCACTCTATGTCATCATGACGAAAAAGTCTCTGCATTCTCCTCAAGGACACTACTCTGCAACCTCCATTTGAAAGCCCTCTAAAGTACCACAGTTCTGCCCTCGTGCTGGAATCTCATCTCCAATTTCGCTAGATTGAGTGTGAACTCAACTAGTGAAGCCATCCATGTCATGCCGAGGATGACATCATAATCTCCCATGTCCACAACATAGAACTCATCCTCCAACTCGTAGCCATCTCCAAACCTGATGCGAAGATTAGATATCTTCCGAGTGCATAATAACTTATCACCGTTAGCCACCATGACTCTAAACCCATCATGCTCCTCTGTCTGTAACCCTCTCCTGGCTACCAACTGTGCATCTATGAAGTTATGTGTAGCCCCAGTGTCAATAAGAGATATCACTTTCTGCCCCTGGATAGTACCCCTGACCTTAAATGTGATTGCCTTTTGGGCCCCTGTCAAGCGTGCCAACGATCTATCATCCTTAGGAATGTTGCTCTCCTCTATAGTGTTACCCTCATCTGAATCAGAGTGCTGATCCTCCCCTTCTGACTCTGACTCTTCTGCTGAAAAATACTCCATTTGATTTGCCTTAGCCTTAAGAGAACATTTATGAGATAAGTCCCAAGGCTCTCTACAATGGAAGCACAGCTTCTTCTTTCGAAGTTCATTCAAGGTTTCATTGTCTAGTCCTTTTGATCCTTCTTTGGGTTTGCTATACTCTTTCTGAAACGATTTTTTGTCTTTGTCCTTGTGGTAGGAAGAATCTGTTGAATGGTTTTTTCCTTAGTATACCGAAGGGGCTAAATCTCGTGCCTTTTTAGTTGCTTCAGCTAATGTGAGTGGATCATGTCCCTTCACCCAACCTCGTAATGGATCAGCAAGACCATCACAAAATAACACCACCAATCTCCTAGGAGAGATATCAGTAACAAGTACAGACAAGCGCTGAAACTCGGCAATGTAAGCATCCACAGAACCTGACTGTTTTAACTGTGCTAGCTCCTTGAAATGTAACTCGGAATCCTTAGTGTCAAATCTCCCAATCAATGTTTCGATGAATTCCTCATAGGATGTAATCTGATTATGCCCCAAAGTCACCATGCCATGATGCCACCATTCATGTGCAACGCCATCCAAGTGCATAGCCGCATACTTGATAGCCTCCTCCTCAGGCATAGGATTTAGCTGCAAGTATGTATCTACCTTCTGCACCCAAGCTCGTGCAGTCATCTTCCCTGAAGCATCATAATAAGGTAAAGAAAGTTTTCCAACTTTCTTTCTCAGCTCAAAGTTTTGATTCCTTCCTCCTGCTTTAGGCATGTGTCTCATCCTCAAGTCCATATAATCTCTAAGAGAAATATCCGCCTGAAACTCCGGTCCACTAGCCTCCCAGTCCCTCCTGAACTGATCATGTAACTCGGTAATCTGCGGTTCGTTTACTGGTTGAACCGGATCTCTGGGTGGGAAAGTGGGTAGAAGAGGTCTCGAGCTCACAGTCTGCGCTAGGCGTGCAACGTGTCTAAAGTTATCAGCCTCATTCCCATTGTTGTCGTGTCCATTATTACCATTAATGTTATTCTCAGGACCATTGTTGTTGCCTTGGCCTCCATGGTTATTGTTTCCCTCGTTGTTATTGTTTCTGTTGTTAGCATCACCTGGATTAATATTGACACCCATCTGTCTAGCCATGAGCTGCAACATCATGTCCATTTGCCTATTCTGCTCCTCTTGCATACGCTGCCCCTGCTCTAATGTATCCAATAACTGTCTGAATAGTACCTCCCCCTGATCTGGACCAGCATTTCTGCCTCCGCCTAATCCTGTATTTCTGTCATCTCGATCACCCATATTATTGTCCTGATCAAAGAATATCTCCTCTGTATCTGTATGGTTGGATTCAATGTCCACCTGTACGGATGTACTAGACTGTTTGCTTTGCAAGTCTGAAATCCTATTTTGTCTTGCTCTGGTATTACGGAAATTATAAGACCCCTGTCGCATGCTCAAACATAAATGCTTAGCCTATGTTTTTTACTTACTTTTTCCCTCTATCCGGCTGTTCCAAATTCCCTATAAGACCTCCACAGAATGGCAGGACTTATAGCTCTGATACCACTGTAATGGGCACCCCTGGATGTCCCAAAAAACTAAACCAAATTGCTGAAAGGAATTATGTCAAACAGTTTGCATTCTACTTCTTAAAACCCCTTATAACTCTGGAAATCAAACGTTTATTTGTTTGTTGTGTTTCGTGCATGGAATTGGTATCATACAACATAAACAAGAAAAAAACTACAATAATATGCAAAGTGGAAATGAACTGCTGCTAATAAAATGTTATTTTCAGAATTCATAAAACCAAATACATGGCAGATTTATCAACTCACTAATTACTTCAGCAATATTGTCATAATACTCCAGCCCATGCTTACGAACTTGCTGCTACAATACTTTGTCCTCCAATCAGTCCACTACCTTCATAATACCATTCCCTCCAAGCGGCATAAGCGTCGGACAAGTAGTGAAGAAGATATGAGCAAAATATCAAATCTGCCTGTAGCCGGAAATGCAACTAAACTGCCTGATAATGAAGCCAATAAGAAAGAATTCCAAAGGCCAAACCCCAAGGGAATGACGTCTAGAATGTTACAAGAGAGGATAGACGTCCTCAAATGCCAAGAACAGAGCTGCAACTCACACACCAATTTCTTCTCATATTCAACCTGTCTAATGAAGCCACAAATGCTTCCTTTTATTCTATTCCCACGGGTCCGCTCAACTCATATGGGCAATGTGGGATAAAAGATGTGTAATATAAAACATATATTAAAATACCCCTTATGTCTCCCTTGGGTACACATCACCATAAAATAAATATTAAAGTAACACTTTAATATTTTACAATTAAATTAGACGTTACTTTAATAAAACTTCAGGCATTAAAATGTATTAGCAATCAGACTCCGAATAATGCGAGCGATAGCTCATCGGAAAGCTCTCACCGAGGAGTATCGAATCCAATCACCAAAATTGACCTGCACTATGTCCTACCAACTTACTAAAGATAGTAAGTATGCCTGAAACTGAGTAAATCAACTTCGTTTTGGCCCAAACTGGAAATGACTAGGCCAAAACACTCCAAGATCCCATTAAACCCTTCGTTAGCCCTCGGGACCATGTAGAACAAGGCTAACGCACACACACTTGGTCAACTGCTAAAATGGGTACATTACAATCCTCTAGCAAGGTAGCCTTAATAGGCTATTGTAATCCTAACAAGTTACCGGCATTCCTAACAGGATGTGTTCTCATAAGGAACAGATGTAAGCCTTTAACAGGGCACCCATTTTCTTGTAAGGAAAGGCTAGTAGACTAACTAGTAGACTTTGTAAAAGTGTGCATATTGATTCACCCTCACCCCAAATACTGGTAGGCACCAACAAGATCTCGCTCGTCACTTTGTCCTTTGTTCCCCTTCATTACTTTAATGTTTACTCCTCTTCTTCTTGGGAGTTTTGTCTTCGCTCTAAAGGTCCATGGCCCTGTGATGGGTGCCTACGTATGACGTGGGTGGTACTATCTTCATTTTCTTCCCAAGAGAAGACTTTACTCCCTCCACAAACCATCTCTTTTTCAATTCATCTTTTGGTTGGGTCTCCATCTTCCTGAGCAATTCTGTAAGCCTTTGATTGCATGCTTGTATCATTTCCTTCTTTCCTTGCTTTGCACTGTAGATTTCAGTAACTATTTCATCATCATTCCAAAGCAATCGAAACTCTAACCTAAAATTTATTCCTGAAGTTCTCCCATGTGTTTATTTTTTCTTTATCCATGTCAGAGTACCAATCAATGGCAACTCCTCGTAGAGTCGTTGGAAACTATTGGACCCATTCATCTTTGTCTAGGACTATGTTCGTCGTTCAAATGGTTTGATAGGTTTGGCAATGCCTTACACTGGATCTTCCTTCTTGTCACCATTAAATTTTGGTAGTTTCTGCTTTTACAACATGTTTTTACTTCTACTGCATCTAGTGGGTTGTACTCTCGAGCTGGTTTGGTCAGATCTTGATAGGTTGTCTTGACTACCGTGTGGTGTCCCTTTAACAACCCTCACTACCTCAATGTTCTAGACTTCCCTAGCCTCTTCTTCCCCCTTCCTTCAAGCTTCCCTTGCCTCACTATGCGGTGTAAGGGTTAAACTCCCTAATCGACTCCTTGTCTCCTCTATTAAGTTGTCATCACCAACCTAGCATTGTCTACAGTACTCCTAGTGGTAGTCTTCCTTATTGTACGGTTCTCCTTGGGTTCTTCACCTTTGGTGGTACCACCTTAGGTTCCCTCTGTCAACCCCTCTGGTGGTCTTTCGGCTAGTGTCTTTAACCGTCTCCTTTGTTTTGCCTATTATTGGAGTGATAAAGCCCTCTAGATAGCCTCGCTCTCGTCTATTCGTTCTTTTCCAATTATACCTTAATTTAATAGGTTTGGCATGTATTCTTCTCCCATATGGAATTGAAACAAAACATGACTTAAACAAGAACACTTTTATTCATTTATTATTTGTATACAATGTATGTCACTCTATAGACATAATCATAACATTGTGTTCTCCTTTATTCATATTTCCTCTCAGGATTGACTTCATGTTTCCCTTACGACGAGTTTCATCTCTCCTCTTCCTCCCTTCCATGGTAGTACTCTTGGAGAACTTGTTCTCGTCGTTTCTCCTGAATGATTTCCTCCCATCGGTTCTAAAGTCTGAAGAATGTTTGTGTCAACAACCAAGGGAGATGGCACATCAAACGATCTACCATTGGACTTACCCCAAGGGCACTCCACACGACAATCTCAAGTATTTCTTCCTGTGTGACCTCCATTTGCATGTGTGTTAATGGATGCCTATTGTAGTGAGATGAAGTCAACTGTCAACTTCCATTCACCTTCGAATAAGCTTGGGTTCTCTGTGCCGTGCTCCTGAAGACTACTCTTTTTGTAGTCTATTGGTTGCATCACTGCTTTTTGTTCACCATCCCATCTGTTGCTTCCCAAGATCGTAGAGGCAACAATGCCAGATGTTTACCACCTACAGTAAAAGTAGTCTAATGCATGCTACTGTATAAGAGCTATAATAAATGCAAGGATATGCAATACAACATCAAAGAACTGCCATGTATTACATTAATATCAGTCAAAGTTTACATCCAGTAAACAATGATACCAAAGACAATGTTGATGCAAATGATCATGATGCCCTCTTCCATCTGAGGGGGTGCAACGTAAACGATCGCGACCACAACTACCTACACCTTGGCCACGTCAACTACCAACAACCTGATTAACATAAACAAAATTTCAGATAGCACATGATTCTACCAACACCAACAGAGAATATTGTGATAGAGACTTAGAGCTCATTGGTTTTCTACTATATTCGATTTGTATATGCTCGATTTATTTATGTTTAGTATTGAGCATATCAGTGAGATTCTCATATGGTTCTAGTCTATTATTCTACTAGATACAATCAACAGCTCAATCTGTGAATGAAATGTATGTGGCTTATTGATTGAAAGGTTTAATATCTTCGCTAATAAGTGAAAAATCTGTGTATTGTATTTGATAATTCAATAAAGGATCTATGACGAATTTTAGTATGCAGAGATAACAATATTATTGAGAGAATCTATGATGAGATTTTTATGGACATTTTTTGGTTGCAACTCCGTTGTGCTTGTCATGCTGAGCGCCACTATGTCATATGAATAATATCTCCCTTGTTAAGAGGGAGAATTGAAGTTCTGGTAGCAACAAGATATATTATTCATACCCGTGGTTTCTGTTATTGTACGAGCAGTTATCATCTTCATCGAAGATTCTATCTTGTAAGTGGTTGCTATATTATCCATTCTCTATGTACCTGGTTGACAGTAATGATGGTTATTGCTGGTCAAGTTTGTGGTTAAAATGAAATAAGCGGAAGGCCCATTTATTGTATGAAGTTTGTCGAGTTGTGTATTGAAGATTGTTGTCAATTATGTTCCTAATTGCTATCGGTGCTCATAAGTTCGTAACCACCCATTATTGTCATTCCCGCACACCTCTTCAGCTACTGATTGAACTCCTTGACGATATGAAATCAAGAAAGAGAGTAGTGATCTGTCCTTTTGGGTGGTTGTTCATCAGGTCTATGCAAATATAATATTCTGGGTGGAGAATATTGTAACACAGACTTAGGGCTCATTGGTTTTGTATTGTTTTCAATCTGCATATGATCGATTTATTGATGCTTTCTCATATCGCTTAGTATTGAGCATATCAGTGAGATTCTCAAATGGTTCTTGTTTATTACTCTACTAGATACAATCAAAAGCTCAGTTTGTGCATGAAATGTATGTGGCTTAACAACTGAAAGGTTTAGTATCTTCAATCATAAGTGAAAGTTCCTTGTATTGTAATTGAGAACTCAATAAAGGAACATTTTTTGGTTTTGTTGGCTGTTTTCCTCAAGGAGGGTGTTCTCAGGGTATCTCAGTGTTCTTATGTCTTTTGGTTTATCACTTAATTGCTGTATGCTATTGTAGTTCATGATATTTAAAAAAATCTGCCATAAAATGCCTCAATTATGTTTTCTTTGACATCTTTTGAAAACTTGACACGAGTTTCTTTTCTTGTTTTACAAGATGCTGGAGGAAAGGAGGTGGGCTGGATTTCGGATCAAAGGATTTAGAAGATGCAAGCAAGACCTTTCATTTACAAGATGTCAAGTAGAGATAATCAGGAATTTTAATTGCACTTCAGAAAAAAAACAAGATGATGGAGATCGAGATACAAGTCAAGGTGCAGATTCAAGATATCTAATTCTAAGTACAAGTTGTACAACGAAATGAACAGGTCAAAAGCTAAAGAAACCAATACAAACTTGAATTTCCTTCAGAACTCCAAGTTCAAGGTTCACATACATGAAGTACCTACATCACTTCTACAAGTTCAAAATCTTGACAATGAGAAGATTTCCAAGAGACAGAGAGAAGTCGTGAAGATGAAGTAGTTTGGGAAAACAAGCTATCACAATTGAAGACTTCAGAATATCGAGGGATATATTCTCATCACCAAAGAGATAATCAAGTCTATAGAACAAGCACGCTAAGGTAGTTTCCATTCATCTTCAACCAAACAGAATATCCCAATTGCACGAATCCAAGAGCATTCAATCAAATCATGCCAAGTACACATATGGAGTCCACCTAATATCTCTACCTAACCTATTTTATAATTGATCAATCAAAGCAAATTTTCTCATTTGCCTACAGGGTGATCTTTCATTGCAATTGGTCAAGCATTTAATGTTTGTATGTGTTAGTTGGATTAGAGTTTTTTTTACCATAATTGGCCCTTGATCTTCAAGTGGTCATGGCCCTCCATTGTATTTGAACAACTATAAAGGGCAAGGTCTTGTCATTTGTAAAAGAGGGGAGTTGCTGAAATTGTTGCTTTAATCCTAGCAAAGTAATTGCTAATTCATCGTTGGTCTTCATGGTGGATTACTTGTATTATATTGGAGTATCTCATGGTCTCTTCATTTCCTAACTCGGAGCAGATTCCATTTCATGTTGAGTAGCAGTAATTGAGAAGTTGAATGGAAGTAATTGTGAGTCAATCTTTGTGAGACCTGCTTAACCTGCACCGCTAATTGTTTATTGTAAGTGTGTCTTCTGTGGTCAATTGGAAGATTAATGAACTTAGACTATTGCTTGCATATTAATATGCATCTATCAATGGTGTTAATGGAATGGTAATACTTCGAACATCATACATTTACATTAGGAGATCACATTAGCTTGGTTAAGGTCGATGGCTAAAATGAGTCTAGCAAAGTCACAAAAACATTCACCATTCCTTTCATTCTATGAGTAGAATAGCCTTCTAGACACTTTCCCTTTGTAGTTTGTTTGGTTAGAAGAAGCTGAAGTAGTTGTTATCCATTAAATGAACAGCATAAGTCCCTTTGTGATACCAGCACATCACATCATTACAACCAAGTGAAAGTCCACAATTAGAAGGGAACTTTGGGGTTGTCTCATCTGAACACACAATTCATATACATTGTTTAGCGTATGAGCTTCCTTGTTAAAGAGAGAGTTGGACAGTTAGTGTTTATTTAGAATACTAAGTATTTGATTCTGCATGTTGAATTGATCATACAACTCACATCAATAAGTCTTCCAACAAAGGAAGTGGAATCGAGAAGCTGAAGCCATGATAATATGGACCTTACAAGGTATTGAATATGACCGGTGAGGTAGCATATGAGCTGGAACTTCCAGCTAACAACAAATTCATATGTTTTCCACATCTCATGTCCCAAGAAAGCTCTTGGACAACAAATCATACCTTCACAAGAGCTACCACCACTTGATGATGAGGGAATATTGATTCTTGAACCTAAGACTATCTTAGATGTGAGAGAAAAGAGGTTGAGAAACAAGGTTATTCCAGAGTATTTGGTCAAATGGAGGAAGCTACTAATACAAGATGCAACCTGGGAAGGTGTGGAGATATTTGAGCATCCAAATTTACAGTTACTTAAGGACAGGCAACATCATTGTCATGTCCCTAATTAATCAACGTTGTTTTGCAGCTAGTAATATTGTGTTTTCAATTCTTTATTAATAAATAATATTAACAAAATTTAAATACTATTATAGAAGTATTTAAATAAATTAATAATATTAGATAGTATTGCTCTATTTACGCTGAATTGTATAGAATTTGTATTTTCCTCCTGAGTCCAACCTGTTTCACCATCGCCAATTTATGGAGCAGAGTTCATGTGAAGGCATCACAAATTATTTGAGAATTTGGTGCGAGTACAAATTGCTTCTTGGAACACCGGCCTCAAGAGCAATACCAGGGAGTCAGGACTCCGGAGCTTCAAAAGGAAGGAAAGGACACACGCAAGAAGATAGCACAGCAGGAGGAGGCTTGCTGGAAGGTTTGATGTCACTTCAAGGCACCTAATTGCCACATATCAAGCAAGGTGGATCTGATGCCACAAGGAGGGGTGCATTGCATCAGCAATCAAGAGAGACATTGTGCAGAATAACTCATTGCTGGAGGATCAACAAATTGTATTGAATGCCCTATACCAGACTAATCATTGCTGGAGAGAGTATGTATAACAGACAAAATTGTGATTCAAATTCAAAGAATAGCTTGTTATAAGCTCTTACCCTGTCTTAGCATATTCGTCCTAAAAAAATTCTGTACCATTGACTGAATTTGCCAGTGCTTAACAAATCAGACATCATTGATTTGGGACTGTTCAAACACTATTTGCTGCTTATGGACTATGGTACTGTGTGTGCAAACTCTGATTGAATTTTCTAAGTTTAATATTTGACAACTGGGTATGCGAACTTGAATTTTCTGAGTGGGATATTTAACAAGCTCTGCACAGTAATGGAATATATCAAGCTACAACTCAATGTCAAAACTTAAATAATGTTTACGATGTGTGACAAGACAATCAGTGTAGTGCAGACGATTGTAGCTGGCTATCGATCTAGAATCCATATATTCCAGCATTGAGGTCCTTCAAGTGATGAATAAATCCCAGTATTCAGGAGTAGACTGCATCTGAAAGAAGTTGTGCCATAATATGTTATGTGGGGAGAAACCTCTTGAACCCCCTTCCCCCTCTTTGCTATGCTCTAGAGAAGATGCATATATCTGTCTTAAAAATGACCTAGTTTATGCATGCAAATGTTATATAAGTGTTCAATATAGAAGAATCAGCAACAATATGAAAGTGTTTTCTCCCAACCATTATAACATGCTTGACCGTTACAAAACAAACTAGTGCTGAACGAGGATAGGAAGAGAAAGTGCTGTTAGGCAAACTCAAAGTTGTGTTCTTAGGCAAACTCAATGTTGTGTTGCTTGACATCATGACAGTTATGCAATGAGATGTAGAGATTTTCCAACCTGAGTACCATTCTTGGCACCAAAATGTGTCAATATTCTAGCACTTTTGCGACACATTTTTCATGGACCAATTTCTTGATGGACCATGAAATGGACCTCTCTTCAAAAGTGTTTAGATGTTAAAATCCCTTGAGAATAAGCCCCAAGCAACCAGAACTGATTTCCTCAAAGGCCCCTCATGATCAAAAGTGATCCCCTAATCTTACTCTCATGTGAATGAAAGATGATTTTCTGAAGAAGGGTTGCCATGATGTTACTACCATGGAACATAGAATGGTCTCTCATCCCATGGTCTAGTTTTGGTAACACCACAACGTGGTCTACCAGCTACTTGAATGTCTTTCCTTGAGAGCAATAGCCCCAATTGATTCGATGTTCGCAACTGAATGCGGAAACCAATTTTTAATGACCATAAGACTCTTTTCACTACAGCAGAAATCCTCTTCTACCAAGATGGAATAATCAAAACCATGTTCATATTTATTAGTTAAGGAAGATTAGTGAATGGAAATCATAGTGGACCAGCATGTAGCCTTGTTGTGGTTGCTTTTGCCCCCTTCTTCAGAAGAATATAGATCCCAACAATGTCTGGATATGATATCCCTTCTACTACAATGATTGCGTATCATTCTACAAGGCCTAGCCTTGTTTGCCTAAATCAGCTTCTGCATACCTGGGAACCTGATCTCGCGTTAGAAGATTGTAGTGCATCCCGTGCTTGCATTCTGTACCTTGTTATATTTTGGATTCGAGAGATACTTTGTTAGTATCATAGATGTTAGATGTTATGCTGTTCAATTTGATCATATGATGTGACATGATGCTTTATGATGATATCTGGTTATTTTGTATTCGGACATATACTTTGTTTATGATTATATTAGGGACTTATTGGATTATTTATGCTTTGAATTGATGCTACAGTTATTTACGTCATTCTTGCTTTGGAATGTTTTATGACGCAGTGATAAACAGATTATTTTAATGTAATTAAATAAATGGTTATTAATGTGATTTAATGCATTTATCGCTTCAGCTATACTATTATATACAGATTATTTTAATGTAATTAAATAAATGGTTATTAATGTGATTTAATGCATTTATCGCTTCAGCTATACTATTATATGCAATTGCACTTGATCGTGTTGTTTAGTGTGCAGGATTTATATCCCCAATAGTGGCACATGGAGTTAGTGATTCGACTGTCCTTACCTAGCCAATGACATCCCTGTATGATCAACGTATCCTAATTAATTGATTAATTAAACCCTCTAGTGATTTAATAAATCCGGACTCACTTGCATTATGTGATTAGACCCATGAGCATGTCTGCGCATTTAGAGGTTCGCAACTGTCGCAAAAGTTATTAAGGAATATTGTGATTTAAAAGTTTTTGGGAAATTTATATCTAATTTAATTATTTTAATTCCCCGCATCTTTGCCGCAGTTGAATTTCATCTAATTGGAATTGCCCGAATTTGTCTGGGTTAAAAAGGGTTGTTTTAGTGAGCCAATTAATTTCCTAATATTATATTTCACTTTTAAAAGTGAATATATAGCCCAAAAGGGAATTATTTTCTCACTTCTCAATTGCGAAATAGGAATTTGGAGAGCAAATTCCAAAATTCTCTTTGAAGGATTTACCGTTTTGTTCACTGTAAGAGCTATGGGCGTGGGATCGTCACAACGTTGAGCTTGTTGGATCCAACTTGGGGAGACCTTCATTTTGCCAAGATTTTCGGCAGTGATTGTGGAGCGATTATTTTATTGCACACGTCCCTGGTTTAGCCCTTTTGGCTGCAAGGTAGGGCTCTCCCATTTATTTGTTTTCGCTCTGTTTTGGGGTCTATTTTGTAAAGTTTCTGCACTTTCTATGACTGAATATCGACTAGATTCTATCTTCTTTTTCTCCTTGTGATTTGCTGAGAATAACTTCAAAGTATTGCCTTCAATTGAATTAGAAATGTAATTCAGAATTCTGTCTTTTAATTCTGCAATTTGTATGTGGGCAGTAATGAGTAAGAAGCAGACTTGTCTTTGTTCTTGTGTGCACTTAGACTTCATCCTTACCCTCTATAAGTATAGGAATCAAGGGACATGTCCTTAGAAAGGACATGTCTCTTCCAAAGTTATTTGCCTAACCTCTAGAAGTCAGCGACTTTCCAAGAATAATTAAGTTTAATTACAAACATAAACAATGGAGTTTAGATTAGTCTTAAACCAAAACCTAAGGATAGACGCCGATCTTATAAAGGGAACAATGCAAAGACTTAGTGCTACAGTTATCATGCTATCTCAAATCAGATTGATCTGTTATCAGATCAGTATGCTAACAAGTTACAAAATTAACACTCCCTCTTAACTTGATAATTATGCTAAGAGATATCATATCTAGCAACATCAATAAAGATGAACAAGCAAGAATTGATACTCTATATCTATCTAAATCTCCTTAGCATGTGGTATCATAGAACACATGATACAATGTCATATTACTAAACCTGTAGTATGAAAAATCACTGCTACTAGTGATAACAGTATTGCAAAGAATACAATGTACAAGATAAATCTGAAGAGTGATTTAAATTCTTCATTTATCCAAGTTGTGACTCATAGATACTGGTATTTCTATATCACGACATGATCATGAGTTTAAGATCTACCAAAATACAGGATAAACCCGGAGAATAATAAAATTCTTCCTTTATCCAAATTGTGACTTATTGACATAGCAATGTCAACATCACAATATGATCTTGAACTCATCTAGATCTTACAATAGAACTCTATGGTTTAGCACATTATCTAAGAAATTGTCACCTCTCACAATGTCTTTTATACAAGTGTTCATTATCTCAGAGATCGTCACCTCTTAAATAATGAATACAAATGGTGGAGCCCATAACAATCAATAGACTGACAAATAAAATTATTTTATTAATAGTTTAAAGGATGCAAATGGATTACAATTCAAACATACCAAGTCTTCTCCTTAAGTGGTCTATCTTCACTCTAGATAGAGGTTTGGTGAATATGTCTGTTGTCTGATCTGCAGTGCAAATGTATTATGATTTTACAGAATTCTTGTCTACCATATCTCTTACATAATGCTAAGGAATTTCAATATGCTTGGACTTGTCATGAAAAACTGGATTCACCGAAAGCTTGATGGAACTCTAATTATCACAATGAATAATCATAGGATTCATGGCTTGCCCAAATAATCCCACAAGTAACTTCCTTAGCCAAACTGCTTCTCGAGGGGCCATTGTTGCTGCAATGTATTTGGCTTCTGTGGAGCTTTGAGCTACTAAAGACTGTTTTCTGCATATCCAAGATATCATTGTTGATCATAAACACAATGATCCTAAACTGAAACAGCATCCTAAAGTTCTTTTCCTGTCTTTAACACTTCCACCCCAATGTGAGTCAGTGAATCCATATAAATCTAAGCCAACCTTCTCGTATTTGAGTCCAAAATTAAGAGTGCCTTGTAAGTATCTCATAATGTGTTTAACTGCAACTAGGTGAATCTCCTTTGGCTCACACATAAACTGGCTCAAGGCATTAATAGCATAGCAAATATCAGGTCTTGTATTTACTAAGTACATAAGGGACCCAATCATCTGTCTGTAGAGAGTAGAATCTATGAAGGTGATTCTGTTGCTGCTTCTTTAAGTTTATGTAGAGTAGTCTCCATTGGAGAAGACATAGACTTGCAATTCCACATTTCAAATCTCTTCAAAATGTCTGATGTATACTTCCCTTGATTAAGTATGATACAGCCAGAATTCTGTCGTACTTCCAGTCCTAAGAAGTAATGAAGGAGCCTCAAGTCTTTCATCTTGAATTCTCTAGTTAGATCTTTCTTGCATTGATCTATAAGATGATCATCACCTATTATAAGTAAATCATCAACATACAATATCAGAATTACCATATCATCTTTATCTCTTTTATAATATAAATTTGGATCGGCTTCATTCTTGGAGAATCCTAAGCCGGTGAAATACTTATCAATTCTTTCATACTAGGCCCTTGTAGCCTACTTAAGCCCATAGAGAGCCTTCTTGAGCCTGCAAACAAAAACGTTAGGATCATGAGTTTCAAATTCTTCAAGTTGCTCTAGATATACTTCTTCTGTAATTTTTCCATTTAGGAATGTTATTTTTACATCCATCTAATGTACTTTCCATCCCTTTGATGTTGTAATTGTTAGGACTGCTCTTACGGAGGTATATCTAGCAACAGGAGCAAAGGTTTCTTCATAATCAATCCCTTCTTTCTGAGAAAACCCTCTGGCTACAAATCTAGCTTTATACTTCTCAATGCTACCGTCAGCAACATGCTTTATTTTAAATATCCACTTGGAAGAAACAACAGATTTTCCTTTAGGTCTTGGAACAATTTCCTAAACATCATTCTTCATAATAGATTGGTATTCTTCTATCATTGTTTCATTCCAAGTTGTATGTTTAATAGCATCTGAAGGATTGATTGGTTCTGTTTTGAACAAATCATTCATGTTTGTTGTATAACTAGAAAATCTTTTAAGTCTTCTGCTTTCTCTAACTGTTCCAGAAGGTGTAGCAAAGTCTTGTGCTTCCTCTACTGTTTTGATGGCCCACAGTGGTTTTTTCTTTAAATTTTGAATTTCTTCAAGATTTAGATTTTGTATTTCGTCTTCAATTTCTTCTAAGTTCTCCCTTTGAGACTCAGACTCAGTATTTCTTTCAAAACTAGGTAAAGAGAAGGTTCTTCAAAACTTAGGGCTCTTTTGAATGCTAGATCTTCTTCAAAAATTACATCCCTACTAAGTTCAATAGTTTTCAATCCGAGTATGAAAATCCTATATGCCTTAGATGTTTCAGTATACCCTACAAAAATACCTTTCCTCTCAAAGGGTTCTAACTTGGTTCTCTTTTCTTTTGGAATATGGATATATATAGGGCACCCAAAAATCCTAAGATGACTTATATTGGGTTTAACCTTAGTAAAGACTTCTTCTGGAGTTTTATCTCTAAGGCAAGAGTGAGGGCTTTTGTTTTGAATATAAACAACAATACAAGAGGCTTCCACCCAAAGATAATATTCTAGATTTTGATCAAATATCATAGCTCTAGCAGCTTCTATAATTATTCTATTCTTTCTTTCTGCTACCCCATTTTGTTCTGGATTATAAGGAACGGTGTATTCCCTCTTAATTCCTATTTCTTTACAAAACCTTTTAAACAAATCTGAGGTGTATTCCCCTCCATTATCAGTTCTAAGAGTTTTAATTTTATGTCCTCATAATTTTTCAATTAATGTTTTGAATTCTTTAAATCTCTTTAGGATTTCTTCTGATTCTTTGCATTTTAAAAAGTAAATCCATGTTTTCCTAGAGAAGTCATCTATGAACAAAATATAGTACCAGAATCCTCCAAGAGAAGGAACAGACATAGGTCCACATAAATCTGAATGAATTAATTCTAAAACATTATTTGTTTTTCTAGTGCTATCATGAAATGGACTTCTGATGTTCTTACTCGGTACGCACCCTTTGCATATGCTTAAGTGGTCTTTATTGAGTTTAGGTAAAACAATAAACATCTTCTCCATAGTTGATAAGGTTTTGAAGTTTAGATGCTCTAATCTTCTGTGCCAAATTTCATTTATGTCTTCTGCTTCATGAATTAAGGCTTGAATAGGTCGACTAGAATCTGAATTCAATTCATACAAATATCCTTTTCTCTGACCAATCAACTTTGCTTGCTTGATTGAGGAGTTCTTTGCCCAAATTATTACTTTGTCGTCCACAAATGCAACATTGTGCCCATCATCTTCAAGTGTTGTAATTGAGATTAGATTTCTTTTAATTCTTGTTACGTAAAGTACACCTTTGAGAAGAAGAGAATTTCCAGATTTTAGTTTCAAGATGCAATTTCCAATTCCTTCGACGAGATGTGTTGAATTATCACCAATGGTAACTTCACCATTGACCTTTTCTGAAATAGAGTCTAGTGCTTCTTTGTATCCTATTATATGTTTAGAAGATCCACTATCAATTACCCATGCTTTATTTGAGATTTCATTTGATAGTGACGAATATAATACACAATTCTTAGGATCATAATTATCTTCTTCCCTAGTAACATTTGTACAGTTCACTTGTTGTTTAGAATTCTCAAGACAATTAGATTTGTAGTGTCCAAACTTTTCACATTTGAAACACTTTATTTTGGATAGATCTTTATTGGGTTTTCCATTCTTTTGATTTCCCTTTTTCTTCTTGAAATGCTTCTTCTTGCCATTATAAGAGTTTGTATTAAGAACATGAAGTTCTTCATCCTCTGTTTTCAATTTCCCTCCTTTCTTTAATTTTTTGGATTCTTCTTGAAGACAATCACCCTTAAGTCTGTTTTAAGTCAGGAAGTTTATCTCTAGCACTTATTCCCTGTGTAAAAGTTTCCCATGAATCTAGTAATCCATCTATTACCATTAGTGTTAGTTATGTGTCACTAATAATGGTTCCTATACTTAATAGTTCATCTCTAATGCCTGCAACCCTTAGAAAGTAAGAATTCATTGATTCTCCTTTCTTTATTTGAATGTGATTTAGTTGTCTTTCAATGCGAGAACCCTAGTTGCATTATTGACCTCATATGCATTTAGTAATGTATTCATCATATCAAATGTTGTCTAATGTTTTGTAAGCATGGGTACGATATCATTTTTTACTCCATCTAATATGATTTGAATTGCTTTCCTATTTCCTTTGCTCCAGATAGATTTATGAGGTTCAACTGGAGGTTGTTTGGATGCTTTATCAACAAATTATTTTAAATCATTCTCTTCAAGAATCATCATGATTCTGAATTTCTAGGCTTCAAAGTGTTCTTGCCCATCAAACCTGTTCTCGGGTCTGATTGTGTATGCCATTGAAGATAGGAGATAGTTGCTAGATATATATAAAGTCTGATTACTGAATTTTGTAGAGCCTAGGTTCGACTACCAGAGCTCTGATACCATGTAAAGTTTCTGCAATTTCTATGACTGAATATAGACTAGATTCTATCTTCTTCTTCTCCTTGTGATTTGCTGAGAATAACTTCAAAGTATTGCCTTCAATTGAATTAGAAATGTAATTCAGAATTCTGTCTTTTAATTCTGCAATTCTTATGTGGGCAGTAATGACTAAGGAGCAGATTTGTCTTTGTTGTGTGCACTTAGACTTCATCCTTACCCTCTATAAGTATAGGAATCAAGGGACATGACCTTAGAAAGGGCATGTCTCTTCCAAAGTTATTTGCCTAACCTCTAGAAGTTGGCGACTTTCCAAGAATAATTAAGTTTAATCACAAACATAAACAATGGAGTTTGGATTAGTCTTAAACCAAAACCTAAGGATATACTTCGATCTTATAAAGGGAACAATGCAAAGACTTAGTCCTACACTTATCATGCTATCTCAAATTGGATCGATCTACTATCAGATCAGTATGCTAACAAGTTACAAAATTAACATATTGTTGGTAGTAACACATTTGGAGGCTGAGAACTAATGTTCCCCTCTGTTTCTGCATGCTAGGTGGGTACAAGAGTTTGTCCCTTTTTGGACTTAAGGGTTTGGGGTTTCGTGTTGTTATGCTGGCCATTTTTGCATACGGACTCCGAACCCATATTCTATTTGATTTGTGATTTTTATACCCAATGACATAATGGGTTTTAATTTCAAGGTTTTTGTCATTTTTTTCCGCCTCGATTTGAATGCCGCCTGGTTTTCTCAGGTTTTCTTGGCATGGAGGTTGCCTGTGGATCCAGATTATCCGTAGGGATATTTATCCAACCCTTGATGTATTTTTGTAGCCTTGGGATTCGTGTTGAATTTGTACTCCCGAACATAGGCCAGTTGAGTGATTTGTTTTATTTGTATTTTATATGTTTCTCACCCAACCCTTGTTGGTTATGATCTTCGTGTAGTTGGTGTGCCCGTGAGCATGCACTAGTCGAGCTCTTGCAAGGCCCGAACTCCCAGTTGATATCGGTGGATTTATGTTCATTTGGGGGTTGGGTTGGGAAACTACATTACCTGCGAGCACTCATCATGTGATGACCATGGGTATGTAGGGTAGACGTGTGGAGTGGCTTCTCTCGTGTACCCAGGCTCGGAAGTGGCTGACAAGGTAATGTAAAGAGGTTTTCAAAAAGTGATAACCAAAATTAACAAAAGGAAAAGAAATAAACTTAATGAATGATAAGATTAAGGAACACCTGGCCTCCCGAGGGAGTTGATCGAAGGTGTGTGTCTAGCCTCCTGAGGGAGTTGATCGACGGCACAGTATTTGTCCTCCTGCAGGAGTTGATTGAAGATACATTCTGAGTCTGGCCTCGCGAGGGAGTTAATTGAAGGTTCAAAGTACTTGTGCTACCCGATGGCAAGTAATAACACTCCACTAGAGTCCCTGCATAGTTATCCTTAGTGAGTCTGACCAGTGACCTATTGTACTGCATTATCTTATGGATCATATAGACATTTTGTATCATGTTATTGATTGGCGTGTGTGTTAGCCATGGGTGATTGTCTTTAGTGATTGTAGTTGGATCACTATCTCCATCAGCACAGCAGGAGTGGGCCGAAGGGTTCCACGTGGTTGGGAGGCATAGCTACCTTTGCCATTGTTGGAGACCGGCATACAGAGTTGGCCTTTCTCCATGTTCAGTGTTGGAGTTGGATTCTCATATGGTTCTTTGTTTCTTCCAAAGTATGTTTCCATGTGATTTATGCTATTTTGGTTTATAGAGATAGTTGGTTTATGCTTATGTATGTTACTGTGATGCTATTTTTCCGCATGATTACTAGATGCTATGGATTATATGATTAGCTAGTTGATTCATCCTTTCTAGCATGCTTATTTGTTTTACATTCATTCGAGTGTTCAAGCCTTGATATTTGTGGATCTGGTACTCCCCAGTGTGGAGGAATTATTCAGCTTTACATTTCTAGCTTTGCTTTTCCTTTTTGTTGATGTTGAACCTCTCGTCAGAGAGGGGAGTCCTCGCTCAAGAAAACCTTTCTCTTACGCAGAGCGCGATGAATGCTTGCGCATGATTGTCGCGCAAAGCTAGGCATTCTCTAGCATAAGCCTTGGTCTTCGTTGCTAAGAGTCTGCCGGCTAGTTTTGGCGTTCCCTAGCGCAGGAAGTGCGTTCTCTCATGCGAGAAAGCAGTTTCTCACGTGTAGCGAGGTACTTCCTCGCGCGAAGAGCCCTCACGCGAACCTGCAAGGTTGTGTTTCCTCGTGTGAACCTGCAGGGTTGTGTTTCCTCGCATGAAAAACTAGGGATACTTCCACTTGTTTTCAGGAAACATGTTTAGGTGTTTTGAGTACCCTTCAGGGTTGCACACCTTCCTAGGCTTTGACAGATCAGAGATTCTAGTTTTCGTAATTGTTAAACTTTCATAGTTGGTTTTGGTCGTGTTGGTAAGTGGTGACACTTGGAGATCCGTTGGATATCTGGATTGCTTGGTTAAGTATTCCATTGTGATCTTTTGATCGATTGCATGTTGATGTTGTATAGGCTTTTATCTATCCTTGTTCCAAGGATCTTGTTGGTCCATACGTTGATCCAATCATTTAGTGAGATCCAGTTGGTCCAACAGTTTGCACCAGTACCAATTTGTCTATTCTCAAGGGTTCCATGGACAGCTTCGGGGTTGGGGAGTAGGGCATAACCGCTAAGGCGGATGCCATAGCCCTTACAATAATAGAACCTAGAATTTTATGGGGGGCCCTAGCCTAGCCTAGAATTTTATGGTAGGGTATGGTTTATGCCCATTTTTTTATAGGCGGGCCCAATGAATAAGGGCGGACATTGTCTGGGCCAAGAGTCATAGCAAGTTGTTGTTCCCGTTTCCATGGGATCAATCCAGTTGTTGATACCGGCAAGACCCAACCAGTATCAATTTTGAGAAAGTAAGTTTTCTTTTATTGATCAAAATGGGATAGATTTGTGGATCTATTTATACTAGTTAGTGGATTAACGGTAATGCAGATCAAAATCCATTTGAGAAAGATTGAGTGTGCATAAGCACCCGTTGAACCAATAGCTCGGGGCCCCCTGGTGGGGATAACAGCACAGTGGCAATCGCAACAGCAGTAGCACTGCAACAGGAACAGGGCAGGGCATTACAAAGATGATTTACGTTTCCCTTGTATGTTATCTTGCTTTTGCTCTTGTTCACCCGTGCATGAGGGTATTCAATGATGTGAACACAATTGTGTCCAATACAGAGGATTGTTGAGCCATCATGAGAGTTATCAATTTGTAATTATATAATAATAGAAAACAATTTAACCTGAATGACTATATAATCTACAAGCAATTGATTGTTATTGGATAGTGTTGATTTAGCTATCTCGCTAACCTAATTTATGAGATAATAATATGTTGTTTTTATCATGGTTTTCAAAGTCTGAGCACTCTCTGAGTTGTCAAGTACTCTATTTTTTTGGCTGGGCAAGTTTTTAGAAGTTTAGCTCTTGCATTTTTATAGGTGCAAAAAACACATGGGTAAAGATCTTGGCATGGGTAAAACATTGGTTAAAATGCATTTTTCACTTGTTGTTTTTGCTATAAAACCTTGCATTTTCTCTTTTGAGATGTCAATTTTTATTTTAAAACATTTTGTAATTGAGTTTTATTAAAAAACCATGTTTCCTTAAGAGATTTTAATGTTTAGTTCTTTCTAAGTTGCCAAGTTTTTGTTGAGTATTTGCCAAGTTTTTGTTGAGTACTTGCCAAGTTTTTCCGAGTTGTAAATTTTAACCTTGCCAATTACTCTCCAAGTCCAAGCATGCAAACTATGGTTTTTATTTTATATAGAATTGGGTAGCCAGATGGTAAATTTATGTTGAAGCAAGAATAGCAAGTTTATAAGGGGCTAAGTATGTATTTTAAATCAACTGTATTTATAATGTTTCATGATGCATTGATTGTATAAATAATAGTTTTTAATTTTCTACTGATTAATTGTGACTTCTGAGCTGTTGCAGGTGAACTGTTTTTGAAATCAATGCCTCAACCTCTGCATGCAGACCTATGCTTCGGCAGAAGCTTGGAGTGGAATGAGAGGCAATTGAAAGAGATGCATGCCCCCCTGCCGGGCGGATTCCCATGCTATAGTTGGACTCGACCCAGCTGCCCGTAGGGTGCATTGAATCTGCTGCATCTGGATCTGAAGTTATTGGGCGGGTAAGCCGCGGAACAGTCAAGTGGATGGAGTAGCTCGACTCGAGAAAAACGACCACACCTTCAAACAAATGCTTCTCCTCTACATGCACACTACTGATTGATTTCCGCTGCCCGGGGCTCGAGCTGCCTATTAACCTGCTGACCAAACCTTCTCTTGTAAGTGTTGGTGGTGGAATGGTGTAATTGTTTAATTTATCCTTCAGCTACAGTCTTTCATGATGAGATTTAACATATGCAAGCATTCCAGGTTACACCAATGGAGACAGAGAGAGAGAGAGAGAGAACGAGAGAGAAAGGATTGGCAGTGATCCAAGTGGACCAAAAAATTTTGAAAATTACAGTCTCAGAATCTCACAAAAGCCACATCAATGCGTAAAATTCACTGACATGATCTTGACAAAATTTGAACTATCAGGCATTCAAAAGGATGAATATTTGATTGTCTCAAATTCAAGCAAAAACAATGACAAGTTGTAGTGCTCGTCACACTGATTCCGGAACTATATTCGATTTCAAAAAAGGATTTTGTATTTGAAAGTTACGGCTGGTTAAAGTTGCCAAAAAGAATGGTTTGACCAGGTCAAATGATGACATCAGCATGATGTGGCAGCATACTTGGCACTGACATGACAGGTAAAGTTAGGTTCTAGCCACTGAAAAGACATGTAGCACCTTGTGGCATGTTGACTTCAGTAGTATTAGATCAAAATGAAGAAGCGATTTGACCCTTTGACCTCTCTTCTACTAATTTTTCTCTCCACCAACACGCCATACATTCAAATTGGTATGATTTGAGTGCACAATTTATTTAAACAGTCATATCAAAATAATCAGTGCTCACAAAAACCAAAGTTATGGTTGGAGGATCTGCAAAACACTTGCGTTGTAAAATAATGTGGCCGAGTAGTACTTAAACTAATACTTAAACTAAGTTAGGCAGCTGTATAAAGCAAAAAAGGTGGGGTGACGGTTTTATCTGTCAACCTCCCATATACATTTTTATCTCCTCTGCGATCAAGCCACTGCATGGTTTTCCGGATTTAGCCGGATACTTTTTATTTTATTCTATGTTTGTAGGACCCCAATAACTAGAAAACTTAAGAGTCATCCCAAAGATTATATTTTAAGGCTTGATTAAAATATAAGTCATATATTTTAAGGGGTCAAATTTCATATGCTATTTAAAGGGTTTTTCAAAGTTATACTTTAAATTTGGGAGATAAGGGTTAGATTTTCAAATCATATGGTTGTTAGCCATATTGGTAAGCATTGTGTATTAAAGGGGGTGAAGTAGTAGTGGTTGGAGAGAACTAAAAAACAAAAATCGAGGCAGGTCTGAATGCTCTTGGAGAAATAATTCTAAGTGTGACCATTTCGGAGGAGAATAATTACAAGGTGTTATTCTACATCAGAAATGTAAAAGTGAGAGAGATTGCAAGGATTTTGTTTGCAGGCTTTGGAGCTTGGATTTTTGTAAGAAGGCAAATTCGCTTGGTAACTTCAGTAAGCAGTCCAACATTGACAAGCAGACCCAAAGACAGTGTCCACTTAGACGAACTCATTATCAACCTGTGTGTGATCCTTCTATCTTCTGTCTCATCATTCTTCTCTCTTGTCTTACATTCTCTTTAATTTCTTTTTCAGTATTTTAGGTTCTAATTACAACATTGTAGTAATTATTCATTTTCCTCAAGTTCTGTAAAAGTTTTATGAACTTGGTTTGTGATTCTAACGGTTTATGAACATTTACACAATTCAACTTTACAATCAGGCTAAATCTGCAATTTAAATTGAATACAAATTATTTTGTAAAACCACTAAATACAGATCAAGTGCTATCAGAGCAGTTTTGCAGGAAATTGTGGAGTGAACGTTTAAAAAGGTTAAAAACTGAAACATGGAGAAGGTGCTCTTACAAAGTTCAATCCTGAGATTGGGAAACAAAGAACCTTTTCACCAAAAATGTCAGAGATTGCAACTGAACATGAATCTCCACAGCTCAATGAACGGGATTTTCCGAAAGCCTTCCTTTACATGAAATCTATGGTGGAAGTGCTTTTCCAAGAGAGGCAGGAGTGACGGAGGAGAAAGGAAGGCAAGGATAGAAAGGAGGAAGTTGAATCCTCGTTGAAAGATGACAACGATAAAGGAGCAGGAGGTGGTCATGACCTTCCTGAACCTCCATCCCCATCTTTATCCTCTTCATCTTCTTCGTCTACTTCTAAAAACAAAAACCTGTGCAAAATCCTTCACTAAAACTGGATGTTAATTTTGGGTCGTCTATATATAACAGTTAATTGGATGCAAAAAAATTGGATAACTGGTCTAAGCAGATCGAAGTGTATTGTTCTAAGCAGATCGAAGTGTATTGCAGGGTTCAATAGATCTTGGATGATTCTTCCAAAATCCAGCTAGCTACTCTTCAAATGGGAAGCAATGCATTGGTTTGGTGGGAGACTAAGATTCAAGATGATCATGCTACGCACAGTAAAATCATGTCATCTTGAGATGAATTTACCTCTTCTTTAAAGAAACGGTTTTATCCTTTGAGTTATATGTGTTGTGGGGTTCTGGGCTTATATGGGGTTGCTTGACTTTTATCAGTGAATATGCATTATTCCCTAACGGTTGTTATTGGTGCTATAAAAATCATTTGCACAATCTTTGGAGGTTGTATTCACTTTAGGTAGTTGTTGAATTTGGCATAGCAAAAGTGTCGTCGATTTAAATTTTGCAGTCAATATCTTTCGAATTGTTAGGACTAGAGTAGAATTCCTAAACCCTTGTCTCATTTTTTTTTTGCATATATTATGAAAAATCCCAAAAAGTACATTCCTTGCCACATCATCTGAGAGCTCCCAAAACTAGTACCATTTGAAGTCAGCTTTAGGAGAATAATGGAAGTCCCTTTTTGATACCAGCGATTCACATCAACCCTTGAGCTTATCCACAACAAAAGGAACCTTGGAAATTACTAGTGTGATCTCTCTTCCAATCTTAGCATACACAGAGTTTTGATCAAGAGTGGATCAGATATCTTGGTATTCTATTTTGCATTGGGGTGGTCATAAAACACCCATGAACACTAAGGAAGATATGTACCACATTTTAGCTACTCAATCACCACATAAACAACATATTATTGTTCACAATAGATAATGCTATAAGATATGAAAAGATCATCATACAGCATGCACGTGTGCACGAATATTGATGTAGAGATCTTAAATAAACTCATGCTGACATGATCATCTCATCTTTGGTCAACGAAAACATTGGCAATGGTATTTTGAGGATAACAAATTGAAATATACAGTACCTGTGGGTTACTGTTAGAAAGCAGTGATTAATAACTAGCATCCATTGCAAAGATGAATGCATTAATGCTTGGATTGTATTTTTTGCTGTGGTTTAAAATTGTATGAATTTTAATGGTAGCATCAAGGTGTCATTAACCCAGGCAAAGGGAGCTTCTGCAAGGTAAAAGTAGAAACACTGACTTGGAAGCAAAAACCCAGAATATTTGAATTTCAAAGTCTCCCAACTCATTAAAGATGGTCATAGTGCAGTGACGCTGACCACCGACCACATATGGAAATGTGCTGCCCAGCAAGTCACAACTGAGTCAAGATCTTTTTCACCCAATAAGGAGCGTGGGATGAAGACCCTATAAATTGGACAGGTGCTTTCCCACTGCTGGAAACCTAATATCACCCTTCATTGAATTCGTCTTTCGTTTATCATATTAACACCCCATTCACCTCTCTGCCATTGATTGTGATGTACCAAGGCTCAGCGGCAAACGATAACTCGAACTTAAAAAAGAAGTCCAAATTCAGCATGCCCATGGAGAAATTCTAAAATCAATATGCGCTGGCCTCTGGAGTTCAACTGATTGCAATAATTATAAACTGCGCGATTACGCCTTATGGCAAGAGGTATCACCGAAGAGTTATGAATTGCAAAAACCCAACAATATCTCCTCTGTGCATATAGCGAGAGGGTCTTCCCTTGGTGCTGAGGGATTGGCTTAAAGGGTAGTGAGACGAATGGCCGCATGCCAGAGCAATTCGGCATTTAAAGACTGCAACCGAATTGACTGAGCCTGATAGATCGAAGAGTGGGGAAGACTATTGTATTGAACTTTTTATTTTGGATTCAAGATCAATAAACTGTATATTGAAGGGAAAAAAAAATAATGGTGTAAAATACGATAATGCCAAAAATAAATATATAAGAGACCTTGCGCTGTTTCCAGAGGAGAAATTGTGCATGGGAGATGTTTGTGGTGGGTGTTGCGTCGCGAGTTCCATTCTCATCGGCTCCTTTAGCAAACTCCCGAGGCGCCCCCATTCTTGTGTTTTAATTCTGGAGCTCGGAATCTGGAAGCGTCTTGTTCGTTTTAAGTTTCATTAGATTGTTCTTTTAAATTTTTTAATTAGTCCATTTCGAGAGGGGACCAGAATGGTCTTATCTGGGTGGTCTGTTTGGCTGGAGGAATATGAAAATGGGAATAGAGTTCTTTTTCTGGAATACTCATTTTGAAAAAGAAAATAATGGGGTTAGGTATTCCTTTTTTTGTTTGGTTCATCCAGAGAATTTAATGCGGAAGACTCAAAATTTTGTGTGTTCTAAAATAAATAAAATTGGAATAGAAATATGTATTCCTATTCCATTTATTTAAGTGGAATAGCAAATGCTCATTTTTGGGCCAAAATTGGTATACGTATTCCAAGTATATTCCTATTCCAATTCTGATTTGGTACATCCAAACAGAGAATTTAAAATTTTAAGAATATACATATGCGTATTCCACTTGTATCCTCATTGCCAAACGGGTAGAGAACTAACACAATCGTTCAGTCCACTATAAGAAATGACTTAACCAATATAAAACTATTAAAAATGATTGCTTAACCAGTAAAATTGAAGGATTTTTGAAGACACAAATTTATGATAAAGTTTGAACTTTTGACAAATTTTTTAAACAAAAAAATACCATTAATCTAATATCATATTGGGTATGTTGGAAAATAGCAAGGGAAAAAGTTATTTTTCCAAACAAAAAATTACCAATAATTATTATCCAAACTTAGGAAATAATATAATTATTTGTTTGCAATTAATGTTGTTTTGTTCAATGTAGAAGAGTCTAGAAGTGTTTTGAAGTCACACTCCTTTTTTTAGGCTTACAGTTGCATTTGGCCATGGTTTTCACCCTGGTAGCTTCATTTTTCACCCGAGCAATTTCATTTTTTACCAGTCTATCACTGAGTACCACTAAGAATTTTCATGCCACTATCTACAAGGTAATCTTTTAAGGTCTGTTTGGTTGCGGGAATACGAATATGGGAATAGGAACATGTATTTTGGAATTGTTATTCTAGAATAGAAAATAAGAATATTTATTCCTATTCTTATTTGGTTCAGTCAGAATTTGATGGGGAATTCACGGACCAAAATTTTAGGTTTTCTAAAATAAATAAAACTAGAATAGGAATATGTATTCCAATTCCACCTATTTAGGTGGGATTGCAAATGCTTGTATTTTGGACCAAATTTGGAATGCGTATTCCTATTCACAATTCTAATTTGGTGCACCTGAATGGAGAATTTGAAATTTTAAGAATTTGCATATGCCTATTCCACTCATATTCTCGCTACTAAACGGACCCTTAGTGAACATGCTCAAGGAATTCAAGTTCAAAACCTTCTACAAGACTATGATATACTCTCTCTTCTCTACAGCCATCTCTCGTCTTGTTTTTTAATCTATGGTTTTGTTTGGTATGAAGAATATATTGAACTTATTTCCTTATCTACATATTTTTATTTAGATCTTCTGCTCTGACCTGTTTGTGGTTCAATTCCAAGAGTTCTGAGAGCCAAACTCCTGTAAACCTAAATAAGCTTGAGCTTTTTTCCTCAACTGGTTTTGGGTATGGCTTTAGGTGCCCTAATATATTATGGAGTAAAAAGACAATGTGAAGATTAGATGGAGATAAGAAAGGCAATGTAAAGATTATATAGAGATCCTTGCCAATCTCCACTAGTACTACCTACAAACCCCCAACAATGAGCAATAAGCAATAAAAAAATGATAGTAATAACATCAAACAATGATCTTGATCATGCTTTGTTGTTTCTTCATATTTTTCTTCTTCTCCCTATGTTTTTTATTCCCACGAGGATAGGATAAATGCCCAAAAATAATCCTTCCTCTCACGCAATCACCCCATGTTTATTGAGGCTTGAAAGAAATATGTCCAAAAATAGTATACATACCCCTTGAAACCATAGAAAATCAAAAACACCATCAATTAAAATCCTAAATGGCTCTAGCAAGTTGCCTTTGAGGTAGTTGAAAAAAAGTGGAGAACTATGCATTGAACGATAAAGTTGGTTTTCTATAAAAGAGATTAGGAAATTTATTAAAAACCCTCCACAATTTCAAGTCTCACAAAATATTTGAGTTCCTGTCGAACTACCACAACCACTATTGTGAAAACATTCTCCCAAGAAAAGCATTCTGCCACCTAAACAAAGGAAATCAATCAAAGTGTTAACAACACAAATACCAATATCATTCTATTAATTCAAATACAATAACATGAATGTTTAAATTGAAATTATGTTATGCTCTAAAACTTATCAAATATAGTAATAGTCTATAGGTCTATAGGTAATAAATCCATATAATTAACTCATGCAAAATGTTCAGTAACTTTGCTACTTGCAATTGTCCTCATCAATTGTGTGTCTCTTTGTCACTTAGAGTTAATAAGGCAAGTGTAAATGATTCCAATCAAAATCTTAAGGAAAACAAATAGACATACCATGGTGATACTTCTTTGAGGGTCAATAAAATGTTAGTCACAAGGGCACGAAATGTAGCAACAAGTGTTGCAGAAGATCCACACGATCAAATGAAATCCAGTCAAAAATCTTGCCTAAATGCCAGAACATTTGAGTTCAATCCCATGCACTAAGAGTGGTAGTTTCAAGGAAGACAATATTTCAAGTTAATGTAACCCATTTTCATCAATATGTACATCATCAAATATCATATACTTTATGTTACTCAAATCATTAGATTGTCATAAACTATAACAAAGACACTCGACAAAATTAAATGACATAGCATTATCGACTTAAGAAAGGGAAGAGGTCACATAGAACATAAAGCAGCCATCAGGGAATTGTTTTAGGGTTGTGAGGAAGCTCATAGTTGAATTCATGAAAATAGAAATCTAGTCTTGTAATACCTTTTTTAATGAAGAATTACCACAAAATTGATCAACCTACTAAATCTTTGTAGCAAGGGGTACAAATACAATTCTTGTTTCAGATAGACTTATATTTTTTCAACGTATACCTTCACTATCACTGTCACTAGATAAAGTATTTCAGAAGCATCAATCCCATTTAAATAAGCTTGAACTTTAGGTATACCAGATCTAATGGTTGTTGGAGTAAGGTAAGCACAGACCCCTGTTGCAAATGTAACTAGAACAAAATTAGAGGTTGCAAACCGTCTAAATGCTACAACATACCTGCACTAAAATATTGCATCTCTATGACTTCCTCTATGATTAAGGGCATGCACATTGTAAAGAACTATGTAGAATATAGATAGGGATAGAAAAATAATTGAAATCAATGAAATATTCATTGACCATAATAATGATATAGTCTTATTAACACTGGTAGGATCACATGTAGTAACAAGAGAAAGAGCAACCATAATAATTCAATCAAAAGCAATATGACTGTTATCAGGACATTGTAGCATTTGAGATTGGCACAAACTCAAATTTTCTTGTGGATTTAATCAACGCAAGCTTTAAAAAACAAGAAATTATAAGAATCTCCATTTGCAAAAGTATATGAAAAATATAACTAATTTTCTTACTTTTGCTCTTGAAATAGGCAATTGTTACAAAATACTTGAAGAAACATGTTTTTTCTAGCTAAAACCTACTAATGTTAACAAGTAGAGCCTTCATCAATCCATACAACCAACAGCCTAGTACTAAAACTAAAAGACTCCAATCTCGATGTGTCTGTCAATGTTCTACCATTACAATCAAGCAAATTATGATAAATCTAAAAAATACCAAAACTTAATCTTGTTGTAATAACTTTCTATGATATGATGGATGAATTGGCATTAGAAACTCTTTGATTTTATAGCCTATCCCATTTAAGTCCTTTGATAATTTCTACAACCTAAATTGAAATTTATTTTTTTATTCCAACTTGACTAATATGAGAAAAGTCAATTAACATGTATGGAAAAATGCTTCCATCTATCACTTAGCTACCCTACATGTATGCAAAGTGAAAGACTAAACACATGACATATGAAGTGCTTTGCAAATAACACATACCTAATACAATAATCAAACCCTTAATTATTATTCTCAAGGATAACATGATCACCATAATTTAATGTAAAAACACCTAGCCATGCCCTTTAAACTACATTGGATTTAGTTGGGATTTCAAAAATGTGCTTAGTAAAATAAATAGTAGAAAGATCTTGCATTGTCTTTGTACCATTTTTCATAAAACCAATGTGAGAGTGTGATTCTCTAGGAGCATGTTCAGACTATGATATCTGCACAAACAATTAGTGAAAGTGACTAGGAGATGCAAATACTTTTAAAGAAATTGATGTCATGCAACCCAATTCTAGATTTTCTCCATGCATTCATGTGGTGTGCTAATAGACTAGTAGGCTCCAAGATCATATCACATTTTGGAACTTGAGCATGTTGCCTATTCTACTTCTCACATCTTAGCTAGCTTTTACATTTATAATAACAAAAATTATATTTGATGTTGCATTCTATCCAATTCTTCAGCTCTCTCTCCAATTATAAATATTGCCCACAAAAGCATCTGACTAAAATCCCCTCTTTGTTATTTCCAAGTTTTAGTCAAAATCCCCACTCTGCCCATATGCTACAATCATAATGTTCCATGATACGATGTCTCTCCAAGGTATTTTGTCACACATTTTTAGTGCCTCCTCAACTTGGTCATTTTATGCATACCCACTAATCACATTATCCCACAATATTTGAGTTCTCTAAAGCATTATTTGGAAGAATTTCATTGCCTTATCAACCAATGTGCATACCTTGCAAACATCCAGTTTCATGAGTAGACATCCCTTTCTCCCATTTTTTGAAACAAAATCAAACCTCCTCTAGATACCCATTCCTTCCATATCTCACCACCATGGAATTATAGGTTACTAAATCTTGTTCAAGTATTTTGTCAAACACTTTGTGTGTTATCTCCAATTTTCTAAATTTCTCATACATGTCACCCAGAAAACTCCCTACAAAAGAATTAGACTCAAACCCATTCATAATATTACTCATGAATATATTTAAGAGAAGTTGAATTGGAAAAAGCTCTAATTACAGTTGCATAGGTAAATGACAGTTAATTTACAGCTAGTTGAATAGCTTTCCACTGGAAACACCACTTCCCGTTCAACTTGTTTTTGAGAGGGGACAACCAAGAATCATGAAGTTAAAAGAGGAGAAAGACAGAAAAATCAAGCCCTTTTCTTTCAAAAAACCAGGTATGCAAAAGAAAGTCAATATTAAAGAGAAAATAGGGGAAGAATAGCCCTAGGGAATCATCCCCCAAAAATGGATCATTCCTGCCCTAAACCCTCCATCATTTCTGAAGCTAATAGTGTTCTAGTAACATTCAATTCTAGAAATAGGGCTAAAATAACAAGAAATAATATCTTGGTAGAGAAAACCACAAAACCCTTTTACCCTAAATTTCAATTTGGGGACTTTCAAAATAGCATTATAGTCAACCGGCAGCAAATAAACCACAAAATAGAAATGAAGATGGAAAACATGATTATAATCAGTAACAAAATTATAGAAGAGAAATGGTTTGAGTGTGAAAGGAGAGGACTATATGCTATCTGAATTGGCCCGCAATTAGAACAATAAAAAATGATGAATTGGTTCAAAATGATGGATGCGAATCAAGTAAATATTTTCTTCCTTTTAGAGTTTTTAATCTATATAAATTGTAAAGATTTAAAATTTAGAGAATATTTACTTAGAAGTAAATTAAGATTCTTCAATGGGTTTAGTTTAAATTTTATGAAATGGAAGCCTAATTTCAATGACACAGAAATTAGAAAACTCAATATAACCAAAATGGATAAGTAGAACTCTGTGATTTAGAAATATTCATTAGAATCAGAGAAACACTAGGAGATTTAAAGGGATATGAACCTCATCACTTGAAAACAACCTCTATGAAACTACTTTAATAAATCTAAAACTAAAAGGCATAGATCAAGATCAGGTCAAAATAATTACAAATAGATCCATATTCATAATTAAGTATGTGATCTATACTGGGAAAATCAGTTTTGTGAATTATTTTACAGAAGGAATTAGAAGGGCAGCAATCAACAAAGATTTTGAGGAAGTAAAAATGGAAGACCAAAATGGAGGGGAAACTAAAAAAAGGAAAAATATAGTAGAATTATTAAAGGAAATGGATTATATGTAAGGCATAATACAAAGTAAAATAGATAGCATAGTGATCACAAAGAATAAGGAGATTGAAGAAGGGGAGATAACAAAACTTGAAATCATACAGAGTGTGTTGAGAAGCATGGAAAAGAAATCCAAAAAAACAAAGAAAGAAAATATTAATCTAATGACTCAAAGGAGATATAAAGAAGGAATCTAATTGCAAAATACATTAAAGGTAAAAGTTAAAATTTTAAAAGAGGATTCAAAGCATTTAGGGACAAAAATATTAGATATGGAGGAGAATATCAAAGAAATTTTAAAAATGAATGAAGAAATAATACTAAAAATAAATGATGTCATAGATCAAATGAAAATTTTGAGGATATCAGTAGGGAATAAAATAAAAAATACTACATCAAATTATAGAGAAGAAAAAAGGAATAGGAACCTATAGAATCAAACTCTAACAGAACTACTGGAATTTGAAGATAAGTAGGGACAAGAGTAGAATCAGAGTATAGAGGATAAGGAGAATTATTGGTTGTTTAGGACACCAATAAGATAGGACAAAAATGGATCTACACAACTTGAAGTTATATAGCAATGGAAGAAGTAATAGAAGCAACAAAAGGATCTTCTAGAGCATGGAACAAGCAAGAAATTATTCCTCTAGCAACCTCAAATCAATGGTACAATGTTACCATCATAAAAAGAGCCAAGAAAAGCAACCATAGATTTTGGGAAACTCTAGATAATGGAGTAGATCCTTTTGAAGTACAAAGGAGAACAAGCTCAAACAAGGAAGAAACAAAAGTAGAGGAATCAAAAGACCAAATTATAACAGAAAAAAGGAATGTTGTAGAACAAAGAAAAGATCATAACAATGATGAAGAAATGGAGGAAAGCCTATGGTAGGAATGGGAAGAACAAGGAATGCTTATAGAAACAAAATAGAGAGAAACAGAGGAATTAGACAATGAGGAAAATGGGCAAAATGAAGAACAAAGGATCCAAAATAAAGAACAATTGGATTTAGCAAAACAAATTATTAAAGAACTAGATAGTGAAAAAGATGAGGAGGAAGAAGGAAAGGAAATAGACAGTATTAGCAATACGCAAGGAAATATGGAACAACTAGGCATTTCTATCAATCAAGAAGGTATAAAGACCCCCAGATGTGGTAAACAACAGATGAAGCAAGGAAGAAAATCCCTTAAAGAACTGAGAGAGGCAGATGACCAAGAAAAAGAACAACAAAAGATCACTCAAATTCTTAAGGCAGGAAAGGGCAAGAGCCTTCCCAAGTCAATATGAGAATAACAACCTGGAATGCTAGGGGGCTTAATGCTCCTAGCAAAAAAAAGATTAATAAAAAGAAACTTAGCTAAATTTTAATCAAAAGTAATATTTCTACAGAAAACAAACTCAACAAAGAAGAAGGTCTAAAATTAGAAAAAAAGCTAGGAAGTTGGAACATAGTCCTACAAGAATCTAGAGGTGCATTTGGAGGATTAGGGATAATATGGAACCCAAGGAAAATAAATCTAGATTTAATTAATTCAAATCAGAACTTGATGAGTTGTAAAGTCAAAAGTGTTAAAAATGATTTATAAATAATTCTTATTAATATATATGGCCCTACTCAAATAGTAGACAAAAAAAGAATATGGGACAAATTAAGCCTTTTCATGAGAGATTTTAGTAATGAATTTATAATATTAGGAGGAGACTTTAATGTAATCTTAAACCTAAGATAAAAATTTGGAGGCATACAACATATTTCACAAGCTTCCAATGATTTCAAAAATTGGATAAATACTAATGAATTATTAGATATTTCAACTAATAATGGAACATATATTTAGAATAATAGAAGGAAAAACTTCACCTACATCACTGAAAAACTAGACAAATTCTTCCTTAAAGGAGAATTAAGAAGCATAGATAGGAATCTTCAATCTACCATCTTACCTATAGCTAGATCAGATCATTTTTCGATAAGAATCAAAATAACTGAACCTATTAAACCTCATAGAAATCCATTCAAATGTGAAAAAAATGTGGTTCCTTGATAACAACTTTATGGATCAGATAAAATTATGGTGGGCGCAAGGCAACTTTGAAGGATCCAAAAAAAAAAAATTGTGGCAAAAATGAAAATGCTAAAAGAGAATATTCTTAAATGTAATAAAACACACTTTAACAATATATTTAAAGAAAAATTAGATAACGGATATAATCTAAAAAAACTAAATAAATAAATTATAAAAAAGGGAATGAATAATGAAGATTACCTAAAAGAAAAAGAGTTCCTAGCAAAACAAGAAGACATATTGGTAAAAGAAGAAACATTTTGGAGACAAAAATCAAGAGAAACATGGCTTACAGAAGGAGACCAAAATACAAAATTCTTTCATAACAATACCATTTTCAATAGATCTAGGAATAAGATCAATAGAGTCAAAGACTCTACAGGGATTGAACACAAAAATCCATTAGATATTGCAAAAATATTCATAGATTATTATAGAAACATTCTTAATAACAACGATAGTTCAAATAGATTAACACAAATTAAAATGTTAGAGTCCATCCCAAAATTAATAACTTTAGAAGATAGCAAAATGTTAAACAAACCCTTCACCTTAGAAGAAGTTAAATTAGCACTATTTAGTATGAACCCAGATAAGTCTCCAGGGCCAGACAAATTCCAAGCATTCTTTTATCAGAAATGCTAGGATATTATCGGGATATAATTATGGAGAGCTTTAGAAGCATCTAGGAATGGGGGATCCTTGTTAATTGAAATCAACCATACTTTCTTAACACTCATACCCAAAAAATAGGAAGTTGCTTACCCTAGGGACTTTAGACCTATTGCTCTTTGTAAGACTATCTACAAAATTTTGTCAAAAACACTAGCCAAGAGACTTAAATTGATTCTTCCTAAATTAATTTCAGAAGAATAAACAAGATTTGTCCCTGGCAAATCTATTCTAGATGAAATCATAACTATATAGGAAACGATCCATTCAGCTAACCAAAACAAAGAGGCTAGTATGTTTATGAAATTGGATATTTAGAAAACATATGACATGGTGGATTGGAGATTCCTATGCAAAACACTAGAAGCCTTTGGTTTTTCCCATAAATGGATCAAATTATATTTTCAAATGTATTTTGTCTCCCAAAATCTCACTTCTCATCAATGGGTCTCCTAAAGGTTTCTTCAACATCTCTAGAGGTATTAGGCAAGGAGATTTGTTGTCTCCTTTTCTATTCATAATCATGATAGAAGCTTTCGAGAGGCACGTTAAAAAAAGCTCAAATTGAAGGAAATATCAAAGGAATAACAATAACTGACAATATCCCAAACATCACACATCAACAATTTTTCGATGACACTATATTGCTAGGGGAAAGCACAATGGTAGAGGCTCAAAATTTAAAAAGTGTAATACAACTATACCTAGAAGCATCCAGTGAGAAAGTGAACTCAGAGAAATTAGAAATTTTCTTCCTCAACAGATCTGCAATTTGATGGGTTATAAAAAAAAACAATTCCCTTGTAAATATATTGGTATAGAACTAGAGAAAGGCTCAAGTAACAATAAAGGCTGGAACAACATGTTAAAAAGAATGGATAACAAAATAGGAAGTTGGAAGGGAAAGTGGTTAACAAAAGCAAGAAAAGTAATAAAGATTAAAATTGTACTTTCAGCCCTTCCTACATATCAACTGTCTTGCCTACCCCTAAACCAAACTACTAACAAAAAAATAGAAACAAAACTTAGACATTTCTTCTAGAATGATATAGAGGAACATAAGAAGTTGGCATTAATAAAATGGGAAAACATAAGCAAACCCAAGTAACTATGAGGCTTAGGAATCAAAAATTTGTATTAGCAGAATGAAGCATTAAGTGCCAAGTTGGTATGGAGAATTTACTATGAAAGAGAGAAAAAATGGGCTAAGATCATATATAATAAATAATTAAATATAGTTGATCCTACTTCCCTCTTCTAGATGCAACATTTACCCAAAGGATCAGTGTGTTGGAATTTCATTACTAAATGTAGAGCACTAACAAGTAAATACATTACTTGGGATACAGGAAGGGGAGATGAAGCCCTGTTCTAAGAAGATTCATGGGATGGACATCCCCCCTTGGATAGCTTGGGTATTTCAAAGAATGTCAAAAATGTACTAGTACAGTTATGAGGGAATAAAGTGAGTAATTACAAACATCTCATAGAGGAAAATGGATTAGAAATATGGAAGTGGAAAAATCTAGAAGATTTAAATCTGGACCCTATAGAAAAGGAGGCTTTTGAAAAGATTCTCGGAGAGAGGAAAGTGAATCAAATAGTAAGAAGAGATAAACTAATATGGGGAGCTTCCAAAGATGGAAATATAATGTTAAAACAGGTTACAATCTTATTATCCAATCATAGAGATGGGACAAGGTAGACATACCCTTAAAAATATGTTGGGACTCTACTTGCCTCCCTAAAGTAGGGACCTTCCTCTGGTTTGTACTCCACAAGAGGATACTGATAGTAGACAGGCTTAGGAAAATAGGATTTGAAGGGCCATCTAGATGTGTTTTATGTAAGAAAGAAAGTGAAACTATTGATCACTTATTATTTCAGTGCAAGTTTTCTCAAGACTGTTGGGAATGGTGAAAACTAAGGCTTGATTGGTCTTCACCATTACCTAATAGCCTTGAGAGAAATATGAAAAGTTGGCCTTCTGACAATTTTCAACATATCTATAATAAACTTTGGATCATTTGCCCCTCGATCTTTTTTTCAGAAATCTGGAAAGAAAGAAATAAAAGGATATTCTGTGAAAAAGAATTGACAAGCTCTATGCTACTCAATAAAATAGAAGCGTGTATAGTAGAAGTGATGAATACACATCTAAGGAAGACTCCAAAAGAAGAAGGGGCATTTTCAGACTAGGATGGAATGATGAAAAGAAATTGAAATAATCTGATCAACCCACCATTAGTGTACAAAAAAAGGAGTCAAGAGGCAAGGGATAAATGTAAATGCGAACCTCCTCCCTTAGGTTGGTCAAAACTGAACTTTGATAGGGCATCTAGAGGCTATTAGAATTCTTTTAGAATAACTGAGAGGGGAGTGAATTAGTTATTCAAGGTCCAATAATGTCCAATACAATTTGTTTAATAAAACGAGGGTAAATAAGAAGTACTAGCCTTTTTACTTTCTTGTCAAATCCTTAATGGCATATAATTGAAATTATCATGCATGCAATTAAACATTAAACAACCATGAAAAGTAAACATGCATCACCTCATAACACAAAGGATTTTGGTGACCCAGAAACCCTCCAAGAATAAGAAGGTAAAACTGGGGTGGGGATGACACCCATAAAATTACTGCGCAATTGATTTCAACCACTTATGATGGTTTGTCCTATTAATTTACACACTATCAGATGTGACCCTGTTAAAAGATTTCTACACCCTGTTAGGAGTGTGCCTTGTTAGAGGACTTAAGAACATTCAACTTAGAATGCCACCCTATTAAAGGATTTACATAGAGCTGTTAGGCCCACCCAAGTCCATGGGATTTACAGTCACCTTCTCAAAAGAATCTTTTATCCCTCTCTAAGGATCTCCTATCCTTCTCTTGAGGATCTCTTATCCTTCTCCTAAGGATCTTCTATCCTTTTCTTGAGGCTTATCCACCTAGCTGTTAAGCTAACCTAACAATGTAGGATTCCAATGTCTAATACAAATGTAAGAAAGTATTAGAAAGGTTTTGACCTGATAAAGATTGCAACTCCAACCTTGCAGATTTCAGACCGCTCTTCAATTATTTTCTTTGCTTTGATTTTCTTCCTTGCAGTGCTGACAGCTTGTCCACCCTTCAAGATCTGTCTCCTTGAGTTCTTCCACTCGTTATGCCAATGCACTCTTATGGTCACTTGATCAACTCAGAGTCTTGATGCTCTATGCTTACTCCTTACTATGCTCTCTTCTTGACACTTCACACTAGCCTTCCTTGGCTTCTTCACATGACCACACTTATGACCAACTCACTCACTCTCTTGATCTCTGACCTGTAACTCCTTATAAAGAAGTTATGTTCTTCATTTTTCGCTCAAGTCTTCCTGCTTATCAATTTGAATTGATTTTCGAAATTGTTTTCCCTCCAAACTGTTTCTTCTAGAAAATTCATCAGTATTTGCCTTGAATTGGTTTGCATGGTTTACATAAAATTCTGTGATATCTACTCATCATCCTTATCATCCAACTGATTCAAAAAATTCAATGTAACAAACTTATCATTATTGATCTGGCAATTTTTTTGACTTAACAAATAATGCAGCAACTCAACATCATTGGTTTACTGATGCTCAACATTAACTAGGTTTGGATTGCTCGGCATCCTTTGCAGTTTCTGCTTTACTCAACACCTAAAGCTTTCCTATATTTCTCAACTTCTACTATTTTCTTGAATCACTCGACTTCTATTTACTCCATAGTGCTCGACTCCTGTTGGATCCTGAGTTACTCGGCACATGTTGAATTTTGTATAGCTCGGCATATGAACATCTCTATTACTCGGCATATACAGTTTTCTGGATCACTTGGTACCTGAATGATTCTTGATTTTCTCGGCATCCACTACCTTTTTTTGATGCTCGACACCTAAAGGATTGCTTGGCACTCATAGATGAACTTAGTCAGTCTTTGCAAATGGTTTAGTCAAACTTTGCATTTTGTAGTGTCCATTCCCTGTGTCTTAAAGTATGTCATTAATACATGATTTTATCATTGTCTTAGCTGATCCTTATACTTCATTACAACATTATAACTTCAACCTTTCTCTAGGTGTTCTAGTTACATCTTGTTGATTAACTCCTCCTTGTCAATCAACTAAGTGATAGTATTTGGATCACTTAAGCAATTGTCATTCCTATAGTTAGCAAGTTTGACATCAATGACAATACAATGATTGAAAACATTCTTTACCAATTCCATCATTCTTCATTCAAAGATCTTTTCAATCATTTCCAATAGAGGCAACCCTAGGATTTTAGGGATATGATGTATAATAAATAAGGATTCAGGGAGATGGATTCACTAGTACATTTTGGGAATTATGTGACTATGTGACTAAAACTTTTAGTCATGCCACTAAAAATTTTAGGCATGTGACTGAAACTGATCACATTCCACGATTTATTTGCAATTTATAAGTACAAGTGACTAAATAAGTGACTAATTTGGTCGTTGGGTAAAATCACAAGATCAACCAAATTGAAATGACTAAATAGACTACCAAATAAATGACTAAATAAGTGACTGCATAAGTAGTCACCTAAACACAACAGAACAAATAAACTACCAAATAAGTGACTGGATAATTAGTCACTAATAATTATTCATTTGTACTTTCTGTTTTCACTTTCTCTAAGGTTTGTTTATTAATAAATTAGGTTAATTTTATTCCATTTCCTTAATGGTTAGGAGTTGTTGCAAAACTTATAAGTGTGGCAATATATTTATATTGTGATTAATATAAACATATTATTCATTCCACTTGAAATATGTTTGTATGTTTATTATTTTCCCCTGATCTCCCAAATCTATCTATAACAAAAAGAATAAAATCCCTTTATACTTTCATAGATAATTGGAGAAGAGTATGATTGATGATGATTATGGGCACTTGTATTTGACTTTGGGTATTCTATCAAATGCTAGATTTATTGATGAACTTCAAAGTTCTAGTTCTATGCATGTGTCAATTAGCTACGAATATTGGATTTACCAGCCACACTATTAGTAAAGGTTCATTCCACAAGCCAATAACTAAACAAGCATAAAATGATGAGATAAATCAGGGCTACTATGATGATTTTAAATCTCATTTGGATGCTATAGGAGTTGCTTTAGAGTATGTTAACTTCCATAAATTAGACATGGAAATAAAAAGAGAGTTTCTCTATTTTTTAGAGATGATAGATTTACTAAATTCAAATTGTCCTCCCTCATCAAGCTTGTGTGATGGAAAATGGGGTGTTGTGCCAAGTGAGGATGTTAGAGTTGAGGTGTTGCTATGTGATTGGGTAAGAGGTTTTTTTATTAGCCTTAAGACTGACAATGTAATATGGTGTAAGAAATTGTGATGTTTTGGAAGGAATATCAAAATTATTGATTACTTTTTTAAAATTGATAAAATATTGAATACAAATTCATTAAGGATTTAATCACAATATCACAGAAGTGCATCCAAACCAAATAAGAGAAATCTAGATCCACTAAAAAAGCCTGTTCGCTTATAGGTTTATTATGTAGAAAATTCATCTATACTTGTTTCATGCCAAAGATATGATGATTTCAAAATCAATTGATCAACACTATTTATAAATATTATAATAAGAATAAAAAGGAATGAATTTTCTGTACTAATAACTAAACTTTAATTTCAGAACTTAACTTTAATTTCAATAATAATTTAATTATAATTAATTTTACATTATATTTGTATAATTTATATAATTAAATAATCAATATATAATAAAAAGTTAGAGTTACCCTTCATATTACTATTTTTTAATGTAATTTCAATAAGTGTTTTTTTAAATAATTATAATCTTCATTTTATAAAATCTAAAATATAGCATACCTTATTGATAATAAAATCTTACTATCTCTGAAATTAGAATGCTTTGTTTTAATTATGTTTTTAGCCCTATACTTAAATACTTAATTGAAAAGAAGTTAGCATTATTTTTTAAGATCTTTGTTTCACAAGCAAAATCATTTATACTACCTATTTATGAAAATAACCTTCCATAAAGATGCCTCCATTGTGATTGAAATTTATAAAGTAGCAGAAATTTATTTGGAGTTTATTTTTATCAATTTATCGATTTTCTATTGTAATACCCCAAAATTGGCTCATTGCCATGATACCAATTCTGGTCTATTTTGATCATTGCTAAAATCTTATTTCATTAGACACATTCTTGATCTAACTCGCTACTTGACTTAATTGTTAGATGCAGAAGACCCTAATATGCATTCACCACATTTCTTATTTAATTCCTATAGTACGTACTCATATTAGTCGAATTAAACCTACTTGATTTAATTATAATTTAATTTAAAAGTATTTATACTTTATTAAATTAAATTATCTCCTAAGACTAATGTACTATGGGATTAAATTTATTTAATTTAATAAATGTGCCTATTTTAATTAATTAAACAAAATTATTTAATTAAATGGAGTACTTACTTCTAATTAATTAAACAAAGTTATTTAATTAAATGGGAAGCCATTCCTAATTAATTAAATGAAGTTATTTAATTAAATAAGAAAAGTGTATCAAATTAATTAAAGGATTATTTAATTAAATAGAAAAGGTAATTATGAGAGTATATCTCATTTTATTAAATTAAATATCTCACCAAAATCTCTCTTCAGTTCAAAAAGGGAAATTTCCAGTTCACTATTGATCAAAAAGGAATTAAATCAGTTAACTCCTTATTCTACTCAAATTAAATCAGTTAACTCCCTTTAATTTGGGAATCTTCCTTTATAACTAAACTTCATTTTCAATCCTGACCGTTGATTGAAATCAATCTCAACCGTTGATGGATTCCAGGAAAGTCTATTTAAGAGACCCTCATCTCTTCATTTTGAGGGAGGATGAATTAGAATATGCATTGAATTGCTATTGAAATTCATACTTACATTTGCTCACATTTTTGCATACATTTTGCATCCTTAGCTTAATTTCATTTAGCTTAATATGCATAGGTTAATCTAGTTTTGTTTCAATTGTTCCTAGATTAGAATGCATTTCTCATTCTAGGTTAATCTGCACAATCATATAGATTCATTTCATTTCTTAAATCCTTCGTTCTTAGAGGGTCTGGTTGCTTAACACCTCAAATCTGAGGATATCTAACAAGCAATTCCCTTTAGATAGAAGGCAACAGGTCGCCTTGTCGGCTGATTTTCGGATGAACAATCCAATGTTCATTTCGGGATGAATCCATATACAATGATCGTGTTGAAGTGTGTGTGTTAGCATAGGTCGCATATTCACGCATACATTTCTGGCGCCCATCGTGGTGCAGGGAAAATTAATTTTTCTGGCCTCTTTCTGCATTTTTTCTAATCATTTTTTTGTTCTCTATCTGTATTGTTCCGTACAGATTTGAGAATCTTCGCGCGAGACTGTTTATTTTCATGCAAGGATCCAAAATCTTCATGTGAAGATTCTTTTTGTATCGTGCAAGAAAGTGCCTAAGCATGCAAAACTTCGTGCAACACCTATTTCTTCGTGCGGGCCGTAATAGAATTTTGCACGAGTCGTAAAACTTCTTCGCACAGATTATCAGGAATTTCGCACGAGACTCTGCTGACAAATGCTATTTTTTGGATTGATTTTTGTGTTTTCTGGTTTTTCTGCTAACTGCTCACTGTTTCTGGTTTTTCTATGTTTTCTGATTTTTTGGAACAGCATAACAACAGTTTGCGAGACAATTGGAAAAGCATGATAAAGTTGCTAAAAATAGGTAAAACATCTACTAAGCATGTTGCAAGGATTACCAGGTAATTCTCTTTGACTGATAACACTTCATTTGGACCTAAAATGAACATCTCTTGTGTCAAGCTTGTGTGTGTTTACTTCCATGTTCTCATTTTACAACACATGCATAATTTGATATTGGGTTGTGATCTCTATTAGTTTCATCTAGCAGGCTTAGTTACTAGTGGTAGATCTAATTAGCTATCTTGGGTTATTGGACTCGCTAATCCACCGACCCCTCATTTCACCCTATGGTTGCAAGATCAGCACCACGTTAAAGGGGAGGGGTCTACAGGAAAAAAGCATTAAATGCTCCACTAGGCAACCCTTTTGTGCTTTCTAGAACTCACTAGTTTATGAGTTGTGGACTCGTTTTGGCTTGTGTGAGGGGTTAAATGTTCCACATCTTTGGACTCACCTCACATTAGTTAAAGCGTTAAGTGTACCACCTTGTGCTCTTTGATTACTTTTGGATAGATTTGCTTTTGGGAATTAACATATGTAAACACATAGTAATTAGGCCCCATGAACACTATTCGTGGATCTTAAGGGAGTGGGTTCCTAGTGAAACTCCTCTCTAAGACGGATTCCTTGTAGGTGGGGAGGATACTTTGAGCATCTTGTAGATAGATAAATCTTCAACTTGTTGATTGAGACATCCTTTCTCCAAAGAGGTTGATAGATCACTGGGAGTTGATATCATAGATCTTTAAGAGATACTCTTAGTTTAGCGTGTTGGATTAATCTGTCTGCTTTGATTGGGCTAAAAGTGAAAAGGTGTCAAGACCTTGAATCTGGAAGCTAAGTCCCCTTGTGGTACACTATTGTGAGTCGGTCACCTTTAGAGAGGGTTAACCGTAGCAGACAATCCCTCTATAGGGCAAACTGTGTTGACGGAACCTCGAGCTATAATAGCCATTTTTGACGTGGTAGTGACTATAAATGTCCTTGTGGAAGAAATCTCCATGGGTGTGGTTTATTGTGGGTTGTCAGATCTCCCCAGTAGCTCTTGAAGATTAAGTTCTCAGACTGTGTTGAAACCTCAGTGTGCCGAGATTAGAGGTCACCCCTGTGAGTCATAAAAGTTGTAGAGTCAAAACATTACTAAAAACCTTAGAGAGGCCAACTTTTCACTTTCTAGGAATGTGTGCAATGATTGCAAAACTCTTTGAAAACATACACAAATAGTTCTCCTAGGGATTAGCACAAACTAAGTCACCTGATTGTTCATGCGCAAGGTTGCTTTTGCCCTTGCTCATTATTTTTAGACGTGCTTGAAATCACTTGCTTAATGTTCTACGTGCCTATTTATCTGCCTGGTTATTGAAATGATCAAAATTTGTCAAAATGAGTTGCTGTTGTAAAACTGGTCTGCCTTCTCGCACGAAATCATTTTGGTCTCGCGGGAAATCATCTGGTCCTTGCGCAAAATAATTTTGTTCTCGTGCAAAATTAAACTGCTATTATGAGTCTTCACATGACCCTATGAACTTCTTTGCGCGAAATTAAATTATTATCACTGACCTTCATGCGAGCCAAAAAAATTCTTCGTGTGATCTGTGAAACTTCTTCATGCGGCCTGTAAAGTTTTTTTACGCGAGATCTTGTGTTAGCATTACCAATTTGGGTCTGTTTTAGCTGTCTACGGCCTGCACGCTGTCTTTTTCTGCATCCGTTTATTGCTCTCTATTTGCAAACAGTCCTGAAATATTGACACTTCGCTTAGCTGAAGACTTGTGTCTTACACCTTGACTAGTCTTGTCTCATAAGTAATTTTTTTGGTCTTTGTCTTAATGCTTGTCATACTTTGTGTTGCATTGGTCATAATCTCTGGCTATTCTATCCTTTAAATCAGACCATTTGTGCCTTAGTGAACAACATTCTTACTATTATCTTGTCCTTTTTGAGACTTAGTCTTAGTGTAGTCCTTGTCCAGGTTCTAGCTTTTTCTCCTTGTCTATGACTGTCACAACCAAAAGCGGCAACATATTTTATCCCTATAACCTTAAATGTGGTCGTGCTAGGGGTCGTAACCATGGCAGAGGTCGCTTACCTTTCGTTATGCAATCTGTATCCAGTTTGGCTAGTGAGGCATCTTCACGATCTCCCTCACCTACCAGGTCATCTTGAGTTCAACAAATATTTTCCAAAAATTTGCAACAAATTAGGAATCCTTTTTACCAAGAGGATATTGAGACAGGTAGAGGTCCTGCATTCCCAAACACAATGTATGATCCTTTCTCCAGAGACCCTTTTGAAACACAACATACAGAAACTGAACACGTTCCTATAATGACTAATCGTGAACCTGAATATGGTAGTCATAGTCGATATCAAGAACCACATAGGGATGAAAAAGAGAAAGAGAAAGACTATGACATTGATGAGGAATAGGAAGAGGTGGAAATACTCCCTGAACACATAGCAAAATGTCAAAGAGACAAAAACTTTCAGAAGGTCATGGGAATCCTAATCAACGAAGAGAAAGAAAAATACTTTCTCAAACTTTCCCAAGAGGGAGCAAAATTACCTTCTCATTTCAATGTGGAAACCATTGTCAAAACTAAAGAAGAAATTGAGACTTCCAAACTCCAAAAATAATTGAAAATTATGCAAGATCAATTGGCTCAGATGATGCATGAGAAAGAGAAACCCATAAAGACATACACATTGGACGCTCTTTGTTCATTTCCATTTGACAAAAGCATAAACATGTCGCCTTTCCCATGAGGCGTAGAACTACCCAACTATGACAAGTACTTTGGTACTACTGATCCCCAAGATCACTTGCGGGAATTTGGTGCTCTGTCTATGGAGTTTATACACAATCAAACATACCTCATGCGTTTATTCCCTAGAAGCCTAGGTGGTCAGGCTTTGGAGTGGTTCTCACATTTACCTCCTGGTATCAAGACGTTTGACAAAATTGCCAATTCATTTGTTCAGCAATATTCTCATAACATACAACACCCTATCAATATTCGAGATCTATGCAACCTTAAACAGAAGGTTGGTGAGCCTTTTCTCACTTTCCTCCAACGGTGGAGATAATTGTACACTAAGTATTCTCACAAAATTTCAGAAATGGAGAAGCTTGACATTTTCACTGACAACCTCCTACCTGATTTCAGATACAGAGTCCAACTTCAAGGTCCAAGTGCCTTTGAAGACATGATTACACAGGCTATCCATATCGAAGAATTTATGGTCAAGAAAGGTGAGCTCACTCTTCAGAGAGACACAAAACAAGGTTCCACTTCCAACAGGGATAAAACCAAACATGTCAACAAGAACCGAGAAATTGTACATGATGGGGTTGTTGACAATGTCACACCCAAACCTGCTAAAATGGCATTTAATCTCACAAATTGCCTCAAAGTGGCCAAAAATGTTGAGAAGCCTCCCCTTGACAATAAGATGTCTGGGAAAAAACCGAGAAACTCATGGACAACACGACCCAAGCGAGAGTATATGCATTTGGGAGAACCTTTGGATGTGGTTTACAAAACATTGCTACAACACAAGCTTATCTCACCAATGGATAACCCTCATCCCTATGATCCACAACCATGTCCACCATGGTGGAATGAGACCTCATTTTGTGAGTATCACCAAAACAAGGGACACAAAACTAGCAATTGTATAAACTTGAGCCATAAAGTCCAGGACATGATTGATGCTGGTGATCTTGTGGTAGATGGACATAACAAAAACTCGGACCACAAGGTGTTCAAAGAGCCTTTCCCAGCTTATGAAAAAGAAGAGACTTCGAAACCAGAACCCTACAATAAGGTCAACTATACATATTCTAATGATGACAATGTCATTCACATGGTTGAACCTGTAGATTCTGAATACTGCGATGTTATTACCATAAAGGGCAAGCAAGATAACGACAAACCCAAGACACCATTTGTCTTGTGTCATGTCCCCTTTTTAGCAACATAACTTTAACAGGGGATTTGCCTATCATCGACTCTCGTAGGCAAATGATTATGGGAAGAGGGTCATTTTTGTCTTCCGATGATTACAATTTTGCTCTCGAAGAATAATAATTTAGTAAGTGGGGCCTACTCGTTCTAATATTAAATTAAGGTTGTACTCTAACTTTATAAAGTTATTTAATTTTATAAAGTTTAATAATTGTAGTACATCATAAAAGATGATTCCGAAAAACTTCCAGAAACTTCTCAGCGAAGTGAATAAATAGAGGACTTAAGGCTCCCATTTGGACAAGCAGTTTTGTGGATTCGACTTTAATTCTTCTTGGAGCGATTTGTAGTCAATAGGGTCTGCAAATTCTCAGATTATCTTTGGGAACGAAAACTCCCATTGATAGGCAATTTTGAGGGTGTGGAATATCGCCCGAATGATTGCAAACAGGAGGTGATAACATAGTCAATTCATCTGGACAGAGATCTGTGGCTTAAGGCCAATTAATGCAAATTGTTGGTCCACTTAACGATCAGTTAGAAGGAAGTTAGAAGGAAATAAATTGTTGCAGAATCAGAGGAATTTGAAGGGAAACAAATAAAGACACCTTGATAAATTCTCCAGGCTAGTTTGAAACATTATCCCGTCAAACCGAAATTCGGATAGGCTCAGTCCAAGACGGGTCGATTAAGGCATAGTCGAGCAAATCACAAAGGTAGGTCGGAAGGGAAAATATAAAAATGAATGGTAAAAACCCACAAAATGGAGATATGGAGATAACGACGGGCAGAAGTATGTTTTCGGCGATATGTTTTCTTTCCAAACACCCGTGGCCATTACTGTCGCTCGTGTGAAGTCTGGGAAACCCTCAGAAGAAAATCGTGGGAATGATAGAGTGTGACTGGGAACCAAACAAGACAAAACTTTGGGCAATTATCCGTTGAACGAAGTAGAGATCGATCTGAGGTGCAAATTCAACCCAACAAGGAAACCGCCGACAGTAGGGTTAGCACTACAGATGACAGGAGAAATTGTTCGCAGAGAGCCGTAGCAATTGGTGGACCAAGAGCGGAATTCATAAATACTAGTTGAACTTCAGGTTTTAACATTTCTTGAATATTTTCTCCTCACAACTGTTTGGTGTACATCAAATTTGTTCCATCAAATTATTACTGAAAGAAGTTAGCCACTTTGATATAAATCTATATTGATAGTATTTCCATTTATCATTAATTGGTTGTCTTAAAAATTACTTTTTTCCCTCCTCATATGATTGACAAGTATTTATAGAAAAATAGAAGGAATCTCCGTAGACCTTGTAAGGGTCTATTACATCTTAAGGGGCCCTACTTCCAATGAGATAGATAATATGTCTTCGCAAAACTGTGCTAACACTATTACTCGCTCTCATGCGAAGTTGGTGCTCAAAGGCCCTGTGCCTCCTATTTCAAATCTTGAACAACACAAAGACAAAGCTCTTGCTGGTCCATCCAGTAAAGGTGCAAAACTTACAACAAACTTGACTGTAACCGTTTATAGTGTTCTCGATCAATTAAAACGAACTAATGCTCAGATTTCCATCTTTGAGCTGCTTAAAATCTCACCTGCTCACAGGAAAATTCTGGACAAAGCCCTCGCTGAGGAAAATGTTCCTCAAGATCTTGATCTTGAGTGATTTCAATCCATGGTAGGTCACCTGACCTCACTATATCTTATGACTTTTTTTGAAGAAGATGACAACTCGCTGAATCACCCACACAATCAGCCTCTACACATTGAGGTTATGATTCACCAAATACATGTTCGTTGAGTACTCATTAACAACGATGCTAGCCTAAATATTGTCTCTGCTGCTCTTCTTAGACAATTGGATTATTCTGAGGACTCTATTGATCCCCGATGAAAGATTACTATTAAAGCATACGATGAAGTGGAATGAAAGTCACTAGGTCTTGTGGTTTTACCAATTCGCGTCAGTCATGTCGAAAGGGATGTCACCTGTCAGGTGCTTGACATTCTCTTGGCCTACAACATTCTATTGGGATGGCCATGGATACATGAGATGCGCGCTGTGCCATCCACATACCACCAATGCATCAAATTCCCATTTCATGGCTCCGAAGTTACTATTCCTACCACTACTAGCTACACCTGCAATATGCTCAAAGCTACTGAAATTTTCATCCCTGCTAACCGTGAGTCCACTGATTATCACGATTATAAGCTAAAACAAATTGAGTAGTCATTTAAACTAAAAGAAACTGGTATGGGAGAGTACCACATGGAACCAGTGCTATCATTAACATCTCTCCCAAAGTTCCCTTGACATTATGGGAGGCCCTCAGAAGCAAAGAAGCCATTCGTGCTGACACCTCAAACCAAGTTTAATGGCTCTTTTGTCAAGGCTATAGTTCCCTTAGAAGATGAAAGTGAAAACAGAGCCATTGCTGCATGGTTTTACAAAGAAGAGGCTCCAGTGGACCTAACTAAACAAGCTTGAGGAATCACTCCTAAGAAATATGGACCTGGTCTTAGGCTTATGAAGTGATTTGGTTACAAGGGAACTAACCCTATTGGCTGCAATAACAATGGCCTAATTGATCCTATCAAAGAAGGAGCTCAAAGCAACCATGATACAACTGGCCTAGGGTTTAAGAAGGTCCCTTTTCATTTGGGATCAAACCAATTCATCCCCAAACCTAAGATTTCATCTGAAAATGAGTCACAAGCTGAGTCAGATACTCAAGAGGAAGAATTTGATGATGAGGATTCCTACCCTCATCCTATTCCTTATGATCTCGCTAAATTCTTTGCTGAGCCAGATGACTTTTTGCCATGTGTTAGCACTGTGGATGATACTAGTGATTCTTCTGAGGACAATACTGAGCAACTCAAATATCATTCAAAAAAGGGAGAATCTAGTTAGTCATGCCGTATTGAGTATTTGTGTAAGAATCTAGAGGCTGAAGGAGAGTATGTCCCTATCACTGTTGGGGAGTTTTATAGTCTCTCACCATGTAGCACCGGTTCTCATGAATATGAGTTTGACAATCTTTCAGAAGCTACTATTGATAAAGACATTGACCAAGTGCATGTGTATGAAAATTGAATCGAAGTGGGTGAAATGTCCAGGGTTAGGTCACGGGGGTTTGATCAAACTAGTGTCCTAGAGTCGTCAATTCTTGATGTTAGTAGTCTGAGGCATTTGAACACACTTGTGGACGAGGTTGCCATAGGTCTCGAATTGCTGGTCCACGCACTTAATGACTATACTGTGAATGTAATTGAACCAGCCACTCCTCTCTCACTCACACATCCTGAGCTTATAGACTAGAACCCCAATGCATCTAACGAAGTCCCCACATTCCAGAATGACTACGCTCTCGCCTGTTACCTAAACACTATCGAACCTGTAACGTCTTCCACCAATGAGAAAAGTATTAACATGACTGAGGCTGACATCAAATATCTCAGTCATACAATTAAAAAGAAAAAATGCAAGAGGTCCGACGGTGAAAACCACATTGTGGCAATGTTGGATCCCAAAAAAGTAAAAACAAGACATATCCAAGGGTGAAAACCTCTCTGAGGCGCCCGTGGATGAGATATTTGATGTCCTTCCCAGTCACTTTCAGGAGAGATCATCAGTGTTAATAGAGCCGACACAACCAATTAACTTGGGCACAGAAGAACATCCTCATATGATACATTTGGCGCAGTCACTGTCACCTAAAGAGAAAGAACAATTCATTGCATTTTTCAAGAAAAAGAAAATAAATTTTGCCTGGAAATATTCTGACATGCTAGGATTAGATCTTGATCTTATCATGCATCATTTGTCCATAGCACCAGGCATCAAACTAGTTAAACAGAAGCTTCGAAAAATGCACCCTCACGTTGCATTGCTCGTCAAAGCAGAATTGGAGAAACTCCTAAAGGCTGGTTTCATCCGTGCAATTGATTATGCTGAATGGATATCCAATATTGTTCCTATTTCCAAGCACAATAAATCTATCAAGGTTTGTACATACTTCTATGATCTTAACTTGGCATGTCCTAAAGATGACTTTCTGCTCCCTAATATTGATATGATTGTGGACATGATGACTGGCTATGAGATGTACTCACTTATGGATGGTTTTTTTTGGATACAATAAGATAAAAATTGCACTAGAAGATCAGGAGAAAATGGCTTTCACATTTGCATGGGGAACCTTTTGTTGCAATGTGATGCCATTTGGTTTAAAGAATGCTGGTGCTACATATCAGTGAGCTGTTACTACAATTTTTTATGATATGATGCATACAACCATGGAGGACTTTTATGATATGATGCATAGAACCATGGAGGACAATGTCGATGACACCCTGGTCAAAAGCGCTAAACGCAATACTCAGCTACAAGATTTGGGACCGTCCTAGATCGTATGAAAAAATTCAATCTTCGGCTCAATCCTAAGAAATGCGCATTTGGTGTCACATCAGGGAAATTGTTGGGATATATTGTTTCTGCAAAAGGGATTGAAGTAGATCCCAAAAAAGTACAAGCAATAATGGACATGCCACTACCTTGAAATATCAGTTAGATGAGAGGACTACAGGGAAGGCTTCAATCTATTCGCAGGTTTATTTTATAATTGGCAGATAGGTCACAACCCTTCATAAATACCTTACATAAGGGTGTGAAATTCAATTGGAGCCAGGATTGTGAACAAAGCTTAACACAGATCAAACAATATCTTGTCAATCCACCAATCGTTATGCCTCTTATGCATGGGAAGCCTTTACTTTTATACATTTCAGCCACTGAAACATCTTTGGGAATCATGTTGGCTCAGGAAGACAATGACAACAAAGAAAGAGCTATTTATTACTTGAGCCGAACATTGGTCTCTTATGAGAAAAACTACAACATTATTGAGAAATCTTGCTTGGTAGTTGTCTTTGCTTCCCAGAAGTTGAGACACTACATGCTTGCCCACACTACACGGCTTGTGGCTAAAATAGATCCATTAAAGTACTTTCTCAGTAAGGCAGCTCTCACAGGAAGATTGGTTGAATGGGTCATGATACTAAGTGAGTTTGACATCCAATATGTTGAACGCAAAGCTATAAAGGGATAGGAAATTTCAGACCAGCTGGCCGAGGCACCCATACAAAGTCTTCTACCAATGAACATTGATTTCCCAGATGAGTCAATTCTGACACTCACACACCATACAGGGGTTATGTTCTTCGATGGATCCTTCACACAACAAGGATCAAGTGTTGGATTACTCTTCATTACACCATAGAGATACTCATTGCCCAAAGCATACAAGATTATGTTTCCTTGTACAAATAACATTGCTGAATATGAAGCTTTGATCAATGGTATGAAAATTGCAGTTGAATGGAGAGTAGATTAGTTGGACATCTTCGGTGACTCTCAGCTTGTTATCAACCAAGTAAATGATGTGTATCAAACAAAGGATGAGAAACTAATTCCTTAAAAATGCATGGTTGATGACTTGATGAAGTATTTTGCACACATCACCTTCCAACAAGTTCCAAGCGCAGATAATAAAGCGGTTGATGCCATGGCCACTCTGGCCTCCTTGCTACAAATGCCAAAAAATGATCTCTGACATGAGTTCTTGGTGGAAGCGTTATACTACCCAACCTATGACACACCTAATTCCAAGATGATTTGTTCTATTATAGGACAAGAATCATCTCACTACCATCACATCTATTCCTACCTTCGTAATCAAACCATTCTGGAAGGTCTGACCCAGAATGAGAAACGTTACCTAATTTGTAATGCTTCACATTATGTCATTATTGCTGACAATCTGTATAGGAGAGGTCTCGATGGAACACTCCTTAGGTGTTTAGAACCCGACGAGTCCAAACACACACTAATTGACGTTCACAAAGGCATTTGCGAATCTCATTCCAATGGCCTAACACTAGCTCGCAAACTCCTTCATGTTGGTTACTACTTTCCTAAAATGGAGCAAGAAGCTGTTAAGTATGCTAGGTCTTGCAAGCAGTGTCAGCTACATGGGAATCTCATTCATGCTCTAGCCAGAGAGCTGATTCCCTCTACTACAACATTGCCATTTCAACAATGGGCCTTTGACTTCGTGGGGTAGATTCACCCAACCTCTTCCAATGGACATAAGTTCATTATTGCGGCTATAGATTATTTCACGAAATGGGTAGAGGCAGTCCCTCTCATAGTTGTTGATGGCAAAACTGTAGCAATTTTCATCACAAACTACACCATCTGTAGATATGGTGTACCATCCTCAATCATTACTAACAATGGAGGACAGTTCAAGAATAAAGACCTCAAGGAACTGTGCAAGAAATTCAAGATCACACAACATTGGTCTTCCATTTATTACCCCCAGGGTAATGGCCAAGCTGAGGCATCCAATAAGGCGATCCTCAAAATTCTTCATCACACAGTTAGTAAGGGAGAGACTGGCATCTCCAGATCAACCCAGCCTTGTGGGCATATAGGACAAGCATTAGAACTCCAATGGGCACGACTCCTTTTGCATTGGTGTATGGGGCGGATGCTGTACTTCCAATAGAGGTTGAGATTCCTACCTTAAGAATCTCTATGAAAGGCCTTATCATTGATGATGACTATAGGATAGCTCGGCTTCAAGAGCTTGTGTTACTAGATGAACGATGACAAGTGGCATGTGATCATCTACGAGCATATCAAGAAAGAATGGCACGAAGCTACAATCGGAGGATCAGGCCATGTGACTTCTAGCTGGGTGACCTCGTCCTGAGAGAGAACCCTAAGAATCAACAACAATGAATGCAAAAGGGAAAGTTTGAACCAAACTGGCTAGGTTCGCACATCATCACTGTAGTATATGGATCTGGCGCTTATCAACTTTCCACAACTGAAGGAGAAGTGCTTAAAGAGCTTGTCGACACTCTCCACCTGAAGCAATTTTACAGTTGATTTAATCTCAACAAGCTCTCTGTACATATCTATATGTCCTAAAAAATTTGTTACCCTAATGAAAACCTAGCAATAGGTGCCTTGGTAACACCAAAAAAAAAAATTTAAAATAAAAATACAAAAAAATTGAAAAACAAGAAAAGTGCCATTGGTGAAAACCTAGAAATAGGCATCATGGTAGCAAAAAAAGAGAATCTTGCCAAGAAGGTAAAAACCTGGTAAACAAGCACCCCTTGTTCCCAATGCTCCATCTTGCAGTGCATCTTCTGGCTACTCTGTATAGTTGCTTTCACGCTTTCGCTTTCCTACTTTCTTGCTTTCTGCTCATGTATCCATGGATTGAGTCTTGTCACAGATTAGGGGCATCCCCCCTTAGTGTCGCTCTTTTCGAGATTCTCCTCATAGAATCTCCTTCGCGACAGTCACCAGTGGTCCTCACTGCGTCTGCCTACTGTCTCTAGTGTCACTCTTTTTGAGATTCTCCTCATAGAATCTCCTTCGCGACAGTCACCAGTGGTCCTCACTACGTCTACCTATTGTCGCCAATGTCACTCTCTTTTTGAGATTCTCCTCATAGAATCTCTTTCTCAACGGTCACCAGTTGTTTTAGCTGTGTTTGCCTACTATTGCTTGGGTTATGTCTCCAGATTCCTTTATGGAAGATCTCTCTTGCGTTAGTCACCAGTCGCTCTGGCTGCGTCTACCTACTGTCGCTCAGTCCTTCTTAGGTTCTTCATCATGAAGATTCCTCTTTGACCTCAATCACCAATCATTCTGACTGCGTCTGCCTACTGTTGTCACCCTACTGAAGAGATTTCTTTCAAATGTATTCTGGACATTGACACTTGACATCAATCCCAAAACATTGAACTCAAAAATGATATACTTGTTTGGATATGCTGAGCTTTTTCTTTGTTTGCTTTGTTTTTGCTTTATCATATCTCCTCGAGAAACTTGATGATATCATCTTCGACTATAGAAGTAATGACTGGGGGCATGATCTTTTCTTGTCTTTTTGTTTATAGTTTAGTTCCAACAAGTAGATACATTCCTATAAAAGGGGTGTCCACTATAAGAGCCTCCATCTCGTATTGGATGGCCGTGTGTACCTCAACTCCTTTTATATAGATACGTCAATGACATTGGTTCTTCTACTTGTTTGTTGGAGTGAACTCTTCATGCTATAGTACATACTAATACTCGTCCTATTAAGTGAAAATACAGGTCACTGCGAGTATATCTAACACACTTCTGTCTCAGGTTACAAATGCAAGGGTTGTTGCGGATAGTATAAATACTGAGTACTTAGCATAAGATGGATCTCTCGTGTGTTTGGTGTGTCTTTTATGCAAGCAACATTCAGGTCATCCTAGCATCTATGCTTTGATGCTTATGTTAACTTGCTACATTAAAAGGGACAAATGTTCTGGTCATTCTGGCTTCTTGTGCCTCGAATTCTTACATTTAATCCCAACAAACCAATAATGTATGTTATATTCATATTTCCATGATTGCAATGTCAGTGGGAATTATATGACCTATGAGCTTTGTTCTATATTCGGTGATGATTAAATATCGAGGCTCAGTAACTAGACCTAGGGTTGCATTTAACATAGTCTTGCATTGCATACTTCACTTGCATAAGCATGCGATTCAACTACAAATCTACTTGCACCTTCTCTGATGAGGGATTTTTGATCTCTTCAAAGTATCATGTTCTTTCACGAACTGCACAAATGATTGATTAATCACTCTCTTGGCTACTTTGGTTGCTTTGAACCCATTTTTCAGGATCAAATTTGAAATCTGACACACTTAAGTGGCTCAAAATGCATTTTAAATTTTTTTGTGCAACCCAAATCTTTCTGGTACTTTGTGATTCTTGGAATCCTTTCATCTCTACATTCTCCATATTTTTAAAAATCATTTTCAAAATAGTCAACTCAAGTCAACCGTGGCTAAATCTGATCAACTTTTGGTCAAACTTGGTCTTTGCAACTTCGCAATCATTTCAAATCAACCCTGAATCTTCTTTTGATCATTCTGATCTCTTTATATTTATTTTGATCATTCTAATCTCTTTATATTTCTTCTGATCCTTCTAATCTCTTCTATATTCTACTAAACCTTGGATTTCTTCTATATCTTTCATCACTCTCCTTACATCATACTTTTGGTGTGTCATCTTTCAATTTTGCTCTCGAGGGGGTAGGATGATTACATCATTGAACTAAATTTCAACTCATTTTGAGTCTCATTACTTGGGGCATCTGGTTCCCATTTTATGTCCTTCTCACTTGGGGCATCTCATTACTCGGGGCATCTTGTCCCCCTCTTTCTGGCATCCTTGTCATCTACTTCATCTTTTCATCATTTGATCACATCTTATAACATTTCTGATCTGAGTCTTATGGACAGGTATCGGGACAGTCTAAACCCTAACTCCTAAGGATCAAGCCTCATTCTAGGGATGATTCTGTGACTCATAATTAGATCTTATCAACTTAGGTATCTAGGTGTTCTACTGGGATCCCTTAGGATTAAGCTTTGTGCTGGAGATGATCCTTAAAAGCTTATCTATTTCAACTTAGGTATCTAAGTGTTCTACCTGGATTCCTTAGGATTAAGCTTCATGCTGGAGATGATCCTTAAAAGCTTATCTGTTTCAATTTAGGTATCTAGGTATTCTGCTTGGATTCCTTGGGATTAAGCTCTGTTCTAGAGATAGTCCTTAAAAGCTCATCAATTGGTCTCCGTAGAATCAATTTTGAAACCAATCTCTTTTTTTTGATCTACGCATCATACTTTCTAATTTTCTTTGAATTGAATGTGTTGCTTGCACATTCATTCAAAGAGGGGCAAAATGTAATACCCTAAAATTGGCTCATTGCCATGATACCAATTCTGGTCTATTTTGATCATTGCTAAAGTCCTATTTCATTAGACACTCTTGATCTAACTCACTACTTGACTTAATTGTCAGATGCAGAAGACCCTAATTTGCATTCATCACATTTCTTATTTAATTCCTATAGTACGTACTCATATTAGTCGCATGAAACCTACTTGATTTAATTATAATTTAATTTAAAAGTATTTATACTTTATTAAATTAAATTATCTCCTAAGACTAATGTACTATGGGATTAAATTTATTTAATTTAATAAATGTGCCTATTTTAATTAATTAAACAAAATTATTTAATTAAATGGAGCACTTACTTCTAATTAATTAAACAAAGTTATTTAATTAAATGGGAAGCCATTCCTAATTAATTAAATGAAGTTATTTAATTAAATAATTTAATTAAATAGAAAAGGTAATTATGAGAGTATATCTCATTTTATTAAATTAAATATCTCACCAAAATCTCTCTTCAGTTCAAAAAGGGAAATTTCTAGTTCACTATTGATCAAAAAGGAATTAAATCAGTTAACTCCTTATTCTACTCAAATTAAATCAGTTAAATCCCTTTTATTTGGGAACCTTCCTTTATGACTGAACTTCATCTTCAATCCTGATCATTGATTGAAATCAATCTCAACTGTTGATGGATTCCATGAAAGTCTATTTAAGAGACCCTCATCTCTTCATTTTGAGGGAGGATGAATTAGAATTTGCATTGAATTGCTATTGAAATTCATACTCACATTTGCTCACATTTTTGCATACATTTTGCATCCTTAGCTTAATTTCATTTAGCTTAATATGCATAGGTTAATCTAGTTTTGTTTCAATTGTTCCTAGATTAGAATGCATTTCTCATTTTAGGTTAATCTGCACAATCATATAGATTAATTTCATTTCTTAAATCCTTCATTCTTAGAGGGTCTGGTTGCTTAACACCTCAAATCTGAGGATATCTAACAAGCAATTCCCTTTAGATAGAAGGCAACAGGTCGCCTTGCCGGCTGATTTTCGAATGAACAATCCAATGTTCATTCCGGGATGAATCCGCATACAATGACCATGTTGAAGTGTGTGTGTTAGCATAGGCCGCATATTCACACATACATCTATCTCCCAAGGAGGGAAAACCAATGAGTGAATTTTTTCAAGTGTAAGATTTTGGAGGGAAGTGTGAGTTTCATTTTGTTGATTTTCTATCTCCCAAACTGTAAGGTTACATTTTGAACCTTCTAGAGCTACGAAGTGTAACATAGAGTAGATTTCATGCTTGAATAGCACATTAGGGTTAATAACAACATATTTCATGGAGGAATTTTGCACTTCGGGGAAAAGATTCCTATTTGTAGATAGAAGAGGTAGAATGGAGACTAAGATATGACATTGTTGTGGAGATCAAAGGTGAACCACAACTAAAAGAAGGTATTGTATATAGTATTATATACTCTAATTTGGTCCATTGTGAATCGGTCTCTTAATCTTGTTACTTTACTGCAATAACTTCTGTCTTTTGTCATATAAATCAAACACCCTTTGTATAATTATACTCACACAATGAATACAAAGATCATATCATTTCTTTCAACCCACTTAAAATACACTGCTCAGTCCAAATTAAAAAGTAAAAATTGCCATCTTGTTGATGAGATTTAACTATTTATAAATACAACTTTAACAATTATAGTATGGGGAAAATTGTCTGCTCGTGTTGCACAACCATTCAATTAAATTGGTAGGTGTATTGATTCTTTCTAAGTTTTGAAAGGGGTGACATCTTTTATTTATAGGCATTTCCCCAACCCTATTTTCTAAAGTGGAATGCTTGTGGGCTTTTTCTAGATGGGGATGGTTGGATTTCTCCATATGTTTTCAAAGGTCTCTTCTCGGCCTCGAAAAATAAGGGACAACTTGGGGATGTTTCCAATGTGTTACCATGCACCCAAAATACCCTAGGTATGGACTACAGAGAGAATTGCCTGGGATGCATACCTAGAATATAGTATTTTCTTCCATGCACAACTTTTATAGAAATTTGTATAAAAATCTTGCTATACATTTTTATTATTATAACTAAGTGTTGGATATTGACCGAGTCAGTTAGACATAGGGGTGGTAAAGTTGAATTGTTGAACTAGGTACTTTAGAAAGCATTCAAAGCTTGTATTCTTATTGTTGTAAACTTTTCTCATGTTGGGTTTTGTTTGTAGCATAGACTGATACATTGTTTGAGGCACTTAGGAAAGTTTCCCTCATGAAATAAATTTACAATTTTAAACCTAGAAAAACTCATATGCACTACATTTATACACTTTAGTTTATGTAATTTTGATGTTCTAGTCTGTAGGTTTGATGCCTTGCAAATGTTGAATGCATCAAAAGGCAAAAACCTAGTTGATGTGGGAGACTCCATCCGTAACCGATGGAAATATATGCTTTGTCTTTTGAGGGTAGATGTGTCATTTGGTGAAAAACATGCACACCAAAATGATGCATATTTCCTTCAGCATTTTATATAGGTACTTTGTGATTTTTAATTTCCTTATAATAATTTTGAAACCAAAAACTCTTGAATGAGATATAGTAGTTTTAGCATGGGCATTGTTTACAGAGATACAATTGTTCCATAGAATTTCCATGGGCTCTATTCTTGGCCTAGCCAAACTAGAATACTGGTAGAGAGACATTCTAAATTGATGTGATTTATCAACAATCATAGCATTGGAGAGATGCATACATTTTGATTTTCAATAGTTGGCACTGATGGACTCATCCAAAATCTCATAATGGGTACATATGTTGCTTTGTTTTTTCTTTTTTCATTCTTCTTGTCATAGCATTGTATATTTTAGAGCATGTAAGGGGTTGACAACTCCTTGTTTTCCATTTTTTTGAGAAATTTATATTTAAACTACATAGAGGGTTAGCAGCTTCTCCTCCATTATTGTTGAAATGTTTTATACTTTGAAAAATAATTTGATTTATATATATGAAGTTTTCATAGATATCTCTAAATTTGACCGTGCAACTAATGCCTTTCGATTCCTTAATTTTTGTTTCAAGTAAAACATGATCCAAAGTTCAGACTATCTATAAGATCAATAGCTCCATTTTCCTTATTATAGTTGTATATATAAGACTAGTATCTCCTTCTTCTTCATTTTCTTGGAACAATCTACATAATAAAACCATTATAGGGCTATTAGTTTTCTCATTTTTTCTTTGATACATACAAACTTGAAAACTTAAAGAAGGGAAATGTTGAATCCAAATTATGAACCACACAAAGGATTATAATGTCTATGATGTTAATGTGCCATGGTTTTAAATTCAATTGTTAAAATTTATTTGCATCAATATTTTGAACCACACTCCAGAATCTATCATCATTTTGAACTACACTCCATAATCCATCATCAAAGGTCCTAAATAGAGTCTCAACAGGTCTATTAAAAAACTAAAATATTGATGTATTGATATGGTGGGCTTTATTTTTAAGTGGATTAAGTATTTCAAGGAAGGGGGATAAGTCATCCCTTATATGGAAGAGCATGTTGCTTTTGAGAATGCAATGTTGACATGGATCAAATAGATGTTTAACAGTCACCACGAAACCAAAAAAGGACTTAGAAAAACTCAAAAAATAGCATGATCTACACAATGACTAAGACACCAATCATAGAAAGGGAAACATTTGGTTGCCATTGCCAATTAACAATGTCATTAGGAATTACAACACAACCATTGCTTAAAGGTATCAGCCTTGATCTCCAAAGTGATGTGACCATAACATCCTCTTGCCTTAGCCACAACCTTCAAATTCTTCAATTCCAATGCTTCCCATGCCTCTTGGAAGTTCACACTAGGAATGGTTGTCTAAATTCCATTCCAATCACCAAAAGAACTTATTTCTAAATAGTCCAATAAACATTAACAACCATATGGAGGCCTAATCTTTATTTTTTTCTTACAAAGCATTCTCCCAATCATATGATTGATTCTATGGATTGTGTCAATTCAATAGGAAATGTGAGGTAGTCCAAAATAACCCATCTTTTTATGTTCATTTATAGATAGTCAATGCTTGACTCCTTGATGGCCTCAATTACTTCTGCAAATCACCCAGTGAAAATAGTGGCAATTCTATTCTTGTAAGGCCTCCGCATGCCATCTCCCCTTAAACTGAATGAAAAAAATAGAGTTTGCATTGCTCAAACCATCCAATATGATGATAAACTAATTGCGAAGCATTGTGATAAGAAATCTAATTTGTTTTCATTTAAAGTATGTCATCTCTCCTAAAACAAGTCAAAAAAATTGAGGTATTGTTGTTCAAACCAACCAATATGATGATAAACCAATCATGGAATGTTGTGATAATAATAATTTCTTTTGAGCATAAGATTCCTTTTGTGGTGTCAAGTTTCTAACTAAAATGATTTCATAGTTGTGGCCTTAATGACTTATGAGAGAGAATGTGAGAAATTGGATTAATATCCAATAATAGTGTATATGTATCATCATGGAAAATTATGCAATAAGATATTTATATGATAAGTTGTCATATCATAAAGGCTGGGAAAGACCTTTTACATCCTTGTCAAAGTGTGAAGGAGGTAAGATCAAACATTGATTTTTTTTGAGAGGACATATTCTTCAAAACATCAATAGCCCAATCAAAAAGATCATGTGTGGGATGTTTAGATTGATCCACACTTGTTGAAGAATGTTGTTCATCATCTAGCTTTGAAATATTTTGATTTTAAACATGTTTATTATAATAAGAGAAACCTTGTGTGTGTATTTAACTAGGATGTCATATGATTTGAGTTACCAAGAAGAAAAACACAAGCTAGTGCTTAATAATTTGACTTGACATGGAAATTTGAATTTTATGCATGTGATAGATTATCTAACCAAAGTCTTATGACACTATGAAAAAATAGATGTATCAGTTGAGAAAAAAAATGTGCAAGGGCACAACATTAGTTGGCTGTCCTAACTTGGAAAAAAGGCAACATTGGACTTGACTTATATCATCTTGATAAACAAGAGAGCTTGAACTTGGAAAATAGATTATTAATAAAACAATGTAATACATCTAGGGCTTAGAATGTTGTGAGATGTACCATTAAGAATGAAACTATAAGGCAAGATTTGATGGATTAATTGACATTGACTTAAAATCACCAAATTGATTTGGAAAAAAATAATATAAGGTTAGACTACATATTCTTTAAGATGTGGAATAATTAAAAAAGTTGAGAAATAAGTTCAAGATATGGTCTGTTATGAAAATTTCAATTATTGTAGTATATAGAATTGATATTATTATTACTAAGAAGTATAGTTACACATGTATTGTTACTTGCCTTTGTACATCTGAATATATATATGGAATTTATGATTCCTTCAACAAATAAATTAATAGAGAATATCAGTTGAACAAATGACACACCTTTAATTATCCATGTTTGAGGTGTTGTTTTCCAACAAAGATATCATGCAAGTGGTAAGTAGCATAATATACAGAATTGATTTTATTATTATTGAGAAGTATAGGTACATAAAATGCAAAATAGTTGAATTGTGTCAGGGTCATCTTTTACAATTAATTCTCGAACATAAATAGTTTTATTAGTTAGAGGTAGTACCCACCCTCATTTCCTCGAGTCTGTTGATTGATTTTTTAAGAAATAAATTAGAGGTCAAGTTCTGAGCAATGCATTATATCCTTTTGAAAGGAACACTTAAGATTGCACTTTTGGAATTGAAGGAATTGTGTGATCCGGATATTTGGTGGAATTTGCTTCCTTGTTAGCTTGATTGTCATTGTTTTCGTGTGATTTCTTCTCCTTAGCAGAGTTTATAATAGTTTTTTGATCATTCCCTTTGAAGTAGCTTGGGACTTAATTTTTCACTCATGGATTCTACTAACACTATATTACTTTCCCGGCTGACTGTTTACTTGTGATCACCTAGTACAATTACAAATGTATAAAAACATGTGGGTTTGATGAGTTTCCTAGGTTTGTAATTTGTCTTTCATGAAATTTCTTACTTTAGTGTTTCTCCTTTTGATACTGATCCTGATCTGGGTTTGGGGATCTTGTCTATGTGGTTACGCTATTTTTTTGGGGGGTTTGCTTATATATGTGTGTATGTATGTATATATGAATCCAATGTGTTCATCTACTCTAATAAATGCTAATCAATTTTTATTGATAGAAAAAATAAACACAGGGAACCCTCAAACATCAAATTATCAAGATGTTGCATCAATTCCAAAAGGTTGGTATAATGTGACAACAAATGCAACTACCAAATATATAACAATAATAAATTATTAACATCACAATATTTGAATGATAAGTTTATATTTGATATGGTACCAAGGAATATCAAATACCTTAAATTATAAATAATATTCTGGTCCGATTTATCTTAGATCCCTACTGGTACGTAAAAATCATTTCTAGCCAAATTGGAGAACCTTGTCAAGACCTGCAGGTGGACTAGGTCAGTACCTGTATCTAGTGCAAATGAGAACTTTAGACCTTAGCTCTTTTTTTAGGTGACCTGCTTAAGTTTGAAGTCCTAGAATAGTACTTTGGGGTAAAAGAAATCTACATACATGCTTCACATAAGCCATATTTGTTAGTGTCATGAACTGAATTACATGCTTTCAAATAAAGAATAGAAATCCAATATTAAATTAAAACCACAAGACCATATACCTATATGTATACTTTGACATCGTAAGTTACTTTAAGATCTAATTGTTTAGGCTAAAAACATTTTTGATGTGCATGTTCGAAGAAAATCCAAAACTTTCATTTAGATTTAAGCACTTGCAATGGCATTCTCATTGTGCAAAATTTGAAGCATATAAAATCCTTATCGTGTCTTCTTGAGTGCTCCTTGTGACTCATTCTTATGAAAATATGGTCTTCTACTTCTTCCCTGGTGGGGTAAAACATATCCTAATGTTCATGTTGCTCTGTTTTGAAGGTCTGGAAATATGTGGAGTCTTTATTCCACATGAAAAGTGAAAGTAATTACATTATGGAAGCTCTCTATTTTTCCTAGTCAAGGGTTTCACAATTATGTTCAAACTTAGTTTTCTTTGCTAATCCTTAATCAAATCAAATGCTTCCAAGACCAGTTTGGAAGGGATTCAACATCCTAACATGTCTTATGAATGAAATCTTAAAATATAAGCAAGAAACTACCAATAAACCTATTGTTAAGGTTATATGTGCAAAGGGTGGAAGAAAATAGTAAAAACTATCTCAGACTATAACAAACCAGTGATATATGGTTTAGGGTTATGACATGTTCAAACTTTAGATAATGATGTTTTTAGGGGAGATATGGACTAAGTAATGTGTTAGGGGGAAGTCTCCCATGTGTCCTATGGTCTAGAAGGAAAGAGGTACACATTTTGGGTTTGACTAAGTGACTATACCAATAGTGTCAAGTGACAATCATAGTACAAAAGTAAGTTTAATGTTAGATAACTCAAGTAGGAGTTAATATTGGGTTAGAAGGGTGTGTTGTGATGTTTAGTGTGTGTTGAGCATGTCTATGATTGTGGAAACAAGTGAGCATCTAAAGTAAGGGATAGTATTTGTTAATGTGTATGTTGCATTATGGAAACAACCATGACAGTCACCATTCACATATTTTTACAAGTAAGAAAAGGATTTGTTGATGTTTTAAAGAGTGTTATGAGGGATGTGAGAAGTGCATTAGATATGAGGGTACTAGTGGAAGGTTTGTATGCAAACATGGGTCATAAGGATAGTGCATGAAGAGTATGCAAATAGATTGAGAAGGCAATCAAAGATTGTGTATGTGATCTGACTTGGGATGTTAGTCAGAGTTAGAAAATGGATCAGCATTTGGATTGATTAAGTGTTTTTTTTTTGAAGTATTAAGGATTGGGAGAGTGGACCAAAGTTTTGTTTGACCTTGGAAGATCACTTGGGTTGCTATTGAACCCTTATTCTATGTCCATGACCCTATACCGAGTCTTGCAAAACAAAATTGTCTAGGATTGAGGTGCTCCTACACCATGCATGCAACAATATTATATACTCACATCTAGAGAACTTTCTAGATTAATTGGAGTTTGTAAGGCTCGTATCATACAACAGTGCATGTTATTGATTGTGATTTATTTATGGATTCAACTGTGTAAGAATTTTCACATTAACTTTTCAGGTCATAGTCCACGATCGATCATAAAAGGAAAAGTGCATTAGATAGCTCTCTAATGTTAGTTGAGAGGTGGGATTGAATATATTTATTTAATAAATGGCATAAACATTTAAGAGAAATCTGCTAGCTATCTACTTCTTGATGTGGATGATTGGAGCCTTGATAGTCAAATTCTATTTAGAAAGAAACAAAACATTTAGCTTTGTTTTTGGAACACTCTAGCCAAAGACCATTCTCCATGCTGAAGGCACATGACATAAGTTCTAATGCTAGTAAATATGGAACTTTCTTAGCAACTGAATCTGAAAGATTTGCCATAGTCAAACTGGCTGCTGGATCTTCTACTCCTCAAACTATTATTTTGAGTACTGTCTCTGGTAATTCTAACTCTGCTACTGGATAAGGATGTTGGTCTTTATCTTCATAAGTTGGGTCTCATTCTTTTATTATATGATGCATTTGTACCTATCTCTACTTCAACTACCCTTAAGCTACTAGCTTTGCCACTGTGGCATCTTTTCACTTGATAGACACCTATCACTATTCAAGCTTTTTGTCTCTTCACCCTAAGTGCTAGGACACTACCTTCACTCCTCCTAGAATTTACTCACACATTATCCTACATCTCTGATCCATTCCCTAAAACACTATCCTACCAATAAATGATCAATGCTTTTGTTCTTGTCTTATGATAATAGTTGCATTTTTAAGTGTTTCAATCAACATATTTTCCCTACCCTAGGACTCCTAATCCTATTAATGGTTTTAGACACCTTAGACACTTTTTTCATTATTCTTCTCAAGGCCTTCATGGCCATTCCTTTTCTTAAATCTGATGGACAGAGTCTAAACCTTTAAACTGTTATAGTCAACTTTCTCTATGATTTATCACAGTTTCTTCTATGGTTCCAAACACGTACCAAATTTCTGCATGGTATATTGCAAACCTTCAAAACATAAACTATAATACATTTCTTTCAATATCTGATACATTTGAGGGTTTATTACATTTGTAACATAAAAGAGACTACATTTTTTTGTGTCCTCAAAATACCTTAGTAGAGGGTTTCCACAGTTCAAATTCAAACTTAATTTTCTTACCCAGTACTGATTAGAATAAATTGCTTCAAAATTCAAAATCAAGGAAATTCAGTGCCCATCATCAACCATTAATGGATCTTTAAAACATTAAAAACTATATTGTGGAAAAAGATACTATAAGTAATTGTTCAAACTGTCAATTTAAAATGTGCAAAGAAACTTTCAACTTTTATTGATATTAATCTTCTTACCCTAACTGAGTCCCCATGTTTAGGCTTACACACCTTGATAATATTTTCCAAAGCCTTAAAAGGCTGATACCACCTACCAAAAATAGTTAACTACTTGATAAACCTTTAAAATTAATTGCAACTCCTTCAAAACTGACTATTTATATTTGCTGACAGGCTTAATCACCTAGCTATCTATTGATTAAATAGAGAATGAAAGGTTGTCTAGTTGACAAATAGGTTGCCAACTTGACAAATAATCTTCATTTAACCATCATCACAAGGTTTGTATCCTTAGACCTATGAGGTTAGGCATTAATCTCTCAAATCATGCTTGAGCTTTGTTAGTGTAAGATTAGATTCATGGTTTGATAATGCTAGTTTAGTTTTTTGATAAGTATTTGGAATAATATCTGCTCTTTTATTTGAATGTTGTTTTGTAAAATGTTGAATTACCTGATCAGATTAATATCCTATGATAAATACAATTGAAGACTACTATTTTTTTGTTTTGTGTTTTATGATAGAGGTAAAAAAATTTTGTTATGTTTGTCTTTGTTCTAAGAGGGATGATCTTTGAATTTATCTATGACATTTGAGGTGATGAATGTCACCAACTCTAATTGTATATGATGTAAAATATATGTTTGATTACTATTTTGAAATGCAGAGAACTCTACCTTTCATTAGATTTTTATCCCTTTAGATTTTGCATGGCAAATAGATCTACCAAACACACTACCTAGCCACAAGATCAAGCCTCCATAGAAAAATTGCTTAAAAAATTAAATTCATTCACAATTATCAGATTCAAGACAAAAGATCAGTACTTTTACTCAACTATTTCTTCCATGTAATAATAATCTCAAATATATCCCCAATTGAAAGAGAAATATTTGAGATCACAATAGATTTCCCATCCACAATGGCTCCCATAATTGTGTTTATTTTGTCCTCCCTATTACTGCTAAGAGAAATAATAACTTTAGGGGTGGAATGATTAAAAGATCCTAATCCCAAAATTGTAATCTTCTTAAAAACCCATCCCTTCCTAATTGCAAACTTCCCCATTTGAACTTTTGATCTAGGCTGGAGAACTCCCTCTTCAACATTTTCATGGAACTTCACAAATCTCGACTTACCACTCTTCATCTTCATTTCCAAATCATATCCGTTGTCCAAATATAGCTCCCCATATGCTTCCATCCTGCTGCCCATTGCAACCACCAAACTGAATGGGGCTTTTCTTGCTTCTCTAGTTGTCATAGCCATTTCTTGCATGGGCAATATAGTCCCCTCATATACATGAACATTGATGATATTTAATGGAGATTGAAGTGTTACATATGCACCACTCTCCAATGTTATTAAATTTGAAACATTGTATAGATTGTACCATGTGCCTTTTGGAAAATAAGCATCCACATTCCTTGCCACTTCTTTTTAAATAGGGGACACAAGAACTCCTTTTCACAATAGATATTGTGTGTTGATCCTCAATGTCTTAGTATTGCTAGGGAATGTAAATAATAGAGGCCTTGCAATTGGAGATCCTTTGCTATGGGCTTCAAAAGAGAATGTGTATATGTATGGAAGAAGATGATATGTCAAACCTAATGCCTTCTTAACAGATTTTGTGACTGACTTCCATAAGTAGAGCTCTTGACAAATTGTACCTATTGCAGAATGATCTCTAGCAAAAGGATAAAATGCACCAAGTTGAATCCATCTATTTTAGAGTTCTTCTATTGTGTCTTGTACAAAGCCACATATATCGACACCCACCATGGGGATTCCAAACAATCGAAAGTTTAGAATTGTCGGTATGGAGTACTAGAGATCATCCCATGTTGTGGCATTGTCCCCTAAAAAGGTCTGAAAAATGATGAAAGACGAGGGTTAAAAAGAAGCTAGGATGTAGCTGGATTGAAGTTAATAAACATTTATATGTTTTTTTTGCAGGGGGAAAATCTATTCCACAGATGGATACGATTAATGTAGAATTGGAGAGATTGTCTAGACTAATGAAGGAATCAGGATACATGTCTGACATGAGATTCTCCTTGAGTGATAAAGAGGAGGAATAGAAGAAAATAATCTCTATCATCATAGTGAGATGTTGGCCATTACATATGGGCTCATCAATACATCCTCTAAGACACCAATTTGAATAATGAAGAACCTTCAAGTGTGTGGTGACTACCACTCTACCACCAAATTCATTTCCAAGATTGTAGAACGAGAAATAATAGTGAGGGATGCAAGTCATTTCCTTCATTTCAAGAATGGACATTGTTCTTGTAATGATTATTGGTAATGCATAATAAGGGTGCAAATTACGAGAGCCTTGCACTAATCAAGTACAATAGTAGAGTGCTATACATTCTGAGCCTAGGTGAGGTTTAAGGAGAGATTTACAAAATGACAAGGAAATTTCCAATACTCAAAACATGAATTCTAGTACATTGATCAATATTTTATCTTGCAACTTCAACAACAGAAACAAAGTCTTAAGGGGTAAGATAGTGTTATATATATTAAATCTCAGTGTATTGTCGATGTAGAAGGTTTTTCATAATACTTTTTGTGATACACTAAAATATTCGATGGAATAATTTCATCTTAATTATTTTATACATGTGAAATAATTACATTTTTGTTTGTTTGGGTCATTGGATTTAGGCAATATTCCTTTATTTTGCCTATAAATGTATATGGATTATTTTGTAGTTTGGAGTACTTGTTGAAATTAAAAGTGAGCTGAATATAGAGACCATCCAGAGATTTTATTCTAGACACACCTATAAATGTTAGTCCTTTCCTCTCTATTTCACCAATCCATATATATTTATAGTTCTATCTCTTCATCTCCTCCTCCTCTCTCTTCTTCCTAGTTATTTCCTTCCTATTGGCTCAATATGCTGTAAAAAGAAATAAAGCACACACAAATTGGTAGCACTAAACTATAAATTTAATCACGCAACTAGATGAACAAAATAATGAAATTAGAGGATTGTGATGTGAGAATGTTTGTGCAGAACTTGCAGTTTCTTGGAAAGAAGCATATGAATAAATAAATTGATTGTAAAATGTGTGTAGATGTATTAATAAATGATTGTTAACTGATCCTTCATAAAAAAACACTATTCCCTAATGGAGAGTAATCAGCCATATCAAACACTCCCATTAAACAAAATAAATTCTCAAGTAGGCGAGAATAGATTTGTGAGGGAGAGGATAAAAGTATGTGAAAGGTTTTCTTTCTTCTACTTTGCAAAGGAATATGCCCAAGTATTGGTCTTGATGGAGGTTGTGATAGCTTTGCCTCTATCATATTATTATTTCTACTCCTAAAAGAATTTGCAAAGAGCAAAAGGGCAAGCACTGCAACTGCTTGAATACTAATAGAAATTAATTCTAACATTGTTGTTGATCTACTCTCCCACCAAAGCATACTTCACATTTAATAGGGAGCTTCTTAGCGTGTTCCTACAATTATTTGCATAGGTTACTCTACCTTAACAATAATCTATGTTGAGATAATTATTTTATAAATAAACAAGAGCTCTGTAGAGCTATAGTCCTATCTTATATAATGAAGGAGAAACATAAAAACATATTAATAGTTATATGAAAACAATAAAATTTGATAAAGACATTTGTAATGTTTAGAGCAATGTTGATTTTTTTAGTTGCTGATTTGAAATGGAAGAAAAATGAAACATGCGTTAGAATATCATGAAGTCATGTACTTATCTAAGATATAAAAATGCAATTGTTTTTTTTTTCAAATATTAGTATCGTGTGTTGTATGCACTAATTAATCAAAAACTAAGGCAATTATAAATACTTAAATGAAAACTCATCCTTAAAAAATTATGAAATGAGTCCAATACAATGATTTTTTATTTTCAAGCCATGTTGACTTCATAAAAGTGATCACAAACAAGACCATCACATATAATAACTTAGTATAATTTATCCAATAGAAGTAATAATATATGAACTTCCAAAAATAATATCGAATTGGACATCAACCAACATCAAAGGTATATTCAAGTAAAACATCATTTAAAATAGAGGGAGAAAAGATCTATTTTAAATGTATGGCCTTGTTAGGACCTTGACCATAGATGGTGCTTTCATCATATCAATGCACATTATGGAAAGAAAGATCCAACTTCTAAAAAGAATGATGGAAGGTTTAACTTGAGACAATGTTTAACCAATATTGCTATGATTTTGTTCTCTATAAGAAGGTTGGACATTTGAAATACTATTTTCATTTTATTAGAGTTATGCTTTAGAGTAAAATTTAGAAATATGGGGAATGGTATTTCAATTGTTGAGGAGGCAATCGTACTGATAAATTAGATATGCTCAATTAAATCCTTCAACTTTAGTTTTGGTGGTTAGATCTTGATTTATGATGATGTGCATGGATATGGTGAAATATTTATTTAGGTGATAGTAATTATTAAAGCCCTATAATTGGATAGATAAATACATAAAAGAGAAGTTAAGTAAAACATCATCCAGAGTAGAGATTGAAAGAATGTGCTTTTGAATATAAGTCATTGCCACAACCCTAACCATGGACTAGTCTTTTATCATATCCATACACAAGAAGTAGTGAGATTCAACCTCTAAAAAGAAATCCAAAGAATTTGAATCAATGTAAGTTCGTTATGATTACCTCCTCTATCAATATAGAACAATTGAAATCCATTTCCAAAATTTTAAAATTATACTATATAATTTTAATTCAATACAAGTTAATTTAAGAAAATTTCAACAATTTTTCAAGCTTTAAATATCCACCTCTTATAAAATAATAGTTTAGTAGAATTTATATGAGAACTATTTATTAACTTTCATTGTAGATTATGAATACATTGTTTCTAATATCCAATTTTTAAGTTTTTCCCAACTTTAAATCAATTCTGCCTGATAAAAAATTAAAAATTATTTACCACTCTTGTGATATCAATGAAACGTTGAATTATTATTGATTACTTGATCATAAATATTGACTAATGTTTAAATAGAAAATCTTCCACATAATTTAAATTATATTGGTCTTGTAAAAATTTAAGGAAATAAACTTTTTTGGCGTAATTATATGTGATATAATTTTTTTTACATCATTGAATTGGAGAGTGCATTGTTAGCTGTAGATTCGAGGCTTTCATGTCTCCATGAAAGCAGCACCCAGGTATTCAATTTAGCAGCCTTCCTCTGAATCACAAACTACTGTCAGTATCTTATTTTAAGATTGTAATGTTGTTTAGATGTTTGGCTTAAGAGAAAAGATTGTTAGAATGTGGATACAGCTACGCTGTACTTTCATAACATGAGAATCAAAGATTATTTAAGAAATGAAATAACATCCAGGAATTCAATATCCCAACTATTGCTCCATTTTTATAACTAATCACTTCCTTAAACACAAGGGGCCTACTCTTATTTTTAGCTTATCTGAAACAGCATTCTAATGCAATATTGATCATAAACGTGCCTGAAACAGCCAATCCATTCCATCCACTCAAGGCATTAACACATTCTATAATTGCTAGAGATCATTTTCTTTGTTTTAGAAATACTTGCTCTCAGTGTAGAAGAGGACATCAATAATGGTAAGAGATCTTCCAGATATTGTTAATATCAGATCGATTGCTTTTAATACTTCAATCTGTACCACGATGAAAATGTCCCCTACACAATACGATTTCCACTTCATTTGTGCAGTTTGAGCCGTCACTTCAGTTTGGGCATCTTACTCCATTACGAATCCTGCGCATAACACAGTGGTTTGGCTCTGCGCAACATTTTTGTCGTCACTTTAACCATCTTAACTTTCACGACACCGATTTCTGCGTAAGACTGCCGAGAAATCCAAACAATCCGGTCAAGGATTCCCAAGGAGTGAAGCGAATCAGCTTAACAAGGATACCACGCAGGTTCTGCATGTCCTAATGTGAGAATGTCTAAATGCGTAGAAAAGATCTATACAAACTTGTCTTAATTCTTGTGAGATATTGGCTCAATTATGTTTAGACTTTTAAAAAGACAAAATTCTCAAAAAATCCCTGATTCTTGTCAAATATTAGTAGTATTCGTGCAGTCTTGTTTCAGTCCATAAATCCCTAATCCATGGTATGATTAGAGGAGTATTTTCTATCTACCTACTGTTTATGGAGCGTCATAGTTTGAACATGGTGTCAAAGCCAAGTGTGCAGTGAAGAAACCATGAGGGTAAACCTATGGATTGGAAAAATCTACAACATTAAATAGAGGTTTTCTATCAGTGAACAGATTCAGATTATTTAGAAATGGCTTGCCAAAATGGTGAATAAATTAGGATGGCAGAGCAAACTTCAACTTATGGAAGGTGAGATGAACATTTTGGTCTTGGGAGCAGATCTGTAGAAGATTGTTAATGGGACTGAGTTTATACCCATTAATAGAAATGTAGCAACCAAGTGGAAGCATAGAGATGGAAAAGCATTACCCTAATCTTGCTCGATCTAAATGATACACAACTGCTACAACATAAACAGTGTGAAACCTTAGAGGAGGTTTGGGATCTATTGTGTCAATTTTCAAATGTTAAAGATAAAGGACCCACCACAAGGTTGTATATGCAAAGAAAATTTTGTTCATCTACGAGTGACTTATGAAGAATCAATGTAATTGCATTTAAACAACTTCAAAATGTTGTTAAGTCAATTGGCTGCAGTTGGTTCTCCAATCTCAGAATAGGGTAGTGTTATGACCCACACTTTTGAAAGCATGGTTATCTCTCTTGGCACTGAAAACATTACTGCATTTTCTTCATTGCATGCAGTATCTTCCATCAGAGTTGTTGTTGCATTATTAGCATTGTTCTCTCTCTTATATATATATATATATATATAGTATGTCCTTCTCTCACTATTTATACACACACAAAGATACAAAATTTAGCCCCCTTTACTTTGGCACTGATATATTGGAGAAACTAGAAGCATATCAACAGATTCTAATTGTTCTTCAGTGTTAAAAGGTTTTGTGGTTTTGAGGGCGATGTGAGTTATTTTGAATGTTGAGGGTTGTATCGGTGCATTGGAGAAAACTTTAAAAAATAAAAGCTTGGATTCGTTGATTTGAGACATTCAAAGTGAATTGTGATTAAAGAGAACTGCTATGCCTAAATTTTATTGACATCGTGTTATAAATTTCATTCGTGGTGTTTTATATTAAGAGGACTGCTGTCATTTTTGTGTTAATTTCTTTGAAAGATTCCTTAAGATTGCATTGAAAATAGTCATGCACAAACATTTAGTCAAAAGGTTGAAAATTTGGTATAATTGTTGGCAGCACAAGGAAACATAGGAAGAGATTTATTAATGAGGAATGATAGTCTATAAATGCGTTCGAAGATGGTAAATTAAAAAGTCATGCTTTGGTAGAACTTTTGTCAGCTAAAGTGTCACCTTTCAGTTTCAATTCATATTTTTAGAATCAAAGAACATTTGGAGGTACTTGTGAGATGATGCACAATATGTCTACTTTGCATTTGCCTTTTACTAGCTTATACTAGTGTCAAAGGAGGAGGTGGGTCAATCCTTTAATCTTGGACTTTTTTCAGTTTTCAATTTTTTGTATGCCATCTTGTTGTCATCTCTTTGAATGTGTTACATGGGATATCTATTGACTTCACATTGAAATGTTTCTTTACCATCATTAAATCTTTGCATGGATTTTATTTATGGCTTCAATTTGAATCTTGTTGATTTTTACTCCAACCACATTCAATACTAGCATGCATCCTACCAATTTATTGTCATCAAGTGTAAAAGATTTCTTTAATTTTTTGCCTGAGTTGAAGGCTCCTTGCCTTCTAATTAAGGATCACTTTTTGAAATGAAGAGAGTAGTACTATTTTTATAAAGTAGATTTTGATACCTCATTTTGAATGCTAGAGTGTAACTGTAAGGAAAATTAAATGTATTTCATTTTCATGTCAAGATAGTTGCAGTACTAGTGTACTAAGATTTTTAAGTAATGCTTAAATTCTCTTTTTAGATTTAGTGAAGCACAAGTGAAATAACATTAAGTTGATTTTTCCTGGCTTCAAATTTTCTTTTTAGTTTGCATATTAGTACAGTTTTGATCCTACCTCAAGAGTTGCCAATACCTGAATTTGAACTAAAGAGGATAGATTTTTCTTATAGTACATAAAATTTGGTCATTTATTTATTGATTCTTTTATACATAGGTGGCAATAATCATTCAAAACTTTGGATGATTTTAAATTGAAGGTATGTTGAAGTTTTTTTTTGTACAAACATTAGCAGGTATAAAATGAGTTGGACAAATACATGAGGCAAGAGCAAAAGGCAACATCAAGGAAATGTTGAGGCTACCTGATGCCAAATATCAAGGTGTGTCATCTTTTTGTCTGATGTCTCAAGTAACTTTTGGCTTTTAGTGTGAACTTTGATGTGTGCCCTTGTTATTATGTTTTTCAAGTTGCTGCATTGATACAATACAGGTATGTTATACTAGATGTCAAACTTCTTGCAAAAACTCTAGTTGGGTATTGTATGTAATATGTAGTATCTTGGAAATTTGAACTTTAAAAAAAAAATTCCACATTTTGTGTATTTAATTTTTCTTGTCAAGATTTTGAGTCTTATCTTACAAAAGTTGAGCAATGGTTATTTCTGCAAAATTCAATATCATTGAATGTTGATCTTAATAGAGTTTGTTGTGCAGGAAAATTAATTCAACTAGTCAGATAACTAGAGATGATATGATATAGTTATATCATGTTGGGAAACCTATCTGCTAAGGTTGCCAAGTTAACTCCAAAGATTCACCAAATTGCTTTTGTGGATTGATCCCACCACCCAATGGAGTTTGAAAATAAGGGCTATAGAAAAAAGTGGTAGACACCATAACAACACTTGGTGCAGACCCAGATGAATCATTACGTTCTAGTTTGGATTTTCTTTTAGGTCTAGCAAACCTGGGTGCAACATGTTATGCTAATAGCATACTTCAATGCCTTTACATGAATACAACATTCAAAAATGGTTTCTTTTGTGCCGAGCTTGAACTTTTGCAAGAACAACTAGTTTTATGCCAACTTTCATGACTATTTTCACAGTTGCATTCGGGAAAAACTGTTGTAGTAGGCTTAGTTGCATTTACAAGAACATTGGAACTAGATAATGGAGTCCAATAGGATAGTCATGAATTTTTTACATTACTTCTCTCTTTATTGGAACAATTTCTTGGTCACTCAAAAATTCCTCAAGCAAAAAACTGTGGTGTAGGATTTTTGTTGTTGAAGTCTCTCACATGTAACTCAATAAGTTGTCTTGGCAAATTGTTTTGGTATACCTTATTGATGGAGTACACTTACTTTAGCATATATTTTAAAAAGTTGTTAATTTAAGATTCTATTTTTACTTCCAACAATTATCAATACAAGGGAGATGTACCATAGCTAGTAGCTCTTACCTTTGAGAAAGAATTGTACTGAAGATATACCATGCATGCAATACACCTTCACTATATATTTAAATTGTTGTTTATTAAGGATTATCAACAGGTGCAACAAAACTCACAACCACATGCCCAAAAACCCACAAATTTCATTCACAATTGCAGGCCCAACAATCTTTGTAATAATATGGTCAACATTTGCAATCTTCATAGCAACATGTTCAACAAACCCCATTTGGCCATCCACCAGCTTCATAAAAACCATCTACATATAGGCACTTGTCTGTTTCTCAGTCTCTAATCTAGCCAAATGTTGTTTCCTCTCTTCAGTAGATTCCTCGTAGCATGTCATTATCTAACATACATCCCAAGCTCAACAATTATCACAATAGCAACCAGTGCAACAACTATCACAATAGCTACCAGTGTGTCAACTATCACAACATCAGCCCTCTAGTCAGCTATTACAATAGTAGGTGCCTGCTGTACAGAACAATATTCAACCCCAATAACACCTTTCATTTCAACAACAGATCCAGTCACCTTTGGTACTAGCACCTTTAGCACAGGCCTCAACTCAATCCCAATAACAACCACTCTTGATGTGACCTCAGGAAAAGAAAGTGTAGGATAAACATTGTTAGTAAATGTAATAACTCAAACTAGTTGAGTGAATGTGAAATATCTTAAGAATACTTATTCATGATTTTCATTTTTCAGGGTTATTCTCAAGTGGGTCCAACACAATAAGCTAGATTGCAACAAGTCAGTAATGCATCTATGACTTAGTTGTTGATTTATTTAGGACTATTAATGTGGTATAATATTAACATTGTTATATGTTGTTGATAAAGCCATGCACATTCTCAACATAGCTACAAGGAATTGTGACAACTACTCTGCCAACACACTTTCTGTGTCTGCTGAAACCAAGACTACTGCATTTGTCACACCAATTAGTGCCCTTAGTTCTGCACTGCTGACTTGTGTCTAGACAGGACATACTTCTCCAGAGGGATACAAGTATTATTATAATAGTGTGGCAGGAGAAAGCAAGGTTTTAAGCAACATTCTTTTATTTAATCTTGTTAGCTTCACTTGAAACTTTGTGATTAATGTTAAACATTTAGATTATGCAACTTGCTTAGTAGAGGCCACTCTTTTAAGTTAAAATGCTATCATTTGAAAAAATAAAATGATAGAGTTTCTTATGGTTTCCAATTTATGTTATCTTGCAACTAGTAGTCATGCTGAAAAAAATTGAGCAACAAAAGCAACTACAACATCCTCAACCAAAACTACAACAACCTCATCAACAACAAAAGCCTCAAATGCTACAACCCCAACAACAACAACAACCTCAGATGCAATAGTCTGATGCACAATAGCAACCACAACTTCAATAGACCCAACAACAACATCAACCTCAACTACAACAACCTCAGTTACTTGTTTAACCTTTAAACCTAATTATCAACTGTGAGTTTCCTTTTATATGATGTTCCATGTGGACCATAGTAGTAAAATATAACAGTAATTTGGTACTTAAAATTTTGATATGAATTTTTACTCAGACCTTTGTGTTAACCAAAAAAATAGAGCAACTAAGTTTTCAATAATGTATAAAACCCCTTTAGCCTTTCTGACATGGAATCTTACAAGTTGTCACCTCCAAAGAATGTGGATGGAATTAGTTGTCCAATTTTTAAAGATAATTTATTTTAACAATAGAAATATAATTCATGCCTATGGAACACTTTGCATGCTTATTTGTGCTCGTTGATGTGGCTTCAAGGAAAATTTTGAATTTTTCTATATAAGTAATTATTGTTTTAGTGTTCATGATGCATTTTCACTTACTTCCTTTTGGCTTCTATTACTCTTGAAAATAAACTCTTTTGTGCCTTATCTGTGCACAATGTCATGTGGGCTTAGTAGTCACCATTTTATTTTGAAATGAAAGATACTTTATAATCATTTTTTTCCATCTGCTCTTTCCTTAAAAATAAGCATTTATTTTGTGTAACTGCATAGTCAAAGGGTGGATGTAGAATCTACTACTGCAACTGCATGTTTGATGCATGACCTTGGTGATGTTACATCAAAATTTAAGGTAATACTTAAAATCGTAAGTAGAAGAGCAATGCTTATACCTGAATGCAAGCACTTGACTACGTAGATATTGCAAGCTAAATGATCCGAGAAAGGTACATATTCTAATGTACTCCTTACAATACTTGATATAATGAAAGATAGGATTGAAAACAACTTCAAGTCATCTAGCTCTAGAACTCCTAATGCTATACATAACCTATTATAGCTAAATATACTACTAAATATGCTATGAAATGTACTCATACAATGCTATACACATTGTATGATTATTCTTCAAAAGGTTTTTAACTCTATGGAAAGCACTTGCTTTTAAAGTAGGAGGATGGTTGTTTGATTCCATCATGCCCTATTATAATGAAATATACTACTAAATATGCTACTAAATATACTAATTAGGTGACCAAATAGATCACTACATATAAAACTAAATATATGACTAAATCAACTTTCAGATTTACGACTAAATATGTGATTAAATATACTATTAATTATATGACTAAATGTGTGACTAAATCAACGATCGAAAATAGTTACTTAAATCGGTCAAGTGACTAATAGTAGTTAATATCCAGTCATTTATAACACTACTAAATATACTACTAAGCGATTTTAGTCACTGATTTTGATCTGTGACTATAATATACTATTAAAAATCAGTCAAGTGACTAATAGTAGTTAATATCCAATCATTTATAACACTACTAAATATACTACTAAGCGATTTTAGTCACTCATTTTGATCTGTGACTAAAATATACTATTAAATTAAAAATAGTATATTTTAGTCACAGATCAAAATGAGTGACTAAAATCACTTAGTAGTGTTATAAATGATTGGATATTAACTACTATTATTCACTTGACTGATTTTAGTCACATATATACAATTTTTAGTGGCTTTTTTAGTCACATATTGTTGTTTTTGTACTAGTGATTATCAAAAGAGCTAAATATATGGGTAACATGACAAATAATTTAGCTGAACTTGAAGCCCTCCAAGAAGGATTCAGACTATGCTTTGATTTAGGTATCAAAAGACTCATTTTTGAAGGAGACTCTCAGATTGTTCTTAACGCTTTAAGAAAAAGAAGCACCCCTAATTGGGTATTAAATTCAAAATTAGAAGAAGTTTTAAAGTTTTTTGATCTCTTTGAAGAAATCAAAATCCAACACACATTTAGAGAAGGAAATGGAAAAGCCGACCATTTAGCAAACGAAGGGGTAGATGGAGAAGAATTATTAGTTATTAATCAAGACTCTTAAAAGTTTAAAAATAATAATAAAAAGGGGTTTTTTAATTTTAAAAATAAAAATAATTAAGATAATAGTACTTCCATTTCAAAGTATGAAGGAAGGTAGAATTGGACTCCAATATCTGTAAAATCTTGAAAAATGCTCTATCTAGTTATTTCTTAATGCTCTCAATCTAAACAAGAGCTATTAGAATTAGATTAAGATATATAAAATTTGAATGGAATATTTATGGAAACACACTAAGAAATTAAAGTAAGTAACCAATAAAAGAATATGAAAATGTCTTATCACTCCTTAAACCTCCTCAGCTCTGTAAGCTAGGCTTATTTGCATATTAGTATTGTCAAAGTACAAATTATCAAAGAACATTAAAACTAAATCAGACAAATGGAAATTAACTGGAATCTTAACAACTCTCAAGAATATACAGATATTTTTAAAATAAGTCTTAAATTTTGTTATAAAGAAGGTTTCTTAACTCTATTTCATCTCTATCATACTCTCTTCTGAACTAATATTGTTGACACCTTGTGGAAAGAAAGTCTTCTTTGTTTTGTAGGCAAGTTTTGAAACATTATCTCAGGAGGAGCATTTGGCAATAGTGTGGATCAACAATATTTGTCAGAAATTGATTAATGCAATGACAATCTCTCTAGTCAAGCAAGATCTATTTAAACAGAAAAAGTAAGATCTAATAAATATTAAGTATACTGGGTTATGCCCCTTTGAAAATTTGTATAATATAGGACTTCGGTCTCGGGCAAGACTAGAGGTTTTCTTGCTTCGTTCTTTCCTACTAGTGCCTGTTCGAACAAAGAACAATGTAACTTTTATTTTATCTAATACAATATAAAGGCTTCAGCCATTTACCGATCTTAAAAAAAATTAAAAAAATGTTATGGTTCTTTATATATTCATATTGATAATGTTTTCTCTTGTGATGAATGTTTACCAACAAAGGTGATGTACAAACTTGTGACACTTTTGACATTGTGAAAAGTTCTAATGTCATTATTCTTGAACTATTTTCACATATTTTATATTAGCAGTGCAATCATTCTAAATGTGTCTTTTGTAGTTCTATTAGTTCTATAAAATATTTTTGCATGAAGTTGTTGGTGGAATGATCTTTACAATTAAAAAACTCTCCATGATAATTTCTATTCCATTTTAAGTTCACAATTTAATTTGCAACTTCACTAAACTCTCACCCCAAAATCCAACCTACAAAAGGTAGGAACATTGCCAATTGTACCCCTTATTATTGTTTGAAGTGGAAGGTTCAATGAATTAAGTATGGAGTTTACTCTTTAAAAATTTAAGTCCTATAATTTATAAAAATGAGTTGTCTCGTGAGTTTTTTATTCATTATATGAAATTCACTTTCTTTTTTACATTTATATAGTAAGTTAATTGAATATGATGAATAAAAAAACTCATGAGACCACCAACCTCTATAAATTATGGGGTTTAAATATTTTTAGAGTAAACTCCATACAAAATTCATTGGATCTTCCACTTCAAAAAAAAAATCCTAGAAAACCTCAAGCAACACCCACTAATTTGTTTTGGAAGCCCCCTTCTGCAAAACTGCACCTAAGACCATTTTGGTCCCCTCCCCTAATCGACTAATTTAAAATTATTTAAAAAAAAACATTTTAATGAAACTTAAAGAAACAATTATACTTCCAGATTAAGATCTCTAGATTTTTTTTTTAAATTATTAATAAGAATTAGAAATTATTATATGAAAGACAAGTGGTAGAAGAAAAGCCTAAGCTAGTGGGGCTACTTCTAGCCTCCCACCTTTTGCAACCGCTCAAATCTACACCCTAAAAATTAAGTGTTGCTAATTTAAGGAGAAGATTCTAATTAGTCTTAGAGAAAACCTTGTTTTTGTTTCATGGGACCACCGACTCCATAAAAATAGACCTTGCAACCCCCCTCAAAAATAGATCGTGTGCTTGTTAGTTTTTACAAATTTTTTTAAAATTTTTTTATGACTTTATCCATGTGACCCAACCTAGTTCCTAGGAACCTGAGGCAAGTTGGAGCAAAGGTATTGGTTATATGTATTTTTTTGTCAGCTATTTTAGTTTAAAAGTGTAAATACTTATATTTACAAAAGATGGTGGTCTATGGATACAATATTTGGGTCTTTTATATTTTGTGTATATAAAAATAAGTGAAATATTAGTTTTTAAATTAAATTTTAGGAAACTTCTAAAATTAAATGTTTGTCAAGTGATAAAAAGTATTTTTAAGTTGGTGGAACAATTTCTAACCATATTTCTTTTTCACCCATTTAAGTATGTAAGGCTAAAAACTAAGAGCTCTTTTTTTGGAGAATGTTTCAAATAATCTTGCAGTCAAATAAAAATTTGTTTATGAAACCACCTTCTACCTCAAAAATCTCATGAGACCCATGCCTAACTTTATGTTTTTCAAAACCTGATGTGGAAACTTCAAATCACTCCCAACATTTTATAGCAATTTTCTTGGCAAGTCCCTTACTTGTAATTAAGAATTAAGGGCCACATTGTCAAATGTGATGTCATATTAGCATACACTTTGCTAAAGTGTTCGAAACAATAAAAAACAAAAGTGAAATCAATGGCTGTTCAAAAATGATAGCCATACTTTTGTAGCTAATGTGTCATCACATGATTGGTTACTTTTTACAACTAAGGGTACAATTCATTTTATCATGGGTAGTCATGGTGGATATTATATTTTTACCCACTAGACATTATGGATTAAATACAAATGCAACCAAAGCAAGAGTTGCAATAGTTTGGAGTAGATAAAAGTAGTCATAGTAGGAAGGGGGACGGAGGGAGAGATTGGTGAAATAACTATTAAAATCATTATTAAAATTAGTATATTGAGATCATTATTTAGTTTTAATCCAAATTTTTTTGCATAAACCTATATTAAACAAGTAAATATTTTTCTCATAATTGAGTTAGGACAAATAATTGAAATCAAAGTGTCTTGTAATTAAATGTCACATAGTGAAGGGTACTTCTCATTTTTTATTAAGAAAAAATAGGTTTAGATGGGACTTTGAAACCCACTACTGTCATATTTCAAGGGAAACTAGAACCCTACTAAGATGAGGTACTTTTAAAAAGAAAGAGTTTTCAAACTGTAGCCTAAAGCCAACAAACAAATGGTATTCATACAATGCATATCATCCAAAGCACAATTTACCAAGAGAATCCAACATGATGTCAAGCCTTACATCAAATAGAAAAACTCTTAAGTAAAGAGATTCATAGAGTTTTTATGGCTCTCCAAATCATGACAAGTACTTCTTCATCAATATTATAATAAATATAATAACATAAACATAGTTGTTAATATCATAATAAATTGATGTTATGTCACTTTCACATGTTATCGTGGATAGGGTTTTGTTGTGGGATTTTGGATTGTTGTTAGTGCTTGTAGTGAAGGGCTTCTTTGACAATAATAGAGGAGATGTTCCATCTAGGTCAAGGTGTTTAGTTGTGGTGGAATTAAAGGCTCTTTTTATTGTGAATAGTTGAATTGATGTAAGTATTTCTTTGCATTGCTTCCTTCATGTATTATTGATTCCTATTATTTTGGTGCAATGGTGATATTTTTTGATGAATATAATGTTTCAGGACAATTTAAAAGATTTCAAAGATGGGAAATCCTCATTGTTAGCCCCAACTAATAATATTTTTAATGTATATGAAATATTCGTATTAATTGTTATATTGTCATTGATGTCGAGTGTTAATTGGTTAGACATTATGCTAATTTAGTAGAGTGCCATATCATTTGATTGACGAAGAGGATTTGAAGAAACTATGATGATGTAAATAATTGATAAGTATATGGTATTCAATGGGCACTTAAATGAGATAGACTTTGATGGTATAATGTTGGTTTGATCATTTGACATAATCTTCAACATATGAGAAAAATTGTGAAATCGTGTATAAGCATGACAATTTGGTCGGTGAATGAAGGATTACAATATTAACCCAACTACTATAGTTGTCATCAAGAACCTCATAAAGAAGTGAAGAATACATAGTGTTAACTGAGCAATTACGGTGCTAACTGAGTCTAGTATTGATCGAGTGAGATGTAATGTTCACTAAGCATGAATAGTAAGAACAAGTTTAGAAAAGATTTGATCCAAGGTTAACATTTGATGAAAATTAAGAATGTTCTAGAAGTTTCAAGGATACAGATGAAGTTAGTTATGAGATCAACAAATGGATAAATTCAAAGAAGATCTAATGGAGAACATTTATCAATTTGGAATGGAGCACAAAGTTCAAGGTGAAAGTCTATATTCAGAGTGACTAGATTTAATGAATCTAAACCTAGTGAAGATCTACCAATTGTGATTAAGTAGAAAAACTTGGAAGATTCTAGAGGAACAAAAAAAGTTTTCTATTTTAAGGGATGAAACGAGATGTTTCTTGTTACTGATGTTGTTGACTGAAGTTGATCAAGTTGATAAAACCAAGCAGAACACTAATGTGAAGATCAAGCAAAGGAAGTGCTATGTTGAAGTGTGTGAATCAACCAGAGAGGGATCAAAATATAGAGATTAAATGAAGGAGAGATCTTAACAAGAAATGTGTAGTGCTAAAACCTAACATGTCATTTCATTGTTACTTTATTACCATTGTAGTAGTTCTAAAAATCTCTTAACCAAGTGGACTTAACAACCTTTTGAAATCCTATATGGTAGCATTATTTTGAACATTTTGTAAGTCCTTTAGAGTAGGCCACTCCTTCAAAATTTCAAGGAGTGATAAGGTCTAGATAATCTTTGGTGTAAATCTTCTAACAAGGTCACATTTAAAATGTGTATGTAACCTTCAACAAGGTTGGCTCCTAACAGAGCTTACTTTAGAAGAGTGAAAATATTTGGGTTGTTGGTGCCCAGGTGGTTTTTTCCTTTACAAGGTTTCCATGTTAGGAACTTGTGTAAAAATGTGGGAATCCTTATTGTGTTGCATATTTATTTCAAGTTAATTATTTAATTTTACGAGTTGGTATAAGCTAGATGATTACTCTGATACTCAGTATAGTAAGATGTATTAAGTTGATGCTTTGATGCAAAGTTTATATCAGTTTAAATTATGTTGTTAGGTATGGTTACCAAGTTAATGATTTGAAAGTTTAAGAAGTTCAAGTTGGTGAAAAGTATTTTTTTAACTTGTAGGATAACTGGTTATAATTGATTTAGCCCTCCCACCCCCTCAATTATCTAACAATTGGTATCAAAGTTGAATGCTTGAAGGAAGAAGTTTGAAGGGTCTTAAGGTAAAGATCCAAAGATGTATAAGAGAGAGGTACCAAAGCTAAACAAGAAGATCTACTCCTCATAGAAAAATAGGATGAGGCTTTATCTATCTAGGATTGGAGAAAATGCACTATATTATTATGACAATTAGTACACCCCTCCTAACCCTCCATTGATAGTTGATGAGATGAACCAAAATAAATAGTATAACAATCTTATGGTCGAGATTGCTTCTGTAGTGAATGATGTTGAGTTTGATGATGTTAGATATTGTGCTACTACTAAAGAAATATGGGACAAGTTGATACTTGTGCATGAAGGAGACCAGAATGTAATGAAAGCCAGAGTAGAAAGTCTAAGAGGAAAATATGATGAGATGAGGATAAAATAAGGAGAACATATTGTTCATTATGTAAATTGAATCAAGAAGTTGTGAGTGCTATAAAAGTTGTTGGAGGAATCATTAGTAATGAATAAGTTACAAGTAAAGTTCTCAAAACACTATTGCATATTTATGCTAGATAAGAGTATATGCTATTCATGAATACAGAGAGGTATGTCTAGTAATGATCTTACTCTTGATAGTTTATTTAGTTGATTGACTGCATTTGAATTAAGTAAATTTGATAATATTGTGCCTAAGATTGAGAATGCTTTGAAGTCATCGCTAACCACTGGAAGTTTAAAGAAATAAAAGAGTAGTAAGAATGAAATTGATTCATATTTAGAGGAAGATATAGATGATATTGAAGCACAACTTGCAAAGAGGCTACTGAAAGGTAAAGGAAAATTCAAAAGTAAACTACCTTTGATATGTTATAAATGTAATGAAGTTGGTCATATTGTTGCTAGATGCCCTAACAACAATAGATGATATAGATGATATAGATGATATAGATAGATGATATAGAAGATATAGATGATATTGAAGCACAACTTGCAAAGAGGCTACTGAAAGGTAAAGGAAAATTCAAAAGTAAACTACCTTTGATATGTTATAAATGCAATGAAGTTGGTCATATTGTTGCTAGATGCCCTAACAACAATACGAGTGACAAAATGACAAGAAGGAGCACAAATATAAAAGAACAAGGACTATAAGGAAAAAGGAAAGAATTTATGATATATTGCCGAGGAAGAGTATTATGAGTTAGACACTAATGATGAGAAGGAAGGTGGAGAAGTGGTATATGTTGTTGTTAACAAAGATCTAGATGAGGAAAGGTACGAGGAAGGAAAAAAACCCTTATTTATTATTTATCATGTTAGTAAAAGTAATACATGCACTATTAATAGTGGATGTTCACATCACATGACTGGTGATATTAATAAGTTTGATAATCTAGAGGAATATGAAGGTGGAATTGTTAAACTTGGAAATGATGTTCCATGTCCTATGAAAGGTAGAGGTTCATTGATGCTAAATTAAAAAATCACACATGAGGATTCATATTTGGCTCAAGGAATAAAGTATAATTAGTTGAGTGTTGAATAGTTGAATAATAGGGGTCACAAGCTAAAATTTCATAACAGAAAAGTAAAGATATATGATGATGATAATGGAAATTTGATCAACACTGGAGAGAAAAAAAGACGTAATCTATTTTACCTAGATTCTATTATTAGTACATATTTGATTGCAAAAATTAAAGATGTATGGTTGTGGCATAAGAGACTGTGTCATGTTAACTTTGAGAATATGGTCAAAGTAAGTAGAAAGAAGAAAGTGAGAGGCCTTTTGAATTTGCATAAACTCAAGGATGTTATGTGCAAGAAATGTCAACTCAATAAGATGACTAAGTTTAGTTTTTCAAGTAAGACATATTCAACTAATGATAATATTGGAGATCACATAGTTGAACCCATCCTAGCAAAATATGTGAGAAGGAACCACTCACCAGAGAAAATCATTGGAGATAAAAGTGTTCGAGTCATGACAAGAAGTAAGTTGAAGGATAATACATGATTGATTGTTGAATTTTAACCAAGAATTGTGAAAGATGCACTTGATAATGAAGATTGGATCAATTATATGAATGAAGAGATAGACCAAATAAAGAAAAAAATACATGGACATTGGTGTCGAGGCCCACATACATGAATATAATTGGAACCAAGTGGATTTTTAGGAACAAATTGAATAAGAATAGATTTTTTTTAGGAACAAAACCAAATTATTTTGTAAAGGTTATGCTCAAGAAGAAGGTATTGATTATGGTGAGACCTTTGTACCTATAGTAATATTGGAATGAGATAGAACATTGTTGGCATATGCAACTTACAAGAAGTTCAAAGTCTATCAAATAGATCTTAAGTCTTCATTTTTTAGTGGAATATTGGAAGATGAGGTACACATTTCACAACCTATTGGTTCTCAAAATTATTGGTTGAATTCCTACAAGCCTTGCCTACTCAACACAATCTTGGCCAATGTTAGAAACTAAAACTCAATTATTCAATCTACACAATTTGGGCTCTATCAAAACTAGGTGGTTGTACCTATATCTCTATTGATTGGAATGAGTTAAGGATTGCTAATGCTAAATTTATAATGGATACTCTTAAGTTGGCAAGTGTATTCTCAAGGAGAAATAAAATGTTTGAATTCTTTGAATGTGTATAAAATATTGAAAATAAACTTATCCAGTACTTGTCAATAGAACTTCACCAATCTACAACTGTATATATCAATTTACAAGAAGTTTTCAAAGATCAATCCTTAATCGAATTGGGCAGAATAGAGCCAACCCCCACATAATCGTATCATCAAACTTTTAGAGACAGTGTGCACCCCATCAACTATTGGACAAAGAAGATATAAATGCAATCCCTAGTATAAATGAATTTAATGCTAACCAAAAGAGACTAATTAGATAGATATCATACCATAGTATGAGAATATTTGATAATCAAGATCATACATCACTCTAATCCATCAGAAAAATAGCATAGATCCAAAGGGACAATGAAGAACATGAGCAATTAGAAAACCATATGCCGAAATAGATATAAAGAAAGGATGATTGTATTAACTTCATTTACAAGGAAATACAACAAAGTACTTTAGTTGCATATCCAAGCAAGTATTTGCATGAAAATAAGAATTACTTCATAATGTATTTGTTGTAAATTAACATAGTGTATTCTATTTAAAAAAAATCTCATTATATCTCATGTCTTAAAACTTTTGATTCTTAAATAGAGGTCTTGGTGCCTTTTCTCATGAAAATGAAAAGGTGCAACATAGCTTCAGACCTCTTTATAATTATAACTAACTAATAACTAAATGTATAACAAAACAATAACTGAAAACATGAAAATCATTTCAAACTTCTTCAGTTTCTTCATCCCCAGTGATCGCTACATCCTCTAGTAAATCTTCGGGAACTTTCATGTAGATATCGATTCACTTGGAAATTTGAGCATGTATAGGCCATATAAATTTGGATACTTCTAGAGTAAAAGACTGCATATCGGGCAATCTTAACATTTGCTATGAATTTTGTGAACTTGGTTTCCATTGTAATCAATTTATTTAATAACCTGTGAAATGAGTCTAGTTGGTAATTTTAATCTTCTTTGAATTTGGTTATCATTATTTGTGGCAATTTTGTAGATTCATGCCTTTAATCTTCCAATCATTTGATTTTACCCTCTCCATATTTAATGGTAGGGATGCATGAATGATCAGTAGAGGCAATTGCTTTTAATTTCTCTTCCAACTTTTATTGCTCTTGATTTATTTAACTCAAATTATTTGTTATAGAATCAATGAAATCAATAGTGGCTTTAATGTGTATAGGGGCATCTGGATCTCTTTTAGTAACCTCAAAGAATTTATTCAACTCAAACCTAGAAGGATGCCATTTCTTTTCTATTTCTAAGAGTGTATTCCTTCCCTTTGCAAAGAAATTCAACATATTACAAATGTTATTATACCCTTCAAATACCTCATCACATTTAGCCAAAACAAGATTCATTATGTAAAAAAGAATTTCCTCCAGGGTTTTGAAAAAATAGTTTTTATGATCAACTTTTTGAATCACTTATTTCTCCCACTCTTCTTCAATGACCAAAGTTGGAGCCTTATGAACTATAATGAAATTAATAGTTTTAGCAGATTTCAATTCATTCACTTCTTTCTCCAACCTCCTTGTTTTCACATGCATTTTATTTATTATTTAATTCATTTCAATCTCCATCCACTGTAATTCCTTGATCAGTTCTTGCATATGTCTGATGTTGGATTGATTGAACATAGATTCATGAGTTCATCACATTGCAATAAGCAAAGGGTTTTTATTATCCATTGTTTATACGATAGCCATTCATTCCTTTCCTCTGGGCATATCAGTCTTTCTTGGTTTATTTCGTTTAAATTTAACCCGAGTAGCAAGAGTATTTTCTTTTGGATCATATCTAATCCCTTCAACTTTGTCAAGTGATTCAAATTCTGACACAAAGGTTGAATCTTCTTGCTTTCTAACTTGATCTAATAAAACCATTTCTTTTAATGTCAAACCCAATAGAATTAGTATGTCACCCTTTTCAACCATTTCCCTTGCTTCCTCCTCAGTGCATGAAATGTATTCTAAACATAATTCATCCATCATTTGTTGAATAATTGCAACATGTTGGGATTCATCCACACCTTTAAGTCTTTTGATATTTCTTTCCTAAAATTCCCTCATCTTGTACCTTATCCAAAAATTGTTAAATTCCTGAGTTTGTGTAAAGTTTTCTTGTTCAATAAATCTATGAGAGATAGCCTTCCTCTCATCCTCTATATCAATTGAGTCATCAATATCCATTGTTTGAGAATAATAACCATGTTTCTCCTTAGAAAACTTTGGAGGTGGCTCTAATGATTCAACACTTTTATCGTCATTCAAGATTTTCATAATACTTATAATCTTCATTGACCCTTCATCATCTGAATCTTTGTATGACACCAAAGGAGTATTGGTCCCTTCTTATTATTGAGTTACAGGGGCAGAGGGGCTAGAACTTGATCCTTTTATGCTTAACTTCCTATTTTTGGCTTGAGGAGGGGTGGAAGAGGTGCATGTTCAACCTTTTTACCTTTCTATTGTTCAACATATTCCTGATACAATTTATCAAAGTCTTTGATACATTTATCAATCCTAAGTGTTTCCATGTCTTCCTTGGGATGAAATCAAGGCAAACTCTTATTTAATATTTGACCTTCTTTTTTGGACAAGACATTACACTTCTTTAACTTCTGGTATGCTTCTTGCAGATCATCACAGTTTCTGATAATATCATCTTCCATGTTTAACTGATGAGCATATCTTGCCTTTATGGTCCTGGTGTGTCCTTTAGGATCATAATCTCTACCTTTGTCACTAACCAACCAGTACCTATTCATGATGTAATCCTAATCTTCCTATGATCATATTGTATCCAACTATATAACCACCAAATTTTATGAAATGAGGAATCACATTGCCTTTCCTTCTTAGTTGAGCTATTTCTTTCTCAACCCACAATAATTGCCATATGAATTCTAAGAAACCTAATCTCTTAGGGACAAGCAAAAGGAGTTTATGAGGTTTTTTCCTGCACCTATACAATGTTATTAATGTGTACTTTGATTTGAAAATCCAATCACCCAAGTTAAACTCATAACCTCTATTAGTTAAATGTTCTTTGGGTCTCAAAATGTCCTTGATTTGTTGCGATAGCCTTGTAATAGTACCTCCAAGCATCCTTATTATCCACTGTACAAATACATCTCTAAACACTATGAAATCACCATCCTTTGCATGTATATCCTAAAGCGAACACCAAAGTTGGATGGGTTATTTTTTACCTTCCTCATTTATTGTAGCCAACTTCATAGAATTCTCAAATTGACTAGTTTTCTGATAGAGAATTAAGTAGAAAATTATCGAGTAGTTCTTAAAAGACTTAGAAGTCTTCCATATGACCAATTAATTGTGAAGGCTTTTTTTCAGTTTCAGTGGCGAAGTCAAATTATAGATAAGTGTGAGGGTTTTGAATCTTCATACACATGTACATGAAATCTAATGAAATTTTATGTTTCTGATCTTCTCCAAACAGTTTCAACTAGGAATAGAAAGTATACGTGAATAAATCCATAAAAGAGTCAACAAAATGAGAAGCCATATGATTAAAATACACCAATTTGTTATTATGGCCTCTATATATGAAATGTGCAATTTCTTTACACTTCCCATATTTCATTGTTTTGTGATATTCATTCTTAAAATGCTCCTTATCAAATTTTGTAAGGGCTTGATTACTAAGTTCAAAACATCCTTCAATATAGGATTTTGTGATAACCAACAATGACATATCATCCATCTTTCTCATAGTTTTGGTAGCATTATCATAATGATTTCCTATAATGTCTATGAGCTCTGTGTTATAGGGACTACAACTTTACTAGGTCTAGCCTCCATGGGTTATTTCTAGGTTCCTTTCTATCAATGTTTTCATTAAAATACCAAAACAAAGATCTACGATGCAATGGAAGGTCAGCATCCCTATAGCATTTGAGTTCATCAGAAAAGATAGACATTTGACCACCAGAAGAAGAACCAAGAAATATTTCCAACAATATTTTCTGTATTAACTTAGTGTTTTCTTCCTTAGATTCTTTAACACTAGTGTTCCTTTTTACTGGCATTTTTCTCTACAAATTCAAACTAAGATAAGAAAATATTTTAACTTACTATTTTTTTTGCACTCTACTGAGAATACTTTTGAACTTTCATTGGCAACTTCTCATTCAACTTTGTTCATATGCTCAATATGAAAAACTCATTTCTACTAAGATTTTAATTTACTACATTCTTCAATTATGGTCTATTACTTTTCACACATACATTCACCCCATAATTTTTCCAAGTTGTCACATCTTCACATACTTTATTTTGTACTTTAAGTGATCAAATTAATGGTTCAACCTTTAAAATCCCAAAAAGTAAATTTTTCCCTTTCGCATATCTCATTTGAAACTATCTCCAAAATTGTAATTTTTTGGAATCTTGCAAAGCATCTCCAAATGGCCCTATAAAATCGCTATTTTGGAACTTCCTTTTTTAGTCATTATCAAAATAGCGATAAATTGTTATCTCATGAGCTTTTGAAAAATTACCTTTCAAAATAGCAAAATTATTGTAACTTTATGAGCCATGCATTTTGTCTTCTCTGAAGTACTAATATTTTGCTACTTTGCGGGTATCTTGACTTCCTTTATTCAAGAAGGTGAAAAATGCATTAAATCATTACATTTTGAGCAAAAAAAATTCTAGGGTCTACCACAACCTGAAGGATTTGAGGAGCCAAATCAGAAGCACCTGGTATGCAAATTGAACAAAGCACTGTATGGGTTGAAGCAAGCACCAAGAGCATGGTATGAAAGCTTGCATTCATATTTGATCAAGATTGGATTTGCTAGAAAAAGTGGGAATAGTAACCTCTTGAAGTTGATGAAAGTTAAATCCCACAACTCCCAAGAATCACTTGCATGCAAACACTTGTCACAAAAAGAGAGGAGCAAAAGTTATGGAGACTAGAATTCATCGATTCATAGAGGAGACATTCTTGATGAGCAAAAAGATAAATTACTATTAATCAAAAGTGAATGAATGTTTTAATTTACAAAGTGAGATCAATCCAGGAGATCCAAACCCTAAAAGGTAAAACTTAGGTTGCATTCTAACAATAAATAAAAGAATTAATTACTAATTGCCTAAAGTTTAGCTAAGTAAAATAGAGTTAATTATAAAATATCTAATTACTCTAACACCCCCCCTTAAGATAAATTTAGTGAGTAGCTTAAAACCTAGAAACTACTACTGAAAGTGAATTGTGGGTCCTAACAACAAAGTCTAATGAGGTACCCAAGCACAACTAAATCTCTATAAAGAGGAGAAATAGAGAAAATAACATAGGAAAAACCCTACTCCAACAAGAGATGGAGAGAATGCTAAAAGAACTAGTGAAGTACTAGAGAAGCCTCCAAACTAGAGAATATCCCATAAGATAGGAACAAAATGATGACCATGTAGAACACCATTGAAGCATGTAGAAGCCACAAAGCTCTATCAAAATTAATTGATGATATGAAGAACCTCCAATAAAATAGAACCTGGCTAGGTAGAGAAGATTGTAATGTGCATGAGTGCTCTCAGAAGACACTACTTAAATCAGGAGGCACACAAAGGCAAACAATTAAACTTGAAGATACAAATGACATGAAACACCAAAACCTGAAGAGTTGATCAATCAAACATGAAAAGATGCAACCAAAGTAGGAACAAAAAGAAAAGTGTCTATATGGTAAATGATCCATATCATTGAAATGCATAGGTACCTAGCTACTACATTCACCTAGTACATAGGAACAAATAATGAATACATAGCTCAAAACATAAGTCATAACCAACATCTAGGTCAAAGAAACACTTGAAAGAAAACTATCTCAAAGGGTACCAAGAACACAAGTAACATCTAAACCCACAAGCAACAAAGACACATAAGTAATCTACTATGCAAGTGGGCAAGTGTCATTGCATGAGCCAACTCTAAGGTTACTCTAGTAGCCTTGATGGACTCTGGCCCCCTAGTGTCTCTATAAAACATCAATATCCTTTCATATAGACAAGGCATACTAACGAGTCAACTCTAAGGTTACCTTGGCAGTCTCACAAGACTCTGTCCCCCTAGTGACTTTATGTGGTACCAATATCTTATTAATTTATTTTAAACCCATTTAATGAAATTTTATCACTTTATTAAAACAACCTACAATGGGTTACCAGGAAGCCACTTAGGGGCTCCGGCCTCCATTACAAGCCACTTTTGAACATGGCATACATATAGCCTACCCTAGGCTCAGAAAAAGTAGAAGGTTTGATATGAACATAAACCACACATCATTTCTTAAATAAGCAACTGGAAAGTACTAAAATATCATTGATTAAAAAACATAGATTTTACCAATACAATCATCCTAATAGGACTAATCCAAAATCAAGTACACGTATACCAACCCATGACATTACACGACATCACCAAAAACAAATCACATAATCACCTCAATCCTATACAAGCAAGTGGGAAGCAATCCAAGGATAATTGATTGAAGACTCAAAGGTTACACTAGAAAAGTCATACCATTCATCTTAGTTCTACATAAGAAACTGGAAAGCACAACTATCTCAAAGGGTACTAAGAATAAAAGTAACATCTAAACTTAGAGGCAATAAAGATACATAGGAAATATAGTATGCAAGTGGGCAAGTGTCATCGCATGAGCCAACTCTAAGGTTACCCTAGCAACCTCGATAGACTTTGGCCCCCTAGTGTCTCTATGGGGCATCAATATCCTTGCGTATAGACAAGGCATACTAATGAGTCAACTTTAAGGTTACCCTAGTAGTCTCACATGACTCTACTCCCCTAGTGACTTTATGTGGTACCAATATCTTATTAATTTATTTTAAACCCATTTAATAAAATGTTATCACTTATTAAAATAACCTATAATGGGTTACCCAGGCAACCACTTAGGGATTTGACCTCCATTACAAGCCACTTTTGAACATGACATACATATAGCCTACCCTACGCTTAGAAAAAGAAAAAGGTCTGATATGACCATAAACCACACATTAGTTCTTAAATAAGCAACTAGAAAGTACTAAAATATCACTGATCAAAAATCATAGATTTCACCAATACAATCATCCTAACAGGACTGATCCAAAATCAAGTACACATATACCAACCCATGACATCACACGACATCACAAAAAATAAATCACATAATCACCTCAATCTTATACAAGCAACTGGGAAGAAATCCAAGGATAACTGATTGAAGACTCAAAGGTTACACCAGAAAAGTCATACCATTCATCTCAATTCTACATAAGAAATTGGAAAGCACAACAATACATTTGATCAAACTCATCATAGAACACACAAGATACATCACCATGGTCAAGTATAAAAGATCATAACCAAAATAGGCCATAAGATCATCACAGAACAAAACTCCCAAGCCTCTAGTAATACAATCTGACTGGTCAAAGCACTAAGTCAAACTCGAACCCATCATCAGTAAACCACACATCATATACAGTACAGAAAAAAGTAACTTTCATAATTAATTAGGTTTTGAAAACCCTAAAGTTTAATTTTCACCAAAAGTTTCCAAGTTTCCATTTTTGTTTTCAAGTATTATAGATTCACTGACATTCTCGAGTCCACACGAGTCTCAACACTCAACAATTCATAAAAAGTTGTTTAAACATTGTTTTATAGTTCAATTCATTATCAAAACACAAGATTCAATAAACAAACATTGTTTTAGTTTTCATTTTCCCTTTTTCCCTAATATTGATTTGTTAATGTGTTCCAAGTTTACAAGAATAATAGAAGATTCAACAATCCATCTCAAATTTGCACACCTACTAATTCCAATTCAATTTTATAAAGTTAATTTACCACAATTCTATAATTAACTATTATTATTAAAATTTCATTAATCATTATTAAATCATTAATAATTATTATTATGAAAATATCAATAAAATAATATATTTTTATTTATATTAATTTATTAATATTAAAAATTATAAAATTAAATAATATAACAATTATAAAATAAAAATAATAACAATAATTAATAATAATATTATTATTAATATTAAAATATTTTTAAAAAAACTAAAAATAAAAATAAAAAGCGATTTGAAATCGCCAACCATATTCCATGCATTTTCAAATGCATACCCCAAAGAAAGGGGAGTTGCTAGTTGGCCTTTTACTTGGGGTAGTCGTTGCTTTGGTAGCATTCACTGCCTCAACAACAATTACTACTTTGGCAGATTTTGTTGCCTCAACAACGATTGCTGCTTTGGCAGAGTTTGCTACCTCAACAGTGATTGCTGCTTTGCTAGTGTTCGTTGCCATTGCAATCGAGCTGCCTTGGCAGCCATGAGGGGGGAGGTCATGACCCCTCCTCACTCAATAATATATATATTTTTATAAACAAACATAAAAAAGGTCATGCCTTCTTGTGTAAAATTATAGGTTTCAGAATATGTCCATTTTCTTTTTTTTGAAGATCTTGTTTTATATTAGACAACCAAAACAATCCTCTCACAATAAAATTTTCAAATTTAATTACAAATATGTATATATTTTTAAAACCAAATTACAGAATAGATTTGATAAGAAGATTACGAACCACCAACGAATTTATATATTAAATTCTGGTTTCTTTACCAAACCTTTTCCATATTGAATTTTGTCAAATTACAAAACTGTAAAATTTACCAAACAAGGGTTTCAATCCTTCCATTTAATTACATATGCTTTTGAGCATGAAGAGTGATAAAACACATATGAGGGTTTCTAGTTTTCAATTCGTATAGAGATGTTTTTGAAAATGATGAACAACTAAATTCACACACAAGGGATTCAAATCATCAAATTGCTTATAGAGGTTTTTGAAAATGAAGAACAATCAAATTCATACACAAGGGTTTCATATTAAATCACAAACAATTCAATAAAAAAAATCAAACTTTCTCAAACAAGGGTTTCACCCAAAGGAATTATGAAAAATAGAAACACAACAGACACAAAGAAGATAGATATTTTCAATGCAAGAACTATTGTGCAAAACTCATGAGATCCTACTTGGATCTGATGCTAAGCAATGAACACACAAAGCATGCAAGAATTTTCCTTCTCTTTCAAAAACCCTCTTTTCGGAAGTGGCTCCTCCAAACCTCTATGTGGAGAAATGAGCTCTGATTTCTTAATAAAGAGTTTTTTTCCAAAATCAAGGCTTCAATTGTGCAATTATTTGAAACCCCTTTATCCTTTATTATTATTTATTATATTTTAATTTCTTGTGCAAGCTTTTTGCATTAAAATAAAATAACTTTATTAAATCAATTCCTTTCTTTCTTTAATTAAATCATGAGACACTTTTAATAATATATTTATTAATTTAACTAATTATATTATTTAGAGTTTATTATTAAAATGACACTCCTAAATAATATTATTAAATTTAATTAATTTCTCAATTAATTAAATATTGAATTTTCTTTATAAAATTTTCATTGAATTAAATCATTAAATTATCTTTTAATAATATTTAATTACAACTAAAAATCACACCAGACCCACAAAATTAAATATGACAACTCAACTAAAGACAAATAACATAATCAAACTCTAGGGTCAAAATCACAAATTCACATCACTTAATGAATTTGAATGGGTAAACAACTCAAATACTTGTCCTACTTTCTAGGACAATTGTCTTAGCTTAGGGTTTTGACTCAAGAATTATCTCCCCACTTATACCATTGAGATACTATGATAAGGGACACTCATCTTGGCAATTCAAGGAAGTTGATACCCAATACCTGCAATCTACATAAAATTCACACATGTACATACTCATATATTCTAAAGTAAAATAGGCAATGGCAAGGAGTGGTACATTGTGTAGATCTTGACTAGCAGGTGACTATGACTCCCTCCCTTAACCACATTAAAACGCCAATCATAAAGTAAAACAAACAAGTACACCATACACATGCAAGTATGGGGTAAGTATCCATAGAACTACATATAAATAATTCATCTAACTAATCATCATGAGATAACATAAACCACTAAATGAAAATACATATATCATCATCAAAGTAATCTTGAACACATGAAATAACTAAGTAACTCATCACATAAATCAATTGGATATGAAATAACATCAAATCTAATCTAGCAACCAAGTATCAATAATCATAAACATAAATATAAAATAGGCCTAAAACAATCTGACAATACAATCAAAAAAGTCAACTAGGGGTAGGCATTACAAAATACCTTTCCAACAATATAAAGAATTCTCAAATTAGAGATCAGATGCTCAAGATATGTCTCCCGGAGTGCAAAATAGAACTCTTAGCTTTGATAGAAAAATAAGCTATTAAAAATGCATAAAAACTAAAAATTACCTGTACTATCACAATGGGCTTAGAACTAACTTTACGATGAGATCCTATTTGTGGAAAACAAAGTTCTTATGCCAGAGATATGAACAAAAAACCACCGATAAGTTTAAACAAAACTAGGAGGACAAATAGGTTGATGATGCAGGCACCAATGTCAATAGGTGACAAGCCCAAATTTGATAGTTAAATGACTGTCAAGGAAAAATTATGCTTGAAAAATAACCCCTGATGTTGAAAAAAAATTAGCTATTGGAAAATGAGCCAGTGTGATAGAAAAAAAAAGAGATGGTTCTTGAAAAATAAATTAGGTGGCCATAAAAAATGTGGGAAAGAAGTTGCCAAAAATATTAGCAACTCACCATAGACTGTTGATGGGAGCCAAATCCTGATAAAGAACCATAGGTGGCAAAAAATTATGGAAAAAATGGAGGCCGAGGGGGCTGGAGGGGCCCAATTCTGTTATAAAATTGTGCCCATTAAAACACAAGTTCAAAAAAAAAACTCACCGATCTCCAAATGAAACATGCCCATTATTTTTGAAAACCATTATGAAGGGGGAAAAAACAACCCACAAAATGGTCAAACCTTCCTTGAATAATGAAACCACCAACAAGATCCCCAAAAGTTGCCAATGATACCACAAACCTCCAAAAAATAAAATTGAAACTGCCCACTTATTACCACTTATCATAAAACACCAAACCATATAAGTGAACCCAAAAATCAAAAAGGAGGTCCATGAATGGATTGCGTGGGTCCCAAAAAGGAAGGGCACAAAGCTGATGTGGTGGGACTGTGGTATAAAATTTAGTATTGTTGAGATAGAAGGGGAACAACCTAATAAATGTGGTTAACAATTGTATGGGGCTTAATGAGTGTAGGTCACGTGTGTACTAGAAAAGGTTGTGCATCCACTAAAAATCATAGAGAGGGTAAACATAAGACAAAGGCCCTAGGGTAAGGATGATACAGGAGCTGAAAACTAGAGGGGCCAATAATGTTTTTGGGTGTCACAGTACATGATGCTTCCAAGGCTGGGAGAAGCCCAAGACTAGGTACATGTGGGAAACTCCCACCCAATAAATGTTGGGAATATAAGAGTAGTAATTGAGTTGGGAGGGGTGAATTAGTTACTAGAAAATAAATCCCGAATCCCTTTCATGTTAGTACAAAACATAAGCTCTGTTGAAACTGTTGTTACTTGGTTAACACATAGGCATTGGTTAACACTAACAATATGTTGTAACTCATCAAGCACTATAATATCAATTGTTACTTAGAAAATATTGAATATGCAGATCTTAAGATGTTAAATGTGATTAACCTTAATTAACTTAGTTTCATACACATAAAAGAAATAACATGAACACAAGTGACACCAAGATTTAATGTGGAAACCCAATTTGGGAAAAACCACCAATTGCAACTAGTTTATATTTTTCACTCTTTTGAAGTGAGCCCTGTTAGGAGCCAACCTTGTTAAAGGTAAAAAAACACATTGTTAGGTGTGACCCTATTAGAGGATTTAATCACCCTGTTAGGAGTGGCCTTGTTAGAGGTCTTTAGACACTTCAATCTAGAAATGCCACCTCATTAGAGAATTTGAAAAATAACTATTAGGCTAACTCCGTTAAGAGATTTGATACATTGCTACAATAGTTAGAGAGTAAAAATGAAATGACCTGATTGTTGATGCAATTGTATTGCTGATTTCAGGTCTCAATTCTAGTGTGAATACTTAATCCTTCCTGATTAGATTAATCTTCACTGCCCAACAAGGATATTCTCCTTATCCTTCCAATTTGCTTCCTCTAAGCATCTTCTTATCTTCCACACATTCTTTCTTATCTTCTATCCTAAAATTGACCTTATAATTATACCATATACATTGTCAAGTTGGCTTGAATACAACTTACAACAATTAATATTCATCTCTTTAGTCAGCTAGAACCAACAAACAAAACTATTAAACTCAATATGCTAAAGCAAGAAAATCCTTTGTTAGTCGACCTTGCTCGGTAGACACTAACACTGAAATGATTTCCTGTGTTAACCAAGTGAAATCAATTAACACTATATCTTTGCAAATTTTCTTTGGTAATCAAGTGAGTTCGATTAACATTAGTTCCATCCAACTTTTCTTTGTTAACTAAGTGAGCTCAATTAACACTCAACTTCTGCAAACTTCACTTAGGTGCCCAAGTGAACTTAGTAGACACTGTATTATGAACATGGAAAATATTAGAATGCTTTGCAGACATAGGAAACTATCTTCATCAGTGAGCTTGATGTACACTAACTAGTAAATATATGACATTTGGTGTAACATCAAAGATAATATACAATTGATCAATTGTTTTCAACAATCTCCCTCTTTGGCATTGATGGCAACACAACATGTCATAATACAATGAAATTTTAAAGAAAAATAAAAGTGGGGAAAATATCCCTAGTTTCATTCTGATTCTCATCCATGAGAACTCCCTCTATCAGTGTGAACTCCCTTTGACTTCAATCTCTTCCTTTGATTTCAATTTCTCCCTCTGTCAACAAAATCTCCAAGTTTATTCTTTCTTTAACATCTTCTTCTGTGTTGGATACAATTGATTAATTGTGTATTGTCTTTGATGTTACACAAATTTCATAATCATTATCAGTTAGGATATGCCAAGCTCACTCGAATCGTGAAGATACTTTTTAGTGTCTATTGAGTGTTCTTGTGTTTGCCTAGTTCAAAAGGTAGTGTTTACCGAGTTCACTCGGGCGTCAAAGGAAAGTTGGATGGAACTAGTGTTAACTAAGCTCACTTAGTTGCCAAAGGATTTTCATAAGTTTAAGTGTTAACTAAGCTTCTATTGGTTAACGGAGGAAATTGCTTCAGAGTTAGTTTCTACCGAGCAGGGTCGACTAGCAAAGGATTTTCCTATTTTGTTGTATTAAGCTTAATTGATCTATCTATTGATTCCAACCAACTGAGGTGATGAATATTGATTATTGTAAATTGTACTTGAGCCAAATTGACAAAGTGAAAGGTATAAGTATAAGGTCAAGTTGTGACTTCAATTAGTAGTAGAGTGTGTGCAAGTGACTGCAAGAGAATGTGCGAATTATGGTGATGTGATTGAAGATCTATTGGTAAGTAGAAGAAGTGAATTCCAAGGATAAGAAGAATATCCTTGTGGTGTAGCAAAGCCATATTCAATCAGCAAAGATCAAGTAAAAGCCTAAATAGAGATCTAAAATCAGCAATCAAGTTGCATTTGAGTCAGGTCAACTCATTGTTACTCTCTAACCATTGTAGTAGTGATCTAAATCTCTTAACATAGTTAGCTTAACATTTATTTACAAATTCTCTAACAAGATGGTAATTCCATTGAATTGTTCTCAAGACCTCTGACTAGGCCACTCTTATCAGGGTGATTAAATCCTTTAATAGGGTCACAACTAACAATGTGTTTTGTAACCTTTAAAAGGGTTGGCTCCTAACAGGGCTCACTTCAAAATATTGAAAATCAATAACTAGTTACTATTGGTGGTTTTTTCCAAATTGGGTTTCCACGTTAAATCCTAGTGTCAAATGTGTTCATGTTATTTTATTTATGTGTTTTCAACTAAGTTAAAGTAATGATACTCATAGATAGCATCTAATGGTTTATGAGTTAATCTTTTACCAAACTAATCCAGTTACTATTGAGTTACAACATTATGTGTTTTTATCGAGCTTCAGTAGTATTTAGTTATTTGTTTTTATTTTGTACTAACATTAAAAGGGAATTGGGATTTATTTTTGTTGTAACTAATTCACCCCTCCATTCTTAGTTACTCCTCTTATATTTCCAACACTTTTAATAGAAAACTCTCCTTCTTTGATGTCAGACCAAGTTCTCCCTCTTTGATATCTTCAAACAAAATTTCTGTGATATGCAAACTCTCCCTCTTTAGAAATTTTTTGTAATATGACAAAAAACTCTCCCTCTTTGACATCTTATGCCAAAGATAATATTTAGTGAATTTCCAATGTACCTAATGTATAGATTCATATGTAGTCTTCCCTTTCATTATTGCATCAACTTGACTGATCTTCAACATGTTTAGGTTGATGCATCACTAAACTTCATTTAGTGAGCTTCAAATAGGGGAATAACCCTTTTCTCTTAGATACAAAAATGCATCCTTAGGTAATGGCTTGGTGAAAATTTCTACAATTTGTTCTTTAGTATTCACATATTCCAATCTCACCTCTTTGTCTTGCACCAATTCTCTCAAAAAATGATATTTTATTGCAATGTGCTTGGTCTTGGTATGCATCATAGGATTATTTGATATGTTAATTGCACTTGTGTTATCATAGAAGATAACTACTGAATACTTGATTTCTACCTTCATACCTACAAATAGTTGTTTGAACCAAACAACATTGGAATAATTAATTGCTGTTGCGCAATACTCTACCTCCGTTGTAGACTGAGAAATGAAATTCTACATTTTACTTGTCCAAGACACTAGTCTCTTATCAAGAAAGAATGTTCCACCACTAGTGCTCTTCCTGTCATCAAGACTTCCTACCAATTCTACATCAATGAAGGATTTCAAATCTGAGTTGCCTCCTTTCTTGTACCATAATCCATAATTTTTAGTACCCTTTAGATGCCTAATGATTCTCTTTATTACCATCATATGATTTTCTTTAGGATTAGCTGAAAATCTTGCCACCATATCAACTGCAAGAGCAATATCAGGCCTAATATGTACTACGTAATAAGGTTTGGCAATCATTGATCTATGTGTGGTCTGATCTACCTCATTGGAATCATCATTTTTGGAAAGCTTATGTCTAGTAGACAAAGGTGTTCCAACTGGTCTTGAATCCTCCATTCCAAACTTATTTAGTATCTTCTTTATATACTTAGATTGAGTAATGTAGATACCATCTTTCTTCTGTTGAATCTGTAAGCTAACAAAGAATTTTATTTCACCAAACATTGACATCTCAAATTCTTTACTCATTTCCTCTAAAAAAGATTTGCACAAATCATCATTTCCAATAAATAATGTATCATCCGCAAATATTTATGCCAACACAATCTTCTTTTCTGGTCATTCTTTCATGTATAGATTGTTGTTATCATTTGTCCTTTCAAAACCAATCCTTCATGAAATAATTATGAATTCTTTCATACCAAGCTTTGGGAGCTTGTTTAAGACCATATAATGCTTTGTGTAGTTTACAAACCATATCCTTTTTTCTTGGATCTACAAAACCTTTAGGTTTCTCTATGTAGACTTCTTCTAGAATTCCATTCAAGAATGCAAATTTTACATCCATCTGATATAATTTAAAATTTTTATATGCAACATAAGAAAGTAGAGTCCTAACACCTTCTAATCTTGCAATAGGAGAAAAAGTTTCATCGTAGTCAATACCTTCCTCTTGAGAATAACCTTTGCATACTAACCTTGCTTTGTTTCTTGAAACTTCTCCATCTTCATTCAACTTATTTATGAAAACCCACTTTGTGCAAATTAAATTCTTATCCTTGGGTCTAGGAACAAGAGTTTAGGTCTTATTCCTTTCTATATGTTCTATCTCTTTATTCATTGCTTCAATCCAAATTTCATCATCCAAAGCATATTTAACTGTTCTAGGTTCAAATTTAGTAAGCAAATATGTACCTATCAATTTGTTCCTTGTCAATGTACCATCTGACTTGTCTCTAATGATCTACTTAGGTGCATGGTTCTTTTTGACATATCTTGCTAATATAGGCACTTTGGATTTAGAGTTTGTTCCACTTGCCTCACCATGATCTTTTGTATCATGCTTGGGTCCCACTCATTGTGACTCAGGTCCTTTGGACTGGCTACAACTCGATAGCTTCTGACTGTGACTTGGGTCCTTTAGACTATGACTCAGGTTGCACTGGCTACAACTCAGGTGCTTTAGGAGATTTTGGGGACTCAGGAGGTGATGTATGATGACTTCTAATTAGATCAAGGAATGTATCAGGTTTAAAGTAAATAAAATTTGTGTAGTCTTTAGGTTCTTTGTTGCTCTCTTCTTCACTCTTTTCTGCAAACTCATCAATCTTCACATGTGCACTCTCTATGATCTTATGAGTGCTTAGATTCAAACATTTGTATGCTTTACTTTTGCTAGAGTATCCTAGAAATATGCCTTTGTCACTTTTGGCATCAAATTTACCTTTCCTAATCTCCTTCAAGATATCACATTTTCTACCAAATACTTTCAAGTAACTTACATTAGGTTTGTAGCCATACCATAGTTCATAAGGAGTTTTATTTGAGTCTTTCTTTAGTTGTACTCTGTTATGGGTATGAATTTTTGTACTAATTTCTTCATTTTCTAGTATTTGATTGCAACATTCTTTTCTATCATTAGGGTTCTTGCACAATCCATGATTGATATGTTCCTTCTTTCTGCTATACCATTCTACTGAAGTGTACTAGGGGCTAATACTTGTGTTTTGATTCTTTTATCAATGTATAATTCATTGGAAATGAATTCTCCTCCTCTATTTGATCTCAAACATTTCAGCTTCTTTCCTATTTCTTTCTCTACTCTAGCTAGATATCACTTGAACTTTTGCAAAGCTTTAGACTTATCTTTCAGATAAATTTATGTCATCATTCTAGAATAATCATGAAAAAATAAAATGAAATACATATCTCCACTATAGCTCTCTATGCCAATAGGTCCACAAATCTCTACTTAGAATAATAATCCTTGCTCTTGAAACTTGTCTTTCCCATCTTACCAATTTGATAATTCTTGCATAGGCTCATATCAGATTTCATCAAACTAGGAATACCCCTTACTCTTTTAAAAAAAAAAAATCTTGATTAAGTTATCAAAGTTCACATGATACAAACTTTTTTTCCATAACCAACTTTCTTCTACTTGAGTAATGAAACATGAACTTTTACTGAGATCTAGGTAGAATAAGTTACCTTTTTTTTGTTTACTAGACCCAACTAGATTTTCTTTTCCATCTAGCAGCTTGACCTTCCCATTCATGAATTCTACCTTGAATCTAATGTTATTCAACTATGCCACACTCAGTTTATTATGCTTTAGTCCTTCAACCCAATAAGAATTTTCACATCTAAGTTCATTGGTTAGAGAAATACAACCTTTTCCTTTAATGCATCATGGTTCATTTTTTACAAATCTTACACTTCTACCATTATAGTGTTCCATATGTTCAAACTTTTTTTTATCACCAATCATACGATGAGAACAATCACTATCAATAATCCATAAATAATTTTTGCTAACATGAGAAATAGGTGCCATTTTATCTTCTTCATCATCAGATTCATCTTTTACAACAATATAAACCATTTCATCATCATCACTACTATCTAAATCTTTAGCCATGAAAGAAGACTTCTTACCTTTATCCTTGTAGTCTTTGTAGTTCATTTATGCTTCTGGGTGAGATTGTGTGTGAGCTTATCAGCATCAACATTTCAGATCATACTCAATAATCCATCAAACTTTGTTTCATCATATTTTTTCTTAGCTCTCTCATCCTGATGATGGATCATTGAGTATGATTTGAAACATTGATGCTAATAAATTCACACACAATCTCACCTAGAAGCATAAATAAATAGCATGGATTGTGGAAATCTATTACAATTAGTCTTTGTGGTTTTTGAAATCCTTCTTGCCTTTATATTTGTTGTTCTTCTTTTCATCTTTTACTTCTTTGTTTGGACACCTTATAGCAATGTGACCAACTTCTTCACAAGAAAAATAGATTAGAGGAATTTTACCTTTGTACTTTCCTTTGCCTTTGGGATATCTTCTTGCAAGCAATGCTTCAATGACTTCAAGATCACTGTCAAAATTGTCTTCCTCTTTACTTTTAGATTGTTTTCCTTTAGACTTTTCAACTTTCTTCTTGAGTGACAACTTGGCTTCAAATGCAAACTCAAGATTGCTAGAACTAGGAACATAATTATCATAGTTATTTGACTCCAATTTTGTCAACCTTCCCAATAGAGCATCCAAGGATATCTTATTATTTGGATCACATTTCATCTCTTGAATAATTGAAAGTCTAATTTAGTAGATAGGAAGAAGGGTTCTAAGTACCTTGTTGACCACTGCCACATCATCAATTTTCCTCTAGAGGCTTTGATTGCACTTACACTAGCATTGATTCTCTTAACATATTTTGTAATGTTTTCATCTTCCCTCATCTTCATTTGATCAAACTAACCTCTCAAGCTTTTTTCCTTGGATCTTCTCACATTATCATCACCCCCATAGATATCCTCCAGCTTTGTCTACATCTCATGAGCAATAACACACCCTTTGACCTCATCAAATTCAACATAGTTAAGAGTGGATGCAATGTGAATCATCATAATTTTATGATTCTTCTTTTAAAAAATCTCCTCTACAGTCAATGTTCTAGTAGAAGCCTTATAGTAGGTATTCAAATATTTTAGACCTAAATCACTTATGGTTGCCAGACGTAGCTTCATAAGTTCTTGCCATGTCTCAAAGTTATCCTTGTTCAAATTGGGAATCTCTCTTTTGTAAGACATCCTGATCTTTAGCTTAGGTCTTTGAAACCTTCTCTGCAAGCACCAAAAGCTCTGATACCAATTGTTGGAAATATAAGAGGAGTAATTGAGAGGGGAGGGGTGAATCAATGACCACAAAATGAATCCAAGATCCCTTAGATGTTAGTACAAAACATAAACTTTGCTAAAATCATTGTTGCTTGGTTAACACATAGGCACTGGGTTAACAATAACAATATGTTGTAACGTGACAAGTACTATAATATCAATTATTACTCAAAAAATACTGAACATGCAAATTTTAAGATGTTATTTTTGATTAACCTGAATTAACTTAGTTTCATACACATAAAAGAAATAGCATGAACACAAGTGACACCAAGATTTAACGTGGAAATCCAATTTGGGAAAAACCACCAATTGCACCTAGTTACTATTTTTCACTCTTTCTAAAGTGAGCCTGTTAGAGGATTTAAAGGTTACAAAAAACACTATTAGGTGTAACCCTATTAGATGCTTTAATCAACCTGTTAGGAGTGACCTTGTTAGAGGTCTTTAGACACTTCAATCAAGAAATGTCACCTTGTTAAAGAATTTGGCAAATAGTTATTAGTCTAACTCTATTAAGAGATTTGATACACTACTACAATGTTAGAGAGTAACAATGAAATGAATCGATTGCTGATGCAACTATATTGTTGATTTCAGACCTCAATTTTGGCTCGAATACTTGATCCTTCTTGATCAGATTAATCTTTTCCACCCAACAAGGATATTCTAATTATCCTTCCAATTTTATTTCTCTAAGCATATCTTATCTTCCACATATTCTTTCTTATCTTCTATCCTCAACTTGACCTAATACTTATACCATATACATTGTCAATTCGGCTTGAATACAACTTACAACAATTAATATTCATCTCTTCAGTTGGCTAGAACCAACAAATAAAAATATTAAACTCAATATTCCAAAACAAGAAAATCCTTTGTTAGTCAACCTTGCTCGGTAGACACTAACACTAGAATGATTTTCCTATGTTAACCCAGTGAACTTGATTAACACTGCATCTTCATAAACTTTCTTTGGTAATCAAGTGAGCTTGGTTAACACTGGTTCCAACCAACCTTCCTTTGTTAACTGAGTGAGCTCAGTTGACACTCAACTTCTGCAAACTTCTCTTAGGTGCTTGAGTGAACTCGGTAGACACTGTCTTCTAAAATTGGCAAACACTGGAATGCTCGATAGACACAAAAAACTATCTTAATCACCCGAGTGAGCTTGACATACACTAACTAGTAAAGATATGACATTTTGTGTAACATCAAAGACAATATATAATTGATCAATTGTTTCAACAAAAAATGCATGCACCTTTTGTAAAGCCATGCAATTATTTAATTTTGTTTATAAATTAAAAAAAAATTGCCTTCAAACTTTATTTTTGAAAAAATATTACCACCTCAATTTTTGAGCCTAACCTCAGATTTCAAGAGTGTCTTAATTGGATGTATGTTATATGGAAATGTGGGTTTTGGGACACTTTGAGCTCAACAATGATGTCTGTTTGGGACCAAAGTGACCTACTATAAAGGTCTCCCCAAATCTAATAAAAAAAACTCTGAAAAACTAGATCTGAAAAAATTGCTTCCAAATATCTCAAGAACATAATAGAGGCATGAAGATCTCAAGCTCTAATACCATGTTGAAGTTGATGAAAGCTCAACCCCACAACTCCCAAGAGTCACCTAGATGCAAACACCTATCAAAAAAAGAGAGAGCCAAAGATATGGAGGTTGGAATTCATAGATCCATAGAGGAGACATTCTTGATGAGAAAAATGATAAATTGTTATTAATTTACAAAGAGAGATCAATCCTTATGAAAGGATATCCAAACCCTAAAAGATAAAACCTAGGTTGCATTATAATATGTAATAAAAGAATTAATTATTAGATGCCTAAAGTTTGTCTTAAGTAAAATATAGTTAGTTAGAAAATATCTAATTACTCTAACATAACTTGTACTTGAATAGTGAAGCTGAAAATAAGTTATTGATTGCTGAAATATTTGTAGATGATATAATATTGGGTGGTAATGACTTGTTGTGAAAATCACTTATTGATTAGATGAGTAAGGATTCTAAGATGTAAATGTTTCTTGAGACTAAAATTTCATTGGTTTGCAAATTCATCAAACATAAGGTGGTATATATGTGACTTAGTCTAAGCACATTAAGGAGATCTTGAAGAAATTTGGTATGGATGAGTCAAGGGTAGTTTGTACACTAGTGGTCAATGGATGCAAATTTTCCAAGGAAAACACTACTGCTAAAGTGAATGAGACACAATACAAATCAATGATTGATAAGTTATAGTATGTTTTACACAATATTACATATGTAGTTGGTATTGTTGTAAGGTTTTCCCTCTAATCCTAAGGGAACACACATGATTACAGTTAAACAAATATTCAGATGCCTAAAAGAACGTAAGATTATGGATTGTGGTACAAGCAAGAAGGTCATTTTTAACTCAGAGTTTACACTGATGTTGATAGAAAAATCACTAGTGGCATGGCTTTCTTTTAAGGAGAAAGAATGATTACATGGTTGATCAAGAAATAGATTTGTATGTCATAGTCTACAACTGAAGATGAGTATGTTGTCTTTGCTATTAACTATTGAAACATAGTTTGGTTTAAGAATCTATTGGAAGGAATGTAAGAACAAGTTACTAAGCTTGTTACTATCTAATGTGATAACACAAGTGCAATAAACATATCCAAGAATCATGTGATGCATTCAAAAACCAAGAATATATCTATCAATTATCATTACTTGAGGGACCAAGTACAAGAGAAGCAAGATTGGAGTATGTCAAGTCTAAGGAGAAAATTGTAGATATCTTCACAAAGCTACTAACTAAGGATTCTTTTGAGTATCTGAGAGGTAAGCTAGGGGTCCTTCCCCTATCCAATATTCATGAAGAAAGGATGCATGTTGCATCAATTCATGAATGATCTGATATATATTTCTAGAGTTGATGCAAGAGTTCACTCTTTAGGGACTATTTCTCGAGGTTGTGAAAGTAAATTAATGAAGCTGATGAAGTAAGTGCATGCAAGGTACAAGGTTTTATAAGTTTCACATTGGAACTTATAGTTACCTTTGGAATTGTTGTTAAAGGGCGAGAGAAGAAATACTAAGAAGAATTGAAATGAGTAAGAATTGAGTGATTGCAAGATTTTTGTCAAAGGGGAGAGTCATAAATATTGAAGACGCTGCAAAAAAATGAAGTACACCCAAAGGGGGAGAAATTGTCAAAGTGTAGAACAACTGTTGAACTTGTTGTAGAGAACTTGAATGAATGAAGTCAAAGAGATGAAGATTTTTTGCCAACACATACATTTGATATTTCATGATGTAATGTAAATATCTTATATATTTATGTGTTTCTAGCAATGCCAAAGGGGGGACTGTTTTGATTACGTAAAAATAGGTTTTAAAGGACCTGAAATCTTGTATAAATTAACATAGAAAGAAGAGAAAAAAAGCTTAGGAAATAGAAGACCTCATAACCTAAAAAAACAACTAGACAATCTAAAAACAAGAGGCCAGAAAAAAACTATGCATGAAAAAACAACAAAAGGAAAGAAAAAAGACAACCCTAGGACAACTACAGTGTCTTCAGGAGATCCACTGCTTGGTTTGCCAGTATGATCATATTTTCAATAGAGGCTTTCATATCATCCAACTTTTTTCCTTCCACACCCTCATTCTTCTTAGAATTAGCCCTTGTTTACTTGCTCAGACCCTAGTCCTCCTTCATATCCTTAGCATCTTGGCCTTTACCATGTTCTAGCTTGTTCAATAGAATGTTAAAGTTGTTAGCCATGGTCTTCAAGATAGTGTAGTTTTGATCGGCCAATTTCTTAACCATTTTCTCCAAGTTTCCCACTCTAGTATCCAGACCATCCACCCTTTTTTGCAAGTCTTTGCCTAGTTGATCTAAATTTTTTGTCTAATTTTTTTTTCTTAGCTTCAAGTAGTGGAACCCATTTCATAAAATGCTTTACTATTGGAATTCTTTAGAATAATTAAAAGGAAGGGGGGAGGTGAATCAATTATTCAAGGTCCAAATGTCCAAATAAAACTTTTACAATTTAGTGAACCCATATATTATTCTTAACCATACATGCATTCATTGTCTATTAACTAAAACTAATATGTTACTATTAAACTAACATGTAGAAATGTAAAGCATAAAACACAACACATCCATCGGTACACTTGACATAATGATTTAACATGGAAACCCAATTTGGGAAAAACCACCAGTAACATGCTACTCCTTTCTCACTCTTCTGAAGTGATGCCTTGTTAAAGGCCAACCCTGTGAAAGGTTACAACACAGACTATTAAATGTGACCCAGTTAAGGGATTTCAATCACCTTGTTAAAAGTGAGCCTTGTTAGAGGACTTTAGGACATTCACTTGGAATGCCACCCTGTTAAAGAATTTTCCCAATGACTATTAATTCAACCTTTCTTCGAAGGATTTACCCTAATCTGATATAATTGTTAGAGAGTAACAATAGAGTTTGATTTGATACAACTTACAACCTTACTTGTAGATTACAGATCACTATTTAGTCCTCAACTCTGCTTGGCTTTCAATCTTTGCAATTTTGACAGCCTATTCACCCTTCAAGCATTCATCTTTCTCTAGCCTTCTTGCTTAGCTCACCATTGTAGACTTCTTTTCTTGGGTCACTTGATGAATCAAACCCTTCTTCTTTCACCTTGTCAGATTTTCACATCCAAAAACTTTCTGACCTCTCTAACTCTTTGCTTCATGATTAGGCATCCCTAGATATAGGGAATTAGAACTCTTTTTCTTGCTCTATCCATCTCAAAAATTAGGGTTTTTGATGGATTAGGTAGGATGCAATGTATCTACCCCATATCTTGTATTTTCTAGAAACTTCTCCTAGAATCCATTTCAATTCACCTCCAAAATGGTTTACATAAGGTTATATGCCTCCATCTCATCAATCTTATCTTCCTCCTAATTCACAAGTTCCAAGAAAACAAACTTGTTAGCTTTTATTTGGAAAATCTTTGATCATTTTCATAATGCAACAGCTTGATATTATCAATTTACTAATGCTCAACACATACTGTGTTACTCGACATCTACTATAAAATCACTTGGCATCCACTGGATTTTATTGGTGCTTGGCACATACTAAAAATTATTTGGCATCTACTAACTTGCTCGACACCTATTAGTTTTCTCAGCATCCACTAGAAATTGCTTTCACTAGGCTCCAATTGACTTTTTGCTCGGCTTGCACTAACTTTACTTGGCACCTTCTATCAACTTGATCAAGTTTAGCAAATGAACTTTGTCCAATCTTTTTCTTCTAAACTTTCTAAGTGTAGCCAATCATTTTGCAACCCCAAGTAGATCATCAATACATTATGTTATCACTGTCTTAACTAATTCTTACACTTCAATACATATACAGAACTCAACCTTTCCTCTAGGTACTTTTGTTACATCTTGTTGATCAAATCCTCTTCATCAATCAACTAAGTGATAGTGCTTGAAACATATAAGCAATTGTCTTACCAACATAGAACAGGTTTGACATCAGTGACAAAACAATGATTGAAAACACTTCTTACAACAATTTTCTAACTCAAATGATCTTTTCAATCATATATCAACAATCTCCCTCTTTGGTATTGATGGCAAACCAAACTGATCGACTAGTCAATCAAATGATGAACTAACTAGGTTAAAACAATAAGGCAATACCAAAAAGAAAGCTTGTGAATAAAACTTGTCCCTCTATCAACAACTCCTTTTTAGGTTACAAATTCTCACTTATCTAATTCTCTTTTGTCATTGATCAGTAGAATATCAGAATATCTCCCTCTTTTGTTTTTTGCTTTCTCCATCTATCTTTCTTTCAGTCTTTTGATATTCTGATGATGTATTCCCACTTTATTGCTCCTCTTATGCATTGTACATCAACAATCTCCCTCTGACTTGATTTTCTGCTCTGATCATCAGTATGCACTTGATCAGTTTACTAAACATTCTCCCTCTTTGACAACAATGCCAAAGACATATACTCAACACTTGGCATCATAATATATTGTTAGTACCCAAGGTGGTCACAGGTTTAAACCTTCAAGTGCAGAGTTTGAATCACTTTGAACTGAAGTTCGAAGTAGTTCAAAGCAATTCAATGGTTCAGGTAGCCCGTCCTGCAGGTTCAATACAAGCACAGTTTAGATTCTGGATTTGAAATGCAGATTCAGAGATAGGTTTCAGATTCAATGTCTTCAAGATCGATGATCTGATGCAGAGGTGTAAGGACCATGTAATCTAGGTTCAGACGACTTCACAAAAAGCATCACAGGTTCAAAATTCAGTTTGGGTGTTTGGTGATATCATTGTCAGAGTGTAAATGTGGAGGCAAAGGCCCTTGTGATGATCATAATGGTTTTGAAACAAGTTGTCAGCATTAAGGTTATTATGAATGAGGTATTTTAGATTGAACAAGTTTGTGAAATATACAACATCATAAAGATAACATACTTCATTGCATAAGAAAATGCTTATTGATAATAGGGACGACTCTAGCCCATGACTCCACTTATCTCAAAAATTGTCCATGTGGGTTTAGTAGATGTTATTAAGTTGATTGTGGTTGATAATTTTTGGACATAAATACAGATATAATGCAAAAGCATGTGACCCATCTGACAAATGTTCAACACCCGATCGCATGTGCTAAACCATGGTGTAGGTGATTCAAAAATTATCATGATGATCATGGTAGGAAATGTCTTAAAGTAGCCTAATGGAATACTAGTGTGCATATAGTCGGCTTGGTGAAGAAACTTGACTTTTCTCTCAAATAGAGAAAACTCGATGATCATTGGATTCAATTATGGATTCGCAGAAGATGTTTCCATTTGCTTCATAATATGTACTCCACGAAGGTCAATTTTTGTGAGACTCCAAGTATTGGAGACAATCGACACACTGTCTACAATGAGAAATGAAAGAGCCCAATGTTCTTCCTTACAAACTTGGCCAAATTTCTCTAAATTCAGTCTGTAAAAGCATCAATAATGCATAAGAATCATTTGATAGAATGTGGATGGTCAGTTAATTTTCAAATCAAGTGTCTTTACATATTGGGAGCCGCAGTTTCACAAGATTTTCATACTGTGTGAGGGATATATATTGAGTGGAGTTATATTGCAAATATATTCACAGAGCTCATGGATACCTACAAAAGCTCATAATCATCCCAAAGAATGGGTAGATGCACAGGTGAATAGCTAGATCATAGATCCTTAGCCCCTCTCAGCCTCAATCTCACTTAGTACATGCACATGAACTGCAAGTATTGCAATTATCAACATAGTCAAATAAACTCATATTGTTTAAAGAGGGCTCATAGTCAACTATTGAAGGTACATGAAAATAAATTTGCCCATAATTTTTTGTGTCAATTCTACCAATGGTCTCGTCAAAACATCCAAAGGCGAACAAGAAAGAGGAAAGTGTGAGCCAGCTCGAGCTACTTTTAGTGTGCAGTTTGTTTGATAGTGTGCCCCAAAAAGAGAAAACACCACCAGTGGGAAATGACATAGATTAGATGAAGAGACAACGCATTATGATATTCATAGGTCAAAGCTAAGAACTTTGCGGTTGTGACTGGTGTTTGTGCAAGAATTGCATATGCAATGAAGAGGTTACGTGGAGGTGAAAAGAATGTTCAAACTATCTTGGTGTGGTGGCTTCTGGTTCCAGAGAAACATTTGTGGGAAGAACAGACAGGGTGCAAAATGTAATTAAATCTGGCCTTTTCTATACTCTTCTTCGAGACATGCCCTAGGAGATGCAAATATTCCTCCTGGACCAAGACTGCTTATACTTGATCACCTTCAAGAGACCCGTAAGTGATGTCAAGAAAGAGACATTGGTTGCCCCGTAAGAATTGTATGCTGGCGAGGAGAATGATAGGCATACCCATACTTTTAGCAATGAAAATGTGAAGTTTTGGTATGTAAAAATTGCTTAATGGTCTAAGATCTGGCATTAACAGTTACTGCAGTATGCGAAGTAATCACTATTCCTACACAACTGCGTGGATAGCCTTGAAACCATACAAATTGATGATATTCAAATCATCTCCAAGGTGGTGATTAGTAGGGTGATGTATTCCAGTCTTCGATCACTGTATGTTTTGATCATAAACAATCTAAAGGAAATGACATTGAATCAACTTATTGGGCTCCTTTCATCTAAAGTTAAATATTATACTCTTTTCCTTCCTAGAGGATCGGATGATAGGTGTAATGACAAGTGTCAAGAATTCCCTAAGGATTACTTTATGATCTTGTGTGATGTCATCACTTTAAAATGATCAAATATTATAAATTTGAACACACTATATGTGGAGAGGTTACTGAGTATAAGAAGAGATCTTAAAAAATAAAAGTGAAAAAAGTCTGAAGGCTTTCAAGAATCAGTTATAGAAACTGAACAGCCACCGGCAATAGAGAAGGATAAATAAGCAACAACAAGTGAAGGAAAGGGTTCCAGTTTTCTGAGTTTTGGCTGGGAGACTTTGGGCTACAGTAGGACAGAAGCTGTGAATACAGCGTTAGGAAGGTTCCAACTTTTTCTTCTAAAAGCTATAGACTGTTTGCTGTGGGCAGAGGGAGATTTTTCAATCCTGAGGGAAAGGAATACATAACAAAGTAGAACAGAGCTTTACTTGCTAAACTTTGTGTTAGTGATTAAAGAGGCTTTTGATTTTGAAATGTAATGTAGGAAAGATGGTTTCATTTTCTATTGCATCTATGTATAGTCTTTTACATCTTAAAGAAGGGAGGTTTGAAAGAAATCTGCAAATTGGAACTTTGAGTCCATGTAGTTTTTCTTTCCACTGATGGTTATGTTGCTATAACTTTCAATTTTTTTAAGTGCATCAGATTTGCTATTTTCTATATGCATTCGATATCAAGATCTTCTGGAAGCTTTGATTCATTTTTCCTCAGGAGAATGGAAATTGTTCTTTAACTTTTATCCTTTGAAATGCAGTATACAATAGGTTAACTTTGTGTAATGTATTTTATTCTGTCTCCTTTCTTTTCTTTGGTTCTTAGGTTTCACATCTACTCTGTGTTTATAGGTAGATGTTAGATATCCTTTTGTGCTTTCTAGTAAAAGCACCCACATTTAATTCATCGTAAATCTTACACGGGGAGCTATACCTGATACAAATTTAGAGTAAGGTTATCAATCCATGATAACCTATCCAACTGTTGGTGCTAGTTTGTCCTCTCACTTGGGCATTCAGGGTCAGATTTCCACATATTCTCTTGAAGGACAATCTATTCACCAACATATATGCAAACATAGAATTTTGTAGGATCTTCAATTTTCTTCCTCTGTCACCTTACTTATGACTAATTTGAAATTCTAGCTCTATGATTACTTTAGGCAACTTCCTAAAGTAAGATCCACTGCATCAATTTGTATGAAATGAATGTTAGCGTGTTCAATGCAGGGTACTCCCTCTATCTTTTACATAACCTTTGATAGGGGTATCACCCCTAATTTATCTCTTAGATACTCATAAGCATCCTTAGGTAATGCTTTGGTGAAGATATCAACAATTTTCTCCTTTGTGTTGATATATTCCATCTTCACCTCTTTTTCTTGAACCAACTCCCTTACATAATGATACTTTATTGCAATGTTCTTTGTCTTTGTATGCATAATAGGATTCTTTGATATATTTATAGCACTTTTATTATCACAATAAAGTGTCATTGGTTCATGGATTTCTTCCTTCATTCCTTTTAGCAGTTGTTTGATCCATATAATGTTTGTGCGATTGATAGCAGTAGCAACATACTCTGCTTTAGCAGTAGATTGTGAAGTACAACTCTACTTCTTGCTTGTCCATATAACAAGTCTTCTGCCTAAGAAGAATGCTCCTCCATTGGTGCTCTTTCTGTCATAAATATTTCTAGCCCAATTAGCATTAGTGTAGGCTTTCAGCTCAAACTTTTCATTCTTCTTATAGTATAAGCCATACTCTTTTGTTCCTTTCAAGTATCTCATGATCCTTTTTATTGTCATCAAGTCATTCTTTGATAGCTTGACTGTTGTTACGATAGGTGTACTTACTGGTTTTGAATCCTCTAGTCCAAATGTCTTCAATATCTCCTTGACATATTTTGATTGAGTAATATATACACCATACTTCATTTAATATACTTGTAATCCCACAAAGAATTTGATCTCACCAAACATTGACATCTCAAAGCATCTTGTCCTCCAAATACAATGTCATCAACAAAAATTTTAGACAACAGTATACATTTTTCTTCATCTATCTTCATGCACAAATTGCTATTATCATCTATTCTTTCAAATCCTATCTTAACAAGATAAGTATGAAGTCTTTCATACCATGCTCTTGGTGCTTGTTTCAATCTATACAAGGCTTTGTGTAGTCTACATACTATGTTCTTATTGTTTTTATCCACAAATTCTTTTGGTTGTTTTATGTAGACCTCCTCTTCTAATATTCCATTCAGAAATGCAAACTTGACATCTATCTGGTAAACTTTAAAACCTTTGTATGTAACATAAGCAAGCATAATTTTCACTCCTTCCATTCTTGCAATAGGGGAAAATGTTTCACCATAGTCAATTCCTTCTTCTTGTGCATACCCTTTGCAAACTAGTCTTGCTTTATTTCTTGTTACTTCACCATTCTCATCTAGCTTGTTTCTAAATACCCATTTTACGCTAATCACATTCTTGTCTTCTGGTCCAGGAACTAGGCTCGAAGTCTTGTTCTTTTCTATCTATCAAATTTGTTCTTTTCTATTTGTTGAATTTCTTCTTCCATGGCCTTGTACCAATCATCATCTTCCAATGCATCTCTCACTGTCTTAGGTTCCTTCATGCTTAGCAAACATGATTCACCTCTCAACTTATTTCTTATCATTGGCCTTGCATCCTTGTCTCCAATGATCTGATTTGTAGGATGGTGTCTTTTCACATATCTAGACAGTCTACGCTCAATTCTTGTGGCTGCATTCTATCTCTTAGCTTCTCCATCATTATGTCTATCTCTGTCAAGTATATCAACATCTCTTTCATGTATGTCAATCTCAGAGTCAGATTGTGCATTCTCCTCATTTTGCTACTCGACATCTGAATGCAACTCGACATTCACAGGATGTGACTTGGCAGTTGTTGAATCTTGCTGCTGATTTGCTGCATGATTTGTAGCATCTTCTTCAGTAGGCATTCCTTCATAGTAGTATGCAAATGTCTTCTAATCTTCTGGTTCTTTTGCAGGTTCAACTTCATGTGCTTATGTAGACTCATCAAAATTCACATTTGCACTTTCCACAATTTTGTTAGTGTTAGTAACTAAACACTTATAAGCTTTACTTCTTGTGGAGTAACCAAGGAATATACCTTCTTGACTCTTTGCATCAAACTTTCTATTGCTAACATCTTTGAGAATATAGCATTTGCTTCAAAATACTTTAAAATATTTCACATTAGGTGGATGAGCATATCGTAGTTCAAAAGGTGTTGAGTGAGTACCTTTCTTTACTTGCACACGGTTCAAAGTGTATACTGCTATACTTATAGCTTATCTCCAGTATTTTAGGGCAACATTTTTCTCCATAATTAGTATTCTGTCATAGTCCATTATAGATCTATTTCTTCTTTCATCAATTCCATTTTGTGGGGGAGTCCTTGGTGCTGATGTCTATCTTTTAATTCCTCTATCATTGCAGAACACTTCAAATTTATGTGAAGTGAATTCACCTCCTCTATTTGATCTCTAGCATTTCAAGCTCTTACCTATTTCTTTCTCAACTCTTGCCAAGTACCACTTAAACATTTGGAAAGCATCTAATTTTTGTCTTAAAAACATGATAGTCATCATCCTAGAATAATCATCAAAAAGCAACATTATATACCTATCTCCTTTGTAGGTTTGCACTTCAATAGGTCCACACAAGTCAATATGAACAATTTCAAGTATTTCCTTAGAGGTATAAGCTTTACTTTTAAAGCTTGACTTTGTCATCTTGCCTTGCTGACATTGTTTGCACATTATGTTTTTTGGTTTCTTCAACTTAGGCAAACCTCTAACTCTTTTCATGTTACTAATACTAATTAGATTATCAAAGTTGACATAATCTCTTGTGCCAAAGCCATAAATCATCAAATTTTGCAATAAGACAAGTAGTATCTTCTATATCCAAATAGAACATATTACTCCTAGTTTGATCACCTTTTCCAATCATATGTCCATTTGTATCATATATTTGGCTAATTTGTTTTCAAACTCAACTATGCACCCCAGATTGTTCAATTGTGACACACTTAACAAGTTATAGTTCAATCCTTCAACATAATAAGCATTGTCACATGAGATCTTGTCTGTAAGCTTAATAGACCCTTTTCCTTTTATTGAACATGGTGCATCATTACCAAATCTTACAGTATTTCCATCATAACAGGTTAAGGTAATGAACTTACTTTTGTCTCCAGTCATGTGATGTGAGCGTCCACTATCAATGATCCATTTGTCATTCTTGTTCACACAAGTCATAAGTGTAGTAGCTTCATCCTGAGCTGATTCATCCTTTATTGCAACATATAACACTTCATCATCATTTTCATCAGAGTTGTTTTCATCAACAATGTGGCATGACTTCTTGCCTTTATCTCTATAGTCTCTTCCATCATCTTCTCTCATATTTTTGTACTTGTTCCCTTCTCTGAAATTATTCTTCTATGGACATCTTGCTGCAATATGACCAACTTTATTACAATTAAAACAAATGATAGGTAGCTTACCTTTGAATTTACCTTTTCCTTTGTGGAATCTTCTGGCCAACAATGCTTCCAACTGTTCAATGTCTTCCTCATATGTACTGCTGTCACTAGATGCATACTTTATCTTTCTTTTCTTCTTCTTTGGCTTTACCTCCTTAGAATCCTTTAGTAATAATTTTGCTTTGAAAGCTGATTCAATACTCTCTGATCTATAGTTGTCAAAATTAGATAACTCAAAAGCAATGAGTCTAACCACTATACCTTCAAGGGTTAGATCATTTCCTGGCATACATCTTAACTCTTGACTTGTAGATACTCTAATGGAATATATAGGCAACAATGTTCTCAAGACTTTACTTATCATAGTTTCATCATCTATTTTACCAGATGCACCTTTTATAGCACTAACAACCTCTTTTATTCTAGCAACATATTGAGCAATGTTTTCACCTTCTTCCATTCTCATGTCATCAAACTTACCTTTGAGGCTCTCTAACTTGACTCTTTGAACATTTTTGTCTCCTCCATAGATGGTATTTAGGGAATCCCACATCTGCTTCACACTTTTGAGGTCTTTGATATCATCAAGCTTAGCATAGCTCAAGGCAGAGGAAATCTCCAACATAGCCTGATTGTGCTCCTTCTTTTTCTTCAAATCTTTAGTAGTTAGGGCTCCTACTGGATCAACATGTTCTACTATAATGCAAGTTTGTGCATAATATCCAAGTCCTCCAAGGTGTAGCTTCATCAAACTTTTCCATGCAAGAAAGCTATCTTTGTTTAGCTTGGGTACCTCTCTCTTTGACATCTTGATCTTTATGCTTTTAGTACCTTGAAACTAATCCTTTTAAGCAACTACACTCTAATATAAAGGTCCATATGTCCAAATAAAACTTTTACAATTTAGTGAACCCATATAACATTCTTAACCGTACATGCATTCATTGTGTGTTAACTAAAACTGATATGTTACTGTTAAATTAACATGCAAAAATGTAAAGCATAAAACACAACACATCCATCAATACACTGGACACAATGATTTAACTTGGAAACCAATTTGTGAAAAACCACCAGTAACATGCTACTCCTTTCTCATTCTTTTGAAGTAATGCCCTGTTAAAGGCCAACCCTATTAAAGTTTACAACACACACTATAAAATGTGACCTGGTTAAGGGATTTCAATTATCATATTAAAAGTGAGCCTTGTTAGAGGACTTTAGGCCATTCACTTGGAATGGTGCCCTGTTAAAGGATTTTCCCAATGACTATTAAGTCAACCTTTCTTCAAAGATTTTACACTAATCTAATACAATTGTTAAAGAGTAACAATAGAGTTTGATCTGATACAACTTACAACCTTACTTGTAGATTACAAATCACTATTCAATCCTCAACTCTACTCGGCTTCCAATCTTTGTAGTTCTAACAGCTTGTTCACCCTTTAAGCATTCATCTTTCTCTATCCTTCTTGCTTAACTCACCATTTTAGACTTCTCTTCTTGGGTCACTTGACGAAGCAAACCCTTCTTCCTTCACCTTGTCATATTTTCTCATCCAAAAACTCTCTGATCTCTCTAACTCTTTTCTTCATGACTAGACATCCCTAGATAAAGGGAATTACAACTCTTTTTCCAACTCAATATCCATCTCAAAAATTAGGGTTTTTGATGGATTAGGTAGGATACAATGTATCTACCCCATATCTTGTCTTCTTTAGAAACTTCTCCTAGAATCCATTTGAATTCATGTCCAAAATGATTTACATAAGATTATGTGCCTCCAGCTCATCAATCTTATCTTCCTCCTGATTCACAAGTTCCAAGAAAACAAACTTGTTGGCTTTTATTTTTGGAATCTTCGATCTTTTTCATAATGCAACAGCTTACATTATCAATTTACTAATGCTTGGCAAATACTAAGTTACTTGAAATCTACTGTAAAACCACTCGGCATCAACTAGATTTTACTCGTGCTCGACACATACAAAAAATCACTCAACATCTACTAACTTGCTTGACACCTATTAGTTTTCTTGGCATCCACTAGAAATTGCTTTCACTTGACTCCAACTGACTTTTTTCTTAGCTTGTAGTAACTTTACTCAGCACCTTCTATCAACTTGATCAAGCCTAGCAAATGAAGTTTGTCCAATATTTTTCTTCTAAACTTTCTAAGTGTAGCCAATCATTTTGTAACCCCAAGTAGATCATCAATACATTATGTTATCACTATCTTAACTGATTCTTACACTTCAATACATAGTCATAACTCAACCTTTCCTTTAGGAACTTTTGTTACATCTTGTTGATCAAATCCTCTTCATCAATCAACTAGGTGATAATGCTTGAAACATATAAGCAATTGTCTTACCAACATATAGCAAGTTTGACATCAGTGACAAAAAAATGATTGAAAACACTTCTTACAAAAAATTTCTAACTCAAATGATCTTTTCAATCATATATCAACATTTACCTCTTCAATGTTTCCTATGACCTGAAAAAGTCTGTATATGTGATGACCCAATGTTCTCTCTCCCCCTAGCCGTCCAATTGAGCTGATCAAAATCCCTTAAGATGTTCTACATTTGCTACTTTAGGTTGCTTATATCCTTTATCATAATCCTTGGGTTACTAAAGATTCCCTTCAGAAAACTTTGATCTTCCTCATCCTCGTTATGCACAAGGTAATCCTCATGTCTCTCCTATTTGTTCCTATCCAAAGGGGGAGATTGTTAACACCAACTAATAATGTTGTTAATGTATGTGAAAGAGTCATATCAGTTGTTATGTTGTCATTGATGTCAAGCCTTAATTGGTTAGACATTATGCTAATTTAGTAGAGTGCTATATCATTTGATTGATGAAGAGGATTTGAGGGAAGTATGATGATGTAAGTGATTGATAAGTATATGGTATTCAATGTGCAGTTGAATGAGTTAGACTCTAATAGTATAATATTGGCTAGATTGTTTTGCATGATCTTCAACATATGAGAAAAGTTGTCAAATCATGTATAAGAATGATAGTTTGGTCAATGAATAAAATATTACATTAGTAACCAAGCTACTAAAATTGTCATAGAGCACCTCATAGAGAAGTGAACAATACATAGTGTTAACCAATCAATCACAATGGTAATTAAGTCTAGTATTGATCGAGCAAGATGTAATGTTCACCAAGCCTAAATAACAATAATTTTTTTTGAAAAGATTTAATCTGAGGTCAAAATTTGATGAAGATTAAGGATATCTAAGAAGTTTCAAGAATATCAATTAAGTTAGTTATGAGATCAATGAATGGAGAAATTCAAAGAAGAACTTTGGAGAAGATTTATCAATTTGGAATGAAGCACAATGTTCAAGGTGGAAGTCTATTTCCTGTGTCACTAGATTCAATGAATCTGAACCTATTGAAGATCTAACAATTGTGATTAAGTGGCAAGGCCTAGAGGAATGACAAAAATTTTCTATTTAAGGGATAAAGCACAATGTTTCTTTTTGCTAATGTTGTTGATTAAAGTTGATCAAGTTGATAAAAGAGTAAGGTGAGCTAAGCAGAACAATATTGTGAAGGTCAAGCAAAGGAAGTGCTAAGCTGAAGTGTGAAGTATTTGAATCACTTAGGAAGGGATCAAAAGATATAAATTGAGTGAATAAGAGATCCGAACAAGCAAGGTGTAGTGCTAAAACCTAATAGATCATTTCACTATTATTGTCTTACAATTATAGAAGAAAAAATATTAACTGGGTGGACCTAAAATTATTTTGAAATCCTATATGGTAGCATTCTTTTGAATATTTTGTAAGCCCTTCAGAGTGGGCCACTCTTTATAAATGTCAAGGAGTGATAAGGTCTAGATGATATTTGATGTAAATCCTCTAACAAGGTAACATTAAAAATACACATGTAACCTTTAAAAAGGTTGACTCATAACATAGCTCACTTCATAAAAGTGAAAATATTTGGATTGTCAACTCCTAGGTGGTTTTTCTTTATAGGGTTTCCATGTTAAATACTTGTGTGAAAATGTGTGAATGCTTATTGTGTTGCATATTTATTTTAAGTTAACTATTTAATGTTGCAACTCAGTATAGGTTGGATGATTACTTTGATACATGGTATAATAAGATATATTAAGTTGATAGTTTGATGCAAAGTTTATATCAATTTGAATTATGATGTTACATATGGTTACTAAGTTGATGACTTAAAATTTCAAGAAGTTTAAGTTGGTAAAAAACATTTTTAAGACATGTAGAATAATTGGTTATAATTGATTCACCCCCCTCTTATTATCTAACATTCACAAGTGCTTGGAGCTATGCTAGGGTTTCAATGGAAAAATAAAATGAATATCATAGACAGGTTCAAGTCTTTAGGTTTGAGACCTAGAGAGATGGATTTGGAATTATGATGACTCTAGCACATCCAAGGATTCTTATGGATACAAAAATGATAGAATTGTGGTGTTTGGAAAGACCTACAAAAGTGCTAATGGTTTTTTGGGTCAAAGACTAAAGAATCTTGTAAGGAAAAGATGAGCTATCCCTAGGATTGAGGGTTATTTGGTAAGACTATATGAATGGTTTTTGTGTGAGTAAAAATAGACCAATATAATTTGAGCTACTTTCAAAGCTTCTCTGAGTCAATTGGAAGAAGAAGTTAAGGAGGAGGTTATAGAAAATACAAAATAAAAAATAAAAAATAATGGACTAATTAGACAATTCATTGGGTTTTGGCCTTTTCTAGGAGAGCTTCATTCATGGACTTTAAAATTGTGGGGTTCTATCTTGGAGGCAAATAGTCGGATCTACCCTAGAGCCTAGGTAATTTTGTAGTGAATTTTGACAATGAAAAGGATAGGAAGAAGAATTTTTAGTGAGTCCCTTTAGACTTGGACAGAAAAACACACCTTGTTATTAAAATGGTTGTTTCTAGTGCTCGATTCAACTCAACTAGTGAGTCTTTCAACAAGATTGCACTTTGGGTATGGATTCCAAATCTCTTATTGTAATTGTAATTTGATTCTTGGTATGAAGCTATACATAATAATTTTGTGAAAGTAATGACAATGGATGAGAGATCAAGAATTGTTTCCCACACAACTTTTGTTAGAATTCTAGTAGAGATGGATGTTACAAAGCCCTTCCTACTAGACTCTCATCTAATCTCTCTAATGAAGTGCGGATTGTTTGATTGCCCACTTGGAAATCCTTGGAAACAAGGATGAAACACAATCTAACATATTTTTTTGTTAATTAAATCATAATACATACATGTATCAATCATAACGATCATAAATTCAAGACTTACCCAACTCACCAAAGATTTGCAAGTATTCCATTGCTTATGATATGCATAAATTTCTCTCCAGTTGATTAATCATGCAAGTTTAATTCCATTAACCAAATTATTATTACATATAACATTCATTTTAGTACCCAAATGTAGATTCCTAAATGATTAAACATACAATTTTTTTATTATATTGCTTAGGATTTAACTATGTAGTTTTTGAGTGAAACTCATTGACCCATATTTCATGAGTAGTGGTTTACACAAACCCATCTCTCCTAACAATGAGCATAACACTTAGCACTCATTGGATCTAGGTGATGCTCATAGAGGTGAAGTATTAGGACTTCCTGAGAGGTCACCCATCTTAGTACTACTCCATCTTGAATGCGCTTAACTATAAAGTTTCTATTGAATATAATTGAATGATTGTATATTGTCTTTGATGTTACACAAAATGTCATATCTTTACCTATTAGTGTATGTCGAGCTCACTCGGGTGATGAAGACATTTTCCTGTGTCTACTGAGAATTCTACTGTTTGCCAAGTTTAGAAGACAGTGCCTACTAATTTTAATCGAGCATCAAAGAGAAGTTCATAGAATTTGAGAGTTAATCAAGCTCACTCGATTAACAAAAGAAAGTTGGATAGAACTAGTGCCAATGGATCTCACTTAGTTACCAAAGGAAGTTTTTAAAGATGCAATGTTAAATGAATTTACTTGGTTAACACAGGAAAATAATTTCTGAGTTAGTGTCTCCAAGTTGGGTTAGCTAATGAAGGATTTTCTTGCTTTGACATATTAAGTTTAATAGATTTGTTTGTTGGTTCTAGGCAACTGAGGAGATGAATATTAATTATTCTAAGTTGTATTCAAGCTGGCTTGACAATGTTTATGATATAAGTATAAGGTCAAGTTAAGGATTGAATGTGTGTGAGAATTTTTGGAAGATATGAAGATGCTTAGAGGAAGCAAATTAGAAGGATAAGCAAAATATCCTTGAGGAGCTACAAAGATACATTCGATCAAGAAGGATCAAGTGTTTGAGATGAAATTGAAATCTAAAATCAGCAATAGAGTTTCATCAACAATCAGGTCATATCATTGTTACTCTCTAACCATTGTTACAGTGTATCAAATCTCTTAATAGAGTTGGCTTAACAACTATTTTCCAAATCCTCTAACAAACTGACATTTCTAGATTGAAGTGCCTAAAGACCTCTAACAAGGCCACTCCTTATAGAGTGATTAAATCCTCTAATAGGATCACACCTAATAGTGTATTTTGTAACCTTTAACAAGGTTGGCTCCTAATAGGGCTCACTTCAGAAGAGTGAAAAATAATAACTAGTTGTAATTGGTGGTTTTCCCCAAATTGGGTTTCCATGTTAAATCTTGGTGTCACTTGTGTTCATGCGATTTCTTTCATGTGTATGCAACTAAATTAAATAAGTTAATCAAACATAATATCTTAAGATCTACATGTTTAGTAAATTTTTGAGGAAAAGTTGATATTATAGTGCTTTCCAAGTTACAACATATTGTTAGTGTTAACCGAGTGCCTTTATGTTAACCGAGTAACAATAGTTTCAAAAGAGTTTATATTTTGTATTGACATCTAAGGGATCTAGAATTTATTTTTGTGGTAACTAATTCACCCCTCCCATCTTAGTTACTCCTATTATATTTTCAACAATTGGTATTAGAGCTTTTGGTGCTTGTAGAGAAGGTTTCAAGGACCTAAGCCAAAGATCAAGATGTCTTACATAAGAGATATTTCCAAGCTGAATAGAGATAACTTTGAGGCATGGCAGGAACTAATCAAGCTACATCTAGAAACCATCAGTGATTTAGGTCTAAAATATTTGAATGCTAAGTATAAGGCTCCTACCAGAACATTGACTCTGGAAGAGATTGTTGAAGAGAAGAATCATAACATTATGATGATTGACATTGCATCAACTCTTAACTATGCTGAATTTGATGAGGTCAAAGGATGTGCTACTACTCATGAGATGTGGACCAAACTTAAGGATATCTATGGAGGCAATGGTAATGTGAAAAGAGCCAAGGCAAAAATCTTGAGAGGTTAGTTTGATTAGATGAAGATGAGAGTGGATGAAAACATTGCAAAATATGTTGACATAATCAAAGCTAGTGTCAGTGCAATCAAAGCCTCTAGAGGGACAACTGATGATGTGACAGTGGTAAGCAAGGTGCTTAGAACCCTTTATCCTATCTATGCAATTAGAGTCTCTAATATTCAAGAGATGAGATGTGATCCAAATAATAAGATAACCTTGGATGCTCTAGTGGGAATATTGACAACATTTGAGCTAGATAACTATGATAATTATGTTCCTAGTTCTAACAATATCGAGTCTATATTTGAAGCTAAGTCATCACTCAAGAAGAAAGCTACAAAGTCTAAAGGCAAACAATATGAAAGTGAAGAGGAAGAAAATTTTGATAGTTATCTTAAAGCCATTGAAACATTGCTTGCAAGAAGGTATCCCAACGACAAAGGAAAGTACAAAGATAAAATTCCTCTCATCTATTTTTCTTGTGAAGAAGTTGGTCACATTGCTGCAAGGTGTCCAAATAGAGAAGACAAAAATGAAAAGAAGAATAGATAGTACAAAGGCAAGAAGGATTTCAAAAACTACAAGGACTACAAGGACAAAGGTAAGAAGTTTTGTTTCATCGCCAAAGATTCAGATAGTAGTGATGATGATGAAATGGTCTATATTGTTGTAAGAGATGAATTTGATGATGAAGAAGATAAAATAATACTTTCTCATGTTAGCAAAAATGATACATGGATTATTGATAGTGTTTATTCTCATCATATGACTGGTGATAAAACAAAGTTTGAACATATGGAACACTAAGATGGTGGAAGTGTAAGATTTGGAAACAATGAGCCATGTTGCATAAATGGAAAAGGTTGTATCTCACTAACCAATGAACTCAGATGTGATTATGCATATTGGGTTGAAGGATTGAAACACAATCTACTAAGTTTGGCACAGTTGAATAACATTAGATTCAAGGTAGAATTCATGAATTGGAAGGCCAAGCTGCTAGATGGAAAATGAAATCTAGTTGGGCTTGATAACCAAACAAAAGGTAACTTATTCTACCTAGATCTTAGTGAAAGTTCATGTTTCATTGCTCAAGTAGAAGAAAGTTGGTTATGGCATAAAAGGTTATGTCATGTGAACTTTGATAACTTGATCAAGATAAGAAAAAAAAAGCATGAGAGGTATTCCTAGTTTGAGGAAACCTGATATGGGCCTATGCAAAAATTGTCAAATTGGTAAGATGGGCAAGACAAATTTCAAGAGAAAGGACTATCATTCTGAAGAAGTCTTGGAGTTGGTTCATATAGACCTTTGTGAATGTATTGGTGTTGAGAGATACAGTGGAGATAAGTACTTTATTTTATTTGTTGATGATTATTCTAGAATGATTAATGTAATGTATCTAAAAGATAAGTTTGAAGCTTTTCAAAAGTTCAAGTGGTATCAAGCAAGAGTAGTGAAGGAAACATGAAAGAAACTAAAATGTTTGAGATCATATAGTGGAGGTGAATTCATTTCTATTGGTATAAATAAGTATTCACTATTTACACTTAAGTTTACTTAGGTTAATGCATTATTTTATTATTTTTATTTGTGAGACACTTAGGAGTTTGCACACCTTTTTGAGTTGTCATGTTGACAACATAGGAGTATGCAACTCTATTTTAGCACATGTTGTCTACAACACTATTTTGTGTGTCACACCCTTGTAGGCTTATCCTCTCTTCAATGCACTTACTTCCATGCTTAATGGAGGATAACCCATATTTGGTGGACATGTGCCTGGTTGTATGACTTATCATATAGCTGATTACGAGGCATTCTAGATGTATCTTAGATGCCTTTATATACAGGCACTCCTAGTGTACTCTAAACATGGCATATTGAATATATTATCATTCTGATCATACTCCCTCTTTCTAGTCTACAATTGTGCTTGTGTTTGAGTTCTTAGTTCCTGGGTGAATTTTTCCCTTAGGCAAATTCTTACATGGTATCAGATCTTGAATATTTTCTCATCATATAGCCATTCGAGACCATGCTTTCTTCAACACCTCAGCCTGAATATGAAGTACTATAGAAATTGGGTGCATCTAGAGCTAGATCTGACCTTGCCATTGCATCTAGAATGTTGAACCAGTGAAGATCGACTATAAACTTGGCTACCTTGGCCCAAAGTCGACCGTGAGGTGAATTTTTTTTGCAAATCGAAACCCAAAGGCCTTGATTTGCAGTTTGGGTATGGTCATTATTTGTAGATCTTATTGATTATTTTTGGGTCTATAATTATTATTTTCTTTGCATTTTTTTGGAATTTTTTGAAATTTATTTCTTGGCAGAGAATTTTTTTTGCAGAACCGGGCTATCAGATCTCGGCTTTGTGATGTGGAGAATCTATTTATTTGTCACAGGAAGTATATTTTTTAATCACAAGGCTTCAACATAAATTTGGTTGTACCAGTAATTTTTGGCATTTACCACTAAATCTAGTAGAGGCAGCGATTGCCCCCTTTACCAATGGGAAAAATCGGCGACGGTTCTAACCATGACCAGTCAAGCACTCCACTACTGGCGTATTGCCTTTGCTTTATGTTTGGAGGCTTCCCTATTTTTAAAAAGTGCATATAGCGCACCCACAATGAATGTGGGATTTATATTAAAATCTTCGGTGAGCAGCAAGTAAAAACTGGCACGAGATCTAGCAACAATCCCCAACTTTTCTTTTCTCTAGCTACACAGGCATATTCCACCTGCAGATTCCCATCAACAGCTTCGCACAACTTTTTTGGCCCCAGCGTAAATTCAAAAATTGGCTTGGCGTTTGGTAAACTCTGGTAGTGGGTAAATATTCTCACGTGAGCGTAGGTTTCTAGCACCATAAACCCTATTTCTAGTAATGAATGTTTGAACTCTAACAACTCCGCATAGAAAACCCCAGACCTCCACGTGGCACATTATTTGGACATGTGGCTCAACAGTCATCTGACACGTGGACAACTTGTACAGTAGTCTAGCCATGTCAACCTCCTAATTGACACATCATCTATCCACGCTAGCCACTACCCAATCTATAGATAAGCACACATCAACGTATGCTCTTTGGACATGTGTACTTGTCCATACTGTATGGACACTTAGTCAGAAGACATGTCACTAGGGGCGCTATTTTTTTGTTGACATCAAATTTTCACTAGGTTAAATTTGATGTCAATTTGACCATCAAACCCAGTCATTTTACAACTGCAACGATGACTATTTGACCGCTAAATTTAACATCGCTATTTTTTCTCCAGATTCCTTTTCAATTTCGTAGCCTAACTTTGTGAGCCCATAACTTGGACATCCAGACTGTGATTTAGGTGCAATGTTTTTTGAAATTGGGTAGAATTTCCTAAACTTTCTAATGGTGGTGTTGTTTTCTAGTTTTTGTTTATATATTTTGTAGAAATTGCATTTTTTAGAGATTGTACCTGCATAATCCTGCATTTTGCAAATTCAAATGCTTCATATGAGCACATTTGGTCACTTTTGTAGGTTCCATTTTTTTTGAAAGTGTGTAGTTTTTTGTCTACTTTCCAAATCTGAAGTTAGATTCTAGGGTTGTGTGGACCAAATTCTCACTTCTAGAATTAGGCCTTTTTTGACATTCTAAAGCTTTGATTCTTTTTCAAAAGTGATAGATTTGGGCCTCATAAGGTAATTTTAAAAGAAAAATAAAAAATTCCCCTTGATTGTGCTCTTTTCATTTCTGCATCATAGGTTTTAAATGTCCTCCTCTAACTTCACCCAACTATTCTACATGGAAAGATATTGCATGGAGTAGATTAATGGAAAAAGGATATAGCCTTTATGTTGATGGTATAATTCCTAAACCTACTGATGCTAAATAATTCATTGATTAGAAAATTCAAGACCAACAAGTTTTAGGAGTTATTAGGAGTTGTGTACATGGGGATCTTCTCTTTCACATTAAAAATTATTCAGACTCTAAAGAAGCTTGGGATAAACTTGAGTCATTGTATGGTAAGGTGGATGAAGAAAAGGGATTTCAAATTGAGGATGATCTACTTCTCTTGGAACCAAAGAATTTTGATACAATTCAAGATTATATCATCAAAGCCAATGAGTATAGGGAACTTCTAAAAGATTGTGGAAATCCCATGAAGAATGATAGGTTGATTCATCACATTTTGAAGAGGTTACCTTTAGAGTATGCTTCCTTTGTTTTGATTTTTAATAAACATAGGTTGACCATGGGATCTGCTTACCAGAAGCCTTCATTTGATGCATTCACAAAGATGTTGATTGTTGAACAATCTCACTTGATGGATTTAGGACTTCTCAAGTCATCAAAGACCAAAGCCTTGGTGGCTAGTGATGAGCACAAATCAAGTCAAGGGGGGAAAAACAAGAAGAAGAAGAAGCAATGGAAGTAGAAAACATAATCTGAGACACAAAAATCCTCCTCACAACAAGGTGGTTCTTCTTCCAACAAGAAGGAAAGTAATGAAAATAAGGACAAACTCTTTTGTGCATACTACAAAAAGCCAAATCATGATGAGCATCATTGTAAGACAAAAAGAATCGATGAGTTAAAAAACCTACTCAGGAAGAACAAGATTCAAGTGCTAGGTACTTCCAAGAATTTTACTCCAACCTCTTCAAAGGGTAAAGGGAAAGCACTTATGACAAACACAAGTTATTATTTGGAATGGATACTTGACTCAGGTGCCTCCTACCATATGGGGTCTTCAAAGGAAGACTTCTCTTCATTGATGCAATCAAAGATACCACACATCTTCAAGGGAGATGATACTAAAATGGAAGTTCAAGGGAAAGGACATGTGGAAATGGAAAATGGGGAATTCAAATATGTTCTCTACATTCCAAATCTTAGCTCCAATCTCCTATTAGTTTACCAAATCACTCACCTTGGAGATGTTCACAAAGTTGAGTTCCTTCCAAATTTAGTGATGGTGCATAGTCTTCGAGATGATTCATTGGTTGCAATTAGAAAAGTCAATGATGACAAGAGGCTTTATTCCTTCTCCCACTTTGTGCCTAAGTAACCTCTCAAGCCTTGTTGACTCACTCTACTTCACAACTCACATTATGGCATGAGTGGTTTGGTCACCTTGACTTCCACTCTCTTTAGCAACTTTTCTCAAAACATATGGTCAAAGGTATACCAAATATCAACTTTTCTAAGGGAGAGTGTTCATCTTGTTCACTGAATATGAATCTCAAGGAGAAGTATGACAAAGGGAAGTCTTCTAGAGCTCCAGTTGTTCTTCAACTAGTTCACATGGTTTTAGCAGGACCCTTTGTAGTGACTTTAGTCAACCAAGGCCGCTACATACTCACATTTGTTGATGACTTTTCAAGATTCACTTGGGTCTACTTCCTTCAGCATAAGCATGAAGTGGTTCATAAGCTTCAAGAATTTAAGAATCATGTTGAACACAAGTCAAGGAAAGCCATCAAGGTACTAAGGATGGACAATAAGAAGATATATGTCGATAGAAGACTTAGGGACTTTTGTAGAATTGAGGGGATTGATCTTCAAAATTTACTAGCATTCAGTCTGCATAATACAGATGTTGCAGCTATGAGGATTAGGACTCTCAAAACCATGGCAAGTTGCATGATAAAGGCCAAGCCTCTTGATCCTACACTTGAAGTTGAAGCCATTAGTAGTGCTACTCACATACTTAATAGGTCTCCTCATGTTGCCTTAGACAAGAAAACACCTTTTGAGGCATTGTGCAGAAGAAAACTAGTTGTGAGTCACTTCACAGTCTTCAGTTGTCCAGCACGGGCAAACCTATCTTCCAGGAGTTGCAAGGCACTAGCACCTAGGCCTTTTACCTTCATCAGATATGAAGACAAAGAAAAGGCTTACAAATTTATGGATCCAGAGACTCCCGAGATCTTTGTGGAGAAGGATGTTCACTTTGAGGAAAGTTCACCAAGCTTATCATCTACTCCTCTCCACAGATCATACACTATGGAAATTGATAGTGACACATGTGATAGTGCTTCAACTGTTTCAGACACGTGGGTTTCTATTGACAATTGCAGTGAGAGGTCACATCATTAGTTTAGTCCACATGCTTACATTACCATAGTGAAAGGTCCATCACAACATGGTACATTTCATCTTCTAGCTCCAGCTTCAATTGACTTGGGGGATAGACTTGATGACTTATATCTTCTCATTGATGAAGGTGATCCTTCTACAGTTGTTGCAAGGGCTCACTCCAACCCTCATGTCCATTCTCTACATGATCAATCTTCACAAGTTGGCATGATTGTGGATCCTTATGAACAATAATTAGTGGAGGTCTCTTTGTCAATACAAGAGACAGATGGTTCAATGGAATAGGTTCAACAAACATCCTTGCCAGATTTGCATTCGTTCTTTTTAGCACAGTTGGAAGTGGTGAACATCAACATCAACACAGAGATACTTGAATAGGTTTCAAGGCCAGCATCCATCTTAAGGATTGTACCTTTTCCTTTGTTTCTTCCTAAGGGGAGACACACCATTCAACACTCTTGGACCAGCTTCTTCATCAGAGCAGCTTTCACTTGTTGGCATTCTTCTTTAGGGGGGAGCCTATTCTGTCTCTCTTCCTCTTCTCATTCATCACTTATGTATATATTGGATGGATGTCATAATGGGGGGGTCTTGGTTACTCCATACATCCATGCATCCCTATTTATCTCTCTTTTTGGGGGACGGTATTTCCCATGAGGTTTTCCCTCTTTCTCCACTTTATGAGAGATTGCATATCATTATGTACATGGGTACCTAACATGGCCTAGTAGCCAGGACCCATTCTACATCTCATCGTAGTTTTTGTAAGCTTAAGGGCATTCACTTAAGGGGGGTTGTTGGTGTAAAGAAGTATTCACTATTTACACTTACTTAAGTTTACTTAGGTTAATGCATTATTTTTTATTTTGCATTATTTTATTATTTTTATTTGTGAGACACTTAGGAGTTTGCACACCTTTTTGAGTTGTCATGTTGACAACACAGGAGTATGCAACTCTATTTTAGCACATGGTGTGTACAACACTGTTTTGCATGTCACACCCTTGTAGGCTTATCCTCTCATCACCACACTTACTTCCATGCTTAATGGAGGATAACCCATATCTGGTGGACATGTGCCTAGTTGTATGATTTATCATGTAGCTAATTATGAGGCATTCTAGATGTATCTCAAAGGATTTTATATACAGGCATCCTAGTGTACTTTGAACATGGCATATTGAATATATCATCATTCTGATCATACTTTCTCTTTCTGGTCTACAGTTGTGCTTGTGTTTGAGTTCTTAGTTCTTGGTTGAATTTTTTCCTTAGGCAAATTCTTACAATTTCTAATGAATTCATTGAATTCATTTCTAATAAATTCAAAGAATTCATTTCTAATCAATTCAATGAATTCATTTCTAATCAATCCAATGAATTATGCACTGAAAGAGGAATCAAAAGACAAGTATCAACCCTTGATACACCTCTGTAGAATGGTATAGAAGAAAGAAGGAATAGATCAATCATGGATTGTACAAGAACCCTGATGATAGAAAATAATGTTGCAATTAAATACTAGAAGGAAGAAAAAAATATAATAGTTCATGCCTTGAAATGAGTACAGTTGAAGAAAGACACAAATCAAACTCCTTATAAACTATGGTATGGCTACAAACCGAATGTAAATTACTTGAAAGTATTTGGTAGCAAATGTCATATCTTGAAGGATACTAGGAAAAGTAAATTTGATATCAAGAGCGATGAACACATATTTCTAGGACACTCTAGCAAAAGTAAAGCATACAAATGTTTGAATCTATCCACTCATACAATCATAGAGAGTGCACATGTGAAGGTTGATGAGTTTGCAGAAAAGAGTGAAGAAGAGAGCATCAAAGAACTTGAAGATTATAGAAAGTTCATTTACTTTGAACCTGATACATTTCCTAATCCAATTGAAAGTCAACAGACTTCACCTCTCGAGTTCCCAAACTGTCTAGAAGCATCTGAGTTGTAGTTAATGCAACCCGAGTCATAGTCTAAAGGACCCGAGTCGTAGTCATAGGGTACCAAGTTGCAGGCAGTGTAACTTGAGTCTAAATCTGAATGACCTGAGTTAGAGATAGTGGGACCTGAGCATGATCCAAAAGATCATGGTGAGGTAAGTGGAACAAGTTCTAAATCCAAACTACCTATATTAGCAAGATATGCCAGATGACATAGACACCTATACAGATCATTAGAGACAAGTCAGATGGTACAATGACAAGGAACAAATTGGAAGGTACATGTTTGCTTACTAAATTTGAACCTAGATGAGTTAAATATGCTTTGGATAATGAAAGTTGGATTTAAGCAATGAATGAAGAGATAAAATAGATAGAAAGGAATAAGACCTAGACTCTTGTTCCTAGACCCAAGGATAAGAATGTAGTTGGCACAAAGTGGGTTTTCAGAAATAAGTTGAATGAAGATGGAGAAGTGTCAAGAACCAAATCAAGGTTAGAATGCAAAGAAGAAGGTATTGAGTATGCTGAAACTTTTTCTCCTATTGCAAGATTAGAAGGTGTTAGGACTCTACTTGCTTATGTTGCATATAAAGGATTTAAAGTATATTAGATGGATGCGAAACTTGCATTCTTGAATAGAATTCTAGAAGAAGTTTATATAGAACAACTTGAAAGTTTTGTAGATCCTAGCAAAAAGGATATGATTTGTAAACTACACAAAGCATTTCATGGTCTCAGGTAAGCTCCCAGAGCTTGGTATGAAAGACTTCATAATTATTTGATAAGATTTATTTTTAAAGAACAAATGATTACAACATCCTATACATCAACAAAGGACTAGACAAGAAGATTGTGTTGGCAAAAATCTTTGTGAATGATACATTGTTTACTAGAAATGATGATTTATGCAAAGCTTTTTAAGAGGAAATGAGTAAGGAATTTGAGATGTCAATGTTTGGAGAGATCAAATTATTTGTTGGATTGTAGATTCAATAGAAGAAAGATGGTATCTACATTATTCAATCTAAGTATATCACGAAGATACTAAAGAAATTTGGAATGGAGAAAATTCAAGACTAGTTGGAACACCTATGTCTACTGGACATAACCTTTAAAAAAATGATGATTCCAAGGAGGTAGATCAGACCACATACATATCAATGATTAGAAAATTGTAGTATGTTGTACATACTAGGTGCCAAGATTCTTAGCTAATACTAAAGAAAATCATATGATGGAAATCAAGAGAATCATGAGGTATCTAAAGGGTACTGAAGACTATGGATTATGGTACAAGAAAGGAGGAAATTTGGATTTGAAAGCCTTCACTAATGTAGATTAGGGCAGGAAGTGTTGATGATATGAAGAGCACCAGTGGTGGAGCATTGTTTCTTGGTAAAAGACTAGTGTCTTGGACAAGTAAGAAGCAAAATTGCATTTCTCAGTCTACAATAGAGGCATAGTATGTTGCAATAATAGTTAATTGTTCCAATTGTGTTTGGTTCAAGAAACTGTTGGTAGGTACGAAGGTAGAAATCAAGGATCCAATGGTTATCTTTCATGATAACACAAGTGCAATTAATATTTCAAAGAATCTTGTGATGCATACCAAGACGAAGCATATTGCTACAAAATATCATTTTCTGAGAGAATTGGTGCAAGAAAAAGAGGTAACATTGGAGTATGTAAATATAAAAGAACAAATTGCAAACATATTCACATAGCCATTACCTAAGGATGCATTTTTTTATCTAAGAGGTAAGTTAGGGGTTATTCTCCTATCTGAAGCTCACCAAATGAAGTTTAGTGATGCATCAACTAGAGCATGTTGAAGATCAGTCGATTAATGCAGCAATGAAAGAGAAGATTGCATATGAATCAGTACATAAGGTATATTGATATTCACTAAATATTGTCTTTGGCATAAGATGTCAAAGAGGGAGAGCTTTTTGTGTCATATCACATAAATTTTGTTTGAAGATGTCAAAGAGGGAGAGTTTGCTACTAGTAGAAGATGTTGAAGACAAATAGAGTTAATTGACAAAGGATGAAACTAAAGTCAGAGGGAGTTCACACTAATAGAGGGAGTTCTCATAGATGAGAATCAGAATAAAACTAAGAATATTTTGTTTTACCTTATTTTTCTCTAAAATTTTATTGTATTATGACATGTTGTGTCACATCAATGCCAAAGAGGGAGATTGTTGAAAACAATTGAACAATTGTAAATTATCTTTGATGTTACAAAAAATGTCATATCTTTACTAGTCAATGTATGCTGAGCTCACTCCAGAAATGAAGATAGTTTTCTATGTCTGCCAAACATTCCAGTGTTTTCCAAGTTCAGAAGACAGTGCCTACTGAGTTCACTCAGGTGTTGAAGAGAAGTTCATAGAATTTGAGTGTTAATCGAGGGAGCTCGATTAACAAAGGAAAGTTGGATGGAACTAGTGCTAACTGAGCTCACCTGGTTACCAAAGGAAGTTTGAGAAGACACAATGTTAATCGAGTTAAATTGGTTAACACAAGAAAAACATTTCTAAGTTACTATCTACCAAGCTAGGTTGGCTAATGAATAATTTTCTTATTTTGGCATATTGAGTTTATAGATTTGTTTGTTGGTTCTTGTTGACTGAGGAGATGAATATTAATTATTCTAAGTTGTATTCAAGCCAACTTGACAATGTTTATTATATAAGTACAAGGTCAAGTTGAGGATTGAATGTGTGGAAGGTAAGAATATGCTTAGAGAAAATGCATTAGAAAGATAGATGGAATATCCTTAAGGATCTATAATGATACATTCAATCAAGAAGGATCAAGTGTTCGAGCTAGAATTGAGATCTGAAATTAGCAGTACAGTTGCATCAACAATTAGGTCATATCATTATTACTCTCTAATCATTGTAACAATGTATCAAACCTCTTAATAGAGTTGGCTTAACAACTATTTGACAAATCCTCTAACAAGTTGGCATTTCTAGATTGAAGTGTATATAGACCTCTAACAAGGCCACTCATAATAGGGTGATTAAATCCTCTAATAGGGTCACACCTAACAGTTTTTTTTGTAACCTTTAAAGGGTTGGATCCTAATAGGGCTCATTTTAGAAGAGTGAAAAGCAATACCTAGTTCCAATTGGTGGTTTTTCCCAAATTGGGTTTCCACATTAAATCTTGGTGTCACTTGCATTCATGTTATTTATTTCATGTGTATGCAACCAACTTAAATAAGGTTAATCATAGATAATATCTTAAGATCTGCATGTTTAGTATTTTTCAAGTAATAGTTGATATTATAGTGTTTTCCAAGTTACAACATATTGTTAGTGTTAACCGAGTTTCTATATGTTAACCGAGTAACAATAGTTTCAAAATAATTTATATTTTGTATTGACAACTAAGAGATCTAGGATTTATTTTTGTTGTAACTGATTCACCCCTCCCCTCTCAGTTACTCCTCTTGTATTTCCATCATTTTCCTCCACGGTTAAACCCACTCTGCTTGCAACCCCATTTGCAAGTCCTTCACTAAGTGTTATGCCTTATGAACCATTAACTAGAAGGTACCTTAATCTCATCAATTGATAAGTAGGAGATATTTTCCACAAGTCAAATTGTGATATTTCTATTAGGATTTAACAGTGTAGTTTTTGGGTCAAACTCATTGACCCATATTTCATGAGTATTGGTTTACACAAACCCGACTCTCATGACAATGAATATAACACTTAGCACTCATTTGATCCAAGTGATGCTCATAGAGGTGAAGCATTGAGACTATTAGATAACTGAAGGGGGGGGGATGTGAATCAATTATGTTGAGTTACCCTAATGTACCTTCAAATACTTATCACCAAAAATCCTTCATAAATATCATAAGAAATCACCCGGTGTTCTCATTCAACTTCTTAGTTACTCACACAATCAATTTGCTTCAAATTGTTCATTTCTTGTATATGTTATTACCAAATGGCAGAAATAAAACTTATTTGTTACCGAGTTGTAATAAAAAATTAAATAACATAAAGTCAACTTGCAACATAACAACAATCTCATATTTGACACCAAGATTTTTAATGTGAAAATTTTCTAAAGGGAAAAACCACCTAGGACTAACAACCCAAAAATTTTAGTCTTCTAAAGTGAGCTTATCTAGGAGACAACCTTGTTAAAGGTTTATATACACACTATTAATGTGACCTTGTTAGAGGATTTACACCAAAAGATCATCTAGACCTTTTCACTTCTTGATCCTATCTAAATAATGGCATGCTCTAAAGGACTTACAAACATCACTAATCAATGTTATCATATAGGATTTCACAGACTTGTTAGGTCCACTTGGTTAATGATATTTTTCTACTATAATGATTAGAGAGTAACAATCTAAATTGATCTATTAGGTTTAACACCACCTTGCTTAATCAGATCTCCTTTCTACTCAACCTCTCCCTAGTCTCCTTCCACTGATCTCTTACTTGGCTAATTCACACTTTCACTTTTTCACTTAACCCTACTATGATCTTCTATTTTCTCTTCTCGATTCTCTTGAATCTTCTTTCCTCTTCAGAAAATTTGCACTTTGATCTCCTTAATTAGAAACTCCATTAGCAACATCATTAGCCAAAAAAACTTGCTCAACTACTCCTTTAATAATAGTATATGTGCTTCCAGATTCTTCCGATGATTGTCACTTAATCAAAATCATTGATCTCAGGTTCATTGCATGCAACCACTTAGAAAATATAACTTTGTTCTCCTCCTTATCCTTCTCAAATCTCCATCATTAGATCTTTATTGTATTTTTCCAGTCCTTGAACTTGTAACAAACTTTGACTCGCGCTTTTGAACTTCTCGAACATTCTTTATTTCCATCAAAAGTCAACTTAAGATTCCATCTTTGCAAACTTTTTTTTCTTCTTATTACTTAGTAACATAACATTGCACTTGGGTAAAACATCACTTGAGCAATACTGAACTCGCTCAAGTAACACCGAATTTTCACTTGTGTTGTCCAACATTTTGTCACCACAAAATGTAGGTAATAGTACCAAAAAAATTCAACTTAGTTTTGCATTTCTCTGAGCTAATTCATTTTTAATTGGCTAAAATTGATCAATCAATCAACCTGAATTGATATAATGAAACCTTTTATTGAAGGCTTTCATCAAGTCTTTTTTATTTTTTTGTTTGTCGAGCCTATACTTGATTTTTGAGGCCTTAAACATCCTTTTTTCTAATTTTTGAGTGTTTTTTATTGGTTTTTGGTCCTTTGGTTTTGCTCAAGTCACTGTTTTCAATTTTCCCTTTGATTTCGTATATCTTAGGCCTTAATCAAATTTTGAAATCAAAAGATATGACCATTTTAGTGCCCCAAAAGTGGACCTTTTTGATGCAACTACATGAATTAAAAATGTCATGTTATGTTTTTAAATTAACATTCACTTTTTGAAAAACATAACATAAATTCACTTTATGTTAAGTTTTTTAGTTACTTTATCCTTTTAATTATATTTTTAAGTTGAGTTACCTTTTGATTTTTCACTTAAGTGACCGTATTAACTATATAGTTTGATTTAATATTTTAGTTTTAAATCAAATGCTCTAGTAAATATTATTTATGACCCATTTAAGTAATACTTCATCAAAAACTAAATTGACATGTGCTTAAGTCATCACTTAAGTTGTGCAAAACATGTCTACAAGAACATTTCATAAAAATATACAATTGCACCTAAAAGGTGCGATTTTGAATGGAATTAAAAATATGCAAATGCATAGTACAAAAATATGCAATCACACAAAAAAGGTGAGACATGCATATTGAAAAAATATGTAATGGCATTGTTGACAAAATTATGCACCCTTGCTTGAGGTATGACCCTCAAGCGACCTTATGTAACATGGAAACAACTTCCAAGTGTGGGACTTGCACTCTGAGACTGAATCTCCAAACAATATCAGCTTCCTCACTATCAGGATGCATCTACAATACTACTTGGGAGGAAAAGGGAGAAGGAGAACATAAATTTAAATTGTTGAAGGGAAAGGGGGTGATGCATCAAGATAGAAATATGGTTGCAACACTACCTTTAACTGTGCTACACATCAATGAAAGCACCAAAATACACTAACTGGACTCCAATCTATCTTCTAAGGAATCACATGCAGGTTTTGAAATGTTGAAAGGAAGAGGATCTTCACTAGGCAATAACTATCAACAACTTAACACAACATATAAATCTAAGGAACATGGAAAGGAAACATTCACAAGAAGGCAATAACATACACAAATCAATGAATGACTAGAATAGGTAAGAACAAGATTTTTTCATTAAAGGAAGGCAAAAGATGTAGAGCATAGTGCTTCTAAAAAATACAAATAGAGAAGAACCCTTTGAAGTATATTTACAACTTACCTTTATAGATTAGTAATAACTCTGATTTTACATGAAGTTTGAACCCCAACAAATGGAATCAAGTTGCAGAGAGCAACAATAAATGAATATTAGAACTAAATATGATCATGAAATATAATCTTCTCTAATGAAGTGATAGGAAGAAACCAAAATCAATGCACCTAATCGTAAGAGAGATCAAATACAAAGATTTGATCATTACAACCCATAAGGAGGCATGGAGAAGCATTAACATTGTGGAACAAGGCCCTAAATGTCAGTTTGCAATGAAAGAACATTCCTTGTAATGTGTCATGGCCACAACAAATGAATTTATGTCACTATAAAAAAATGTTGGGTGGGATAACATGAGATGTTAACCCATTGCAAAAATATAGAGTTGACCCATGTAAAAAGAATTAGATCTACCCCAAAAAGATGAGTCGTCGATGTAGATCTTCATTTTGGAATGAACAACCCAAATGTTGCAAAAAAATCCCCAACAAGTGAATAAAACCCAACCATAGATCAAGATCCTCTTTATAACAAATGGATGCCTAAGATGGATTCATAAATATTGAAAGATTCATCTAGATCTAATGGCCATCACATCTTCAAAAGAGAAAAATGCAGATGTGCAAAAATACTAGAACCGTTGGATCAAAAACAACGCAGCATAAGAAAAATCCACCACATAGCATGAATCTATTGGTTGACACATTTCCAAATGCACGGTAGAGGAGGCAGCATGAGATTTTGTGAAATCAAAAATGTAAGCCTTCTGAAATAGAAAGTTTCTCCATTTCAAACAAAGCAAATTCATTCTCTGAAATGGTGAAAATAGTTAACCCTGACTGAAAATGTCTATTAACCTGCAACTCAAAAAATGAGGAGATCAAGTTCACTCAGTCAAAGAACAAACTAAACTATCTCAGTTGATGAAGGAATCAATCCAACTTGGTTCATGAAGAGAATGAGTTAACACAAAATGTTAACCCAACCAAATTGCATGTTAACCTAGAGAAAGAAAATAACCCATTGAAGATATCTTTGATCAATTATTAATGATGGGATAAATGGGGGGAAAAAATGGCCAACATTCTTGGTGACTCAAAGGGGATGATTGAGTACTAAGAATAAATCAATGGCCTAAAGAAATCCAAAGGGAATGGAGTCACTAGAAGAAATGACACGTTATCCCACTTGCAACTTCACAAAATATGCAACCAAAAAAAGACAAAACAACTCCAAAAAGCTTAGGAAAGCTCCAGAAAAGGGAGAAAATGTGCTCGTGCATTTCTTGGTAAGCAAAAAACTCCTACTCTAATACATACAAATATTTACAACACAAAAAATCAAACAAATCCATTGAATGGCTTGTTGAAATAGCTGCTTTTTCTCACAAGTTGATTTCTCCTTCCATGCATGTGGGCAGCTGAAAATAGCAGCAAGCACAACAAGGACACTACTGCATGGAATTCCTTCCCAATGCTAAAAACAAAGAAGTTTCTCTCTAGCACTGGGATGCCTTGAACTTGAGCAAGAAAAACTTGCTCCTCCTTGTGAAAATTCTCCTCATGCTATGGAATGAGCATGACCGGGGGCAACATGTATTGTTGCAGAGCTAGATGCATGATGGGGCATCCTCTTGATGGTGCTTGGTCTAGGAAATCATCCTTGATCATGTTATGCTCTGTGAGCTCCAAATCCTTATGCCCAACAAGATTTGGCTCTGATGGTATGGCCAGTGATGTGCTCTCTTCTTGCTTGAACTACAGTTGTTCATGTTCCTCCTCACGCCCATGTGAATCCTTGCAAACAAAAGGTTGCAACTCCTACACTTGTATGGGCTTTTGTGATGTGGAAGAAAGAGATGGATGTGCCTTCTTTGATGTCTTTTTTGTAGTAGAAATCATACTCATTAGCTTCACTTGTAGTTCTTTCCCATACCTTTCTTTTTGTGTAGCCAACTCCCTTGCAAGAATTGCCTCATGCTCTTCTTGTTGTGCTTCCAATCACTTTCAAAGTTCTACCTCAAACTACCTTCATTATGCCTCTAGCAACTGCAACAATATTTCTCCCTCCGGAGCATGTGTTAGCTCATGGTTAGCAATTTGTACTTCTTGTACTTGGGGAAATGTAGACAATTTTTCTTTCTCCATTATATCATGGGAGACCTCCTACTGCAACACATGTTCTAGCTTTTCTTCTTCTTGTAGCATGCCCTCAAGTTTCACCGTAGGCTCAAAAGCCAAATTTTGTTCCTCAAGAATAGGAACAACCTCATTATTCTCCTCCTCCTTGACCTCCTATTGCAACACATGTTATTCAATTGGCAGTTTCTCCTCTAGTGCCTCTGATGTGAGCAAAGATATATCCACTTCTTTATTAACAACAAAGAAGGGACAATAGTCATTTTTGGGCTCACCATCATCAACATGTGGAGGTGCTTGAATCATAGGATGAGGTTTAGGGAAAATTGAAGTAGAATTTTGGGGAGAGCTACTTTGTCTAGAGCTGGTAAATTTTCACCTTGGAAGTTCTTGCACTTCAACTCTTTGCATTTAGGCAAGCTTGATCCTTGCCTCCTAATTTTCTTCTATTTTAAATCTTCCTTCTGCTGCAACCCTTGGAAGACCTGGAGAGCCTCATTATAAATATCAAATACATTAGATACCATGCTACAAAAATAAGGGTCATTCTCCCACATCTCCCTATCATCATGCAACTCCTTAAGCCAAGAAGATGCAAGGAGCGTAACAAAAGAAAAATTCCTATAATCTATACTTGGGTATGGATTTTCAACATAGCTAAAAATATTGGAAAGTTCAACAAACTCGGATCCCAAACTATCTAAATGCTCATGAAACTCAAAAATCTTTAAACTGAGGTCTGATTCAATCCTTTTCTCTTGCATCTCTTGGAACTCTTCAATTGTGATGAACTTGGAGGGGGAATTTTTCACATATTCATGGCCATAGATGACATGATGGGTTGGAGTAAAATCAGCCTCCTAGTGATCTGGGTAATCTTGTTGATCATAACTAGCCTATGGCTGATATAGAGGATGGGAGGACTAAGGAATAGCCTCTTCATGATATGGGGAAAAGTGGGAGCCATTTCTATGAAGGGGATCCATGATAAAGAATTTAAAGAACCACCTTCATAGAAATCTTGAGGAAATAAAAAAAATCAAAGACATACTAGCACTTGGTTTGTTGAAACCAGTAGATGCATAAAGTTGCCATGATGTTGAATGAATGCCTCCAAAGGCTGATCACATCAAGAAAAACAACCAATTCTTCAGTGAATGGACATTCAAACTAGCTAACCAGTGGACTTATGAAGTTGAATCTATCCCATCGGGAGTGTAAAAAATTATTGATACAAAATTTTGCACCTTTTCTTAAGATATGACCCTCAAGTGACCTTGTGTAACATGGAAACAACCTTCAAGTGTGGGACTTACACTCTAAGGATGAATCTCCAAAGAAGGATGGCTTCCTCACTATCAAGATGCATCTACACTACTACTTGCGAGGAAAAGGGAGAAAGAGAATAGAAATTTAAATTGTTGAAAGGAAAGGGATTATGCACCAAGATAGAAATATAAGCATGCCTATATTTGTACTACACATCAATGAAAGCACCAGAATACACTAACTGGACTCCAATCTATCTTCTAAGGAATCACATGCAGGTTTGATAATGATGAAATGTTGAAAGAAAGAGGATCTTCACTAAGCAACAACTATCAACAACTTAACACATGTAAATCTAAAAACATGGAAAGGAAACATTCACAAGAAGGTAATAACATGCACAAATCAATGAATGGCCAAAAGAGGTAAGAACAATATTTTTTCATTAAAGGAAGGCAAAAAAATAGAGCATAGTGCTGCTACAAAATACAAATAGAGAAGAACCCATTGAAAGATATTTATAACTTGCCTTTATAGATTGGGCATAACTCTGATTTTACATGAAGTTCAAACCCCAACATATAGAGCCAAGTTGAAGAGAGCAGTAATAAATAAATATCAGAACTAAATCTAATCATGAAATACAATATATTGTAATAAAGTGATAGGAACAAACCAAAATCAATGCATTCAGTCATAAGAGAGATCAAATCCAAAGATATGATCATTACAATCCATAAAGAGGCATGGAGAAGCATTAACGTCATGGAACAAGGCCCTAGATGTCGGCTTGCAATGAAAGAAAATTCCTTGTAATTTTTCATGGCCACAACAAATGATTTTGGACCACTATCAAAAAATGCGAGGTGTGATAATAGGAGATGTTAACCCACCGTGAAAATATAGAGTTGACCAACACGAAAAGAATCAGATCTACCTCAAAAAGATGATTCATCAATGTATATCTTCATTTTGGAATGAACAACCTAGATGTTTTGGAAAAATCCCCACCAAGTGAATAAAACCTAACCATAGATCAAGATAATCTTCATAAAAAATGGGCAAATGAGATGCATTCATAAATATTCAAAGATGTGTCCAGATCTAACGACCATCACATCTTTGCAAGAGCAAAAGATAGCTATGCAAAAATATGAGAATTGTTGGATCAATAGCAACCCAACGTAAGAAGAATCTACCACATGGCATGAATTTTTTGGTTGGCACATTCCCAAATACACGGTGGAGGAGGCAACATGCAATTTTGCAAAAGCAAAAAGGTGAGCCTTCTGAAATAGTGAATTTTGCTATTTCAAAAAGAGCAACAAAGTCATTCTCTAAAATGGCAAAAATGGTTAACCTCGGCAAAAAAATGTGTTAACCTGTAACTCAAAAAATGAGGAGAGTGAGTTCAGTTGGTCAAAAAACAAACTGAACTAGCTCTTTTGATGAAGGAACTGAGTCAACTCGGTTCATGAAGAGATCGAGTTAACATGAAATGTTAACTCAACCAAATCGCATGTTAACCCACAACAAGAAAACAACCCATTGAAGATATCTTTGATCAGTTATTGATGATGGGTTGAATGGGGGACAAAAATGGCCAACAAGCACCAAAAAGGTGTGTTTTTCCTTGGAGGTCAATTTTAAAACATGTCATTGCACCAAAAAGGTGTGTTTTACCTTGCATGCACATTTTTAAAACATGTCATTGCACCCAAAATGTATGTTTTGCCTTATGGATGCCATTTCAAAAAAATTTAAAATGTATAATGGCACCAAAAAGGTGCATTTTTCCTAGGAGACATGCATATGCATCTTGGAAACTTGTTTTTGAACAAGATGCATGTTTTTAAAAGATGTATATGCACCCAAAAGGTGTGCTTGAGTAAAAGGAAGCTTAAAACATATTTTTAAAACATGTATATGCAATTTAAAGTGTTGGAATTATAAGTGGGAAGATAGTAGACTTTTTTTTTTGGGGGGGGGGCACTGGGTGAATCAGGAGTTTAAACTTGGACCCATCAAACTTTCACCATTCATACATCACATGCATTAATATACTAAAATAACATGTAAAGCTTATGCATCTAAATCATGTAAACATGTAATCAATCACACACATAACACCATATATGATTACTTAAAAACCCTCCAAGTGAGAAGGTAAAACTGGGGTGGGGATGACACCCACAAATCTTCACTACTACAGCAATAAAGTGTATCCAAGGAAGTTTACAATGATTTGACCATGAATCATGGTCTGCCCTATGAAATGCCTGCCCTGTTAAAGGCTTACAAAGACTATTAAGTCCCACCTTGTTAAAGGATTTCAACACCGTATTAGAAGTGTTCTTGGTTAAAGGACTTCAACTTACAATTAAGTAAGCACCTTGTTAAAGGATTTCATATAGCCAGTTAGGACTACTTTGTTAAGAGATTTAACTAAAATCACCTGTTCAAATACCTCAGCATAATCTTGTGATTGACACTTGCTTTCCTAATAAAAGATCACCTCTACACAATATCCTTTTGATCTTTCATGATCTGATGTAACAATTTTTGTATCCTTCTCTATCCTATGTTCTTCTCTAACTAATTTTGCAATTCACTCTTACTTCTAAGTCACCTTGAATGCTATGAAAATTATCTTGTTCACTCTTCCAATTCAATCATTCACCCATCATACACTCATTAAAATTTTTAGGGCCTCGTCCTCCTTAAGAAGACTTTGGTGACTTAGGGTTAGGTATGAATCTACAACTGAGATTCATCCATTTTGCCACTTAAACCTTCCCATTTTTTGATTAGCTACATGTAGTTGCATAGGGAATCTACATATAGATTCATCCTTATCTCCAAAAGATCATAATCTATCCTTAAGTCGGCTCACAAACAGTTTACATAGTTGTTTGTGTCATTCCAAAAAAATATGTCCAAACTATGTCACTCAGCATATGAAGTTTTTGATGCTCAACATACACTCTATTTATGCTTATGAATTGACACCTATATTGTTCCACATCCACTATTTACTCGGCACTTGAATCACTTGGCATGGTCTAGCTACTTGGCACTTGAGTGACTCAGCACATGAGTGACTTGACACTCATTGCAACTCGGCATGGTCTATTATTTACATGTTGTGCTCGGCATAAATTAAGTAAATGGTTTAAGTGTGTTGACACTCACTTGTCAAAACCAATATGAGATCAACAATCTCCCCCTTTGACATGAGTGTAAAAAACACTTGAATATACATAATCAATCTTATCTTCTTGAGCATAATGTATCCATGACTCGACTTATATACAAAACTTCAAAATTTCAAAATTTTGCAATAACCTATATACCTCAAAATTGATAACTCCCCCTGAGTTAATGTGTCTTTTTTGTATCCAAAATCTATACTTCGCTTTGACTTTAATGCACTATACTTGATATTCTTTCATTTGATATACCCTATCTTGGCTGATATCTGTATCTGTTTACTACTTTTACTTTCCAAAAATCAATCTCAAAAATGTATATTGCCTCAATGATATAAATTTACTACTAGGCTCCCCCTGTGTTATTTCTTCCTTTCTTTTATTCTTCCCTGTATTATATCTCCCCCATGGTATATTTCTCCCCTTGCTTTATCTCACCCAATGTCCAATGTTATTTATTCTCCCCCTTTTTGACACTTATGTCAAATAGGCTATACACTTATAGTGTTTTTGTCCAAAAAGGATTTATGGACTTCCATTATGATTTTGAGAGCTATATCCCAGTTGTCACATACAACATCTAATGACTTTATTTGGATAGCAAGCTCGGCAGCAAGGTGTACTAGGCCATCTAAGGTAGAAAGATTAGGGTCTTTCTTTAGCAGGGTCTCGACACAACCTAGTTCCTCATGTAGCATCTCCATGTGTGGGGTAAGGGATGCCTGTATATGTGTTAATTTGGCTCTTATGCTAGCCTCATCTACTATTAGTACAACTAATTGACTTTGTGTTTGAAGCAATGTTCTAAAGTGCTCACTTTGAGATGGGTTCTGAGGTAGCTTAGTACCTAGTATGTTAAGGTTTCTCTTAGACTCAAAATATGATTCCTGGTCTCTTGAGTGAAGAGTGTAGAATCACATAGATTTTTGTATGATGAGAATATATTCTCAAGTACCTTCTTCACATCTTCAACTTTAGTTGCCAATGCAACTTGAGTCAGTGCTATTTCACCAGATATCTTTTTATTCTCTTTTCCTTGAAACTTTTTCTTAGACCATTCTAAAAGTTTTGTAGTAGTATCTATTGGATACAATTGATTAATTGTGTGTGGTATTTGATGTTATAAAAATTTCATATTAGTTGACAATTAGTGCATGCTTATCTCACTTGGTTAGTGAAGAAAGTTTTCCTACTCTACTGAGCATTCCTAAGTTTACTCTATACAAAAGGCAATATCTACTGAGCTCACTCAAGTGTCAAAGGAAGTTAAGTAGAAAAGAGTGTTAACCGAGCTCACTTAGTTAATGAAGGTAAAGTTGATCAGAGTCAGTGTTAACCGAGTTCACTTGATTACCAAAGGGATTTTGTAAGTTCACAATGTTAACCGAGCTTCTATTGGTTAACAGGAAATCACTTTAGAATAAGTTTCTACCAAGCTAGGTTAGCTACCAAAGAATTTTCTTATTTTGAGATGTAAAGCTTAATTATTTTATCTATTGATTCTAGCTAACTGTGGTGATGAATATTGGTTATTCTAATTTGTATTTTAGCCAACTTGACAATTTGAAAGGTATAAGTAAAAGGTCAAGTTATGATTTCAAAGTGTGTGAGATGCAAGTTGAATGAGTTGAAAGAGATAAGAAGAGAGGAAGAAAACTTGAAGGAAAAAGAAAGTATCTCCGTGGAGTAGAAAAGTGTTGTTTGATCAGGAAAGATGAAGTATGAACAAGAACAGAGATCTGTAATCAACAATTTAGTTGCATCACAATTAGGTCATTTCATTGTTACTTTCTAAACATTGTAGCAGTGATCAAAAATCTCTTAATAGAGTTGGTTTAACAACCATTCGTAAATCCTCTAACAAGGTCACAATTACATTGAATTGTTTTAAGACCTCTTGCAAGGCCACTCCCAACAGGGTGATTAAATCCTTTAACAGGGTCACACCTAATAGTGTGTTTTGTAACCTTTAACAAGGTTGGCTCCTAATAGGGCTTACTTTAGAAGAGTGAAAAATAGTAACTAGTTACATTTGGTGGCTTTTCCCAAATTGGGTTTCCATGTTAAATCCTGGTGTCTTATGTGTTCATGTTATTTCTTTCATGCTTGCAAGTAAATTACTAATAACATCTTAAGATCTGCTAAAGTTATTCACACTCTGCATTTACTGAGTTACAACAATTCCTACATGTTTACCGAGTATCAACAGTAATCAATTTTATTAGTCTGAAGTTTATTTGACATCCAAGGGATCTAGGATTTATTTTAGTAGTAACTGATTCACCCCTCCCCTCTCAATTACTCCTCATATATTTCCAACAATATCAAGATATTAATTACTAACCTTTTTCACTATATTTGTAAGTTACCCTATCAGTGGCTTGGTTTCTTCAGGAGTTGGCGAGTTGAATGCATCTAAAAAGATCTTTAATATCTTGAAGAGCTTGTTTCTACCTATGTTCTCTCCTGAGCATTTCTTGATCCATTTTCTTCTCTAAGGATGATTACAAAATGCCTATTTGCTCCATTGTTATGGTGTCATAGTCAAATTTTGGAATAATAATTTCTACATCAAGGCTTGTGTATCCATAGTGAATTACCTTATCAACCTTTAGTGAACTAGGGCTTGGCACTAAGATTTGCAATGGTATGGCTTTCATGCTTGGCTTCTGAAGAACTTGTGTAGAAGGACTGCTAGATGTTGGTAGAGTTACCAATGCTTGGATGGCTTCTTATTCCTTCACCTTGGGTGTTTTCTCATGTTCTTCAAGCTTGCCCTGATCTATTACTATGACTTGAATAGTACCTTTTTCCTATGTTTTAGGTACAGATGAGTCTATCTGTCCTATTTTCTATTGTCCTATAGTATCTTTTGCATCTGCCTGCTTCTTCTCAATATTATCAACTTTGACATGTGCATCAACCTTAGTATATGTGTCTACTATTGTTTGAATTGAACGTTATAGAATAGTAACTAAAGGGATGATAGAAGGTGGTTCTTGTGGATTCACCTTGTCCCTTGTGACATCAGTTACTACCTTCTGGAGCTCATCTATACTGACCAAGACTAGATTTTCATAGAGTTTTACTTAAAGTGTAAATTGGTCCAATATCTTCTTCAAGTCTTCTACAGTCAAGGGATTGGTGTTCTCAGCTAAAATATTAGAGACATCCTTAACAATAATAGTTTTAGTAGACTTGACCATGTCATGGGAGGGACTGACACTCGACACTTGTGTGTCTTGCAAACTCTGTTCACCTTGTTGCTGCTTTGTTGTTGCCTTGTCATTAGTTTTCTTTTTAGTTTCCTCCCCAATTGTATCATCTTTTTCTTTATCATCATCATTGTCCTCATCCTTATCATCTTGTTTTCCCTCTAAAGGGTCAACTTCTCCTTGTTTCATAGTGGTCAACCCATAGATTAGTTTTCATATTTGGGTTGATTTCTTGACCACATCTTCAATATTATTTTAAAGAATATTGAAGGCTCTATATTTAGGTGTAAACCTAATAGAATATCTCGTTATAGCCTTAGCAATCTGTCCCTTTGTTAGCTCTGGCATCACTTGAGCTAATGTTGTTCTCTAATCTACTTTTCCAAATTTAAATAGTAATGCCACTTTTTCTCAACACTATCATATAAAATTTTTGGTATTGTGTTGGAAAACTCTAGTAAAGTATTTGTTGATCAAATAAATAAGATTGACAAATGAGTGTCAACACACTTAACCATTTTCACCATACATGTCGAATACACAATGGGAGCCAAGCTAGAATTTCTTTATGTGCCGAGTCAGTGAAAGTGCTGAGAAAACTATAGTTGATGCCAAAGCAGAACACATTTTAGTATATGTCGAGCTATACATAATTCAACATGTGCAGAGTAGATCAAAAGATAGTTTGTGCCAAGCATTATAAAGTTAATATACACCAAGTGATTTAGGAATTCTATAGGAGCCGAGTAATATAGGAAACATAGTGGATGTCGAGAAATCCAGAATAGATGGTGCCAAGCATCAGTATTACCTCATGTGTCGAGCAACACAGGATTAGCATAAGAGTTTGTGCCAATACAAACCAAGATGTAAAACAGTTATGCATGACTCATGAGAGGATAAGGAGATAAGATCAAATCCTTCCATTTACCTATGTGATCCTCATGCAGCCAATCAGAAAATTGGAATTGCATGTAGCCAATGGGTGAATTTCAAGGGTTTGAGTAGGAACATTTTATCCAAGGATGCATAACGATCCACTAATCTTTATAAGGGAGTCCTGACGCCATTGAATAAGAGGATTAGAGAAGAAGGAAAAGCAGAGCCTTTTATTGAGGTCATTGCAGAGCATTGGTGTCAAAAATTTAGTGGAAAGGACAACATTTACACATCTAGTTGATCAAAACAGATCAAGGAACACAATCAGCAGACTAGATCTAGCAGAGATTAGGGATAAATGAGCAGATCAAGAGCCTAAAGATCAGCATTAGAGATTACATTAGTTCAGGTGTATTATTCTAATACTCTCTCACAATTGTATTACAAATTTGGAAATCCTATTGAGTTAGGTAGGTTTAACAACCTTATGTAAATCCTTTAATAGGGTGGCATTCTAAGTTGAATGTTCTTAAGTCCTCTAACAAGGCACACTCCTAACAGGGTGTAGAAATCCTTTAACAGGGTCACTTATTAATAGTGTGTTGTAGCCTTTAATAGGGAAAACTATCAAAAGTGGTTGAAATCAATTGCTGCAGTAATTTCGTAGGTATCATCCCCACCCCAGTTTTACCTTCTTATTCCTGGAGGGTTTCTGGGTCACCAAAATCTCAAAGTGTTATGTCGTGATGCATGTTTGTTTCTCATGATTGTTTAATGTTTATATGCATGCATGTTAATTTCAGTTATATGGGTTTAAAAGTTGTTAAAAGGCTAGTACTTCTGATTCACCCCCCCCCCCCCCCCCCTCAGAAGATCTCTTCTCATTAAGACATTCCAACAATTGGTATCAGAGCTAAATTCTCTCAAGAAAAGCCTAACAACTTCGAGGAAAAGATCTGAAGATGGAAGTCTTCAAACTTGGGAAGATCATTGAGAACCACGTGATAAATGTGCATCTTGCTCTACACAAGGTAGAGGAAGCTACATAGGAATTGAGAAAATCCTTAAAAAGAAGGAAGGAAAAAGCTATAGCCAAAAATGATATTCACTACAAGGAGATTGACACCACACAAGTATTTTCCAAAGGAGATTCCAAAGAATTTGATGCAACAATAGCAGAACTGATGGAGAAAAATAGAGCTCAAGCAAAAGAGATGAGAACTCTTAAGATAGAGCATGAATCACAGGCCATGATGCTATGTGAAATCACTGAACAAAAGAAAAGAGCAGTTAAGGATAGAGTTATGATGGAAGATGACAAAAGAAATCTTCCAAATAGACTTGAAGGAAAATGTACTGAATTAACAAGGATCTCAAACATGCAGATGGATACACTTTCCCAAATGATGAACCTTCATCATGAACTCAATATGAAAGATATTGAGATCTCTACTTTGAGGATACAGAATGAACAAGTGCAGAATGAATTGAATAGAGAAAAAGAAATAGTAGAAAATCTCAACAAGTCAAGTGAAGCCATCAAGTAATTTGAACAGTTGTTAAAATCCCCAAGATCAGCCCATGATACATCGGGACTTGGATACAACAACACTGAAGTTGGGGAATCATCAAAGAGTGTTGAGCAAAGGAGTGACAAAGGTAAGGATTCTAAACCCATTTGTCATTATTGTAATAAAAAGGGGCATATTGCAAATGTTTGTAGGAGTAGAAGGATAAATCAACCAAATACATCCAAAAGCAAGGGTTATTGTCACAAGTGCAACATGCAAGGACATATGACACAAGATTGCAGATCTAAAGTCACAAGGACACAAAGATTTGATGGACATTGCCATAATTGCAAGAATTATGGACATAGAGCCTTTGAGTGCAGATCAAAGCCTATGTGGACACCAAATCAACATGTAAGAAGGGTTAACTATGAACACCACTACAATTGGGACTACAATACAAGGAAAAGTTGTCACTATTGTCAAGAGTATGGACATATACCCCAGAATTGCATAAGAAAACATTTCAAAGGAAACTATAAAAGGTGGTTGAACCAAACTACTCGCTTCAGTTGCTTGAAAATTAGACATGTCAGCAAAAATTGTGCAACAAAGGCCAAGGCACCCAAGATTGAAGTAAATAAAGGCAAAGAAAAGAATAATGTGGAACACATCAGAACAAACATGAAGAAGACATGGCAAAAAAAGAATGGATCAAGTACATCCAATGAAATAGTCACTTCACCCATGTGGTCCAGTGATCATTTGACATCTAACTAATCACAAGATGAGACTATGGGGCTGATACATATAAGGAAGTATCATACATCAACCCTAAATCATAAAGAAGCACTACAAAGTATAAATCTGCATGAGATAAGATGCTAAAACTTTAATGATGATGCTCAACTGTCGATGGATGCCGAGTAAAATTGTAGTGGTGGCCGAGTTATTAACAAAGTTAGTAGATGTCGAGTAAGTATAGCTGTCGAGTGAATACCGAGTTGAAAAACCTTTGGAAGTTGAGTAACAAGTAAAAGTACAAAAATACATTAAATGCAAGGTTTTTGAGTCACTTAAAGGAGAAAATCACTTCATTTTTGAGCCATTCAAACAAAGAGCAATTACCAGGAGCATGAATGAGTGATTTTAAAGCTTTCAACCAGCAATTTGCAGTGATTCAACATCTACCCAAGTGATCTAAGCTTTTAACCAGGTATTTCCTTTAAGTGTTGAGTTTTACAATTTGTGAAGTTTGCTTTAAACATCAAACCCTAGTTCAATTAAAAATAGTGTCTAGTTCAAAGACAACCCAAGGGAAAGAAAACCATGAGATTCAACTTGTCAGTAACAAGGTTAAACAACTAGAGTTTAGGCCCATACCAGAACTTGCATATACCCTATTTGCCATCCCTGAAAAAGTTGTTATGGTTCAAGATGTGCGAAAGTGTTATAATTGCAAAATAGGATCCATAGGAGACTTGGAAATCTTTAATGCCTTTGACAAACTCTGTGATAATGGTATATTAAAAGATGAGTTTTCTATCATAGAGAAGAAGGGTTTAACCAAAGCCCTAGTTTTTCCAATCGTATTCAAAATTGAGTGGATATGCATAATACTTAGTAGAATCCATGATGGATAATTTTAGTTAGAGAAAGGACCAGTCAAGATTACCAAGAAGATGGTTCATAGGGTTATAGGATTTCCAACCCTAGATCGGCCCAAGACATTGAGAAGTGAAAAGAAGGAAATAATTGAGAAGAACACAGGTTCAAAATGGAACAATAGAGGCATGACCATAGATACCATAACTGATCCCCTTCTAGACTTTACTATAAGGATCATATCACATAAGTTTTATCAATCGAGCAAGTTGAATAGTGTACCCTACATAGCAGTGGATGTGGCATATAAGATTGTAAAGAAAGACCACACCTATGACGTTGCAGAGCTCATGTTACAACAGATTAATGAAAATATTGGAGCTATTAGAAAGTCCAAGTGAGCACAATGTAAATTTGGATTAGTACTAGTTTGTATATTCTTCTATGTGATGAAGGAATTCTCTTCATTTGGAAAAGTCAACTGGAGTCAGAATAAAACAATTGTTGATCAAATAAATGATTTCATTGCACAAATGGGAGACAACTTTGATGATCAAATGTCTATCTATTTTGATGATTTCAAGAATGCAATGAAGAAAAGAATGAGGATACCAGTTTCACTGGTAGAAAAGCATGTAAATGACATATGCATTCTTGTTGATATTGATTATACTTACATTCAAGCAGTCCTTCCAAGATCAAGATGGCTTAGACCATTGGAATATGAGCTTGATGTTGACCAAGCTTGTGTAGCCATCACAACATTACTTGCAAAGGAAATGGACAAATTTGCAAAGGCATTTGGAACATATGACACTGTTAAATCAAGAGTTGTTACAAAACTCAAGATAGCCACACCAGTGAAGAAAAAGGACAAGCTAGTGAAGAAGATAAAGAAGAAATTTGGTGTTGAAGAATCAAGTGCAGCAGGCAAAGCAGAAGAGATTAGTGAAGGAGAAGAAGAAGGTGACGATGAGAAAGATGAGGATGAGCCAGAACAAGGGCCACTTGAATTGTCACAAGGCCAAAGTGAAGACAAAGATGAGAGTGCCAAAGAATACAAGGAAACACCCATCAAAGGTAGACTCATCAAAAGGAAGGCAAAGACACCTCCTGCTTCTCAGCCTTCACCAAAGAAAGTTGCCAAGCCAACACCCAAGAAGCCAACAACTAGAGCTACAACAAGGGCTTCTACACAAAAGACCAAAGAGGAAGCTACAAAGAAGAAGAAGACAGTCAAGAAGGCACATGAAGAGCCAAGGAAAAGGAAAAGATATGTGGCTCAACCTGATACTGATGAAGAAGATCAGACGGAACAGGTAAGTCATCCTCCTAATTCTTCAGTTGATATATTATGTGAGAAGATTAGGAATGGAGACTTAAGTGAAATGAAAAAGATTGATTTCAATAAGTTTAGTAGAGAGGAACAAAATAGCATAGAAGAATCAGTCTATGCATTAATGGCACAGTTGAAGTATACACCTCTTGAACTAGATGGACAATTGCCAAAGGAGTTGTCTAAAATTATAGAAGATAGATGGCATTTCTATCTAAAAATGGAGAAGGAGATGAGGGAATCAACCCTAGCAAGCATATTGCCTAATTTACCTAAGGAACAGATAACTCAAGTAGTCAAAAGGCATAACACTAGGTTTACACCTAAGTATAGGGTATTCTCTATTCTCCAAAAAAAAATGGAAGAAGTTGTACAAAGAACCACAAGAGCTTGGAAAAACTTGTACAAGAAAACTGAAGATGTCCTTGAAGAGGAGTACAGAGAAGAAGTTTCTGCTAATCCAAAGGAAAGAAGGAAAAGATGAAGACAAGGGTACTGATGAGTAGAAAAGTGTGCAAGACACACAACTTCCACCTCCTAGTCCTCCTCACTCTACTACCACACCTACAGAAATCATAAAGATTAAGGATGTTGTTGACACCGCATGTCAAAACATCAATCTGTTAACTACAGAGGATCTCACTAAGATCCTTGACCAAATGACTCTACAAGCACAATTGTGTACAAGTCCCATATTGGTTAGTGTAGATGATCTCCAAAAGTTAGTAGATAAACTCAAAGAAGCCAAGGTGTCACCACAAGAACCACCTCAAATCACTCAAACTACTGGGCTTTCATTTGTACCACCTCCTTCACCACCAAGAATAGCCATACAAGCTCATCAGGAGCCGAGTGCAACAATAGACGAAGTCACAGGTATAATAGGACAGACAACAAGTATACCTCCAGTAGTAGTGACACAAGAAGAAGAGGATAAAGAAGAAACACAAGATAAAGAGGAGTCAACAATACAAACTTTGGTTGAATTGCCAAAAATAGGAACTCCCACCAAACCTATTTAGAAGCTGAGTACTGAAATGATGACCTTACATCTCAGTGTACCAAGCTCAAGTTCTACAAGGGTAGCTAGGACCATTCATTATGGCATTCCTAAGCTTTATGAAGAAATTAAAATACCCTATTATGATTCAAGCACTCTAAATGAGGAAAAGATGAATGAAATACAGAGTGCATTGGATAAAAGAAGGAGGCAAGAGGCAATGAGGAAAGACCACAAATACAAGCAGTCAATGAATGAAATCAAAGATATATTCATGGATGCCTTCAGCCTACAACCTCCGGATTCAAGCAAGCCAATTCTTGAGCAACTATCTAATATAGTTGACCAAGTGAATAATGAAGACCATGATACAAATGCAAAACTCATGGAATGGTCAGATAAGAAGTTTGAAGGCAAAGTCAACCAGAAGATAGCTAATAACATAATTTTGGAACAAGTTGACCTAACTAAGAAATTGGATAATGTAAAGATTTTATTAGGGAACATATTTTCCCTTTATAGCAAATTGTGTGATTTTTCCAGGTTCACACAAGAAATAAATCCAAAAATTTTGAACCTTGATAGCACATTAAAGCTCTCCAGCATGCAACTACCTTCAAATCCTACATAGAGTGAAAATAAATTTGCTCAAACACTCCACACTCAAAGGGAATTAGCTGCATTATCAGCAAAAGAGGCCACTATTAAAGAAAAACTGATGCAGATACAAGCCTCCATCACTCCTCACTTGGAAATATTACACAAGGAGCAAATGTATGTAGAAACAGTCCTAAAGAAAGATCCAAATATTTCTACTCATGAAGGACTTGTTGAACTAGCAGCAAAGCTTGCAATCCAACACAAGTCATTGGATATTGCATTGAATAACTGGGATTCAGCTCTCAAAATACTCCTTGAGGTAAATAAAACATTTTTGGCCAAGCATGGCATTACCATTTAGGACCCTTTGACATCAGTGTCAAAAAGGGGGAGATAATATTCTAAAGGGAGAGACATATTAAAGGAGAAGATAAGAAGATAACAGGATCAGAAACAGAGAACATCAGGCACAATGGCACAAGACATCAAAATTCATGACATATCAAGGCATAACCAACTCAGGGGGAGTCATAAGGTATATTGTTGTTCACAATTTTTTTTATTTTTGAAAGTGAAGAATGTATACCAGTTAAGTATTTTTGACACTCATGTCAAAGGGGGAGATTGCTGATCAAACAAATAAGATTGACAAATGAGTGTCAACACACTTAACCAATTTCACCATACATGTTGAATACATAATGGAAGCCGAGCTAGAATTTCTTTATGTGCCGAGTCAGTGAAAGTGCCGAGAAAACTACAGTTGATGTTGAAGCAGAACACGTTTCAGTATATGTCAAAATATACATAATTCAACATGTGTCGAGCAGATCAGAAGACACTTTTTGCTGAGCATTGTGAAGTTAATAGAAGCTGAGTGATTCAAGAATTCTATAGGAGCTGAATAACACATGAAACACAGTGGATGCGGAGTAATCCAGAATAGATGGTGTCGAGCATTAGTATTAGCTCATGTGCCTAGCAACGCAAGATTAACATAAGAGTTTGTGCCAATACAAACCAAGATGTAAAACGGTTATGCATGAATCATGAGAGGATAAGGAGATAAGATCAAATCCTTCCATTTACCTATGTGATCCTCATGCAACCAATCAAAAAATTGGAATTGCATGCAGCCAATGGGTGAATTTCAAGGGTTTGAGCGGGAGCATTTTATCCAAGGATGCATAACAATCTACTAATCTTTATAAGGGAGTCTTGATGCCATTGAACAAGAAGAGTAGAGAAGAAGGAAAATTAGAGCCTTTTATTGAGATCGTTGCAAAGCATTGGTGTCAAAAATTTAGTGGAAAGGACAACATTTACACATCTAGTTGATCAGAATAGATCAAGGAACACAATCAGCAGACCAGATCTAGCAGAGATTAGGGATAAATGAGAAGATCAAGAGCCTAAAGATCAGCATTAGAGATGGCATTACTTTAGGTGTATTATTCTAATACTCTCTCACAATTGTATTACAAATTTGGAAATCCTATTGAGTTAGGTAGGTTTAACAACCTTATGTAAATCCTTTAATAGGGTGGCATTCTAAGTTGAATGTTCTTAAGTCCTCTAACAAGGCACACTCCTAACAGGGTGTAGAAATCCTTTAACAGGGTCACATATTAACAATGTGTTGTAGCCTTTAATAGGGTAGGCCTTTAACAGGGCAAACCATCAGAAGTGGTTGAAATTAATTGCTGCAGTAATTTTGTGGGTATCATCCCCACCCCAGTTTTACCTTCTTATTCCTGGAGGGTTTCTGGGTCACCAAAATCTCAAAGTGTTATGTGGTGATGCATGTTTGTTTCTCATGATTGTTTAATGTTTATATGCATGCATGTTAATTTCAGTTATATGGGTTTAAAAGTTGTTCAAAGGCCAGTACTTCTGATTCACCCCCCCCCCCCCCCCCCCGCCCACCCTCTCAGAAGATCTCTTCTCATTAAGACATTCCGACAGTATTCTTAAACTTAGACATCATGGCATATAATGCTTCTTCCACTTGATTATTTTCTTCTTTCCCAAGGTTATCAAAATCAATATACTTTAAACTAGATAAATTTGAATTGCTTTTGATATTTTTCACACAAATTGATCCAGGGGATAAAAATTACTGAAAAGTAAAATGTCCCCAATGCTCCAAGAATCAACATCATTACAAGTGTTCACAATTTTGACTCCAACATAACTTGAACGATCAAAATTGGAGTTCAAGTGCAAAAATTATGACTGGTCAAAATTTGGTCAAACTGGGACCAAAGGCCATAAAAGGGTGAAAAAAATCATCTCAAAAGTATTTGACAATGGATTTCAAATGGAAGATCTCGTCAAAATCTTTCCAATGGCATTTGTTTCATCAAGAACGGATATCGGATATAAAAGTTATGATGGTTTCAAATTCAAGCAAAAGTATGGATTTTGATGATGTCAGCATGACATCACGAAATCATAAAGAGAGGGAAAACATTCAAATTCGAATTAAAATAGCTATTTGATTCGAATTAAAGGAATGAGATAATGGGAGTTGAACTCCTAACCATAGGCCTCCTAAAATTAAGGTCAACCAATGGGCTATTTATGATATATGGAATATTAAGGGAAGAGTTGTTATCTATCCACGAAAAATCCGCCCAATCTTATCTAAATAAGGGTATTTGTTGAAAACAAACCCTTAATTTTGGTGTGAGATCATAACAAAATATTGGTAAAAGGGGTAAATTCGAAATATGTAACCAAAATGGGGGATTATGTTGGTTAATTGTTTTAGCCCATTTTTGGCTAAATTTGATGTATAAAATGGGGGTAATAGGCTTTGGAAAGGATCCAGGTGATGAGAAGGAGATTATGATCTTGGAGACTTGATGATTATTCCTACACATTGGAGAGTAATGCTGCAATTGTGCTTGAAGGGAAGATCTTGAACACTTGTAATTGATTTTGGAGCAAATCAGATCGGTCCCTCTATTGGAGCAGGACCCGAAGATGTAGTCCGAACTGCGGATGAACTCCGTTATCAATCGTGTTTTTTCTTATGTCTCTCAACTCTCTTTCTTTTAGGCATTACCTTTTTATGCTTTGTTCATTTCAACATTTAAGTTGTGTTAATTTGCTCATTAACGCTTTGAAATTTTACTTTATGAAATAATGTTAAGCATTCCTCTGTAATAGTCCTAGATCCTAATCAGATCACAAATTTTCAAGATCAAAGAGTGGTTTGTGACTTAAAACTTTGAATTGGCTTATATCATCTGATTCAATCCTTTCTTCATCTGAATTAGGTTTTGAAACATATTTTCTTCTTTATTTCTTTTGCACTTGGCCACCTTGCTCTATTTTCTTGGACTTCTCCTTGGCCTTCTGAGTTGTTTCTTTTTTGTTGGCTTTGGTGGTAGGTGCACTTAGCTTGGCTTGGCTAGATTTGATAATTTTCTTTGCTTTTTCCACAAGCAGTGCCTTAGCCTTCCTCTTCTTTGGCTTAGCATGAGTAGGTGCTTCCTTAGATTCTTCTCCCTTGGCACCTTTTGTTTCCTCTTCTTCCTTATCCTCTCCCATGCTTGGAGTCAATGCAAGAGGTTCTTGTAGGTGTTCTTGTTCTTCATCTTCATCCTTTTCTTCTTCATCTTCTTCCTCTTCTACACCTTCTCCAAGTTCGGCCTTTAGTTTCTTAACTAGCTTATCTTTCTTCTTGAGTTTGGAGGTAGTTTTCAATGCCATGGTAATATTTGATTTTATAATTTCATAGTTGCTAAATATCTTTGCACTTTTATCAATTTCTTCTGCTAGGAGTGTTGTGGTGGCTACTGAAGCTTCATCAACATTAATTTCATACCCAAGTGGCCTTAACCATTTAATCCTTGGTGTGGCAGCTTGCACAAAGGTGTAATCAACATCAACAAGAAAGTATATATCATTATAATGTTGCTCAACCGAGGAAAATGGTATCCTCATTCTTTCTTTCATTGATTTCTTAAAATCTTCAAAATAACTTGTCATCAGTGTTTCAAAGTTTTCTCCCATTTTCTCAATATACTCATTGATCTACACTGCAATTGACCTATTTGTTTTCCAACTTATAGTACCAAAAGAGGGAAATGTATTCTGTACATAAAAGAATATGCAAACCAATATTGAACCAAACTTGCATTGTGCTTTCTTGGTTTTTCTGATAGCTTTGAGGTTCTCCATCATCTATTGTAATTTTAGCTTTGCCAAATCATAAGTATGATCTTTCTTTACAATTTTGTAGCCAACATCCATAGCTATGCAGGGTACACTATTCAATCTACTAGATTGATATAATTTATGAGAAATTACCCTTACAACAAAGTTCAACAATGGATCAGCAATAGTATCTATTGTCATGCCTCTCTTATTACATTTTTCTCTAGTGTTTTTCTCTATTACCTCCTTGGAATCACTCCTCAGAGTCTTGAGCTGATCTAGGGTTGGGTAGCCAGTAACCCTATGAATTATTCTTTTGGTAATCTTAATTGGTCCACCTTCCAACCATAAAGATCCATTATGTATTTGGCTCAACACAATTCTAATCCATTCAGTTTTAAATACACTAGGAAAATCTATGGCACACATTAAAGCCTTTTTCTCAATGATTTTATACTCTTCCTTTAGAACACCATTTCACATAACTTATCATATGCTTCTCTAATTTCTAAGTCCCTAATGCTACCAATTTTACAATTACAACATCTCCTTACATCTTGCACCATTATTACATTTGGGGGGATCATGGATAAAGTGCTAGAAGGATCTTGTTTGTAAGCTATGTCAGGAATGAACTTAAACACAAGTTGTTTGACTTCATTATTGACAAGCTAAACATTCAAAACCTCTTTGCCTTCTACATTCTTCAAACTAGATGCCATTTGTCAAACTAGGGTTTATGCAAAGTAAAACTGTGTAGCTTGTCTTATGATAAATACCTTGTAAAATTTGTATATTGGGGTGAGATCGTTGCTAAATTCTCTACAAATGCCTTGAATTTTTTTTTGAATTTCCTTCTCCTTTGCTTTCTCTTGCTTGAATTTGAAATGATGAATAATGAGCAGAAATTGATCATATACCATTCAAAAACCTTGCATTTAATGCTTAGTGCTTATACAATTGTAAGCTCGGCATCAACCATTTTTAGGTTCACTCGGCAACTATTGGATGTTTCCATCACTCAGTAACCACTACGAGTTTGACATCAACTAGATAGTCTGGCAGCTTGACATCAACTAGCATTCCACTTGGCACACATATGAAACATTTCATGCTTGGCAACAAAATGAAAAACTTAAAGTTTCAACTTGAATTTTCAACAACCTCTTGCATCTTTATTAATGCTAATGTATTCTTTTCAGTACTATCTCCTTTGAAACTAATGTATGATATAACATTTGAATTTCAGTCCCACATACCTCTTGATTTTCTAGTTTGATGAGGTGTGATCACCTTACCCATTGGGTGAAGTGATCCCTTCTCCATTTGACATGTTGCAATCATCATTCTTTTTCCATGTCTTGTTCATCTCATCTCTAATGTGTTCAACATCTGCCTTGCCTTTTCCTTCATCAAATTCACAACTTGGTGCCTTTGACCTAGTTGGACAATGCTTATTGATGTGAAAAGTCTTCAAACCGCTAAAACATGTAGTTTGACTCAACCACCTTTTATAATTACCACTAAAGTGTGTTCTAATGCAATTCTCAAGAATATGTCCATATTCTTGACAATAGTGACAACCATATCTTGTATTGTAATCCCAATTATAAAGGTTTCCATAGCTTCTTACCTTTGTCGGCTTGTTTGATGACCACATGGATTTGGATCTACATTCAAAAGCTCTATGTCTGTACCTTTAATATTTGTAGCAATATCCTTCAAATATATTTTTATGCACAGTCCTCGTTCTACATTCATGTGCTTGATGACCTTGCTTGTTGCACTTATGACAATGAATCATGTTCTTAGGCTTGACATTCTAATTTGTATTCTTGCTCCTGCACACATTAGTAGTATGTCCTTTCTTTCCACAATTATGAAAAGTACGTTTGGAGTTCTTACCTTTGATGTTCCTTTCTTCAGCAACTTTAGATGATTCTCCTTCTTTAGTACTTGAGTAGCCTAGTCCTGATGTATCTTTTTTGGATATAGGGGATCTCAATAATTGCTCAAAGTATTTGATGGCTTCATTTGGCTTGTTGAGTGTTTTAGCAAATTCCTTCTCTCTTTTCAAGTCACTTTGCAATTTTTCATTATAGAACTTTAATATAGTTATCTCAATGTCCTTGACATTAAATTCATAGTTGGCATTTATCATTTGACATAGGGTATCCAATTGCATATTGGAGATCTCAGTTAGCTCTGTTGACTTTTCTTCCAATCCATTTGTTAGAATTCTGTTGTCTTCTTCAATCATGGCTTTCTTCTTTTGTTCAGTCACCTCACATAGTAGTATAGCTTGTGATTCTTGCTCTAGCTTGAGATTTTGTATTTCCTCAGCTTGGATTCTATTCTTTTCCATTAGATCTACAACTGTTGCATCAAATTCATTGGAGTTACCATTTGCAAATAGCTTGGTGGTGTCTATCTCTTTGTATAGTGTGTCGTTCTCTATAATAGCAATCTCTTTCCTTCTCTTGAAGGATTTCTTTAGTTCCTCTCTTACCTCATTCAGTTGATGTAGTATGAGATGTATTTCAATCTCCTAATTTTCAATAGTCTTTCCTAGCTTGTAGACTTCCATTTCAAGATCTTTTCTCTAAGCTGCAAAGCTTCTCTTTCAGAGAACTAAGCTCTAATACCAATTGTTGGAATTACAAGTCGAAAGAGAGTAAACTTTTGAGGGACGGGGGGGGGGGGGGGGGGGTGAATCAAGAGTTTAAACTTGGACCCATAAAACTTTCACCATTCATACACACATGAATTGATATACTAAAATAACATGTAAAGCATATGCATCTAAATCATGTATACATGTAATCAATCACACACATAACACCAGATATGATTACCTAGAAACCCTCCAAGTGAGAAGGTAAAACTAGGGTGGGGATGACACCCACAAAATTTTACTACTATAACAATAAAGTGTATCCAATGAAGGTTATAATGATTTGACCATGAATCATGGTATGCCCTGTGAAAGGTCTTCCTTGTTAAAGGCTTAAAAAGACTGTTATGTCCCACCTTGTTAGAGGATTTCAACACCTTGTTAGAAGTGTGGCTGGTTAGAGGATTTCATCTTACAATTAAGTATGGTTAAAGTACATTTTTCTTATAACATATGCATTTGCATCCCAAAAACAAAATTTTGAAGATTCAAGGGCAAAAAACATGATGTTTTCCTCCTCCAAGAACACATTTTTAAATAAAAAATTCTTAGATCTACACATATAATGGCTTCAAATTCATCACAAGAGGGGAATTTTTGAATTTTAATGCATATGTATGCATTTGGGGTCATGATTTTGCATATTCAAGAAAAAAATGACACAAATGCATGCATTTTTTAGCCATGTTTTTACTAAAAATACCTAGATTTGGGGCAATTTGGATCACTTTTATGCTCAAATAGAAGTCTTTTTTAGGTTTTGATCCATACATATTCTACTGAAGAACATGTTTTTTCCTTTAGATGTCAAAAAAGCTTCATTTCATGCCTTTTATGAATCACGTTTTTGCTAAAAATGCTAAGAAAATTGGGGGTTTTATTCACTTTTTTTTGCATTTTGAATCCACATTTTTGCATTCGGATCCATGTATTAGAATTTAGGGAAGTCATTTTTTCCTTTTGCAAAAATGACTCAAAAACATGCATTTTTTGGCCATGTTTTTGCAAAAATGACCTAGATTTTTGCATTAAAAAGTCACATTTTTGTTTAAAAAACTCAAAAATGACATTTCAACCTATACATTTGGATCAAGAGGGGTCATTTTTGAGATTTAATGCATTCTATTATCTTTGGAGATTATGATTTTGGCATTCTCATGTCAAATTCGACCATTGAATGTCCATTACATGTAAGAAGAAGTCAAAAAGTTGTTTGAAATTTTCAAACTTGCTCATCAATTCATACTTATATTGTTATTTCCATGCTTATTTTAGCTTGAAGTTGCACACTTGTCAATATATATTCCATAAAAAGTGCATTTTGTCTTTAAATATGATGACACTTCTCATTTTCATACTTTTGGATTTTCCTCAAACTCCAAATTCAAATTTTCACTTGAAAGAAACTTGCTTGTTGGCATGTTTGAGTTTAAGACCAAAGGCATGTGTTTCTTTTGTACATGTTTTCATATTTTGCTTGTTTGTTTTTTCATTTTTCATTTTTTGGAAGAAATTGCAAGTTCTTTCCCAAGAACTTGAGCATGTTTTATTTCACTCCACCTTTCACCATTTTATGCAAGTGCATCATTTCATTTCACCTCCATCATAGCATATCATAATGCTTCATATCTCACTCTTCACATGTGATTAGATGTAATCTCACCCTCCATCCACGCTTACATGTAATCTCATTCTCCATCCACAATCACATGTAATCTCATCCTTTTCCCATGTATATTTAAATGTCATCCATCTTCCTAAGTCCCATTTTAGCCCTTTACATGTACTTTCCATATCATATCCAATTCATTGCATATGTTTCATGATTATCTAGTCAATACTCTGAATATATTGTTCCTCATAGATCCATTTTGCCAATATTCTCATGGAGTTAGAATCCATATCTTCCAATGATGGATTCAATCCCATTGAAACTTTCATGTTGCAGAAAGTCAAGATATGCCAAAAATCCTATAAAGAATGAAGACATCTAGTAAAGAAGGCATGATTCAAATCAAAGAAATGGTAATTCTTTTGGTCTCCATTTTTCCAATGGTTGTCTGAGAACCAAAGTTTGTGATGGAAAATGCCAAGCACTTTGATTGAGAAAAAAAGAGAAAAATTTAAAGGTGTTGGTGGAAAGTTATTCCAAGTTACATCTAGACACTATTGAGAAGGTTTTTAAATTGTTAGAGACTCCAAAATGTGCCAATCTACAAAGGAGAATTCACGACAACTCAAACAAGAGAAAGCTTGATTACATCAAGTTTTCAAATGACAATGCACAATTCATCAAAGAGATTCAAAGGCTATCAAAAGACGCAACACCATGGTTAAATCAAGGTGAATGCAATGGTAAAAAGTATAGGAACTCCTGATCCTATGATCATCTGGGACAGCATCACCAAGTACAAGGCCCTTCAGAATAATCCCTAGGATTGTTTCTTTTTTCTTCTATCTTCTTCCTTCTTTAGTTTCTAAGTTTGTAGATGAAGATGATGTATTACATCAAAATGTGTAATTACATGTAATACGGTCTAGATGTGTAATGACATGTAATCCAATAAATTCTCTTATTAGTTATACTAGGTCAAAGTTGGTTGAGTTTTTGACACTTTTTGCTCCATCTTTTTCTCAACTCCTTTTCCTATATAAGGAGTTCCTTCTCATTGTTAAAGTCTTCTTATCTTATATGCAAGATAGCTCTGGAGAAATTGTGCCAGCGGAACTTTGATGCACTATTTTGACAGAAAAGTGAATACACAGGAGCAATTAAAATTGAACTTTGATTGAGTGCAATTGTTACTTGTGTGAGTTAGAAGCTTTGTCTATGATTTGCATATGTTATCTTTGATTCATGTGATCTTGTGATCTTGATAATTGAGTGTAAAATGAGTTAAAAATAATTATAGAGATACATAGGCTAGAAGATTTGTTTGTAGCTTATATCTCTTTCTTGATTCAAAAAATAATTCGGATATCTTTACTTTTGGAATTCATTGTGCCTCAACAGTAAAGCTTATTTATATAGAATTATGATAGGACATAGAGCGAAACTGGTACACTTTTAGCTAGCCTTTGAGCTTGTGTTAGTTTATCGGTATCACCATTTACAACTTTAGATAGAAGTTTAGTTTAAGGTTTCATCTTGCCCATTACTCACTCTACGAGTAAGTGGCTTCTCTCTTGAAAGCTAACAAGAAAGAATATTGGTAACACCCCTTACAAAATCTCTCAACTTCTTGCTTACCTTGAGTTGATCTAAGGAACAATGAGAAGGGAGAACCTTCCTATTAAGGTAGGAGAGACTCTGTCTCACACGTTGTGGCTGGTCATCCTATTTTGCAACTAAATTTTACCCAAAACTATCTTATTGCAAAATATCCGCCCAACAACTTGCTTAGCTAATTGCTCAATGAACATTGTAGTCACTCGGTGTAGTTTTTAGAAAATATTTCATTATAATATTACATGATTGTAGAACAATCAAACAATCAAACTAACATTACATTATCAATGTCCAGCTCATTCAAGTTCCCATTGAATACAATACTTATCAACTTTGTCTTCAACATACTTTCTTCAAATCCTCTTCATCAATACACTTAATATAGCACTCTACTGAATTATCATAATGTCTAGTCAACTTAGACTTGAAATCAATAACAACATAACAACTAATATGACTCTTTTACATACATTCACAAAATTTCCAATTGCATAATCAGTTGGGGCTAACAATCTCCCCCTCTAGCATGGACGACAACACATAACATATGATTTTACATTACAAAATATTACATAAGATAATCAAATGTAAGCATTGACAATAATACAATTTTTTAGGTTCTTTGTAACTCGATTTGTTTCTTCAGCAACAACTATCATCAACATTTGTCCCCCTTAAGATATGATTGTCTTCTATTCAATTTCACTTTGAATCTTTCCAAATTTATCCCCCTTTGCATAGCATTCTCTGATTCTCATGTATATCATCTCTCCCTTTGAGTCATCTCCTTCTTTGCATATTCTCTCCCCTTTATAGGTTCTCCCCCTTTATAGTGTCTCTCCCCCTTTGGCAACAATGCCAAAGGTCATTATAAGTTACAATGTGAAACTTACAAAACCTTGTAGTTATCCTTGTACCTTTCATGTATAGTTTACATTTGTTTCACCACAACCATCTTCACAACTTTAGAAGTGTACCTAAAGTGTGGACTCTTGCATCAACTCCACAAATATAATTTTGTTTATCTATGAATTGATGCAACATGCATCTTCACCTAGTGAATTTTGGATAGGGGTAAGACCCCCAGTTTACCACTTAGATACTCAAAATCATCCTTAGGCAATGGATTAGTAAATATGTCTGTGATTTTTTCTTTAGATTTCACATATTCAATCCTCTCTTATTTCTCTTGTACTTTCTCCCTCAAGTAATGATACTTGATTGATATATGTTTTGTTTTTACATGCATCACCAAATTCTTTGATATATTTATTGCACTAGTGTTATCACAATAAATAGTAACTAGCTCAGTTATTTCTTCTTGCATACCTTCCAAAAGTTGCTTAATCCAAAAATATTTGAACAATTAATTACAACAACAACATATTTAGCTTGAATAATAGACTGTGAAATACAAATATGTTTCTTTCTTATCCAAGTAATCAATCTTTCTCCTAAAAAGAAAGCTCTACCACTTATGATTATTCTATCATCCATATAACAATCATGATTAACATTTCTGTAGACTTTAATGTTAAATTCATTATCTTGCTTATACTATATAGGCCATAATCTTTAGTTCCTTTTAGATATTTGAATATCCTCTTCACATCAGCCATGTGCATCTCCTTTGGATTAGATGAAAACCTTGCAACTATATCAATACCATGTGCGATATCTAATTCTATTGTACACAACATAGTATAGTTTGCCAATCATGGATCTTTATTGTGTTTCATTTAATTTTGTAGATGTATCTTCTTTTGATCATTTCACTCTAGTCACCATAGTTGTATCGACTGGCTTAGACTCATCCATACCAAATGCCTTCACGATTTCCTTCACATACTTAGACTAAGTAACATATATACCATTCCTTGTTTGGTGAACTTGTAATCCAATGAAAAACTTGACCTCAAAAAACATAGACATCTCAAATTTTGTACTCATTTGATCAGAAAATGTCTTACATGACATGATATTTCCTCCAAATATAACGTCATCCACAAATATCTCAATAATCAACACCATATCATTAGATTCCAATTTTAAATAAATATAAATATATTTATATTCTCACTTGTTCTAACAAATCCAATCTTAACCAAATATGAATATAACCTTTCATACCATTCTCCCTATGCTTGTTTCAGTCCATGCAATGCCTTGCTCAATTTGTAGACCATGTTCCTCTGATTAGGTTCAATGAATCCTTCAGGTTGTTCAATTTAGACTTCTTCAAGCATTCTATTCATAATGCAAATTTGACATCCATTTGATAAACTTTGAACTTCTTACAGGTAGCATAGGTCAATGATGTTCTTACTCCTTCCAATCTTTCCACATGTGTAAAAGTCTCACCATAATCTATCCCTTCTTCTTGAGCATAACTTTTGTAAACTAATCTTGCCTTGTTTCTCACAACTTCTCCATTTTCATCCAACTTATTTCTAAAACTCCACTTTTCTCCTATCACATTCTTATCTACAAGTCTCGATACAAATGTCCATTTATTATTCTTCTCAATCTAATAAATCTCTTCAGTCATAGTATTTATCCAATTCTTATTCTCCATTGCAACCTTAACTATTCTTGGTTCAAAATCAGCTATCAAACATGTATTATCTTTTACCTTACTTATTGTTTATGCTCTAGCTCTTCTGTCACTAATTTTTTTTTTAGGGGAATGATTCTTCCTCACATATTTTTCCAATATAGGTTCAACTCTCTGATTTTCAACATTTTTTTCACTAGCTAGGGGTTCAACTTCTTGTTTAGATTGTACTATCTGGTGCTCGGGTAAAGAAGTTTGTGACTCATGTAGTGTGTCTAGTGTCACTTCATACAAATATACAAATTTTTTTTAATCTTTAGGTTCCCTCATGATTTATATATCCTTCTTCTCTACAAACTCATCAATCCTTACATTTTTACTTTCAATCATTTTTTTAGTAGCCTTGTTCAAACATTTATAAGTTTTTCTCTTAGATGAATAACCAATTAATACAGCTTCATCTCCTTTTGAATAAAATTTACCATTTCTTGTATCCTTGTGAATATAACACCTACTTCCAACTATTTTTAAATAACTTACATCATGTGTATGTCCATACTAGAGTTCATAGGGTATTTTATTTGTTCCTTTCTTCAACTAAACTCAATTGAGAATATAAAAAATAGTACTAACAAATTCTCTCCAAAATATTTGTGCAACGTCTTTTTCAATCATCAATGTCCTCACACAATTGATAACTAATCTATTTCTTCTCTCAACAATACCATTATGTTGTGGTGTCCTCGATGTAGATAATTATCTCTTAATACCATTCTCAATACAAAAGTTTGTGAGATATAAACTTTCCACCTCTATCAAATCTTAAACATTTCAATGAATTTCTAATTTCATTCTCAACTCTATGTTTATACCATCTAAACATATCAAAACCACATGATTTCACCTTCATGAACATAATAGCCATCATTCTAGAATAGTCATCAACAAACAAGATGAAATGTATATCGCCATAATAAATTTCTATACCAATAGGCCCACACAAGTCAGTGTGCATAAGTTTTGAAACATCATTTGAAGTGTGTGCCTTGCTTAAATAACTTTATTTTTTCATCTTACCGAGTTTCCATTCTTTACACATAGCATTCTCAAGTTTTTGCAGATTCAACAAGCCTCTAACTCTTTTCTTTCTATTGACCTTCATCATGTTCTCAAAGATTACATGACACAACCTTTTATTCCACAACCATACATCTTCAATTTTAGCAAATAAATATTTCTCAATAGTAGGATCAAGATAAAATAAGTTACCTTTTGTTTGCATCCCAGTTCCAATCATATTTCCTTCATCATCATAGATCTTGACTTTCCTATTTTGAAATTCCAACTTGTGACCCAAATTATTCAAATAAGAAACACTCAAAAGATTATACTTTAGTCCTTGTACCAGTAAGAATCATCACATCTAATATCTTCATTCAACATTAGTGATACTTTACCTTTCACTCGACGTGGTACATCATTGCCTAACTTAATAGTTCCACCATCATCAATGTCCTCAAATTTATCAAACTTACTTAAGTCACCAGTCATGTGATGTGAGCATCCACTATCAATTATTGACGAATCCTTATTATTAACATGTGAGATAAGGGTAGTTTCACTCTCATACATTTCTCCATTGGGATCTTACTTGATAACAACATATACCATCTCAATTACTTCCTTCTCTTATTTAGTAATGGACTTAGTGTGCTCTCCATCAACAATGTAGCATGACTTATTTCCTTTGTCTTTGTAATCTTTATTCTTCCTATACTTGTAATCTTTCTTCTTATTTCTATCTCTTACATCTGTAGGACACTTAGTAGCAAAATGACCCACTTCATTGCACTTGAAACAAATAAGGGGTAGTTTACCTTTGTATTTACCTTTACCTCTTGACAACCTTCTTGCAAGCAATGCTTCAAGTTCATCTAGATCATCTTTAGATTCAAATTCATTTTATTCCTTATTTTTATTTTCTTTCTCTAAACTTCCAATGGTTAGTGAAGATTTAAAAACATTTCCAAGTGTAACCATACTATTATCATAATTTCTCAATTCAAATGTAGTCAACCGACCAATTAAAATTTTAAGTGTCAAAATGGTACCAGGCATAGCTTGAACTTATTGAATTGTAGAAACTTTGATAGCATAAATACATAGAAGAGTATTAATAAATTTAGTTATAATTTTACTATCACTGCTTATTCCTCCAAAATATATGATTACACTTACAACTTCTTTGATTTGGTTCACATACTGTGCATCATTCTCACCTTCCTTCATTCTCATGTAATCATACTTTCCTCTAATACTTTTAACTTTAGCTATCAACACATTTGGATCTCCACCATGTACAAGTGCCAAATTTTTCCACATATTTTTAGCATTTATGCAATTCTTGATATCATCAAACTCAGCATCATTGAGTGCACATGAAATCTCAAAAATCAAGCTATTGTGATTCCTCTTTTTAGTCATTTGTTCCATTGTCATAAGAGTAGGAGGTGCAATGTATTCATTGTCTAACTAGTGACTAATATCATCTTTAATTCCAAATAGACATAACCTCACTCTGTCTTTCCATGATGAGAAATTCTCCTTATTCATGTTTGGTCCCTCTCTCTTATATATCTTGTGATCTTTAGCTCAAGTTTCTTAAAACTTATTTCTTGAAGCACTGAGCTCTAATATCAATTATGTTAGATAAATAAGAGGGGGGGGGGTTGTTGAATAAATTATGTTTAGTTATCCTACAATCCCTTAAAATTCTTCAATTCCAAACAAACTTCATAGACATCATAAGAAATCACTTAGTGTTCTCATTCAATGTCAGCTTCTTAGTTAACTCACACCGTCAAATTCCTCCAAATTGTTCATTCACTATCTTTTTTATTACTAAATGTCAATAATAAAACTTAGTTGTTACCAAGTTGTAGTAAAAAGTAAATAATATAAAAATCAACTTGCAGCATAACAACAATCACACATTTAACACCAAGATTTTTAACATGGAAACCTTGTAAATTAAAATACCACTTGGGACAAGTAACCCAAAAGTTTCACTCTTATGAAGTGAGCTCTACTAGGAGCCAACCTTGTTAAAGGTTTACATACACATTGTTAGTGAACTTTTTAGAGGATTTACACCAAAACATCATCTCGACCTTATCACTCCTTAATCTTGTCTAAAGAGTGGCCTACTCTAAAGGACTTACAAACATCACTAATTGATGTTACCACATAGGACTTCACAGACTTGTTAGGTCCACTCAGTTAATGAGATTTTTTTAGTACAATGATTATAAAGTAACAATATAAATTTATGTATTAGTTTTAGTTCTACCTTACTTAATTAGTTCTCCTTTATGCTCAGTCTCTTTCTGATCTCTTTCCACTAATCTCTTACTTGTTTGATTCACACTTTCACTCTTTCACTTAACTCTACCTCTTTTCTCTACTTGGTTCTCTTATCTCTTCTTTCCTCTTCATCAACTTCACACTTTGATCTCCTTAATTAGCAACTCCATCAACAACATCAACAACCAAAATAACTTTCTCAACTACTCCTAAAATAATAGTCTCTGTGATTCCAAATTCTTTCAATAATTTATGCTTAATCACCATCATCAATCTCAGGTTCATTGCATGTAACCACTTAGAAAATAGAACTTTCATGGAACTTTGTGCTCATCCTTATCCTTGTCAAATATCCACCATCAAATATTTATTCTATTTTTCTAGTTGTTTATCTTGTAACAAACTTTGACTCGTACTTTTGAACTTCTCAAACATTCTTTGTTTCCATCAAAAGTTGGCTTCATATTCCATCTTTACAAACTTGTTCTTATTTTTACTCAATGAACATAAAAATTCACTGGGTAAAACATCACTTTGGCAATATTGAACTCACTTGGGTAATACTAAATTTTCACTTGCTTAACCAATTGCTTGGTGAACACTGTAGTCACTCAGTGTAGCTTATATAACACATTATATTACAATATTACATGATTTTTAGAAAATAAAACCAACATTATATTATCACTATCCAACTCATCAAAGTGACCATTTAATACCATACTTATCAATTATGTCTTCAACATGCTTTCTTCAAATCCCTTCATCAATCAACTTGATATAGAACTCTACTGAGTTAGCATAATATCTGATCAACTAAGACTTGACATCAATGAAAAAGTAACAACTGATATGACTCTTTCACATACATTCACAACATTCTCAGTTTCATCATCAGTTGGGGCTAATAGAAACTTTTGGAGGTCACCCATCCCATTACTACTCCAGCTTTAGCACACATACATTCACAACATTCTCAGTTTCATCATCAGTTGGGGCTAACAAAGACTTCCTAGGAGGTCACCCATCCCATTACTAATCCAGCTTGAGAGTGCCTAACTATGAAGTTTCCTCCATGGTTAAACCCACTTTGCTTGCAATCCCATTTGCAAAACCTTCACCAAGTGGTGTACCTTATGAAAAATTCATTAGCAATACCCTTAAGCACATCAAGTGATAAGTAGGAGATATTTTCCATAACAAGTCTAATTGTGATATTGCTAACAAGATTTAACTATGTATTTTTTGAGTCAAACCCATTGACCCATTTTTCATGAGTAGTTTTTTACACAAACTCATCTCTCATGACAATGAATAGAACACTTAGAACTCATTGGATCTAGGTTATGCTCACAAAGATGAAGCACTAATATTTTCTTAGAGGTCACCCATCCTAGTACTACTCTAGCTCAAGCATGCTTAACTACAAAGTGTACTCCATGGTTAAACCCACTCTTCTTGCAACCCCATTTGTTAAACTTTCACCAAGTATTGTGCCCTATAAACCATTCATTAGAAATCCCCTTAATATCATCAATTGATAAGTAGGATGTATTTTCCACAGGTAGTCAAATTTTGATATTGCTAGACAAGTTTATTCCTGACTAAAATGTAAGGTTAACATGAAAACCTTGCTAACCAACCAAAAGTTTTTGATATTCGACCTGTTCTGAATTGTGAAACTATAACTTCCAAATGGGTATCCAAAAAACCAATTTTTGAACTTTGAAAATTCCCAAAACTATTCATTATCCAAGGTGTAATAATCTTCCTATGGTATCATACGATGAAACACCATAAGGGGTGTGATACAATACTTCATTGTGCATTACGATGTAAGAAATTGACAAGGTATTTCACTAGTTAATGACACGATAAGATGCAATTCTTACATCCCATCATGTAATGAAATGAGATAATAATTCACCTTTCATTGTGAGATACAATGCTTATGAGGGGTGTAATACAATACCTTTCTTAATGTAAAAATAATAATAGAAGTTAAAAATATAAAGGGACCTCAACATCGGGGAGTACCAGATACATATGAAACAAAGAGGTAATGACACAATCATACCAAGAATAGTAGTACATCAAATAATTCTAAAAAAATAACTAAATATATACATGAATATTAAAGTAAATAAGAACTACCTAGACCAAGTGCAAGTACACTAGAAAAATCAAGATGACAAGAGAAGAAAGGTAAATTGATAATATCTTGCATTTGGAAGATAGTAATCCCTAATAGTGATATAGGTAGAAACACCTCCCAACTGCATGGAATGCCTAGGCTCAGCTTATCACTCTCATGGGAATAATCACCCAACCATAGTCACATAAGGCATAAAAATCTAGGGCTCACACAAACACCAAATAGTGCATAACACAAGTACATAATGATCATGATAGCAATGTAGTACAAAATTTCACTAGCTAAACACACTATAGGATACCTATATATGGAATCTAGTAGAGTGCAATCCTCTTGGTTCATACTAGCCCAAGATATGTAGTGGTATGATCCCTTAAGAGACTTCATACTATGTCCTCACACAAACTTCTATAGAACATTGGAGACAATACACACATTGTTACCTCGAACCAACTCACATACAAGACTAGCTACCATACAAACACCACATCCTTGCATTGGTTCCCTTGGGATGCTTGACAACTTTATAGGTTTTCTCTTATGTTGAAATAATTTTTATTATCTCATGTATATAATTTGGTTAGATCACTTGTTTAAAACCTCTTCATGTTACCTTATCAACCACTTCTAGGCTAGGGTACTTGAGAGAAGCCACTCCACACATCTACCGATACATACCCATGCTCATCACACAATGAGTGTTTGTATGCAATACAAATTCCCAACCCCCTCAAATGAAAAATCACTCAACTTGCCTAAATCCAAGAGTTTGGGTATCATAAGATCCCTCCATATGCACATGCATGTGCTCATGGGTGGACACAACCAACTCCACATAAAATAATGATACAATAATATGCAAGGGTTGGATTCAGTAAATGCAATCAAATGAAACAAGCATAAACAAACTCAAGAAAAGATATCCAAGCAAAAACCATATTGAATCTCATTAGTACATATCTCAATCATCAATTTTCCTAAGAGGACAAACTCCCATGAAATCCTCTAATCATCTCGTTAGATCACAAAGATGACATATTGATGAAGGGTGTTCCCCTTAATACCACAATCACATAACAAAAAATAGAGAACAATAACAATTTATTAGAATAACATATGGGCTTCTTATTATCTCAAAAAATATGGAATAACATATTTTAAAAATGTAATATGCAAACCCACATGGGCTCCTTCCTTAAAAATATCTACAAGAGAAAGCTATGAACTACCACCCACAACTGCCCTAGACAACACTAAAGACCTTCCTTATATAAGAAATATTCTACTACCTAGGAAGGTTATAGACATTTAGCTCTAAGCCTTAAGGCCAATCGACCCCAAATAACTATAATTTTCATATTTATTACATAGAGTCAACTCAAAACAATTACAAATTATAATTTTAGGTACCCCAACTTTTGGAGGTCATAACTTTTGCAAATCATCTCTGATTGGCTATTATAACCACTTTTTGAAAAAATATCTTCTAACCTACAATGCCTGACTCATGCAAGCTATATTCAAGCAAGGTTTGACCTTGTTCTAGAGTCATTTAGCCCTTCAAAATTGAGCTCAAAGATTTTGTACCCAAAAACCTCAATAACTTGTTCAGTGCATATGGTATGACAATGAAGCTCCACTAGAAGGATGATATAACTAAGATGAACCTCCCCTTATGAAATCACAACATTCTAAGCTCACATGAACAACATACTAAAAATAATAATTTTACACAAATAGTAACGTTGTACTGAAATAAGCCTTATTATAAAGACAAAACATAAATATTTTTGGGGGACGAAAGATTTTCCTTACACCTAGGATGCCCCTACATCAGATACTCATTATAATTTGACAAGTGACCCTATCATATCTCATTTTTTAAAATGAGAACCAAGCTAGTTAACCTCCTCCCTTATCAGCCATGATGAATCTTCTACAGATCTCCCTTTCCATTTAAATAGATATCCTTCATATTTCTTCTTCCTTGTGTTTCTACCAACATGATTTTCCAATATATCCTCAATGCCTCTTGTTGTTGAAGTAGTTTCCAAAATACTCTAATGCACTTCCATGACCTCATCTTCAACACCTACTTCATAATACTATGTCAAATCTAAAATGTTGAATACTAGTAAAATATTAGTTCAGTGAGTAACTCAACTTCATAGACATTCCCTGAATCATGCTTGATTAGTATCTTGTATGGTCTAAGCTTCTTCATTTCCCACTTGTTATATGTACCTACTTGATATTTCTCCTTCCTCAAATGAACCATGACTTGATCCCCAACCTAAAATTCCTTAAACCTCCTTTTCTTGTCTACCTTATTCTTGTACTGTGTATTCATCTTTGTGATGTGCTTCCTCACCTCTTCATGGATGTTCTTGAAGTGTTCTGTAAAATCCTTTACTTTGATACCATTTATTCTTCTTTATCCAACTTCCTCAATTCACTAGTAGAATTTTGGCAAATAAATAACCATGTGACTAAAATTGATGAAATCCTAGGAATATTTTGTAATGTATAAGTGACTGAATAAATGACTAATTTGGTTTCCAAGTAAAATCACAAGGCTAGACAAAATAAGTTACTAAATAAATTATAAAATACATGACTAAAAAATTGGTCACTAATAATTGGTCGCCCAAAAAAATGACTAAATGAATGATCAATGATTTTTTTAATTAACTTTTTTTATAATTTTTGCCACTCACTAATGAAGATTTTGTCCTATCAATACATCATTACCAATTAACTTCCTTGAATATTCTCTCAATTGATATTGAACTAGAAATGAACTTAAAATCACCCCAATCTGCACTTGAACTCCTTAAAGTCTATCTATGAACTCCTAAAGAATTAAATAAAAACTCTATGTGCACTCAAAAGAAAACTCCAAGTTGCTAATAGTGGCATGTTGTGATGGTTAAGTTGTTGTGTTGTTATCCTTGCCATCAAGGTTCAAATCTCATGGGGATGAGGTCCCTCGTTTGTGGCCTCACTAGTTCATAGCTCCAAGTCAAAGTGTTTACCCTTCTTTTATTAAATTTTTAAAAAAAAAAAAAAAAAACTCCAAGTCTATCTTGCATATAAAAAGGATTTATTATCAATTAAGTATTTTATAATCTCAACATATAATTTCTATTAAGCTAATTGACCCATATAATATGTTTCATGAGTTGTAGTTCAAATATTGAACCCAACGGATCTCATCATGAGAATGAATGAATGAATGTCACTTTATTGACACTAGTCATTTGATATAGGTATCGATGCTCATAGAGCCTATAAAACAACAATAATTTCTGAGAGGTCAATACCCATTACAAAACTACGCCAACTCTAAAATTTCAAAAGTTCAAAATGTTTAAGACAAAACTAACATATTTTTATTTATTTATTTATTTTATTTTTTTGAAGTATTTTTAACATAATATTATAATAAAATCAATTTGAGAGAAATATTTAATTTATATATAATAAATTAGATATTTAAAAAAATTGATTTTAGATATTGATAAATGTTGATTTTAAAATTTTATTTTGACTAAGAAGATTTTTAATTATATTTTAAGAAATTATAAAATTAAAATAACATTATATTTTCATTACCATTATAATTTAAAAGAAAAATATTTTCATTTAATTAATTAAAATTGAGAAACAATAATAATTTGTTATTTCATTGTTAATTTTTTCCATTTTATAATAAACATTAGTACCTTTAAATATATATTTTATTATTCTTTATTTTTTATAATTTTGTATAAAGAAAATTACATTAGAAATATAAAAATTATTGTAATTAATTAATTTTAAAGAGTAGAAATTAATAAAATAAAAAATTAGTTTTAGAAGTGAAAAAGGTTTATTATGATTAAAAGTACACTAATTTTTTTCTTTATGGAATAAATAGTTATAAAGTAAGTATCCAAAAAAATATCTAAAAGTAAAATAAAACAATTATAATTTAAATCAGACCTCATTTTTCATTTTTACCCATACTTGTTATATGTTTTTAATGACGTTTTGGTCATTTTAAAGTGGTCTTAAAACTTGGAATCTTAATGGACACTAACATGGGCTAGACCATTGATTTTAGTATAGCTTTGTGAAACTAGACGAATTTGTAGTAGGAAGGACCCACATTGGACACAAGTAAATATAATCAAGTATATTCTAAATTAGACATTGCTTTGGTTTAGGATGGTATCTTATTCATGATTCTTCCCACTCAAAAAAGATGAATGGGGTCTTAATAAAAGTGGTTTTAATGGGTGGCATCTTAGAAAGTCTCGATGCTTCACCTTTATGAGCATCACTTAGATGAAGTGAGTGATAAGTGATGAATTCATTCTCTTGAAAGATGGGTTCTTCTGAACCACTACTAATGAAACATGGGCCAATTAGTTTGACTAAAAACCTTCACAATTGAATCTAATTACAATATCAGAGTTTGACATTTTTTTAGAAGATATTTGTGTGTCTATGTGTGTGTAAGGGGGGGGGAGAGAGAGAGAGTTTCCTCATATGTAATATTTTTGTAGTTGATGTCTATAGATATGACTCCAAACTCTCGATCTACTAGGTATTGTTCACTCTAAAACATGGCAGTTGTTTAACATTTATGAATTCTTTTAATTATTATCTCTAAAACACTTAATGTACCTAAAAATCCATATCACTAAATATTTTTCATGTCCTTGCTATCAATACTATAAGATTGTATCATCAAAAATAATTTATAACTACTTTTCTTCAAAAAAAATAATGATATAAATCTATGTTGTATTGACAATATTGCACCTTCTTTTAACTCTTTTGGAATTGCACATTTTAAGATCCTCTTCCAAATATATTATGCATATCTATTGCATTCCAAAGTGTAATGGTAGTTTCTAATTTCAAAGAAAAAATATCAATAAAAGGGAAATCTTAAGATTTAGAATTAGATAGGCAATACACTATTTTATGGGAGAAATTACTGCATGAAAATGTAAGAGATGATTTTAGCTAACTCTTATGGTTAATTTTTTCTAGATAGTTACATAGATGGTCTAGCCCACCTTCTAGAAATGCCAAAAAATCCTATCTCTTGTGGGTTGTACACTATCGTCAAATTGTATCGACTCCAAACAATCTTTGAAGGAAATACAACACATAAATATATTGAATCCATATTCTGTGATGCTTTACCCCTATCATTTCCAATTAAGGATGCCTTCAAGTTTTGGTGAAGGATGATCAAGAATCCACAATCATGCTAATTTTTTATTTGTGTAAGACAGATATGGTGGATTTGAGTCAGATGATGGGGAAAAACTTTGATATCTCACATTTTTTTTTTACCTCAGATCAATATTCCATGGGTTTTCTCTTTTCCATGAACTCTGACATTAGGTATCTTCTACCTTCTTTGTTTTGTTTCCTATGTGTATTCCTTTGGATGGAAAAATTGATTCAAGAAATATGTTATTTTATTTTCTGGGTTGCTCATTTCAAATAGCTAGAACATATATCTACATAAATCATTAAGATTCTATTAGTTTATATGAAATTATTTAGAAGAAAAAAACCATAGTCATGAGGGCCAACTGATATATATTGAACAATCTTTTTGGGTAGGCATTAATGTTCTAATCTAGATTGTAACTTTTTATTATTCTCTATCAAATATGTAAGGTCCCTCCTCGCATGTACTTATTAAATATAAATTTCCTCTGTTAAATTCATTATAGGAAATTGGAATGGATATGAAGTAATGTTTTATGGTTTAGATGTCCTAATAAAAATTGAGATTAGCTAATATATTCATATTTTAAATACTTAGTGATTTGAGAACTACTATATTATCTCGACTGTTTAAACATTAATTTGCACTAACGATGATATGAGGCATTTCACCTGATGATGATGATGTTGATTATGGTACCTCAATGATTAGGTTATACGCATTTAGATAGTTCAATATTCCTTATTGGAAATTTTTATGATGTTTAGGTATATGCATGCCTAATGATGATTATTCTAGTATTTTAATCTGAATTAATGAATAAGTTATGTTATATTGATTATGTAATTATTGATGATTAAATGTGTGTAGAAATGAGAAAGGGATATTTAAATAAAAGTGGATGTTTTGATTAATGTGATTTTCCAAATGAGTTTTAAATATATATACATGTGATTTTTCTTGAACTACTGATGTGTGAAATGAAGTTTGCAGGATTATTAGCCAAGAATTTTAAACAGAGAATCAAAACTCGATCCTATGTATCATTTGTGAAAACTAGGGTTGAGTCTAATTAAAGATGCAAACCCCATTGTTCTGTATTTTATTTGTATTCTAAAGTATTTAATATTTTGTAACAATGTCTTGATGTTGTCACTTGACACTCGTGATCCATAAATGCATATCAACATGAGAATTAGGGTTAGCTGAGTAACCCAATAATCTGAGTTGGACTAGGTTAGTGACCTAATACATTTAGTAAGTAATCAAGATTAATTACACTAATAAGGGTTTAGAGATAAGTTTGCATTCTTAGAGTTTTTAGAAAGTCCAAATATTTCAAGCAATTTTACAAGTCCCTAAATAGTCCTAGAGGCCAAAAATTATGAATACTAAGTGCCTAGGGGGTATAGGTATGGGTTGGGGGCATTTTCCACCCCTCTAGCCCCTTTCGTTCACTTTTATGACCACCCAAATATCCCATTTTGCCTTTAGTGCGAAAATTGGAGTTTCATCATGAGTTTTACAAGTTATACTCCACCAAGTTTGCTTTAGTGATGAGGCTAAGTTAGAAGAATCTAGAAGCCCTTAGTCAAGTGGGGAGTTATTGCAATTTGTAGGTGGTTGAGTTAGGAGCCTATTTAGTGGCAGATTTGAGGGTGGACGATTGTTCACCAAACCTCTAGATTTAGAGAGTAAAGTCAGGATTGAAGGAGAAGGAAGGATATCTCTTCTCAAATTTTATTTGCCATAACCATTTGTGAAGGTAGGAATCCTTCAAGTTGGTGTCTTCATGTTGTGTCTCATTTCTTAAAGTAGGTTTTCGCATATGTGTGTTCGTGTGTATGATGAACATGTTAGGGATGGGATTTTGATGGGTTTTCTTTAAATGTTTTCCTTTGTGTCTTATGTTTTGATTTTTGAGGGAAACTATAAGGGTTGTGTTGGCATTAATCACCCTTAGATAGGGTAGAAGTGGCCATGTACAGGAGGAGGGTTTCAGCTCGACTCCAGGCACTGCAGAGTCTCTCCTCATGAAGAGGAGAGGGAGAGAGTAGGGTGTTATGGGTTCCTACTCATTAGTAAAAACCATGTTTATGTTTTGGGAAATTAAGAAGTGAAAGAATGAAAGTTCTTGTGATATTACCCTCGAAAGGGTATCTGTGAAAGAATGGAAGTTCTTGTGATATTAGCCTTGAAAGGGCATTTGTTATGGTTTTTTGACCGACTTCTCCTACTTGGAAAAATCCACCTTCTCTCTAGTCTAGTTCATTAATGAACTTGTTTTGTAAACCTGGGATGGAAGTATCCAAGTTGAATGTGTCTTCGTGTTAAATCTTTGTGTCTCCTGATTAATTTCATTTTCTTCATGGTTACCTTGATGAAAATTGCAGATCTTGTAGTGGCTACCTTGTTATGGAGCCAAGCATGACTTCAGGTTGTTTTTTCAATTCGAATATTTGGGGAGACTTCTCCTCGGGATAATAATCCTATTGTAAAATGTTATTGTTAAACTTATTTTTGAAATGGCCATGATGTCGGGTTTTCTTCCCTAGTTCTTTCCTAACAGAGTCTTTGAATCAGGTGGCTCAATAAAATAAATGAGAAGTGGCTAGCTCACATATGTTGAATGAAATTGAGTATTATCCTTGCATATGATATTTCTTATAATTCAGTTTATATGCATGTTTTTATCGAAAAATAGATGCAATGATGTTTCACCTATCCTATGGCATTCTTGTAGTTCAAACTGTATTTATGTGATTAATGGTAATCAAACAAAATGATGTTACATAAAAATTATGCAATTTAATTTCGAACTATGTTAAGAAAATTTAATTTACATGTATGGTATTTCATTTTGTATTTTTGTAATGTTTAGGAAGTAAAATGTTCCTATTTGAATGCTTAAACATTACATCAAACTCTATGTTATAATGCAACATAGAAAAATATATATATATATATATATCCCCTTGCCTTGAAAACCAATAAGATTTAAAAATCCAACACTTGGAAAAAAAAAGGGGACTTGAGAAAATATATCATCCTAGGGAAAATATGCTCTCTACCCTTTGTATGGGAAAAGAAAAAAAATTAATCTCCTTTAGGACAGAGCATATTCCCTATAAGATCCTTTTTGAAAAACCTTTATTTTTATTTAATTAATATTAAAAAAAATTAAATATACAAATAAAGAAAAATAAATATAATATCTACCATCCTAAGACTATCCTAAGTCCCACCCACTAAAATTTAAACATAACTATCCATCCCCTTGAGTCTTCATCTACCCATCGTAATTGGATCCAAGACATCAAGTGCATGAGAAACTCCACACATCACTGTCTAGATAGTACTTCCCTAGGCGCAAAGTTGGAAGTGAAGAGGGAGATGAGAGTAAAGGAAATTCAAAAGCAAATATATTAAATGTTAAAAACCTTTGGCCACCTTAATTGTAATGACATCACCCATCTACGTTTTAGAGCTTTAAAAGTTTTCAATGCAAAAAAATCTAAGTGCATCTCTACATCTTACCTTAACTTCTCCTCCTTTCCCCATGCATTGGTTTTTCCTCCTGCCCTCTGCCATGCATACCTTTCCATGCTAGTAGGGTGTGGACTTGGGGCTATTTGATTGGTGCGAGGCAAGAATAAAGTGGTTTAAAAATTCAATCCCTTTACCCACCTCCTTTATGATGATATCACCCTTAATGTTTACCTTGGTGGGCACATATACTAAAAGGAATGACCTTGTAGGTCTTGGGCAATGTACTATTAGCATGGGTCAACATGAGGGCTCTTTGGGGAACACCCAAGCAAGTGGTTGATCCACTTTCCAAGTGGAAGGTAGGCTTAGGGGTAGTTAATAGAGGTTAGCATAAAGTTAGTAAGTTAATAAAGTTAAGTTAGAGATAGATTAGTTGTTAATGTTTTATTTTGTGAGGGTTTAATTTGTATGTTTATTTTAGTTAGTTAGTATGTGCATAGGTTTGAAATTAAGTGTTAAGTAATTATATAATCATTAGATATAAACATTATTATTCTAGTGTTATTAGTTTTAGTTTTAATTTATATTTGAATTTAGTATTAGTGAATAGTGTTTTCTTGAAAAATGTTTGGGACCTTATTTATATATTTAATTACATTAAATGGAAACTGTTAGATGTTAGATAGATTTCATAAAGATGTTAATAATATATTTTAAGATTTTTTACTCTATAGTAGAGCATGATTAAAAATATGTTATTTCTTAACAAGGGAATCATTTTTGTAATGATTTCATAGGTTATATTATGGATTTAATTATGGGTTTAGTAAACTCGAAGTTGCATTAGGGTTAAAAGCTTTTAATTCAAAAGGTAGCATTAGTTGCTAATGAATAAACGTTCTCTTAATAATTAAGTGAAGGGTAGGATTGGAAATGGATTAGTTAGAAATTTTATGTTATTAGTCTTTTGTTTGGATTTAAATTTATATGACAATTATAACATTGGGATATTTTGCATTTGAATTTTAAACCTAGAAGGTGGTTAGTGGACTAGGAAGTGTTATAACTCAAGTTGACTAGGTAATGTAATATGATGGGCCGAGTTATAATAGAAGATGAGATAGATGTTGTAAATAGTTTAATGATAAATATTTTAATATTTAAATTAGTTCTAAATGAGTTATGATTATATCCAAAAATAAGTATTAGTATATTATGATAGATTAACTTTTAAATGCAAAATTAGATTTTCCTAAGGGTTGATCTAGTATAGTGATAAAAGGGATAGCATCATAGTCGACTTAAGAACTTGGAAACCCTAAAATGTATCTTGAATTTGATGTCATACCTCTATAATTTGAACCTAATGTTTAATCGATTGACTCATTCAACCAGAACTAAGTGTTCCTATATCATTAGGACTTCAGAGGTTCAAACCCATACATTATGTGGAGATGTCAACTCTACATCTTTATGATATGTGTTCAAAACTCACTTTAATCCTTGGTCAAACTTTCCATAAGGTTCTTCTATGTAGCATGCATTTATATAGTGAATTAATTGTTTTTAAAAATAAAAAATAAAAATTTGTTAGTGTGTTTTTGCCTGGTATTTTGGGCATGGCATTTTTTGCATTAGAGCCCAGTTTCGTGACACTTGGGCAATAATGGGTCCATGCTAAGAGTTGACATTTAAATATTACCATACCAAGCAGGGAATTCTCCTTGCAAAATTTTATGATGCTAATATTTCCTTCCTAAATAATGATATTGATGACTAAACCTAAGCAAAACCTGAAATGGACATTAACGATTGAAAATGCTCAACCATATTAGATAAATTAGTCTTAAGGACTTTAAAACAACTGGTTTGATGCAAGAATGTTACATATATATTATTGTAGATTATGATCTCATAAAGTAATTTGAAATTATATGGAACACAAACACCTTAAGGAAAAACTGAGTTAAGGACCCTAAAACATCTTTCAATCATGTGAGTGGGAACAAGTAAATAACCTAGTGAACAAAGACAAAGAGTTTCACATCATCGTTAGTAGAAGTTAGTCTAACCTGATCACTTGTGGAAGAATTGTAGTTCATATCAAGTATGGAAGTGATCAAGAAGATTGGTATTGATTTAGATATTACAACATAAGTAAAGGAAACCTACGATCTTCATATTCTAACTTTGTACCTTCGGGTTGGAATATTGAATCGATAAAATGAATGGTGAGTAAATAGGAAGGTAACACTTGAAGAGTATACCACGTTATCAAGTTATTGGGGATACTTCTAACCTATTAAGAAATTAAAATGTATTGTTCCAGTAATCCTCAAAAAGAAAATGAGAGCTAAATTGGAATTTGCAAGTATCCTTTAGAAACCTCGAACGATAGGATTACTAATGCGAGAAGCTATTCAACAAGTGAGATAGCTAGGAACACACAAAGAAAGGGAGTATCTCAGTCTACTATGAGGAATAGGACCCTAATTGAGGAATAAAATTATCTAAATATGGTGGTAAGAACAAAAATTAAATGGTGGGAAGTATGTAACATATGGTATTGAATGGGTAAGATAGAAAATGAAAAATTCTGAGATAGGGTTATGTGCATCAAATTATGTTAGTAGGCTTATTGTATAAATGATATTAAATGATAACTATCAAGTTAATTCTTGTAGACTCTAGTATTGAAATTATTGGATCAACTATAAACCTACAATTTAGAGAAAGTAAAGTCATGATGATGTCATCAACCTAATATGAACTAAAGGTTCAGGTATTAGAGTTAAGTAATAAGAGGATTATAAGCCACGAGACATGATAAGAACAATGATGATGACCTATATCAACAACAAGGAGATAGTTGTAAGAATGAATAAGTAAACATTGACAACATCCGAGTAATGGTTTATACCTAACTAGTTGCAACCCTGCAACCTAAGAATGAATTCATAAGTCATTTATGACTAGGAGACATGAAATATGGAATTATTGATAAGAACAGTAGTATTCAGTGCATTCTTAGATGATAATTAGAACTTGTGTAAACAATGAAATAATACAGGACAGTGATATATATATATATATATATGATCATACCAAATTTGGTGAGATTGATTTAAGAAAGTTCATGGGTAGATGCCCTAATATGTAATTATAGTGAATTGAGTATGAGAGATTTGATTTGAAGTTAAAGTTTTAGTGGTTCCTGATTCACCCCACCTCTTAGTCACCTAGCCAATCATACATTTCCAACAACCTACAAAATTATAGTAATGAATTGCTCCTTAGTTCTTAATATAATTCTCTTCAGATTAGGTAAAATCTATGGGCTCTTGGCATTGTTGAGAAGGTTGAATCCCTTGATCCTTACAGTAATGAAAATTGAAAGCAATCAGAATATTTCCTCTCTTGTGTCCTGGTTCCTATAGTGTAGCACTTCAAATTGACTATTATAAAAAAATATACATACAATATTAAAGAAACATCCAAAATGATCCACACAATCGTATTCATCACCTTTTAGTATGGGAGTATCTGTACTTAGTTTGTTGATGCTAGAGCTTTTATTCATAATACTTTTCCAATGCAAAGAAGAATTAGAGTCTAATTTAGTAGGCTTAATTTTACCTCGCACCAAAAAATAAACTTTCTCTAAATGCTTGAGATTCTTTAACAACTTTACACCTATAGAACTCATCGCATTTGACCTATTAGGATTTTCCTCTAAATAAGAGCCCTCATCTTATGTTCCACCTCTTAATGATTATTGATAGATCAACTTTTTTTTAGAACTCAAAATTCCCTCTACTTCATAAATATAATTATGTGCCTTGTTTATCTTCTCTCTAATTATGTCAGTCTTACTCAAGATTTTTGAGTTGCTCTGTATTTAGCAACAAGATCACTATATACCAAGGAGCATCTTTTTTTTTTACCTCTAGTGCATAAAAAGATCATAATATGATGTCTTATTTTGAGTTGTAGATTAAAATTGTGTTCCCAAGTGATCAAGATGGGAGTGGACAATATTCACCACTTAGAAAATTCCAACATGATAGAAAATCAAAATATTATCTAAATGACTATTTCTAATACAACCTAACAAAAATACACTTCCTTTCTAATGTTAACAAAATACTACATTGTTAAGAAATTAATTTCCAATTAATAGTAAAGAAAAAAATTCAATAAGATTTAGCTTCTTATCTTGAATAGTTTCTAAAAAATAAAGGAAGTTTTATTCATATTCCTTGGCCTCCTTATAACCAAATCTAACCGAATCTAAAAGCCTCTATCATTGATCATTAAATCATAAGAATATAGAAAACTATTTTCTAGAAACACACATATATTTTGAAGTTCTTGAAAATCATCAAATGTATATGTAAAAATCTAAAATTATTTGAAGCAATTTATTAATACACACATATAAATGTAGAAATTTCTACTAATATCAATTTCTAGAATGTGATATAAAACCAAAAAAGTTGATAGCCAATAGAATCTTCCCAATCTCTTCTCACAAGATGAATACTTTCCCACAATGATCTTGCGATAATTCTTACACAACTAAGTATAGCTAACTATTGCATATTCTATCTTTCTACCTTAGGCAAAATAAATGCTTTATCTGCATAGAGCTACAAATTAAATCACTTACGAACAGAAGAAACAAGATGGAAAAAGAAGAATTTTTTTCTTCAAATCGCATCATAGTATAAATCATAAAAGTTAATTAGGGAAAAATTATATTGATGAAAAATAGATATGATGTACGGAGGTACAAGGTTTCAAGAACAACATATGGAATAAACACAACTTAAATCAATCAACACTCCCCACTCAAAGATGCACATGAAAGCTAGACATAAATTGATGAAACCATAGAGAACATAAGGCTAGATGTAGCATATTGCATGTGTAATTAACACTTCACATTTAAAGAACCCCAACATGGTCGACTATGATTATTTCACTTCACAATTTTACAATCTAAAAGCCTTAGGGTGAATTTTATATCTTTTAAGAATGCTTCATACTACCTTCCTACATATAACCAAGCTTCTTTTATAGCTAGCTAAGCCACAAGTCGGCTAGTCAAGCACTAAAATACAATATAGGTCCATACATGGAAGAGTGAATAAAATCCATGCAAAGGTTAATATGAAATGATGCACACTTAAAGGTAGGTCCACACATGTGTTAGGAGTTAACTCCTAATTGTGCAAGACACCATGTAATCAATGAAAATTGCACTAATTAGAACAAAACACTTCGTTGGATGAAATAGGTCCTTGATATGATTAAAATTGTGCATAACATGAAAACAAAAGTAGTAACTATTGGTATCTCTAACTATTGTTGTCTATTAGTTTTAAATACTTAGTCATTTACTAGGCAGAGTCAAATAGTCATCACTGCAACTGAGCTACTCTATAAATGTTGAGTCACGTAATAAGTATGTGTGTACCAAGCTCTATAGAATCCAAGTAAGTGTGTGATGACTAAGTATTTTATATACAAGCCAAGATCAACACCTACCAAGTAGTTCCAACATATAAGTGTCGAGTTACATAGTACATGCCGAGCACAATACAGACCGAGCATCAACAATACCAAGTATCTGAAGAAAAAAAAAATGTCGAGCATTGTAGAGTATACATAAAAGTTAGAAATGATACAAAATTTTAGGTAAAAAAATTTCAAGCCAACATGGAAGGAACATTTAATATTTGTAGAGGTTGTTATAGAGAGTTTTAAGCATTTATGACATGGATCATAGATCCCTATGTTTTGTGATCAACGATTCAAATGGAGAGGAAAAATATAGAAGCATCTAGAAAAATCTTCAAATAGAGAAGATTTTAACCTAGATCACAACCAGAAAAAGATTGAAAGAAGAGAGTGTATGATTTATGAAAAGTTATGTGAATAGTGTGACAGACAAGGAGTGATATGTGAATGGTGAAGTGAATCAAGATCAAATCAAAATTCAATGGAGGTGTTATGTTATCTCTTAGCAAAGAAAGTGACCTAATTACAGTAGTGAGGGGGAAGAAAAGTTTTATTAGATCAGAAGAGAGGATCAGAGCAAAGAGAAGACTTAAAATAAGCTTACAGAGCATACTGAGAGTCAGGCACTGAATCAGTTCTAATCAACTTGAATCACAGTAAATCTCTTAACATAGTGGTCTTAGCAAATCTTTTTAAATCTCCTAATAGAGTCCTTAATTTATTGTAAGTGTTAAATCCTCTAACAAGGTGAGACCTAGTAGTCTCAAACATTTTTAATAAGGCAGACCCCTCACAAGATAGATCATATATTATGATCAAACATTGTAACATAACAGGTTAACTTTATTATTGCAGTAGTGAAGATTTGTGGTGTCATCCCCACCTTAGTTTTACCTTGGAGGGTTTTTGGGTAACAAATATTGTGTTATGTGTTTATTTTCATGCATGTGATAGATTAGATTTACATGATTACAAAAAATTTACTCTTACAAGCTTTACATGCACAAGACAACTAGTGAATGTGTGAATGAATTGTTGAAAAGCAAAAGTGTTTAAGATTTTGATTTATTCCCCCCCCCCCCCCCCCCTTTTAGTATCTTGTTACCCTGTTTATACTTCAATCAACCAACATGATAAATCCTTTAACTACAACTACTAGACATAAGAATGAGGACTTACACTATTTACAAAAAAGGTTGAATGCTAGCTCATGAGTGCCTCAATTTTCAATCAACTAATGGATAACTTCTACAAGAATATGATTCGAGAATAAAACTAATACAATTTTGCAAGGCCAAGATAATAGTAGATAGTAAAACATTTGATAAGGTTGAGGCAATTGTTTGAAATAGATATGTAGCTAACTACATCTAGTTCACATGGTAATGTTGTCTCTTCCTCACTATTTTCTTCTATATTTGTATATAGTGGTTGTTTAAATAGTACTTGTTCCTCAATTCCAATTCCAAGTCAAAATTTATATTTATCCAATGTAACAGCTTTGTAAGTAAAAGTAATCAACATAAATTTTTATGGTAGTTTAACTTTTGGGAAATAAAATAGAAGCATTTGGTAGCATAGAATGTGACATTTATTTGAATCTAAGTGACTTTTCTATGTTAGTGTGGTCATGATACAACCAACTCATGTCCTCTAACAACTCTTTTCATTAAAGTGCCTTTTTTTAGCACCTATTACAAATAAGAAAGAAAGGCAGAGAGAGAAGGATTTGCTTGATAAATAAGAAGATTGAATTTACTTGTGTAAAAAATAGAATGAATGAAATTACAACCGATCAATCCTTATGAAGGAGGTCAAAACCCTAAAAGGGAAGCCCTAAGAGAAAAGAGCCATTTAATAATTACTAATTAATTAATAAATGTGAACGCAAAAAAACATAAAGGAGAAATCTTAAGAAGGGAGAAAAGTTAATTTAATAAATGAATGAAATTAACCTTTTTATCTAACCCCGCACCCTCCCCACCCTTAAGATGAGCAACAATGCAAGGAAACTACAATGCTGAAAGAAAACTTGGGTCCTAACGATAAGGCTTGATGAGGTACCCAATCACAACCAAATCTCTATGAAATAGAGAAATAGAGAAAACCCAGTGGGAGAAACTCTACTCCAAGAAGAGATAGAAAAGGATGCACAAATGAAACATCTCAAGAGAATCTCTCAAGACCATAAGTACATTGAAATCCCCCATGATAGAACCTTGTGACTCCATAACCTCCCCAGAATGCCAAAACTAATGTGTCAATGAAAATACTAATGTGGCTCCAATTTGAAGGAAACAAAGGTAGTGGACAAGGATCATAAAATCCATGTATATAAGGTGTAGCTGGAAATCCTGGTTGATGCTCAAAAGAGAAAGCATGATGATGCAGGAGCATCCAGAGGTATAAGGGCAATCCTGTGTCACCCAAAAAAAAAATGTACTTAGACTTAGATTCAGTTTCATGTGTTTTCATTTTTGGATACCCATTTGGGTCAAATAAAGGTTCCAACTCTCACAGTTCCACTATCAGTATTCTAGGATAGAGTATTTGAACACTTTGGGATACGTGTAAATGCCAAAAAAATAGGAGTATGTAATTGAGCCATCATTTTGGTGAACTAGGAGGTGTAAATTGGCCAGATGAATGTAATTGTAATTTAGAGCATTCCAGAAAAAGAATCAGGTAAAAAAGGCCCCACGGTTCGAAAGTTATCGCAGTTCTTCGAATTTTGGAGATCTCCTAAGAATGCTTCAAAGTCAAGTTAGGGGCATTAAATGACCTCAAAAAGGGCCAAAAAATGGGGGATGAGTGAAGTTGGTCCATAAGGCTATAGAGCGCTTCGAGAGCTTTTCGAAAATGTAAACGGTTCATCAATCGGAGCTACGATTCAAAAGTTATGCCTCCCGAAAGTTCGGTTACCATTTTTGGATTCTTCTAGATTTGCACCAACTTCTAACATGGCTTCTAGAGCCTTCTGCTTGGTCGGTGGATGCCTACTAGCACTTTCTAGAATGTATTCCTAGTCCTTAACCCTCCGGGGTCTATTTAAGAACATTTCTGGCATTGTAAAAGGCAGTTCGGAGTGGAGTTTGAGAGGAGGTACTAAAAGGAGAAATTATCTCCAGATTTATGTTATTGTAAGCCCATAGGGCATGTTATGAAGTCTATTTTCTCTATACTAAATGTACTAGCTTATTTTCATAGTTAATACAATTTCCCTTTTTCCTGTTGTGTCCATTCTATGCTTGGGTTGTGTCCCCATCAAGTGGTATCAGAGCTGGTTTTCCTAAGTGTATAGACAGAGTGCCGACTGTGAGGCAGTTTGCACTAGGACTGTGTGGTTATGGGTTTGAGTTAAGAAGATGCCTCCATGAAGAGAGCGTGGTGGAAGGTCTGGAGCTATTAATCCTGAGGAGGTTGGAGCCCTCCAAAGGCAGGTACAAGCATTGCAAGAGGAGCTCCGTAGAGGAACAAATGTTGTCGCAGGTGACGACAGTGAGGATGACAATGAAGAAGAAGAAATTGGACCAGAAGGGGAATTTGATGGGGAAGTTCTGAATCAGATAGAGGAAAGGCTTTTTAGGGCCATTACTAAATTTGGGAAAAGACCTACAATTGATGTGGGTGTATTTTCAGGAAATCTGAAACCAAATGAGTTGATCGACTAGATCAATGAACTGGAAGAGTATTTTGAGTATGAGGATATGAGGGATCCAGATAGGGTTAAGTTTAAAAAAACCAAACTGAAAGGCCATGCCAAAATTTGGTGGCAAGAGGTTCAATTGGAAAGAAACAAAAGAGGAAAGGAGAAGATCACAAGGTGGGATTGGATGGTGGACAAATTGAAGAAGCAGTTCATTCCTGTGGACTACAAGCTTGATTTGTTTAAGAAGATGCATGGGCTAAAGCAAGTAGGAAGATCAGTCCAAGAATATACAGAGGATTTTTATCAACTTTTGATTAGAGCAGGGCATGTAGAAGCAAATAAGGAGAAGGTTTCTTGTTATATCAGTGGGTTGCGACCTAACATCCAAGAGGAATTAAGTCTGGTAAGAATGACCAGCGTTGAAGAGGCATACCAATTTTCCCTATAAGTTGAAGAGAAGCTGAATAAAAGGTTTGAAGAGAGACAAAGAGGGTGTGGTCAAGGAGGAAGGGGAAGCGGTAGGACATCTGGAGGTCGAAATGAAACCCAAAAGAAAAATCAAGATGTGGGTACTAGCAGGAACCAGAGGAATGAGGGTTTCAACCGCTCCGGTGATCAAGACTTTGGAAATCAGAGAAGAAGAGGTAGAGGACATGGACAAGGAAGAGGAGGCTTCTGTGGTACCTATTTCCATTGTAATGAAGAAGGTCATCGTGCCTTTGAATGTCCTCAACGACAAGGAAGGACAGATAGGAGAGTTGAGGACCACGCTAGGGTTGCTCATGTGGATGAGGATGTAGAAAGAGGAGAGACCTTGGTGAATGAAAGGGTCCTACTAAGTGGTGAGATTGAACCAGGACAAAGGAGGAGTTTGTTCCATACCAGATGCAAGTGTGAGGATAAATGTTGTGATGTGATCATTGATGGTGGTAGCACTGGTAACTTGGTATCAGAAGAGATGGTCTCTAAGCTGAAGCTCAAGAGCGAGAGACATCCTCAGCCCTATCGGATTGCTTGGGTGAAAGATGATCATAAGGTCCTGGTAAGTGAACAATGTCTCATGAAATTCAAAAATTGGGAGTTACCATGATGAAGTTCTCTGTGACGTTATTCCAATGGATGTTTGCCATCCATCGTTGGGTAGACCATGGCAGTTTGATAGACATGCAGTACATGATGGTCATGCAAACACATATTCTCCAACAAAGGATGGAGTTCACCACAAACTGAAGCCCATGAAAAAGGAAGGTGAAAAGGTATGTCGCAGTGCTAGGATTTGTCTTGTTGATGGAGGGAAGTTTTTAGATGGAATGAAACATCAGCGTATGTGCTATGCTTTGATTCCTAGGAAAGATAAAGAAGGTAGTAGTGAAATACCACTTGAAGTTTTAGATTTAGTAGGTGAATTTGGAGATATTATCTTTGATAATGTTCCAGAAGGATTAAAAATAGTAAGGAAAATCAGTCATCAGATAGATCTAATTCCAAGAGCAAGTTTTCCTAACAAGGCTGCTCACAGGATGACTCCTACTGAAATAGAGGAGCTAAATAGACAGGTTCAGGAGCTATTGAGGAAGGGCTTGATTCGGGAGAGCCTAAGTCCATGTGCAGTACCTGTAGTATTGGCACCAAAGAAGGATGGAGAGTGGAGGATGTGTACAGATTCTCAAGCTATAAATAGGATAACCATCAAATACCGATTTCCTTTGCCAAGGATGGATGATCTTATGGACTGCTTGAGTGGAGCTCAATACTTCACAAATATAGATCTCAAGAGTGGCTATCATCAGATACGGATATGAGAAGGAGATGAGTGGAAAATAGCCTTCAAGATGAAGGAGGGTCTTTATGAGTGGTTAGTCATGCCCTTTGGATTGACAAATGCCCCAAGCACCTTCATGCGGCTTATGAATGAGGTACTTAAGAAGTTCTTGGGAAAATTTGTTATTGTCTATTTGGATGATATTTTAATTTTCAGCAAGACTTTGGAAGAACATTTATTGCATATTCGTAGTGTCCTTGAAAGGTTAAGGAAAGAGAAACTGTTAATTAATTTGAAGAAGTGTATCTTTGCAAAAAGGGAGTTAGTCTATTTGGGGTTTGTTATATCACCTGAAGGTCTCAAAATGGATCCAGAGAAGGTAAAAGCCATCTTGGAATGGCCTACTCCAAGGTCTGCTATTGAGGTAAGATCATTTCATGGTCTGGTTAGTTTTTACAGGAAATTTATTAAGAATTTTAGTGGCATATGTGCACCCCTAACTGACACAATCAGAGGGGATAGAAAAGAGTTCAAATGGATTGCAGCAGCTGCGAGAAGTTTTGAATTGCTGAAGAAGAAGGTGATAGAACAACCTGTGTTGGCACTTCCAAATTTTAGAAAGGTGTTCCAGGTGGATTGTGATGCTAGTGGCAGTGCTATTGGGGCTGTATTAAGCCAAGAAGGTAAGCCTATTGCATATTTTAGTGAAAAATTGAATGATGCAAAGAAGAAGTATTCTGTTTATGATCAAGAGTTCTATGCAATAGTTCAAGCCTTAAAGAAATGGAGGCATTATTTATTGCCAAAGGAATTTTTTTTGTATACTGATCATCAGGCATTACAGTACCTAAATAGCCAAGGTAAATTGAATCAGAGGCATATGAAGTGGGTAGAGTTCTTGCAGAGTTATACATTTGTGTTGAAGCATAGAAGTGGAAAATCTAATAGGGTTGCAGATGCACTAAGTAGGAGACAGTTGTTGCTTACAGTAATGTAGGTTGAAGTAGTTGGGTTTGATGAACTCAAGAATTTGTACCCTGAGGATCCTGATTTTGCTAAAGCATGGAAAGCTTGTAAAGAGCCTGTTGTTGTAGATAGAACCAAGTGGTTAGACTATTTGATTCAAGATGGCATGTTGTTCAAGGGTAGTCAATTGTGCATTCCAAGGAGTTCCATGAGGGAAAATTTGATTAAGGAGAAACATAGAAGAGGGATGGCAGGACATTTTGGTCGACATAAGACCATTGCCATTCTTAGAGAACATTATCTTTGGCCTCAGATTTCACAGCATGTGAAGAAGTTTGTACAGAGTTGCTAGGTTTGTCAAGTTGCCAAGGGATTTAGTCACAATACTGGACTATATCAGCCATTGCCTATTCCATCAAGGCCATGGGAGGACATAAGTATGGATTATGTTCTTGGATTGCCAAGGACACAATGCAGTAATGACTCATTATTTGTGGTGGTTGATAGGTTCTCCAAAATGGCACATTTCATTCCATGCCACAAAACTCATGATTTTGTCCATATTGCAGACTTGTTTTTCAGAGAGGTGGTAAGACTACATGGTCTTCCAAGGAGTATAGTTTCTGATAGAGATACTAAATTTGTGGGGTATTTGTAGAGGATGTTGTGGAAGAAGTTGAGAATAGACTTGAAATTCAGTTCCACACATCACCCATAGACTAATGGCCAAACAGAAGTGGTAAACAAATGTCTGGGCAATTTGCTGAGATGTTTAGTTGGGGATAAGCCCAAGGGATGGGATTTGATTCTACCACAAGCATAGTTTGCTTACAATAACTCTATAAATAGGAGTACTAAAAAATCACCATTCCAAATTGTATATGGAAGTAGCCCAAGGACTGCACCAGAATTGAGGAAGATAGAGCAAGGGGAGAGGACAAGTGTTGAAGCTAAAGAATTTGTTGAACATATCAAGTGTCTACATGAGGAGGTTCAAGTACACATTACCAAGATGAATCAAGAGTATAAAGCTAGGGTTGATCAAAGGAGAAGACATAAGGAATTCCAAGTAGGGGATCTAGTCATGCTACACTTACAAAAAGAAAGATTTCTAGCCAGTACTTACAACAAGCTGAAAATGAAGAAATTTGGCCCCTGCAAAATTCTAAAGAAACATGACTCAGAAAATGCATATGAGGTGGAGCTGCTAGATGGTGTTCACATTTATCCTATTTTCAACATTGCAAACTTAATAGAGTATCATGATGATGGTGCAAATGAGGAGCTGGTGTTAGAGCAATGTCCAATTCCTGCTTCTAAGAAGGAGGAGATAGAAGACATTCTAGATCATCGTGTGGGTAGAAGTACCAGAAATAGGCAGTATGAAGAGTATTTGGTCAAGTGGAAAGGACGGCCGATAGAGGACTCAACCTGGATTTCAGCAACTAAGGTTTCCCATTTGGGATTTCCTCTACCATTCATAAAGTGACAGGGTCACTTTTCAATCTACCCTGGGTGTCTGATGCAGGAGCATCCAGAGGTATAAGGGCAATCCTGTGTCACCCAAAAAAAAAAATGTACTTAGACTTAGTTTCTGTTTCATGTGTTTTCATTTCTGGATACCCATTTGGGTCAAATAAAGGTTCCAACTCTCACAGTTCCACTATCAATGTTCTAGGATTGAGTATTTGAACACCTTGGGATACGTGTAAATGGTGAAAAAATAGGAGTATGTAATTGAGCCATCATTTTGGTGAACTAGGAGGTGTAAATTGGCCAAATGAATGTAATTGTAATTTAGAGCATTCCAAAAAAAGAATTAGGTCAAAAGGCCCCACGGTTTGAAAGTTATCGCAGTTTTTTAGGTTTTGGAGACCTCCTAAGAATGCTTCAAAGTCAAGTTAGGGGCATTAAATGACCTCAAAAAGGGCCCAAAAATGGGGGACGAGTGAATTTGGTCCATAAGGCTATAGAGCACTTCGAGAGCTTTTCAAAAATGTAAACAGTTCGTCAATCGAAGCTATGGTTCAAAAGTTATGCCTCCCGGAAGTTCGGTTACCATTTTTAGATTCTTCTAGATTTGCACCAACTTCTAACGTGGCTTCTGGAGCCTTCTACTTGGTTGGTGGATGCCTACTAGCACTTTCTAGAATGTATTCCTAGTCCTTAACGCTCCAGGGTCTATTTAAGGACATTTCTTGCATTGTAAAAGGCAGTTCGGAGTGGAGTTTGAGAGGAGGTACTAAAAGGAGAAATTATCTCCAGATTTATGTTATTGTAAGCCCATAGGGCATGTTATGAAGTCTATTTTCTCTGTACTAAATGTACTAGCTTATTTTCATAGTTAATACAATTTCTCTTTTTCCTGTTGTGTCCATTCTGTGCTTGGGTTGTGTCCCCATCACATGAGAATCCTAAAATAGAATCTCCAATGGAGGTGAGATAACATGTGGGCTGAATCTATCATCTAAGAGGAGATGTGTGTCCTTTGATATATCCTCAAAAACTATAGTATATGGCTTGATGATTGGAGCTGCAATAGTAGGCAATGCTAAAGAGTAATCCTATGTAATAAATGGAATCTAAACATAAGCCAAAGGTGTAGAAGTCACAACACTTTTCTTAGGAACAACAATAAGTTTAAGCAACCTGACTTCACCTTAGTAGAATTTCATGAAAAAAGAGAGCAAGTCTCTGATAGTGGAGATGGTGGACCAAAATGTGAGAAGGAATATAGATAGTAAGTATGATCAATAGTCCTTTTAGCAATAATATTGCATGTCTCACTATTTCTAATATGCATTGAATATTGTGCAAACTCAACTTTCTTCCCTGTCCCACTATTTGTAATCTAATAAATAGAGAGAAGGTTAGAGTACAAAGATGGAACAAAAAGTACATCATGAATTGTACCATCATCAATTTCAATAGAACCTTTCTCACATATAGTCATAATAGTGTTGTTCCCCATCAAAATGTGTGGAGTAGGAGAAGCCTCAAAAGAAAAGAACAAATCCTGAGAAGATGCCATATAGTGTGAAGCACCTGAATCCAGTAACCATGTAGAATAATAAGGAATAGTAGTTGCACATAGTGCATGACCATTTCCTTTATCTTTACCATTTGACTAAAATGATGATGAAGAAGAAGATCTATGAGAAGTAGAAGGAATATCAATGTTTCTCTTCTAAAGGAGAGTTGTCAAATTTGAAACCTAGTTGGCATAGTCATCTAACTTCTTCTCATAGAAATGTGACTCGTCATGATTAAGCTTATTACAATAATCACACTTTAGTCTTTCTGGCTTTGGTTTACCCCCTTTAGGAGGAGGTGGCCTTGATGAACTGTGAGTGTTGGAATCAATCGTGGACTTTGTAGAATGAGATTCTGAGTCTTCTCCTTCATCCTTGAATGTGACTAAGCTACCAATGCATGAGCTTGTGAGCTTGTGAGAGAATCCAACTAAGAGAGCTTAGCTTGCTCTCGAGTTAAACAATAACAAAAAACCTCAAAGGATGGCATGGAAAACTTATTACCCAAAGAATCTTTGGTGGAATAGAAGGTAGAAGCAAAAATATGAAAGTTTCCATGAAGCTTAGAAAGAATAAGATAAATGCACTTAGTGTTAGTCTTAGTCTTCCCACAACCCTACAAGAAAAATATTTGTTGATTGAACTTCATCAAGAAGTACTTAGTAGAAGGAAAAGAATTGTGTACAAGAGAGATAAGCTCTACCTCAATGTGAAGTGCTCTGAACTCATTTACTATACCAAACAAGCTTTCAAGCTTGGTCCACATAGCTAGAAGGGTATTGTACCCATCAAGATGAAATTGTATACTATCAGATACTTGTAAAGAAATCAATCTTATTTCCCCATCCATCTTGTTCCTATGTTGCATGACCTTAAAAGGCCTCTATAAAAATTGTTGTACTACATCTAACCAAGACCACAATCCTTTTGACCGAAGATGTCGTGTCATCAAGATCTTCCATGTGTGATAGTTATGAGGGGTTAGAAGTTCTAGAAAAGAAGAGGTCTCAACCATTGTTTTAGAAGGTGTTGGATTGTTTTTGAATTTTTTTTGGTTTGTTGATGTATATAACAGAAATAATAATACAAAAAACCTTCCATAATACAAAAATTGAACCCCAACTGATAGAAGGAATGCATAAACAAGAAGAGAGAGAAAAGTTTAGAATCACATGTACCTTTTAGTAATAATAATAAAAAATAGAAATGAATCTGAATAGGGCTCATGAAGAGCGTTCCAACACTTTTTTTGGATTGAAAAATAAAGCTATAATGAAGAAGTTATGCCCCCTAGAAGATAGAAGTCATCAATGGATTTAAAGCACAAAAAAAGGTACCAAACTAGAAAAAAATTCAAAATATACCTTCACCATCATCTCTGTCTCTAAATTAGCTTTCTGACACTTCTTTTGGGTCCAAAAAACACCTTTGTAAGCTCAAGTTAGAGTGAAAAAGCCAACAAGGTCTTTAGAATAAAACAAATCAAACATATGACAACTTGAAGGCCGTCAAATTTTGGCCCAAAATGAATGACATCAACACTTGTACCCTGCTAACATTAGCATCTGTGTAGGTCTGTCAATACCTGTATACTTGTTGATGCAGACATACTTTGATGATACAAACTCACATGATTTTTGTTTTAAAAAAGAAAGCACTTTTCTTTTTTAATAAAGAAAGAACTTTTTTTTTCAAAAGTTTTGAAGCAATGCCCCTTTCTTTTTTAAAAAAAGATTCTTTTTAAAATTTAGACAAATCATTTCCTTGGGAAGTGTGCATAGATCTAGGAGTAATTTTTTTGCCTTACCAGTCAACTATGCCCAAATTAGACAAATTTTATATGAAAATAGGGGTTTTGACATCTTTTGAATCCAACTATGATGTTCATTTGGACTAAAAAAGATCTAATTTTTAGAGACCCCCTATTTGTACAAAAAAAAAATTTAAAAAAGGCCAAATTTATTCTATCAAACCCTCATTCTTATTTTTCTTCAAACAAGAACAGGCAACCACAGACAAGGCTTTGATACCATGTAGAATTTGATGATGAACAAATTCATAGATCCTTGGATATCTTGCATGCAAATAACTTGTTACAAGGAAGAAAGAAAGGTAGAGAGAGAGAAGGATTTGTTGGATAAACAAGAAGATTGAATTTACTTGTGCAAAAAATAGAATGAATGAAATTACAATCGATCAATCCTCATGAAGGAGATCAAAACAATAAAAGGGAAGTCCTAAGAGGAAAAAACCATTTAATAATTACTAATTAATTATTAAATGTGAATGCAAAAAAAACATAAAGGAGAAATCTTAAGAAGGGAGAAAGGGTAATTAAATAAATGAAATGAAATTAACCTTTTTCTCTGACACTATAAACATTGTATCAAAATTTTCATCATTGCATGTTGAGTATAATTTCATGATCTAATTTATATCACTTAAGCTTGGAAAAAATAGAAACTACAATAATAGTAATTGTTGCACAAAATATGTTTTCAAACATCCATCTCTATCTACAACTTAACACAATGAATGCATTGAGAAATATATCATTTTAATTATCTTCTTCTTGATTATTGATCTTAATTGGATTTCTCAACACTTTTCCTTTACCAACACTTTCATGGTTTAACAATAATAGCCTTCACATATGGTGACACTGCTTGAAATATATACACAAGTATAGTTGCATTCATTATCTTCTTCTTTTTTGTCATGGAGCATCTCAAAATGCTAGAACTATTTATTATGGTTGTCTATAAAAATTTATTTACATCTTGTTTCATGTCTTGATGGCATCTTCAAATATTTATTTTCTATGTGTATTATTTCATAAGTTCTTTATTCCCTAGGTAATGCAATGCTTATTTATGCTCAATAACTCAAACCCACTGCATTCATTTTGTTATATTTCTCAAGGCATTCATTTTTTATGGTTTTTCATAAAATTTATTTACATCTTCTTTTTTTTTTTGAGGGCATCTTTAAATATTTATTTTGTTAGTGTATAATTTCATAAGTTATTTGTTTCCTAGGCAATGCCATGGTTATTCATGCATAATAACTCGAACCCATTGCATTCATTTTGTTATGGTTGTTCATACAATTTATTTACATATTGTTTCATGTCTCAAGGGAATCTTCAAATGTTTAGTTTCTCTATGTATCATTTGGTAAGTTATTTATTCCCTAGTGAGTGCCATGTTTATTTATGTGTAATAACTCAAATTAGTGCAAGTCATCTTGCAATTCTAATGATTATAATGTGAATAAGGGTAGTGAAGAAAATAAAGTAAATAGAATAGACCTGTCTTTTCATTCTAAAAATCCAAACATAGGTTTTGATGTTACTCCACAAGACTTATTTGCATATCCTTTCCCTCTCTTAAAAAGTATGCAACTTTTAATCCCAACAAATGCTTGCTTTAATTTGCCACTAGTTTAACTCTCAATAAGGGTAAAAATATAGGGGTAGTTGGTATTGGCTATATCATATTTGGAACACAAATTACTATGGGAGCCATTCTAGTGATAGAAACCATCTATTAGATGAGGTGAACATAGGGTTACAATGAAAAATATAACATAGGCAAAATAGGTTGAAATAGAAAAGTTGGTTAGAGAGAGAGAGAAAATCATTACTACTACTTCTTGTGACTTTTTCACACTAGGGCCCCTACAAATGGGAACCACATGTTTTTAATTTGGTATTTAGTGGGTTATTGGCATTAGTTGTTGTTTTACAACATATGAAGGTCTTAAAGGTTGTAATTTAAAAGGTTTGGGAAAATTTGAGGTGGTAATATGGTTTAATTGCAATTCAAGGTCTAAGTTACAAGTCATTCTCCACAGATAGCTGAAATTTGATCAAGTTTAGTTTTGAACCTTATTTGATTGTCATGACAAGTGTGCAACCTTCCAACAACTTCTATATGAGTTGCAATCAAAGTGATGCATATTTTTTGGTGTAACAAAGGCCTTATAACAAGATAAAATCTAGGAAATGCATTAAGTCTTCCCAATACTTAACAGAATTTGAACATGAACTTTATCTTGGAGTCTAAGGGAGGCTTGATTTCCACCCTCTTTTTGGGGCTTCAAGTATGAATATACTCTTATTTATGCCTAATTTTTGGGGCTTCAAACTTGGAAACTGAGGTAAGATTAAAGTTAAATTGCTCCAAACATAAGGCAATTGCTCGAGACAAAGAATTAAACAAGGGCAATCTAAGTTGTTGTTAGAAAGTAATTGTCAAACATTTAAGTATCCATATCCAAGCACCTCACTTTAGGCAACAACCAAATAGTAGGGAAAGTGTATGATTTAAGAACAATGATGAAAACAATGATAAATTTGATTGAAAAATGTCCAGAGAAAGTTGTAGACATGAAGTGTTGCCAACAAAATGCACATAGTGTGGGGAGAATAAATCCCCAGTAGTATGGGTCTTTATAATAACATTAGACATGCAAGATGTATTGTTATGGAATCAAAGTCTATGGAATAATACCAGAGTATATAAAACAATAACATTGATGTTGTGTTGGTAGAATAAAATAATGGTCATTACCATTACAAGTTTTAGCATTTTCTTTACATTATGTTGTGCAAGGGATTTATTACCTTTGTGCTATTTTATTTTCTTTCATCATGTCACTTATTTCCTTTCAAACGTACAAATAAAAGAAAATTATCCACAACTCATATATAGAATTGAGGCCAAAGAAATCTTTAATCAAACATTTTAATTACGAAATCAATAGAAATATTCATTATGCTTGATAAATTTCATGTTAACATCTAAATAGAAATATATGTTCAGGATGATTAACCACTAGCAAAGGTAGATGCTATTGGAGAAATGGATTACATGGTTGATTGTGCCTAAGCAGAAGTAGATCTGGTTGTGTAGAGCATCAATTATTTTAGTTACTCGGGTGTTTATATTGGCATAGCCCTATTTAATGTTATAATGATTTAGAATACATGTTGGGGGGGTTGAATCAGTTATCCTTAGGTCTAGATGTACCAATTTCAACTTTTACACACTTCAACTAACTTAGATCTAATCATTAAGTAGCTCAGTCTCTATAGAAATATATTAGTAAAATAAAACTTGTAGTCCATTGTCTTGATAATAAAAAACTTGCAAAATATAAAACATCTCAAATAACACCTACACAAATATGACACCATGATTTAATGTGGAAACCCAATTTGGAAAAAACCATCAGCAACATGTCAACAATATTTTCACTCTTCTAAAGTGAGCTCTGTTAGGAGTCAACCCTATTATAGGTTACAATACACATTGTTAGGTGTGACCTTGTTAAACGATTTAGTCACCCTATTAGGAGTGGAATTGTTAGAGAACTAAGAACATTCCACTAGAATTTCATCTTGATTAAAGGATTTACAAATGATTTTTAGGTCAACCTTGATTGAAGGATTTCCAATAGATACAATGGTTAGAAAGTAACAATAGGTTGATATGGATAAATACTACTCACTTTGTAAATATAGGTCACAATGAAGCTCATATGATGATCCACTAACTAACCTCCATTATCATCACTAACTCTTAACTGCTTGGAAACCCTTCAAGCAATCACACTTCACCCCTTCACAACTCTTCTCCGCCTTCTACTCAAGTTTTCCAGTCAATAGCATTAACAACTGCTCCAACCTTGCTAAGGTCTTCACTAGCTCTGCTAACCTCCTTTAGATTAACCCTTGTGCTCCTTAAATAGGTAGCTTGATTTTTTTCTACTTAAAAACCACTGTAAATCTTAGGGTTAGTTTAGATTCATTGAATCATTCTATCTTTTCATTTCCTCCTTTCTCTTCTAGAAACTTCTCCAAACTTCTCTTTGAATCCATGCATAGAAACACTAAAACACAATTTCCCTTAAATTAAATGTTCCAACTCATTAATTCATATCTTCACCACACTTTCTATATCCCAAGAATTCAACTATGTCAGCTAGTAAATGAGATTCCTTCACAAACCATAAAATGTTGACACTCAACCAACACTGTGTTCCTCGACCTCAATCATCACTATCTTCTCTTCACTCGGTTCATTTATTAGTGCTCGGTCGACACCAAATTTTCTTAACTTATATTTTTTGCTTGGTCCACAGTAGCATATCTTGACTTCTACTATAAGTTCTTTAATATTTTTCTCTAAAGCTTGGTTAAGCCTACTTATTTGTTCTTCATTGATCATCTCTTCTAGGATTTAACATAGCTATCTTCACCATTTAGTGTTATGATTAAACAACACATTATCTTGCCAAAGTCTAACTAATCAAGTGCCCATTGTAATTCCTCATATGTCAAACTTTCCATTGAGTTCTCTTGTTATCTCTTCTTTTCAAATCCTCTTCATCAATCATCTTGATATGAAACTGTACTTAGGTAGAAACTATCTCACCAATAAGGATTGACATTAAGGACAACACAACAATTGTAGTTCCAACAATCTCCCTCTTTGTAATTTATGAGAACACCTCTATTTACCATGCAATGTGTTAAGTATCATATCTTCATTAATATCCTTAGTTTCATTTTGATTCTCATCTCAGTATCGAAAAATCTCCCTTTTTAGTTTCATTCTTATTCTCATTTGTGCAACTCTGATATGTAACACCTCTAGGTATAACAACACATAGAATTCCTCTATCATACTAAAAAATGAAATCAAACAACTTTTGAGTTTCTTGATTGATGGCAACACCTGTCATTGCAATATCTCTTTACTTCTCCCTCTTTTCCACTATTGATGGTAATTGTATGATATTTCCCTCTTTGACAACAATGCCAAAGACACTCCAATACCATCACCAAGAAACATTGTTACATACATCTATAACATGTAGATATCTCTTGGTTAATTCTCTAAACTAGGTTCTTCTTCTGTTATCTTGCTTATGACTAATTCACCATCTTGTGTTTCTATCACTTCACAACTTTAGGCAAGTCCTAAATTGTGACCTTTTGCATCACCTTGTAAGATATGTTGATTAACACATTTGATGTAGACCTCCATCTCAGCTTAAGTAGCATTAGTTAGGAGAATCAACCCTAGTTTACCTCTTATATATTCATGTGCATCCTTAGGTAAAGCTTTTGTGAATATATTAGCAATATGTTCCTTCGTATTCATATATTCCAATCTTACTTCTTTGTCTTGTACCAACTCTCTCAACTAATGATACTTGATAGAAATATGCTTGGTCTTGGTATGCATCACAAGGTTTTTAGATATGTTTATAGCACTTATGTTATCACAAAATATAACAAAAAGTTTAGTGATCTCTTCCTTCATTCTGTTCAACAATTGCTTGATCCACACTATGTCAGAAAAATTAGCTAGTGCAGCTACATATTTAGATTTTGATGTGGATGGGAAATGTAGTTTTTTTTCTTACTTGTCCATGACACTGGTCTCTTTCCTTGAAATAAATTTCTACCACTTGTACTTTTTCAATCATCAACATTACCAGCCCAATTTGCATCAGTATGCACTTTCAACTCAAACATGTCATTCTTATTGTAATATAGTCCATAATCTTATGTTCTTTTCAAATATATCAATATTCTTTTTGCTACCATCATGTGATTCTCCTTAGGATTCATAGAAAATCTAGCAATAATTCCAACTGATAGTGCAATATCTAGTCTTCTATGAACAACATTTGTAACTTGTCAATCATTGATCTATACAAGGTTTAGTTCACATCAGTAGAATAATCATTCTTTGAAAGTTTATGTCCAGTAGCCATGAGTGTTCCAAATGGTCTTGAGTCTTCCATAACAAAGGTTTTTAGTATCTCATTGATATATTTTTATTGTGAAATGTAGATACCTTTTTTCATTTGATACACTTGTAAGCTAACAAAAATTTGATCTCTCCAAATATAGACATCTCAAACTCTTGTCTCATTTGATCTACAAATGTCTTACACAATGCATCCTTTCCTCTAAATATGATATCATCAACAAATATCTCATCTAATATTAGCTCTTTGTTAGACTCAGTCTTCAAATATAAATTTCCATTGTCATTTATCCTTGAAAAAACTAATCTTTACCAAGTATGTATGAAATATTCTATACCATGCTCTAGGGGCTTTTTTTAATCCATACAAATCTTTGTGAAAATTACATACCATATCTTTGTTATTTGGACCAACAAATCCTTTAGGTTGTTCAATGTAGACTTCTTCTTCCAAAATTCCATTTAGAAATATAGATTTGACATCCATCTAGTAAACTTTGAATCCTTTGTAAGAAACATATGCAAGAAGTGTTCTCACTCCTTCCAATCTTTCAATAAGGGAAAATGTCTCCCCATATTCAATTCCTTCTTCTTGTGCATATCCCTTACACAATAGCTTTGCTTTGCTTCTTGTTACTTATCATTTCTCATTCATCTTGTTTTTGAATACCCACTTTGTTCCAATAACATTTTTGTCTCTTGGTCTAGGAATAAGTGACTAGGGTTTTTTCTTCTCTATATTCTCAACCTCTTTGTTCATTACTTTGATCCAATAATCATTATCCAAATAATACTTCAATATTTTGGGCTTAAATTCATATAGTAGACATGTGTCACTTCTCAGTCTTTTTCTTTTCATAACTGTAGAGTCTTTGTCTCCAATGATTTGATCAGGTGCATGATGTCTTCTTACATACGTTTCTAATGTAGGTTCTCTTCTTCTTTATTCTATTTGAGGTCATTATTTCATATTTAATTCAAGTACTAATTCATCCATTTATTCTTGCTCTTCTAGTTGTTCGATAATTTCTTGTTGTTGCTTGGTAGGTTCTTCCTGATGCTCAACATCAACTGCCTAATGCTCAACACGTTGTGATTACAACTTGAAATGTATTGGCTACTACTACTCAAAAAATTTCTTCTCAAGTTTGGGTAAAGTGTTGGGCTCACCTTCATCAATGTATATAAAGCTTTTGTAATCTTCAAGTCCCTTTTTGCATTCAACTTCATTCTTTTATGCATATTCATCAACTTTCACATTTGCACTTTCCACAACTTTGTTAGTGTTAGAATTCAAACACTTATATGCTTTTCTCTAAGTGGAATAACCTAATAATATGTCTTCATCACTTTTATCATCAAGTTTTCCATTCCTACTTTCTTTTAATATATAACTTTTACTTCCAAAAACTTTGAAATACTTCACATTAGGTGCATGTCCATACCATATCTCAAAAGGTGTAAGGTTTGTACCTTTCTTGACTTGTACTCTATTCAAGGTATAAAGAGTTGTATTTACAATGTCTCTCTAGTATTTAGGTGAAACTTTCCTCTCCATCATTAATATCCTAGCATAGTCCATGATTGATCTATTCCTCCTTTCAGCTATACCATTATGTGGAGGGGTCCTAGGTGTAGACATGTATCTTTTAATTCCTTTATCATTATAGAATGTTTTGAATTCTCTAGATATGAACTCACCTCCTCTGTTAGATCTAAGACACTTCAAGCTTTTACCATTTTCTTTCTCAACTCTAGCCAAATACCACTTAAATATTTGAAATGCATCAAATTTTTCTTTAAGAAACATCTCAGACATCATTCTAGAGTAATCATCAACAAATAGAATAAAATATTTGTCACCATGTTATATTTTCACACCAATAGGTCCACAAAGGTCAATATGAATCAATTCTAAAATAACATCAAAAGTATAGGTTTTTCTCTTCAAACTAGACTTTTTCATTTTTCCCAAATGACATTGTTCACACATCACATTATCTGGTTTCTTCAATTTTGGTAGCCCTCTTACTTTCTTTATCTTACTAATTCTTACCAAATTATTAAATTTCACATGACATAGCCTCTTATGCAATAACCATATATCTTCACATTGTTCAAACAAACAAGTGTCATCAAATAGGTGGAGATAGAAAAAAATACCTCTAGTTTGGTCTCCACTTCCAATTAATTATCTTGAACCATTTTAGAATTTGGCTTTCTTGTTCTCAAATTCAAATTTGTAACCTAAATTGTTCAACTATGCCACATGCAATGTTTTTAGTTAAGTCATTCGACCCAATAAGAATTTTCACATTTGATCTTATCCATTAATTTTATCGATCATTTACCTTTCACAAAACACGATGCATCATTACCAAACTTAACACTACCACCTTTATAATGTTCAAGCTTTTCAAACTTACTTTTATCACTAGTCATGTGATGTGAGAAACCACTATCAATTATCCATCTATCACCTTTACTCACATATGAAACAAGTAATGTTTTCTCATTTTCATCGTACTCATCTTTCATAGCAACATGAGACAACTTCTTCATCATTACTATCAGATTCACTATCAGTTTCTTCTTTAGAAAGGTGACAATACTTCTTACCTTTTCCTTTATAATCCTTATATCTTTTGTTGTCTTTTCCATCTATTCTTCCTTTGAACTTGATGTTTTTCCTTTCATCCTTGTCATCCCTGTTAGGACACCTTGTAGCAATATGACCAACTTTATTGCATGAAAAATAGATTATGTGGAGTTTACCTTTGTATTTTCCTCTATCTCTTGGAAGCCTCTTATCCTTTAATGCTTCAAGATACTCAATATCATCATCACAAGATTTGATCTCACTAGTCTCATACTTTCCTTTCTTTTTCTTAGACTTATGCAAAACCAATTGAGACTTGAAAGTAGATTCAATATTAGGGGCATTAAAATTATCAAAATTTGACAACTCAAAAGTAGTGAGTCTACCAACCAAACTATCCAAGGTTAGGTCATTACAAGGAGTACATCTCAATTCTTGTATTCTAGAGACTCTAATATCCATAAATAGGAAGTAGGGTTCTTAGTACCTTGTTGATCACTTTCTCATCACTAATCTTTAAATCGGCTCCTCTAGTAGCATTCATAACTTCTTTAATTCTTTCAACATATTGAGAAATGTTCTCTCCTATCATCTTAATATCATCAAATTTTCCTCTCAGGCTTTTTGATTTGGCTCTAAGTACATACTTATCTCCTCCCATGTCTACTTTTTAGAATTACATTCCTTTATATCATCAAACTCTAAGTAGCTTAGGGTAGATGCAATTTTCAATATTTCATGATTATGTTCTTGTTTTTTCCTTTATCTGATGGATTGTCATAGGTGCAGGCACGACCACATATTCATTCTCCAAGTTGAATACTATTGAATCTCCAATTCTATAAATGTGCAACTTCATCAAACTTTTCCATGCAGGGAAATTCTCCTTGTTCAGCTTGGGTGTCTCCTTCTTGTACATCTTTAGCTTTAGCTTTAAGTCCCTTCAAAAATTTCTTTCCACAAGCACCAACACTCTGATAAAAATTGTTAGAATGATTTAGGATAACTGGGGGGGTGAAGTAATTATCCTCAGGTCCAGATGTACCAATTTAAACTTTTAGACATTTCAATTAACTTAAATCTAATCATTAAGTAGCTTGGTCTCTATAGTGATATATCAATAACATAAAACTTGTAGTCCATTATCCCAATAATTATAACAAACTTGTAGAATGTAAAACATTATCTATAAAACATCTCAAATAACATTCACACAAGTATGACACTAGAATTTAATGTAGAAACCCAATTTGGGAAAAACCACCAACAATATATCACCAATATTTTCACTCTTCTAAAGTGAGCTCTGTTAGGAGCCAATCCTGTTATAGGTTACAATACACAATATTGGGTGTGACCCTGTTAAAGGATTTAATCACCTTGTTAGGAGTGGCCTTGTTAGAGGACTTAAGAACATTCCATTAGAAGATCACCTTGATTAAAGGATTTACAAATGAATATTAGGTCAACCTTGATTAAATGATTTAAAACTAATAAAATGGTTAGAAAGTAACAACAAGTTGATCTGAATAAAAGCAACTCACTTTACAGATACAAATCACAATGTTGCTCATATGATAATCCACTAGCTAACCTACATTATCATCTCTGACTCTGATAATCTTGGAAACCCTTTGAGAAATCACACTTCACCTCTTCACAAATATTCTTAGTCTTCTGCTTAAGTTCTCCAGTCAACAACATCAATAACCACTCCAACCTTGCTAAGGTCTTCACCAGCTCTATTAACCTCCTTTAGATTAACCCTTATGCCACCTTAAATATGTAGCTTGATCTTTTGCCACTTAAACACCACCATAGATCTTAGGGTTAGGTAAAATTCATCAAATCCTTCCATCTTTTCATTTCCTCCTTTGTCTTCTAGAAACTTCTCCAAACTTCTCCTTGAATCCATGCATAGAAATTCTAAAACACAATTTCCCTTGAATTAAATGTTTCAGCTCGTCAATTTTTATCTTCAACACATTTTCCATAAGAATTCAACTATGTTAGCCTGGAAATGGTATTCCTTCACAAATTATAAAATTGACACTTGACCAATACTATGTTCCTCGGCCTTGATCATCACTATCTTCTCTCACTTGACTTATACTATCTTCCCTTGATTCATTTGCTGGTGCTCGGTTGACACTAAATTTTCTTAGCTTTTACTATTTTCTCAGTCAACACTAGCATAGCCTTGCTTCTACTATAAGTTCCTTAATCTTCTTCTCTAAAGCTCGGTTATGCCTAATTATTTGTTCTTTATTGATAATCTCTTCTAGGATTTAACATAACTATCTTCACCATTTAGTGTTATGATTAAATAACACATTATCTTGCCAAAGCATAACTAATCAAATGGCCATTTAAATTCCTCATAAACCAACCTTTCCACTAAGTTCTCTTATTATCTCTTCTTCTCAAATCCTCTTCATCAATCATCTTGATATGTCACTTCTACTTAGGTAGCAATTGTCTCAGCAATAAGGTTTGACATAAATGACAAAATAACAATTGTTCTAATTGTAGTTCGAATAGTTTAAAACCCTAATTATGAAAGAAGGATTTAATAATAATAATGATAAATAAATAAACGATATCATATAATTATAATAATATTTGACTACTATGATTTCATATTTATATACACACATATATAAAAATTCAAAGTATATTAAAATATGTTGTTACTATATTATTGTTTAAGTAAACAAATTAAAAACTAAATAAACAATCTTATATTATATTATAATAAAATTATAAGAAACGCTTGTAACGAACAATATGAATAAATATGTGAATGAAATAATACAAATTCTGAACTAATAAATAATACCAAATGGAGAATGCTAAATTACTAGCATATGGATTGTGCATGGGAATAATTAATGGAGATGCCACTGAAGGAGGTATATTTTAGGAACTATGGGAAACATATCATCATTAAACTTCTACAAAAATATTAGCAATAAATGGCAATTGAGGAGTACAATAAAAAATTGCTAGTTCTTGAGCATATTATTAACATACGCACTACATTTAACACCTATTCACAACAACTTGATAGGGTTCTAGGACTTCTTTTTTCTTGTCAAATTTCCTTAAGAGGTATCATTCAACTAAGATTCACACTGGGGTATCTCTTATGTCTAATTAAAATGAGTTCCACTTTACATCATTGTTGGGGTACACCACATTTAGAATTCCTCATAGTAACATTCAACATAGAATATATGATCATGTGGCATGTCTATTGGGGTTTTCAATTCGGATTTTATTTTATATCATAGAAACATTTTTATTTCTTTCTTAATTTTACATAGTTTTTGTACATATTTATATTATTCTCACCTCTATCCTATAGTTATTTTTTGTTTGAAATTATATTCATGTCTTGATATTTTCTTAAAATTTATTTTTCTTTGTACAATATTGGTGGGTGCATTGAATGACTGTGTATTGTTGGCATGTAAAATGCAAAAAAATCCTTGATAAAATCAAGCAATGGAGATTAAAAATTTCCTTGTAGGACTTCTTGAATCTCTTTTGATTGGATGTCATACAACACAACAAAAGTTTGAGCAAAATCTTGGTCTTTCTAAAATATTATACCAATTGACATCCAGGTTAGATGAATAAGCTTCCTCTAATAGAAATCATGTGGGATTGAAAAGAATTATGGTACATTGTTTCAATAACTATACAAATAATCTTTCTATTTATTGTTCCTAGTGTACATTTCATTCTAGCTTTTCATTTGTTACCTACATGGTTATCTTTTTCTCAAGATTAGTTATTGATCATTTATGATATACTTCATTTTGTTTCCTTATTGAATGGATAATTCATATCAATGATGCGCCTTTCAACTACTTTGTTTTTTTATTGCATCTTTAAAAGAAGTATCATTATCAGTTTATGATTTTTCATTTTACTTTATTGAAGACTAGATAGTCTTAGACTTACTCCAAGGTCGGTTGTTGTGCTTCAAAATACTAGTTTGATCTGATTTCTTTATTCATTCCAATACAATACTAGTTTTAGAAACACCATTACCGTAAGACCAACTTAAAAGAGCAATAGAAAACATCAAGTTAATTTATTTTTAGTTACTGATATATGAAATACTTAAATATATGACCAATGAAGTCATTATAGATCTATAAAAATTACAGATTTATCATAGTCATGATCAACATCAAAAATTGTCTTTTGTGATTGAAATCAAACCTCTAAGAGTCTTCTATGATACCAATACCTTGAGCAGCTAAATAAATCTTCTAAACTACTCAATATTATAGTACAATAATAATAGTCACTTGTTAACATTTAATAACCCCTTGCTACCATCATTTAAAAATTAAAAAGTATTAGTCCTTTTCACATAATCCTACTAGTCAACCCTACATTCAAAATAATAGTCAACCCTACATTCAAAACATTATTTCTTTATAATATTCCTTCACATTCCAAGTTTTATTATCACCATGACTCAATCAATCAAGAATTACTAACTTCGGCCAACTGGTTACTAGATGATCATAATATGTGTTGTGGAACTTCTGAGGTATGTATTGCTACAAATATCTGATATACATTGTTCTAGATTATGTTATGAAGACAAACTTTACAAAAAATAAATTATTCCTTTGATATATTGTTGGTTCTCTATTTCTTATTATTCAACAAAACATGTATACTAGAGAAGAAATGTCAAGTAATTTTGAGCCTCAAAACTCATTGTCAATAATTTCAAATGGTAGCCCTTATAAAAAACTAATCATTGAAGAACATAAACACTTAAACATAAATATTAACAACATTATATTTTAGAACACAACACACTCTGTTTATGGACACATATGTAAATCTCTTGTAAATATTATGCATGATATTACCTTCTTTTAAAAGAGCCTCAGATTTGTTGGTTTATAATTAAAAAGCCATTACACAACTTATCCTTTAATGTAGTTATAAATGAAAGCAATTGTGTACAAAATTCATTTTTAAGGAAACAATCAAACTCTAAAATAATGAAGTAGTCAATGGGCCCTTGGTCTATTGGTGAAGTTGAATGGCTCACAAAGAGCCCACTAGGGATCAAGTCTTGCTAAGTGCAAGGCTCTGACACCATAAGGGATGAGGCCAAGATCATGCATTGGGTGATTTTGATGGCATGGATGCCCCTTAGTCCTTCGCTCTAAGCTGAAGAGATTTTAGGCACATGTGGGCCTATACGGGTTCCTAAAACTATTTCATGGTGACCTTCACTGGTTGGTAGCTCACAGGCTTCATGCCTCACTGGGCTATCTCATAGATCTAAATCCTCCATAAAAAAATAATAATGAAGCATTCTAGAAATTTTTTTTTTGATCAGTTGCATTCTGAAAAATATTATGACAATGAAATTCCTAATTTCATTCTTGGCATAGTATAGGTTCAAAAAAAATCTAAATTCCCCTCATCAAGAGGATTGAAGATAAACATGATTGATTAAGTCAATAATATGTTATAAAATAGACAAAAAGATAAATATAAAAGCAAATTTGACAATCTGAAAGGTACACAACTCATAAAATAGGTGTTATTTATTCAGTTTTCCAGAATTTTATTTCTACATTTTCTTTGGTCTTATTAGTGTAGGCATGGATCACTCTAAATGTTCTCCTCAAGGTTAAAAGTTTTGATGTAATTTTTCTTTCATTGATATAAAAAATTAGTCCACCTTCTATCTTTTGAATAAACATTTGGATATGGTTTTCAGAGTTCATGTTTTCCTTTGCAGGAGAGATTGTTTGTAAATTAACAAAATTTCTTGAAGTTGCCATCATTTTTGTGGTTTATATTCAAGGCATCTATCCTTCAAGTATTTCTTGAGTAATTTATGTTCACTTTGAACTGCTTTTTCTCCTTGTATGAGATTCATTACTTGGAGAAAGGGAATAAATATTGATAATAATGATGATGCAGAGGCTTTTGAGAGAAGAAGATGTATAAACATTCCCATGCAATGTGCTCACCCTCCTTTTCTTAGAGATTACATCCATTATGTTGTCCAAAGTCTCTAAACTTATATTTATTAGGTATGAATATCATCCTAACTTTTGTTGTATTAATAATACACGTATCACTTTTTTCTTAATATTGATGATAGGAGCATATAATTTGATCTAAGAATGTTGCTAGAAAAGTAATTTTTTCTTGGAGCTCAACAATTATATTATATTGTCAAATTATTTTAATTTTTAAATTGTTATAGAGGATGCAAGGAAAATAATTGTCCTTCCTTAGAAGCCACCCATTTTAATTGTTTGTCTATATTGTGTTTTACATGATGCCCTTCTGGCCTCTTTTTGCAAATAATCATGATTTCTCATTTGCCATTTATTCTTAGAAATTTAAAATCCATTTCTAGTTTTTGCTTCCTACTAGCAAGTCTTGGATCACATTTTACTATAGAACCCTTTGGGCCAAGTGTCTTGGCATAATTTGAGGCTCTAGCCTCAATGTACCTCTTTGCATTATCCTAGGCATCACAAGTGTTTGAAGCAGATACAACTACCTAGACTCCAGGTACAAGGGCACTAGAAAGAACACATGATAGTGTCTCCACACAAATAGAGCACAAGAATTGGAGGAGTAAGCATCACACAATAGTCAGGAGGAATAATTTCCCTTAACAAAACATTAGTTGATATCTTTACACAAGTACATAGTTTGGTTTGGAATTTCCTCACATGAGAACTAGGATAATGTTGAATTGTTGGAAAAATTATTCAACCATTTTTAACGTTGCACTGCCCACTCTTTTCATTATCATTGAAGAGAACTACTAGGAAAGCATTTATCCCACAATCAAACCAATGAACACTTTTGGGGCCAAGACATCAATAGTATCAATTTTTGCATAGATAACAAAGGCTCCAAATAATGCAAGTGACACCACCAAATATTTTTCAAAATTCCTCAAAAATATTATCGGTTGCTAAAATGTCTAACCACACAACAAGTGAGAAGTTATTACACAAACAATTGTATGGTAAAACTAGGTGAGGGTCATGGGAATGGAAGGAGAGTCTTACACATGTCAAGAAAGCTCTCCGTCATTTACCTAGTGATGCTTGTGTGTGGATTTCTCCCCAAAAGAGGATGAAGATTTTGTTTTCCCATTTAGTGCAGTGTTATTAGGATATGCATTTCATAGATAGAGACGTGGCGGTTGAATTTTACAAGGGGGCTTAGAATTGCATTGTGAGAACATCAATTTGGGTGGATGAAGAGGGAAGAAAAGAGCTTGATGAACTCAAATTCATATGCCTTGACTTTCTGAATTCAGTTGAGTGCCAAAACATTTATGAGAAAATTATCTCCCTCATTAAGGAAGGAATTGAATTTCTAGAAGATGTTTTGAAGTATTGTTAATCAACATTATTGGTCTAGTAGAGTTGTGTACAGGGCTTTCTAATTATTCTATGATCCTTTTTTTAAAAATTGGTTATGTATGATGAAGACGAATTCAAACAACTAACCTCCTTCTTGAGAAAAAAAAAAATTGGAATTAGTTTGAGCATTTTTAAATATGAGTTATATTATTTGTCAATAAATATATGGATAGAATGTACACAAACAAGCGAGAAGCTTGAGAATAAGTTGGAAAGTACATAATGAATTAAAAATCAATGCCTACAAATCAAGAATGCAAATAGTACAAATAAGATTGGAAGTAAGGGCTAATAATAACCACATTTTTTTTGATTTTGGAACCTCTACCAACATAAAGATCTAGAAGTTATGTTGTGGGAGGGGCACACATAAATGCTTGCATTAAACACCCTTGGACCATTCATTTACTCTCCTTTTCACATTGGTCAATGCTCCTATAAAACCCCTTTCTCTCTTATCAATTGTCCATTCACACATTACCTTCATCTTTAGTTTCAACTATGGGCAATACTCATGTGTTTTACTCAAGTAACTCATTCATTCTCTCCTATTATTTTGTTTGCACTTTTTTGAGTTTCCCCATTTTCACTTTGTTTGATAAAAAAATCGCCACATAACAATAACAATTTTTTTTTTGTAATTTTGTTTTATTCTAGATTTTAGACAAAAAAAACCCTTGTCGATTGTTGAAACTAACCTTCCTTGCTAGCTATTGGGATTTGCGATCTCTAGGCCAAGATGGGTAAGATTTTAATGTGAATAGATTCCTCTATTGTCTGGTAAGAAGAGAGAAGCTAGAAAAACTATATGAGAGAAACATATATGGTAATCTTTCCTACCAATAGAAAGCTCACCACAATTTCTTTCAAAAACATATCAATCATACAAAAATGTGATAACTAGATATGAGCAAAATGGTATTTTTTGGACCAAGCTTTAAGTTGTCTCAAGTAAATACCTTAGTAAGATGTGATCTCCTAAAGGGTATATGCAAAATTATTTCTTTTAGAAGGTTGTGCAGGTATTTAAGCTTGGTTGGTTTAACTATAGATGCCATGACATTTGGCAACATCCCCCCACCCTATGCCAAAAGGACATCTTTGGAATAGTGTACAAATAGCCATCATAGTATAATATAGAGTGGACATAAATAAATATGACTGTCATGGGTCAATTATTGGATGATAAACAAGCATTCTTGTTGTTATAATTTGATAAATAATATCAGATGATAAATAAACAAAATATGGAAGATAGACACATTGTGTTAGGAGATTGTTAGAATGTGAAACACAATAGTCTCTTATATTTTCCCTTTAAAAAAAATTAAGTCTTCATGTTTTTTGTATTGTTGTTGTTTATGGTTATAAATGGCATGATGTCATTGCATACATTATATCTCAAATTTATATCAGAAATAATAAACAATAATAATATATTACCCTATTTGAAAGTAGACATTTTGTTTTTATGAACCACACCTTGTTGTCTCTTATTTGAATCTTTATTTTGTGTTGCTTAAGTTCATTGATCCGTTGTCAATTTATTGTAACTGATGGAAAGTGTATGATCTAGAATGTCCCTTGGTGCATGAGAAATCATCTGGAAAATATTATACCATTCAAAAAATAATATTTTGGACTCACACTTTCCAAAATGATTCTAGCTATCATGCCAAATTGAGAACTTTGAAATATTTGAAAATTGGCTTTGAAATATTTGAATATTTTGAAACCTTTGCAATTGTTACTTTCTTTGTAAGTTTGGGATCAATATATTTCTTACAAATTGCATCTTTTAGTTGTTATATTCATCTTAATTGAGAAATTATAAGAATACCTTGGATCTTAAAATAGTACTCGTATTCTTCTTTCATATTGGTGAAGGTCCATATCTCACAGAGGACTAGAGCATAGTTCTTTTGTGCTTATGTAATTTTTAAATCTTTATAATCCCATTTATATGTTACTCCTTATGTTGTTTAAAAAGTCATTTTATAGCTTTATATATAATTTAAAAACCATGCTAACTTTATACAATGTTATAAAATAATAATGATTAATCCATAAACATATATTTTTAAAATATATATGAAATAGTTTGGTTTTTAATCCTGTGAGCAAAAAAATATTACTAACTATGTGTCTTTTTGTAAAAAATTATCTGTGTATAAAATACTTGATTATTAGTTTTTATATTTCATGGTAGCTTTTTAAGTGTTTTTCTATTATTACTTACACCTAGGGTTTAACAGAATCAAATTCTATTGAAAATGTGATTATCTCTGCAAATTTGATGGACAAATTTTAAATCTTGATTATCATCTTATTTTTTATTTCCCATGGTTTTGATCAAGGTTTTGAATTTTGTGAACCAGAAAACTTGTTATTTGCAATCAAGTATTATAAGACTAATTCTTTGATAGTTGGAATCATTTTGGAAAGTGTGAGTCCACAATATTATTTTTTGAATGGTATAATCTTTTCCAAATGAATTTTCTTCCTTAAAAAAATGTTACACCTAGGGACATTCTAGATCATACAAATGCAAACATAGTTATCTTCCATATTTTGTTTATCATCTCCATCAACTGCACAACCTGTATTTGCTTCACTAGCAACACAACCTTTATTTTATTAACCTCTTCTTGCATACTCATCTCCCTCTTCTAATAATACTCTTCTTGTATTTTGATAATCTCCAACTAATTAATCTTTCTATAGACCATTTCCTTCATTCTTATCAAACCATATACTTTTTTTTTTTTAAATAACATCTATAAATTCAAATCACTAATTATTTCATTATGCTTTTCATTTTTCTTTAATAGTTCAATTATTTTTTTATTTAATCTCTTATTCTCCTTCCCTATTATTCTTTCATCAAGTTCTTTATCAAGAGGTTGTGATAGTGGAAAAGAACAAGTATGCATGGGACTAATAACTCTCGCTTTAGTGCGACTCTCTACTACGTAGAGACTACCCATTTTAGTGTAGAAGTAAAATATGACTCTTGTAGTAGTAGCTTAATACTGTGAGGTTCTTTTCTTTAGGACAATTTCATATATTTTATCTAATTTTGAAACTACTCACAATTTATTTCTCTTTGATGTTAAAGATGATAAATAGGCATTAAATCATGTACACAATTTTTTTATACAATATGCATTTAGCATCTTATGAATTTCACCCAGATGATAAATATGATTTTGTTTAATCAATTATCAATTTATATACAGTTTAGAATCTTATCAATTAATTAAGAATGCCTATTCTAGCCTATTCTTAACTGAGATAAGATGATAAATAGGCATTCTTGCTATAGAAATATAATTAAGCTAATATAATTAATTAGAGATAGGGTCTAAATTAGAGATATCCCCTAATTTTGACTATACCTCGTAAATCCTTGGTGCAGATATAGTCTATCTTCTTTTGCCTAAAATTTATCATTTGGTTTATATTAATCATCATAGGGTCATACTATGATTTCTATCAATCAGTTTATGGCCTTATAATAACATTATTCATCCTAGACACTTATTTGACTCATTTTCACATCATTTTGCCACAGTTAAACATTTTTGTCCTATGGTCCTTATCGGGACTCTTAAAACATTTGATCATTAAATTCATATGAAAAAATGCATTGCACATTAGTATCAAACTAATTAGATTAACATGTCTGATAAGATTTAAAGGAATTGTCATCTTATATTAGATTAAATTTACTCAAAATAATTTTTTCAAGTATATCCTCCTATTAACATAGTCATGGCACCTTGCTAGGGTGCAATCACTCGTTATAATTTATAATGATTTAGTATAAATGGGGTGGGGGATGAATCAGTTATCCCCAGGTCCAGAAGTACCAATTCAACTTTTAATCACTTCAAAAAAATTAATCAATCACTAATACCCACTCAGTCTCTATATGCTCATTCGACTAGTACTACTACACTTGGTCACAACTACACTTCTTCATATATTTTTGTGGTAATAAAAACACTCGGATTGAACTATTTTTTTTGGCTTCTAATTAAGTTCCTTAATCTTATACTTCAACTCCTTCATTGACTTTGCACAACTGATACTCAGTCAAGCTTGTCCTTTTGACTCGTTTCAACTCTTAGCTTCATCCAACTACCTTCTTTATTTCATGTATTGATTGAACAACACATTGTCTTGTCAAGGACTAACTTATCACATGCCCATTGTATTTCCATGATACTTAACACACCTCAACTCAAACTTTCACTAGGTCATCTCATACTTCTTTTCAAATCCTCTTCGTCAATCAAATGATATGATACTCAACACTGTTAGTAAATGTCTCTTCAATAGGTTTTACACTCTATCTTACCAATAGGTTTAACATCAATAATAACATAAAAAATGTTGTAATTGTAGTTTCCAACAATCTCCCTCTTTGGCATTGGTGACAACACCTCATATACTTCACTTATTGTACTAGTTATCGTGCAATCCAAAAGCTTCAACACTGTATACTATTTTCTCCCTCTATGATTGTGTTCTTTCTTTCTTAATTTCATTCTAATTCTCTTCCAATCAATCTCAGGATGCTCTCTCTATCAATTCAGTACATACTCTTCTCTGTAGTAACCTCAACATATGTCAACCTCTTTGACAATAATCATTCTCTCTAATCTTACTAGAAATCTTCTCCCTCTTTGTTTCTGGCTTTGTATGGTAACTTAATAATACTCAACTCCCTCTTTGAAAAAAATGCCAATGATATTTACTTATATGTGTATGGATAATATAGACATGTCATCTCAACATCAAATCCTTGTAGCTTCAATTGTTGATATGTCAGTTCCTTGCTTTTCTTTTTGACAGCTTTAGGAAACTCCTAAAGTGTGACCTTCTGCATTAATTTTTATGATTTTTTAATTAAACCATTTGATGCAATGTAACATTTCTTCTTAGTTTTCTTAAGGTGAGGTGATGTCTTGATGTAGTACAAGGTAGGAGAATCCCTAAAGGATATGTCATAACCCCCAATAATTAACCACGCATCATAATATAAATAATAAAATAGAGATTTAGACCCAAAATAACACCAATTCTCATAATAGAATCACCAGATTTACATCCAACATGCCTGACTGTAAGGCCTTCTAGGTTACAACCAAATACATAAGCAATTACAATAGTAATTTTACAAGACCTCGCAAGATCCAACTCCTAGCTAGTCCAAATCCACATTCTAGTAGAGAACTCCAAGAAGAATCTAAACTCATGCTCGCAAGCCGCAACACAACATCTTTGTTTCCCAAGCCCACACTTAGCTACTAGCTCTACTTAAACTTTACTCCTCTCAACTACTCAATTTCTCCATGATGAATGATAATGAATCTAGAATCCACAAGACCCTCTATTTATACTAAACCAAGCCACAAGTTGACCTAGGATAATGTACATTAAATAAACACTCACATTAATTACACCTCAAGCCACAAGTCATCTTGGTAGCAACCATTAAATATAGGAAATAATTAAATACTTAGGACATGACCCAAGTTTACAATGCATAACTAACTCAAAAGATCACATAAGAGTTTTTGCACATAGACGTAGGTCCATGTGTCATCCAAATATCAAAATCCAAGAGTGCACATGCCAACTCCCTTAGATTGAAGCTCATGAATACAATCTCCAAAGTTTGCCAGTAAATCAAGAACACGCAACCAAAAATCACCAAAAGGGCTCTAACTCTAAGATGATAACTCCAAACTCTATGTGCACTAAGGAAAACGTTCCCGAATATGCCTCGAACACATCCCCAACCACACAAACTATAACTCCACAAATTTGAGACTAAAGCCCCTACATACAGGATTGTTGACTTCCCTAGGATGCTCCTACATCAGACACCCCAAGTGTAAAGAAAATATGTTCTTGACAATTGGAAGAACATCTTTCAAGGTTCAACACATAAATCCCAAATTGTTTCTTCACTTACATGTCCTCCACCATATAAACTTGTACACTCTTTCCTTTGTTCCACTTCTACAACTTTGTTTCTGTTTTTGTCTTTGGTGTGTAATAGATCTTCCTTCCATGCTGATCTCTAACCCTTTTAGAATTCGTTAATTCAACTCAAATGCCAAAACTCAAGTTCCTTGTACCAATTTTTGCATCTTGTAAAGTAATCACAGAATGCTTACTGCAACTCTTCTCAACAGTAAACACATTCTTGAAATAATCATACACATCCCTGCAATGATACTACCAAGGTCTACCAAGTAATATGTGACAACTACTCATGTCCACAATATCACATAACACCCAATCAACATATTGTCCACTCTAAAAATCAACAAGACTGATCCTATAAGGACAAGGATGTCTCGTACTCTTCAAACCAAGCTTATGAACCATCTCCTCAGCAACTAGGTTATCATTACTACCACCATCCACAATCACATTTTAAATTTCACCTTCTAACTTATAACGAGTCCTAAAAAAATTCCTCCTTTGACAAGGTTCTAATGTCCTCTTTCCAAGCAACACTCTTCAAATCAATAAATTCTCCACATCCTTCTCAAGTTCATTCACCAAGTCTTTAGCCTCTTGTACCACATTAGTTCTTTTGTTGAAAACCTTAGGAAATTCAAAAGATCTAATGCACCTCTTTCTATTCTCTTCCTCTATTCAACAGGTTTTGCTTCATCTTTAGCAATGTATTTATTCTTATCAAAATATTCTTTCTTCTCCTTCCCTCTAGAATTATCTTGATGTCTTCTCTTGAACATCTCTTCTACCTTCAAAGAAAACTGATAAGAATCCTCAACCGAAGCAATATTTAGCGTACCAATCTCATCCTAAATATTATATATTAGCCACATTTTCTTTAGACAATTCTCTATGTCCAGACCAAATAGTTAATTTGTAGAACTCCTCGATATAATCTTTCATAGACATATCCTTTTGCTTTAGATTCTAAAATCACTTAAACAATTCAAGTTCATAATCAATAGGAATGAACTTAGCATTCAATTTAGTCACCATCTAGTGATCTTCATTTCATCTTCTTCTTCTCTATCTCTTTGCAATTATTTCCACCAAAGAGAAGAATGTCCTTTCAACTTAGTTAGTGCCAGCCTTGCTTTAAGAAAATCACTAATATCCTCTAACTCAAAGTAGTCTTCCAGTTCACCAATCCAATCAATTAGGTCTTTAGGAATGAAAGTACCTGAGAAATTAGAAACATCCATCTTATGCTTCAACTTCAACTGAGATCCAAGTCTATTTGGCCAACCAACTCTGTCTTCCATAGATCTCTCAACTCGATCAGTTCTATGTTTGACACTCAATATAGCAACCTTTAATTCTTCAAAAACTTCCTCATAACCATCTTCAATACCCACATGTTGAGGTACACCAGCTATAGCCCTCATGATCTCATTCTTCATCAATTCCATCTTAGATCTAAAATCTAATCTAACCTTATTTGAATCCTTACTTCCACAACATCACAAAGATCTTCAATTGCCCTAGGGTCCAATCTTCTTGGAGGCATCTTCGAAGATCTTTGTAAACCCAAAGCAACAAATCAACCATATCTGACTACACTTTGATACCACTTGATGCAATACAGGGTAGGCGAATCCACAAAGGACATGTCCTAACCCCCAAAAATTAATCACACAACATAATATAAATAATAACATAGAGATTTAGACCCAAAATAACATAAATTCTCATAATAGAATCATTAGATTTACATCCAACATGCACGACCATAAGGCCTTCCAGGTTACGATCAAATACATAAACAATTGCAATATAATTTTGCAAGACCTCGCAAGATCCAACTCCTAGCTAGTCCAGATCCATAATCTGGTAGAGAACTCCAAGATGAATCTAAACTTGTGCTTGTAAGACATAATGCAACCTCCTTGTTTCCCAAGCCCACACTTAGCTACTAGCTTTTCTTAAACTTTGCTCCTCTCAGCTACTCATCTTCTCCATGATAAATAGACTCCACAAGACCCTCTACTTATACTAAACCAAGCCACAAGTTGGCCTAGGATAATAGACATTAAATAAACACTCATATTAAATACAACTCAAGCCATAAGTTGGCTCAGCAACAAACATTAAATATAGGAAATAATTAAATACTTAGGACATGGCCCAAGTTTGCATAACTAGCTCAAAAGAAAACATAAGAGTTTATGCACTTAGATATAGGTCCACGTGTCATCCAACTATCCAAATCAAAGAGTGCACATGCCAAATCCCTCATATCAAAGTTCACAAATACAATCTCCAAAGTTTGTTGGTAAATAAGGAAAATGTGACCAACAGTCACCAAAATGGCTCTAATTCTAAGACATAACTCCAAACTCTATGCACACTTAGGAAAAGGTTGCCAAATATGCCTCAAACACATCCCCAACCATGCAAACCATAACTCCACAAATCTGAGCCTGAAGTCTCTACATACAAGATTGCTAACTTCCCTGGGATGCTCCTACGTCACAACCTCATATATACTCTAAAGCATCCTTAGGTAGTGCCCTAGTGAATATGTCAGCCACCTATTCCTTTGTGTTCATATATTCCAGTCTCACTTCTTTCTCTTTTACCAACTCTCTCATGTAATGATACGTGATCTCAATATTCTTAGTCTTTCTATGCATCACATGGTTCTTTGATATGTTTATACCACTTGTGTTATCACAATAAATCACAATAGGTACAGTGATATCTTCCTTCATGTCTTTAAACAATTGTTTGATCTGTACAATGTTTGAAAAAATCATTGCAATAGCAACATATTCAACCTCTAATGTAGATTTTTAAATAGAGTTCTACTTCTTTCTTGTCCATGAAATCATCCTTCTTCCCAAGAAGAAATCTCCTCCACTTGTGCTCTTTCTATCATCAACATTTCATGTCCAATCAACATCTGTGTAAACTTTCAGTTCAAATTTGTCACTTCTTGTACCATAGGTCATGATATTTTGTTCCTTTTAGGTATCTTAGTATCCTCTTTACTTCCATTATATGATTTTCTTTGTGATTAGTTGAGAATCTAGGAACAATTCCAACAATTAATGGAATGTCAAGTCTGCCATGTACAAAATATTTTAGTTTCCCAGTCATTGACTTGTACAATGTTTGATTCACCTCAATAGAATCATCATTCTTTGATAATTTGTGTCCAGTCACCATTGGTGTTCCAACTAGTCTTGAGTTTTCCATACCAAAAGTCTTCAAGATTTATTTGATATACTTTGATTGAGTGATAAAATTACCTTTGTTCATCTATAAAAAAATTGCAGACCAACAAAGAATTTAACCTCTCTAAATATTGACATTTCAAACTCCCTTTTTAGTTGATCAATAAATGAATTTCTCAAAGAATCCTTTCCTCCAAATACAACATGATCAACAAACTTGCAGCTACTAATATCTTATTTTCAACTTCACTTTTCATATACAAATTACTATTGGCATTAGTTCTTGCAAAACCAATTTTCACCAAGTAATTGTGCAACCTTTCATACCATGCTCTAGGATCTTGCTTCAAACCATATAAAGCCTTGTGTAACTTACATACTATATTCTTTTTGTTTGGATCAAAAAATCCTTTAGGTTGTTCAATGTAGACTTCTTCCTCTAGAATTCCATTAAAAAATGCAAGTGTTACATTTATTTGATACACTTTGAATCTTTTGTAAGAAACATATGCAAGAAAAGTCCTCACTCCTTCCAAACTTGCAACTGGAGAAATTTTTTATCATATACAACCCCTTCCTTTTATGCATATCCCTTACAAACTAGCCTTGCTTTATTCCTTGTGACTTTACCTTTCTCATTCAGCTTGTTTTTGAACACCCACTTAGTACTAATCACATTTTTGTCTTTTGGTCTAGGTACCAATGTCCATTTTTTGGTATTCTTAATTTTTTAAATTTCTTTATTCATTTCCTTGATCCAATTTGTATTCTACAAAGCATCTTTGACAGATTTAGGCTCAAACTCACATAATAAGCATGTATCATTCTTCAGCCTTCTTCTTGTCATGACTCTTGAATCTTTATCTCAAAAAAAAAATTCTACAGCATGATGTCTTCTCAAATCCTTTGCCAATACAAGTTTAGATCTTAGTTCCTCTTGTTGTTCTTTATTGAATTTTGCATGTTCAACATCTCTCATTGTCTCTAGTTGTAACTTGGCTTCCTCTTTCTATAGGTCAATAGTCATAATCTATGACTTCACTACTATAGCCTGATGCTTGGAAGACTACTCATGCTTGATAGAACTCTTCTACAGAACCTTGGGTGCTAGGTTCATCTTCATAGACATAAAAAAAACTTTCTATAATTTTTGGGTTCTTTCTTGCATTCTTCATCATTCTTCACTACAAATTCATCAACTCTAACATTTGTAGTTTCCACAATTTTGTTAGTGTTAGAATTCAAACACTTAAGCTTAGATTTTAGTGGAATAACCTAGTAGTATGCCTTCATCACTTTTTGCATCAATTTTACCTTTTCTTGCATATTTTAATATATAACATTTGCTTCTAAATACTTAAAAATAATTCACATTTAGTGCATATCCATACCAAAGTTCAAAAGGTGTTTTGTTTGTTCCTTTCTTCACTTGAACTAAGTCCAAAGTGTAGATTGCACTACTAACTGCCTCTCTCCATTATTTATGTGAGCCATTCTTCTCCATCAACAATGTTCTTATGCAATCCATAATTGATTTATTCCTTCTCTTAGTTGTACCATTCTGTAGTGGTGTCCTTGGTGCACTCATTTGCCTCTTGATTCCTTTATCATTGCAAAATATGTTGAACTCAACTAAAAAGAATTCACCACCTCCGTCCGATCTCAAACATTTTAGGATCTCACCTGTTTCTTTCTCAACTCTAGAAAGATGCCACTTAAACATTTGAAATGCATCAAATTATTTCTTAAGAAACATCACATCCATCATTCTTGAAAAGTCATCAACAAATACAATAAAGTATTTATCATCATAGTAGCTTTGTATTCCAATAATACCACATAAGTCAATATGAACCTGTTAAAAATTTGTTCAATTGTATATTTTCTTTGATGTTACACAAAATGTCAAGTCTTTTCTAGTTAGTGTCTGCCAAGCTCACTTGGGCAATGAAGATAGTTTCTAGTGTCTGTCAAGTGTTCCAGAGATAATCAAGTTTGAAGACAATTTCTACCAAGTTCACTCTGGCACCAAAGAGAAGTTGGCATAGAACCAATGTTAACTGAACTCACTCAGTTACCAAAGAGAATCTAGTTCAAGATGTAGTGTTAACCAAGCTCACTCGATTACCAAAGGAAGTCTGAAGAAAGTCTTTTATGAGTTATTGTTGATCGAGCTGGGTCAGCTAACGAAGGATTTTCTTAAATCAGACACATTTAGTTTGATGAATTTATTTGTTAAGTCTAGTTGGACTTAAGGGATGAATATTAAATATTTATGAGTATATTTAAGCTAACTTGACAAGGAAAAATATATAAGGTCAAGTTATGGGATTGAATGAGAGAAGCATGGGATTGAAAAGATAAACCAAGGAAGCAAATTGGAATGATAGCAGAGTATCTTAAGTTGACCGAGCTACAAAGTTTTATTTGATCAAGGAGGATCAAGTATTCAAGCTAGAACAAAGATTTTAAATCAACAATATAGTTATGTCAACAATAAGGCCGTATCATTGTTACTCTCTAATAATTGTATCAATATTTCAAATCTCTTAACAGAGTTAGATTAACAGCTATTTGCCAAATCCTCTAGCAATGTGGCATTTCTAGATTAAAGTGTCTAAAGACCTCTAACAAGGCCACTCCTAATAGGGTGAATAAATCCTTTAACAGGGTTGCACCTAACAGTGTGTTTTATAGCGTTTAACAAGGTTGGTTGTTAATAGGGCTCACTTCAAAAGAGTAAAAAATACAGTAACTAGTTGCAATTAGTGGTTTTTCCCAAATTGGGTTTCCACATTGAATCCTAGTGTCATATGTGTTCATGTTATTTTCTTTACGATTATATAACTAAGTTAATTAAGGTTAATCACATTAAACATCTTAAGATGCATTTATTTTAGTGATTGTTGAGTAATAATAATTCTTTGTGTTTGTCGAGTGATTTAGTGCTAACTAAGTTACAACAATATTTTCAATTTTAGCAGAGTTTGGCTTTGATTTATATTGACATCTAAGGGATCGGGATTTATTTTTGTGGTAACTAATTCACCCCTCCCCTCTCAGTTACTCCTCTTACATTTTCAACAGAACCAAATCAAAAATTTCATTAGAAGAATAAGTCTTGCTCTTGAAACTAAAATTTGTCATTTTACCCATTTGACAGTGTTTGCACATCACTTTATCATGTTTTCTTAGTCTTGGTAATGTTGGAAACTACAATTAGAGCAATTTTTATATTGTCATTGATGTCAAACCTTATTGGTTAGATATTTTCTACCTGAGTAGAGTGTCATATCAAGATGATTAATAAAGAGGATTTGAAAAGAAGAGAGAACAAGAGGACCTAGTGGAAAGGTTGAGTTATGAGGAAATTACAATGGGCACTTGATGAGTTGGAATTTGACAAGATAATGTATTTTTTAATCATAACACTAAGTGGAGAAGATAGTTGAGTTGAATCCTAGAAGAGATGATCATTGAAGAACAAATACATAGGCTTAACCAAGCTTTAAAGTAGAAGATTAAAGAACTTATAGTTAAAGCCAAGTTGTGCCAGTGTTGATCGAATGAACCATAGAAACCAAGAAAATATAGTGTCAACCGAGTGCTAGTAAAGACATAGTATCATAAAATTTAGACTAAGTTAAGTCAGTGTAAGCCGAGCAAGATAGTTAGTGATGACCGAGGTCTAGGAACCCAGTTTTGGCCAAGTGTTACCATTTTTTTAATTTTGTGAAGGAACTGAGAATCCTGGCCAAAATAGTTGATTTCTTGAAACATCTAAGGCATGTTGAAGATATGGATTGATGAGAAAGATTATTTGATGCAAGAGAAACTGTGTTTGAGTGTTTCTAGGCATGTATTCAAAGAGAAGTTTTTGGAAGGAGAAAAAGGGAAAAAAGATGGAAGGATTTGATGAATCTGACCTAAACCTAAGATCAATAGTGGTGTTTAAGCAACAAAATATCAAAGCTACCTATTTAAGGAGGCACAAGGGCTAGCTTAGTAGGGTTAGAGTAGTTGTTGATTCTATTGATTGTCGTACTTGAGAAGAAGGCTGAATAGTGAGGAGTTAAGGTGAAGAGTGGTTGCTTGAAGAGTTTCTAAGTGAACCAGTGATGTAGATGATAATGGAGGCCAATCATTAAATCACTTGTTGAACCAAATTGTGATGTGTATTTGAGAAGTGAGTTGTATTTATCATATCAATATTCTGTTACTTTCTAACCTATATCAATTGAAATCCTTTAATCAAGGTTGACCTAATAGTCATTCATAAACCCTTTAGTCAAGGTGACATTCTAATGAAATATTCTAAAGTCCTATAAAAATTCCACTCCTAATAGGTTGATTAAATCCTTTAATAGGGTCACACCTAACAGTGTCTATTGTAACCTTTAACAAGGTTGGCTCCTAATAGAGCTCACTTCAAAAGAGTAATAAATTGGTGACATGTTACTGGTGGATTTTTCCCAAATTGGGTTTCTATGTTAAATCCTAGTGTCTTAGTTGTGTGGATGTTATTTGAGATGCTTTACCATTTAAATTTTTACATTCTAAAAGTTAGTTATCATTGGGATAGCAGAACTGCAAGTTTATGTTACTGATAAGTTGCTATAGAGATCGAGTGGATTAATGATTAGATCTAAGTTGTTTGAAGAGTCCAAAATTTTAATTGGTACATCTGGACCTAAGGATAACTTACTCACCCCCCATCCACACCCCCCCCCCCCCCCCCCCAATTATTCTAAAAATTGGTATCAAAGCACTGGTTCTTGTAAAAAAAAATTTGAAGGGACTTAAAGCTAAAGATCAAGATGTATCAAAAGGAGATATCCAAGTTGAACAAGGAGAACTTCCATGCATGGAAAAGTCTGATGAAGTTGTGTATTGTTGAAATTGGATATTAAGTAGTATTCTACTTGGAAAATGAATATGTAATTTTACCTACACCTATGACAACCTAGTAGATAAAGGAGAAACAAGAGCACAATCATGTAATGTTGGATATTGTATCCTCCCTAAGCTATTAAGAGTTTGATGATATAAAATATTGTAATACTATAAAGAAGATGTGGGAAAATTTGGGAAAGATTCATGGAGGATATAATAATGTACTAAGAGCTAAATCAGTAAGCTTGAGAAAAAAGTTTGATGACATGAAGATGGTAGAAGGTGAGAACATTTCTCAATATGTTGGAAGAATCAAAGAAGTTGTAAATGGTATCAGAGGAGTTGATGGAAAAACTAGTGATGAGACTATGATTAGCAAGGTATTAAGAACTTTATTTCCTATTTATACTATTAGAGTGTGTATAATACAATAACTGAGATGTACTCCTGGTAATGACTTAATCTTGGATAGTCTGGTTAGTAGACTTACTACTTTTGAATTGTCAAATTTTGATAGTTTTACTACCTCTACTATTGAATTTTCTTTCAATTTATAATTGGTTTTACATAAGCCTAAGAAGAAGAAAGGGAATTTTGAGGATAGTGAGAGTGAATCTTTTGATGATGATCTTGAGGATCTTGAAGTATTAATAGCTAGGATACTACCAAGAGGTAAAGGACAATTCAAAGGTAAACTTAATATAATATGTTTTTCGTGTAATAAAGTTGGTCATATTGTTGCAAGATGTCCTGAGAGTGATAAAAAGGATGAAAGAAAAGGTAACAAGTTCAAAGGAAAAAGAGATGGAAGAAACAAAAAAGGATATAAAGACTAAAAAGGCAAATGTAAGAAGTTTTGTTACATTTCTGAAGAAGAGATTGATGATGATTTTGATAGTAATGATGGAGAAGTTGTTTATGTTGCTATGAAAGATGATTTTGATGAAGTTGAGAAAAATGTTCTTATTTTGTATGTGAGTAAAGGTGATAGATGGATTATTGATATTGGTTTCTCACATCACATGATTGTTGATAAAAGTAATTCTAAAACCTTAGAACATTATAAAGGAGGTAGTGTTAAGTTTGGTAATGATGCACCATTTCTTGTGAAAGGTAAAGGATCAATAAGATTGACCAATAAGATCAGATGTGATAATGATTATTAGGTTGAAGGGCTTAACTAAAATTTGTTGAGTGTGGAATAGTTAGACAATTCAAGCTACAAAGTTTAATTTGAGGACAAGAAAGCTAAGATCTACAATGGTTTTGGTGAATTGATTGGAAGTGGAGACTGAACAAGAGGTAACTTGTTCTATCTAGACCTATCTAAAGATACATGCTTGTTTGCACAATGTGATGATATATGGTTATGGAATACAAGGCTATGTCATTTGAACTTTGATAATTTGGTAAGCATTAGTAAGATGAAGAAAGTAAGAGGGTTTCCAAGATTAAAGAAACCTAATAAGGTGATGTGTAAACAATGTCAATTGGGAAAAATAACAAACTCTATTTTCAAGAGAAAGAACTATACTTATTATGTTATTTTGTAGTTGGTTCATATTGACCTTTGTGGTCCTACTAGAGTGCAAAGCTATTGTGGTAACACATAGTTCACTCTATTTGTTGACGACGATTCTAGAATGATGATTGTGATGTTTATTAAAGAAAAATGTGATGTATTTTAAATTTTTAAGTGGTATTTGGCTCGAGTTGAAAAGGAGATAGGTAAATGATTGAAGTGTTTGAGATTTGATAGAGGAGTCACATTCATATCTAAGGAATTCAACACATTCTGAAATGATAGAGGAATCAAGAGACAGATGTCTACACCTCAGACCCCTTAACAAAATGGTATAGTTGAAAGACAAAATAGATCAAGCATGGATTGTGTTAGAACATTGATGATGGAGAAGCATGTTGCACATAAGTAATGGAGAAAAGTTGTAATTACTATTGTTTATACCTTAAACAAAGTTCAAGTCAAGAAAGGTACAAGTATTACACCTTTTGACTTATGATATGGTTATGCACCTAATGTGAAATATTTCAAAGTATTTGGAAGTAAATGTTAAAAACTGAAAGATAATAGAAATGGAAAAAGTGATGCAAAAAGTGATGAAGGCATATTCTTAGGCTATTCTACTAAGATCAAAGCATATAAAGTGTTTGAATTCTAATAGGATCAAACTTATGGAAAGTGCAAATGTGAAAGTTGATGAATATATATAAAATAATAAAGTTGAAGGTAAGAAGGAACCTAAAGATTACAAAATTTTCATATGCATTGATGAAGGTGAGCCAAACACCTTACTTGAACCTAAGAAGAAACTTGTCAAGCAACAACAAGTAGTACATGTCAAGTTACAACAACAACATGTCGAGCATCAGGCAATTGGTGCTAAGCATCAGGAGTTACATGTCGAGCATCAGCAAGCGATTGTTGAACAACTAGAAGAACAAGTTGAAATACATGAAGTAATATCTAAAGGAAATCTACAAGATGAACTTGAAGAAGAAAAAAGAAGAAAAGAGCCTACATTAGCAAAATATGTGAGAAGACATCATGCACCTTATCAAATTATTGGAGACAAAAACTCTAGATTTATGACAAGGAATAGACTAAGAATTGATACATGCTTCCTATGTGAAATTGACCCCAAATTGGTAAAGGATGCTCTTGATAATAAAAACTAGACTCAAGAAATAAATGAGGAGATTGAGCATATAAAGAAGAACAAAACCTAGTCACTAGTACCTAGATGAAAGGACAAGAATTTAATTAGTACAAAGTGGGTATTTAGAAGTTCAAGATGAATGAGAAAGGTGAAGGAACAAGAAATAGAGAAAGACTAGTTCCTAAGGGATATCCACAAGAAGAAGTATTGACTATGGAGAGACATTTGTCCCTGTTGCAAGATTAGGAGTGAAAATTTTGCTTGCATGCTTTGCTTAGAAATAATTCAAAGTGTACCAAATAAATGTCAAATCTATATTTCTAATAGGAATAATGGAAGAAGAAGTCTACATTAAACAACCTAAAGGATTTTTTGACCCAAACAAAATTAATATGGTATGTAAGTTACACAGAGCACTATATGGATTGAAACAAGCCCCTAGAGAAAGGTATAAAAGATTACAAACATATCTAGTGAAGATTCATTTTGCAAGGACTAATGATAATAGAAATATTTTCTTGAAGATTAAATCTGAAAAAGGGATACTGTTAGCATAAATATTTATTGATGATATCATATTTAGAGGAAGGGATGCATTGTGTAAGTCATTTGTAGATCAAATGAGGAAAGAGTTTGAGATGTCTATGTTTGGATAGATCAAATTATTTGTTGGCTTGAAAGTGTATCAAATGAAGAAAGGTATCTATATTGCTTAATTAAAGGATATCAAGGAAATACTGAAAACTTTTGGAATGGAAGACTCATGACCAGTTGGAAACCCATGGCTGCTAGACATAAACTTTCAAAGAATTATGATTGTACTAATGTGAATCAAACCTTATATAGATCAATGATTGGAAATTTATAATGTTTTTTTCATAGCAGACCATATATTGCACTAGTAGTTGAGATAGTTGCTATATTTTCTGCAAATCCTAAAGAGAATAATATCATGGCAATGAAAAGAATACTAAGATATATGAAAGGAAAAAAATTATGGATTGTATTACAAGAAAATGAAAAGTTTGAAGTGAAAGTCTATACTAATGTAGATTAGATAGGAAATATTGATGACATAAAAAGTACAAGATATCGAGCTTTATTTCTAGGAAAGAGACTAGTTTCATGGACAAGAAGGAAGCAAAATTGCATCTTCCAATCTAAAATAAAAGTTGAATATGTTGTAACAACAATTAATTGTTCTAACATAGTGTGGACCAAAAAATTATTGAAAGGAATGAAGGAAGAGGATATTGAACCAGTTGTTATATTATGTGATAACACGAATGCTATAAACATATCTAAAAATCCTCTGATGCACACTAAAACCTAAGATCAAGCATATTACTATCAAGTATCATTACTTGAGAGAGTTGGTACAATACAAAGAAGTGAGATTGGAGTATGTGAATACAAGGGAACAAATAGATGATATATTCACAAAAGCCTTACCTAAAGATAGTAAGATGAACATAGTTCAAAGAACTGACCAAGATATATCTGTAAGAATTTTCCTTAGGGAAAAATTCACCCAAGATCAAGGAACTCGAGCACAAGCACATAATAGACCAAAGTATGATTAGAGTAAAAATATCAAAATGAGTTGATGTAATTGCATGTACATACACACTAGGAGTGCCTAAATATAAAGGCCTCTTGAATGCTTCTAGAATGCCTAAGAGTTAGCACACTGATAATTCTTACAACCAAGCATATGTCCACTAGGAGTGGATTATCGTCCATTAAGCATAGAAGTAAGTGCAATGATGAGAGGATAAGCCTACAAAGGTGTAGCATAAAAAATAATATTGTAGACACCATGTGCTGAATTAGAGTTTCTTACTCCAGTGTTGTGAATATGACAACTCATAAGAGTACGCAAACTCCTAAGTGTCAAACTAATAAATAATAATAAAATGCATTGACATAAGTAAACTTAAGTAAAGTGTAATAAGTAAATACTTATTTGCATGTTGAAGATGTATGTTGTTGAAAATAGATTGATAAAAGTATGAGCATGTGTTTCAATCATTATTTTGTCACTGGTGTAAAACCTGCTACTTGCTAGTAAGATAATTGCTTATATGATTTGAGTACTATCATTTGTTTGATTGATGAAGAGGATTTGATCAAATGAGGTAAAAATAGAACTAGAGGAAAGGTTGAGTTATGATATGGAAAAGAAGTACAAAGATCAGTTAAGACTATGATATTATAGTGCATCGATTATTTACTTAAGGTTTCAAAGATTGGATACAATCAAAAATTATAGAAGAAAAAGAGAGAAGAATCAAGTCTACCAAGCTTGACCGAGTGGACAGCAGTTTCCAATATAGTGCAAGCCAAGAAGAAAATCGGTTGGAGCTAAGAAAAGTCAAATTTTACTGAAAGTCAAGTGATACAGTGTAAGCTAAGTAAAGTTTAGTTGATATCAAGCATCAGTAAACTATAGTTTGTGCCAAGTGTTTTGATAGTGGATGTCGAGAAACGTAGTTTGTGCCGAGCATCAAAAGCAAGTTAATGCCAAGTGTTAGCATTATGAGAAAGATAGTGAATTTGATGAATCTAAGCCAACAAGTTTGATTTCTTGGATTGTGTGAACCATGTGGAAGATAAGCTTGATGAGTTAGTGGCACAAAATTCAAGATAAACCATTTTGAGGTGAATTCAAAGAGGATTGAAGAAGAAGTTTCTAGAGGGGAATAAAATGAAATGATGGGTAGATTCATTGAATCCTACCTAATCCAACCTAACCCTAAAATGGACAAGGGAGGATGAACAACAAAAGATCTAATTTCTCTTTATAAGGAGATACAAGGCATGAACAAACAATTGGCATGTGCGAGAACCCAAGAAAGACAAGGATCTAGGGTGTTATTTCATATGGTGGCCAAACTATAGAGTCTGCAATTGGCATGAAAAGTGAGAAGACTTAAGGGTATGGATGCTTGAAAGGTGAACAAGGAATTAGAGTTGAAGTGTGTCAAAGCCAAGTAGAATGGAGGACTGAAATAGAGATCTAAAATTTATAAAGTGAGTTGTAAATTATTATCAAATCAAGCCTTATTGCTACTTTCTAATCATTGTATCAGTCTAAGGTAAATCCTTTAGATTAAGGTTAACCTAAAAATCATTTATAAATCATTTAACTGGGTGACATTCCAAGTGAATGATTTAATTTCCTTTAACAAGGATCACTCCTAATAGGGTGATTGAAATCCTCTAACTAGGTCACATTTAACAGTGTGCATTGTAACATTTAATAGGGTTGGACTTTCATAGGGCATCACTTTAGAAGAGTGAGAACTAGTAGCATGTTATTAGTGATTTTTCCCAAATTGGGTTTTTACATAAAATCATTGTGTCAAATGTGTTATTGAATTTGTTATGTTTCATATTTACATTTCTACAAAGTTTATTTGACAGTAATGTACAAGTTTAAGTAAATGTATGATCTAATGGATGCATGCATGATGACTATGTTATATGGATATGGGTTCACTAAGCTATGAAAAGTTTTATTCCCCCTTCCTAGTTATTCTAAAGAATTACAAAAATTGTTATTAGAGCAATTTTTTTAAGTGGACTAGTTTGAAGGTACTAGAAGGAAAAAGATCAATATGTCAAAAAGAGAGGTACCCAAGCTTAATAGAGATAACTTCCATGCATGGAAAAGTATGATGAAGCTACACCTTGGAGGTCTTGGAGATCATGCATCATCTACCATCACCACAAAGCATGTTGATCCTGTTGGAGCCCTAACTATTGAAGATCTAAAAAAGAAGAAAGAACACAACTAGGCAATGTTGGAGATTGCCTCTACCCTAAGTTATGTTGAGTTTGATGATATCAAGGGTTGTGATAGTGCAAAGAAAATGTGGGATGCTCTACACACCATCTATGGAGGAGACACAAATGTTTTAAGAGCCAAATCTAAAAGTCTTAGAGGTAAGTACGATGATATGAAAATGCAAGAAGGTGAGAATGTTGCTCAATATTGCTCTAGGATAAGGGGTGTTGTTAGTGCAATAAGGGGATCTACTGGTAAGATAGATGATGAGATTGTACTAAGCAAATTTTTGAGAGTACTACTGCCCACTTGTGCTATTAGAGTTTTTGCAATACAAGAACTGAGATGTATACTTGGTTCTAATCTACTCTTGAAGGTCTAGAAGGTAGGCTCACTGCTTTTGAGCTATCTAAATTTATAACTTCAAATTTGAAAATGTTGAATTTACTTTTAAATTTAAGTTGTCATTGAAGGAACCTAATGAGAAGAAGAAGAAAAGGTAAAATATGTTTTCAGAGATAGTGATATAGATGAGGAAGATGTAGAACAACTTGAAGCACTACTAGCAAGGAGATTTCATAGAGGTAAAGGAAATTCAAAGGTAAGTTACCTATCATGTGTTTCAATTGCAATGAGGTTGGTCATATTGTTGCTAGATGTCCAGAGAAGAAAAATGATAGAGGTGGAGACAAGTACAAAAGTAGAAGAGATGAAGACAACAAAGATTACAAAGACAAAGCCAAGAAGTCTTGCTACATTGTTGAAGAAGAAACCAAGATGAATCTGACGGTCATGATGATGAAGTGGTATATGTTGCAATGAAGGATGATTATGATGAGAAGAACAAGAATGACAGATGGATCATTGACAGTGGGTGTTCACATCACATGACTGGAGATAAAAGTAAGTTCATTACCTTGAATTATTATGATGGAAATAGTGTAAGATTTGGTAATGATGCACCTTGTTAGATAAAAGGAAAAGGTTCTATCAAACTCACAAAAAAAAATTATGTGGCAATGCTTATTATATTGAAGTACTTAACTATAATTTGTTGGGTGTGTCACAACTAAATAGTTCAGGTTGTAAGGTTGAGTTTGAGAACAAGATTGCTAAGATATATGATACTGATGGAAAACTAATTGGAAAAGGTGATCAAACTATAGGTAATCTATTCTATCTTGATATGGATAATGCTACTTGTTTAGTTGTAGAATTTGATGATGTGTGGCTATGGCACAAGAGGTTACATCATGTTAATTTTGATAACTTGGTTAGTATCAGTAAGAAGACTCAAAGGTTTGCCTAAGTTGAAGAAACCTAACAATATACTTTACAAACAATGCTAGTTAGGTAAAATGACAAAGTCAAGTTTTAAGAGTAAGAATCATAACTCTAAAGGAATATTAGAGATTTTTCATACTAACTTGTGTGAACCAATTGATGTGAAAAGCTACAAAGGAGATAAGTACATTATGTTATTTGTTGACAATTATTCTAGAATGATGATAGTTATGTTTCTGAAACAAAAATCTAATACTTTCCAAATGTTTAAGTGGTACTTAGCAAGAGTTGAGAAGGAAATAGGTAAAATTTTGAAATTTTTGAAATATGACAGAGGAGGAGAATTTACATCAAATGAGTTTTAAATGTTTTGTAATGACAAATGAATCAAAAAACAAACATCTGCTCCTAGGACCTCTCCACAAAATGGAATTATTTAAAGGAGGGACAAATCTATAATGAATTCTACTAGGACACTCATGATGGAGAAAAAATTTGCTTTGAAATACTTGTAGAAGTTGTAACTACATCTGTCTATACCTTGAACCATGTGCAAGTCAAGAAAGGTACTCATTCAATACCTATTGAACTATGGTATGGATACTCACCCAATGGAAAATATTTTAAGGTATTTGGAAGAAAGTGTTATATTATCAAAGATTTTAGGAATGGTAAACTAGATGCAAAAAGTGAAGAAGGTATATTCCTTGGCTATTCCACAAGAAGTAAAGCTTATAAGTGTTTAAATACTAACACTAACAAAGTTGTGGAAAGTGCAAATGTGAAATTTGATGAATATACAGAAGTACATGAGGCTGAACCTATAAAGGAACCAGAAGAATAAAAATCATTTGTATATTTTTATGAATATATTCTTGCTGATGAAGATGATGTAAATCAATTTGCAAATCAAAAGCAAGTTTCAGTGACTGTCGAGTCAAATACTATGAATACCAAGTTGAATTCAAGAACTGAGTTATGAAATGAAGCTGAGGCACATTCTAATTATGAGAATAGAGTATGTGAAAGAGAAGTTGAAATACCTAATAGAGATGTACATAGTGATTCAAAAATTGAGAGACCGAATGAGGAAAATAGAGTAGAACCAAGATTGCCAAAGTATGTCAAGAGACATCAACCTGCTGCACAAATCATTGGAGATAAAGATGCTAGACCAATGACAAGGAACAAGTTGAGAAATGATAAATGTTTGCTTAGCATGCATGAACCTAAAATAGTGAAAGATGCCTTAGAAGATGTGGACTAGAGTAAAGCCATGAAAGAAGAGATTGAACAAATTGAGAAAAATAAGACATGGACTCTAGTTCCTAGACCAGAAGATAAAATGTGATTGGCACCAAGTGGCTGTACAAAAACAAGTTAGATAAAAATGGTTAAGTCACAAGGAACAAGACAAGATTAGTTTGTAAAGGATATACACAAGAAGAAGGGATAGACTATGGAGAAATATTCACTCCCATTGCAAGATTGGAAGGAGTAAGAAATCTGCTTGCTTACTCTACATATAATAGTTTCAGAGTTTATCAAATGGATGTTAAATCTGCATTTCTGAATGGTCTATTAGAAGAAGAAGTTTATATAGAATGACCAGAAGGGTTTGTTGATGCTAACAACAAAAACATGGTATGTAGACTACACAAAGCTTTATATGGTTTGAAGCAAGCACTGAGAGCATGGTATGAAAGGCTTCATAATTATCTTGTGAAGATTGGATTTGAGAGGACTGATGATAACAAAAATCTATACTTGAAGACAAAAAAGGCAAAGGTATATTAATCTTTGAAATTTTTGTTGATGATATGGAGGTCAAGATACTTTATGTAAGGCATTTACAAATGAAACGAAGGAAGAATTTGAAATGTCTAGTTTGGAGAGATCAAGTTCTTTGTGGATTTGAAAGTACATAAGATGAAATATGGTATATACATCACTCAGTCAAAATATGGAACAGAGATACTGAAAACTTTTAGATTGGAGGATTCCAAGCCAGTAGGCACACCTATGCTGACAAGACATAAATTGTCTAAGAATGATGATTTAGGTAAGATGAATCAAACACTGTATAGGTCTATGATTGGAAAATTACAATATGTAGTACACATTAGACCTGATATTGCATTATTTGTTGGGATAGTTGCAATATTCTCTACTAATCCCAGGGAGAATCATTTGATGGTCTTTAAAAGAATTGTGACATATATGAAAGGAACATAAGACTATGGTCTATACTATAAGAAAAATGAAAAATTTGAATTGAGAGCCTACACTAATGTTGATTGGGCTGGAAATATTGATGATAGAAAGAGCACTAGTGAAGGAGCATTTTTCTTAGGAAAAAAGGCTGGTTACATGGACTAGTAAGAAACAAAATTGTATATTTCAATCTACTACTAAAGCTAAATATGTTGCTACTACAGTAAATTGTACAAACATTGTATGAATCAAACAACTACCCAAAGGTATGAAGGAGGAAATCACTAAACTTGTGATACTTTATTGTGATAATACAAGTGCTATAAATATATCAAAGAATCATGTAATGCATACAAAGACTAAGCACATTGCAATCAAGTGTCATTACTTGAGAGAGTTAGTTCAAGATTAAGAGGTGAAGATGGAATATGTTAACATAAAATAGAAAATAGCTAATATGTTCACAAATGCATTACCTAAGGATGCTCAAGAGTATCTGAGAGGTAAACTAGGGGTGATATCCCTATCAAAGGCTATTTAAAAAGCATGAGAAGTGCCCTACATCAAACAAGATGATTGGCATATGTTATACGTTGATGTAGTGGATCATACTTTAGGAGATGCCTAAAGTAATCAAAGAGCTAGAGTTACAAATCAGTCACAAGCTAAGTGATCGAGGGAGAAACTAAAAATGTTCATATCTGCATATTAAGATGACATGTCATTGGAATTATTGTCAAAGAGGGATAAATGATAAAATAAGGGAGAAATGAGGAAAACTTAAATAAAGGGTGAAAATTTAGAAAGGGAGGAAGAAGATATAGAAGAAACATGGAATGCCTAGTAAGAGAGATAATGTTGAGGGAGATATAAGAAGTGATCCAGAGTGAGTCATAAGGATGAATTGATTGATTGTCTTTTGACCAGAATATAACTTTGTAACCTATACAAAAGATGAAAATTGTTGATAGAGGGAGAGATTTCAATACAAGGATTTATTTTCTTTTTGGTATTATTGTTGGTTTTATTGATTAAGTTTGGTTTTCCATCAATTCCAAAAAGGGAGATTATTGAAAATGGATTGATACAAGTATGAGGATGTGTTTCAATCATTATTTTGTCACCAATGTCAAACCTACTACTTGATGGTAAGGCAATTGCATAGATGATTTGAGTACTATCATTTGTTTGATTGATGAAGAGGATTTGATCAAATGAGGTAACAATTACACCTAGAGGAAAGGTTGAGTTATGATATGGAAAAGAAGTACAAATCAATTAAGACTATGATATTATAGTGCATTGATTATTTACTTAAGGCTGCAAGGATTGGATACACTGACAAAATCTAGAAGAACAAGAGAGAAGAATTAACTCTGCCAAGCTTGACCAAGTGGACAGTAGGTGTCGAGAAAAGATAGTACAAGCCAAGTAGAAAATCAGTTGGAGTAGAGAAAAGTTAAATTCTAGGGAATGCTAAGTGATACAGTGTAAGCTGAGTAAAGTTTAGTTGATGCCGAGCACCAATAAACTTTAGTTCATGCCAAGTGTTTTGATAGTGGATGTCGAGCAACATAGTTTGTGTTGAGCATCAGAAGAAAGTTAATGTCGAGTGTCAACATTATGAGAAAGATTGTGAATTCAATGAATCTAAGCCAACAAGTTTGATTTCTTGGATTGTGTAAACCATGTGGAAGATAAGCTTAATGAGTGGGTGACACAAAATTCAAGATAAACCATTTTGTGGTGAATTCAAAGAGGATTGAAGAAGAAGTTTCTAGAGGGGAATAAAATGAAATGATGGGTCAATTCATTGAATCCTACCTAATCCAACCTAACCCTAAAATGGATGATTGATGATGAACAACAAAAGATCTAATTTATATTTATAAGGGGATACAAGGCATGAAACAATAGTTGACATGTGTAAGAACCCAAGAAAGACAAGGAGTCTAGGGTGTTGCTTCATATGGTTGCCAAACTATAGAGTTTGCAATTAGCATGCAAAGTAAGAAGACTTAAGGGTATGGATGCTTGAAGGGTGAACAAGCTATAAGAGCTAAAGTGTGTGAAAACCAAGTGGAATGGAGGACTAAAATAAATATTTGTAATATGCAAAGTGAGTTGTAAGTTGTTATCAAATCAAACCTTACTATTACTTTCTAATCATTGTACCAGCTTAGGGTATATATCCTTTGGACTAAGGTTGACCTAATAGTTATTTGTAAATCCTTTAACTAAGTGACATTCCAAGTGAATGATCTAAAGTCCTCTAACAAGGCTCACTCCTAACAGGGTGATTGAAATCCTCTAACCAGATCACATTTAACAGTGTGCATTGTAACCTTTAACAGGGTTGGCCTTTCATAGGGCATCACTTCATAAGAGTGAGAATTAGTAGCATGTTACTGGTGGTTTTTCCCAAATTGGGTTTCCATGTAAAATCATTTTTTCAAATCTATTATGTTTCATGTTTATATTTATGCAAAGTTGATTTGACAATAACCTACAAGTTTAAGTGAATGTATGATCTAATGGATGCATGCATGATGAATATGTTATATGGATATGGGTTCACTAAGCTATGAAATTTTTTATTTGTACATCTAGACTTTGGATAACTGATTCACTCCCCCTCTTAGTTATTCTAAAGAATTCCAACAATATGAGATAGATTTTACTGAAGATGATGAAGTATCTTTGGCATTGTTGTTAAAGAGGGAGATATTATGCAGTTACCATCAATATTTACAAACCATGCTCTTCTATTTGTCCAAGTATATTGAACTCTTTTGAAAGGGATCTCAAATAAGCCATTATCTACCACAAAGTTAGTAAAATAAAACCAACTTGAGGATCTTAGTCCTCTACCACCCCACTTCTCAAAAGGAATTAAGATTACATTAAAATTACCTTGAAGACAACAATTTCCTCTTCCAACACCTTTATTATTCCTAAGAGAGACTACCACAACACATGTTTCTCATAGTCTTGATCAGGCTCATACATATTAATCACATTAAACTCTTCTCCTAATTGTTTAGAACCCACCGTCAAACTTTACCAATGTTGAGTCTATTGCTTCACCATAACAATAACTGAATCTTCCTTCCATAAGACACCTAAACCTCCTAAAGCTCCTTGACCTCCCATCCATGAAAATTTCCATCTACCAAAATACTTATTCATACAATCAAAGTCTTCCTACTTAATCTTAGTTTCTTAAAAATAAACAATGTCTAACTTCACTTGATCAAAACCTTGCTTAATCAATCATATCTTCTCAAGGGCATTGCAACCTCTTTAAAATTCTACAAAAGGAGCTTCATTGCTTCTGGGAAGAGCCACAATCTCTTCCCTATCTCAGTTTTCTCTGACCCTTTGCACTACCTACTTTTTGGATCAAAGATTTGATTGTTTTAAAAACTTTCTTTTGCTTCTCACTTAAATTTGATCTTTTGATATTTTCCATATTTATGTGACAATTCTCTCTTATCACACAACACTGCATCTTTAGAAAGACATAGAAAGTCTTCCTTAGGTTCCTCCTCTTCATCCATTTCAGAATCTATCTCCACCAAATCTCCACTAGAATCTCTTACAAAGATGAAAGAGCCTTCTAGATTTCTTATAGGAGATATCTTAATATCTCTGACATGAGCATCCTCTTGCCAACCTTCACTTTGCAAAAGCAACTAATACCTATCATTCCTATCCTCATAACATATCATAACATCCTTCTTTGGCTTCTCTAACCTACCCAAGAGCCTTTCCTCTTTACTTTTTTTAGTCTCTAGGTCTAAGACTTCCTTTGGGGTTTTCAACAAGCTCTCAAAATTACTTTCCTATATTTGAGTTTGAGCCCCCTTCATGTCAATTCCTACTTGTCCATTCTCCATCAAACCAAAACAAGGAAGTCCCTCCTCCATTATAGCTACTTCATCATGCATTATCTTTGAATCATCTACTCTTTCCTCCATGTCTTCCTTGTTGGAAATATAAATTGGAAAGTAAGTTCTAAGGGGCGATGAATCAACACTTAAAATTTCTACCTTCAAATATTTCACCATTCATCCATCTCATAACTTAGCATATAAACTAAAATATGCAACATGCATCACATCCATAGCATAATGTAAATCAATGTATAACATAAAAGATTTTGGTTACCCAAAAACCCTCAAAGGAGAAGGTAAAACTGGGGTGGAGATGATGCCCACAAATCTTCACTACTACAGCAATAAAGTTTAGCCAATTATGGCTACAAATTTTTTATTATAATCTATGATCTACTGTGTGAGAGGTCTTCCCTGTTAAAGGCTTACAAAGATTGTTAGGTCTCACCTTGACTAAAGGATTTAAACTCACAATTAAGTAAGCAATCTGTTAGGAGATTTATAAAAGTCTATTAGGACTACTCTATTAGGAGATTTACCCTGTATCACCTATCAAAATGATTCAGTACCTGATCCTTCGGTTAGCACCATTCTTCTAGATGTCAGATCTCCTCTTTCCTAATTTGTTAGAAGTAGTAATCTTTCCTTGGTTGTATTTATTTATTAAATGGGATAAACCAAGGTATCCCTTATGTATTTTATCCTTTAGTACACATGTGAAGGACATATTATTTTCTTGTCCTCTAGTCCACGTGTGAGGATAACTCTTTTTTGTAATTCCTTTATTAAGGAAAGTAGTTTATTCCTCCTTAAGAGGATATTGACACTTTGCACACTTATTATGAATGGTGGCATTCATAGAAATGGGAGTTACACATGCAACTCCTTTCTCATCTCTGTAAAAGAGATACCTCTCTCATTCTTCTACAACTACTTCTTCTACACATCATCTTGATGTTATTGTAATGAGCTATTTGCTCCACCTTCTCTCTCTCTCCTTTCTTAGGGCTTTTGTCTTCCATTCATAATATTACACAAGGGGTTTTCTTTTCTTTCCCCTTTCAAAATCTCTTATCTCCATTCTTGTTGATCCATTGGGAAACTCATTTGGTTTATGGTAATATTCTTCACATTAAGCTCTCTTGGATTATTTTATTAGTTTTCATTTTTTCTCGATTTCTTACATGATTGTATCTTGATACTTTTGATCAAATGTATCTTCTCTAACCTTTCATTGCTTGTCTTTACAATTGGTTCCATTCTCATCAATTGGTTTTGCAATGCTTAACCTTCACTTAAGCATCTTCTCCATTCCTCTTCCACACATGATACTCTCCTTAGTGTATCTCTTGTCTTTTTACTCCCCCTTAGGGTTTACCTCCTTAAGTGGGCATTTGGAGACGATCTAAGGTAATAATATACAACTCTGGTTTATTTATATTACCACCTAATGCTTCCCTTTTTCTGGTTGGTTGTATGGGTTGCATAGGTATGTGTGATATGAATCCATCCTTATCTCTTGATATTGAAAATTCAAGATTATATCTACCAAAAATGGTTTACATAAATGTTTGTGCCATTACAAACTTGTATGTCAATGACTAGTTACTCAACATCAGTAGGCTTCTGATGCTCGACCTTCACTATGCTCTAATGTTGTTTTCTCGGCTCCTAAATTACTTGGCATAGTTTTTGCTCAGCATTAACTATTTTCTCAACACCAAAGTGACTCAGCACATACTGAGTTCTTGGCACTTACTAGTGCTCGGCACTAACTGTCATATCACTCAACATGTATTGTTTGGACACTTATGCTCAACATTCTCTAATCACTTGGCTTGCTCTGTTCACTTGGCATATACTATGCACTCAGCCTAAGTAATGGCTCAGTCACAATGCTAACCAATCAACTATGCTAGATGATGACTATTTTTTTTGTCACTACTTTGTCAAAACCATAATGAGATTAACAATCTCCCTCTTTGACATGAGTGGAAAAACACTTTGTCATGGCATATATAATCTTAATTCATGCATAACTCATAATGTATAATCTTTGATTGGACTCTATACAAAATCTCAAAATTTCAAAATCTCAAAATTTGCAAAAATTTTGTCATACCTTGTTACTCCCCCTGAATACTTCATTTTGTTCTATAACTCTCTTTGAGTAGATATCTACCTTGACAAATTCTCAAAATTTTCAAAATCTTCAAAATCCCCCATTTTTTGTCACTTATGTCACTTAGGATGTTACATTTAAATTATATTTATTCAAAATGGCTTGTTTACATGCATTATGATTCCCAATGCGGAATCCCAATTATCTCTAATGGCATCTAAAGATTGAATTTGAATTTCTAAATTTATTTCCATGTCAACCAGACCTTCTTGTGTATAAAGATGAGAATTTGTGTCCATCAATCTACAAAGGCTAGTTCTTTCTACAAAAATTCCATGTTTGGGGACAACATGGACTGAATGTTGATCAAATTTGATCTTATATTTGCATCTTTTTCTTGTAATTCAGCAAGCCTACTCTGTGTCAGCAATAATCTTTGAAAATGTAACTAACTGGTGCCAGGAGATGTCTTTAATGAAGATCTAGTAAACTTAAGATCTCCTTGGAACCTAACAATTGTTTGTTGAGTATCTTGAGTAACGAGATCAACATTTTATAATTTACTATACATAGAATATATGTTAACCAAAACTTTCTTCACACTGTCCATCTTAGTTGACAAATCAACCTGTCACAGTTCAATAGCACTGGATATCTTATCCATGACCTTAGTGTGAAGCATCTTCTCATACCATTCCAATAACTTTACATTGGTCTCTATATCCTCATCTTTTATCCTATCAACTATATGTACAAGTTGTTCTATGATAGGATTAGTGGAAAATGAATCTAAAATATCAAAGCATCAATAAAAATGTCTTTGATCTCATGCAAAACCTATTTTTTCTTGTGCTCTCTCCTGAGCCTCTCTTGCTGGTGCAGAGGCACCTAAATCTCAAGAAGACAAAGATATAAAAGCTAGAGAAGCCATTTGTAATAAGTTGTCAAAGGAGGTCTTAATATGATAAATAATGTAAAAATGTATATTTAATTGGTGAATGGATCTATTGACATCCATCTAAAGTCATTTGAGTCATAATGTTGGTCTAGGTTGGATTTGTATGAAAGTTGTAATGTAAAAATGCATAAAGTGCATAAAATGTTGCCAAGAATGCAAAAGGGTCAAAAGAATGTAATGGGTTGGTTTAAAAGGTGGTTTGGAAGTTATAACCAACCAAAAAATCTATAAAAATTTATGTAAGGTCGAACCAAATCATGAATGAAAGGAATAGATACATTTTGAAAGAAATTTGGTAATATTCTGAGTTGTTATTTTGATTGGTTTTCTGTTTTAGTGTTGGTTACAGGTCTTGTACAGAAATGTACAGCCTGGAAACCATGTAATATAGTAATGGATATATAGTATGATGAATCCTTATTCTCATTATTTTGTTTTGGTTCAATTTTATGAAGAAATGAATAAGTTATGGGTATTTTGGTGAAAGTGGATGTTTGCAGATTTGAGATTCGTTAAATACAGTCATGTTACAGAGTGTGATGCGGATAGATTTTGGAGACTCAAGATCTCTAATGATATTAATTGGAAAGATATGTGAACTAAATTTCATTTACAACTGGTTTGAATCATTTTTATATAGATTTGTGAAAGTTATGAAGATTTGAGTGAAAACTGGTTTTTAAATGCCTTCAATGGTGTTGCAGGCAAAGATTTGTGCTTACACATTGATTTATGTATTGGATAAATTAATAGCTTACAGATTTGGAAACTAGACTCACAAATGGATTATTTGGAATTGGTTTGGGGTTATTTTAATTTGTTTTGTGAACATTATGTGATGCCCTAGGCAGGGTTACCAGTTTTGTTCCTGATTTATGACAGAAAATATGGGTCTTGGTTCAGAATACATAATTCATAATATACTTATTGTATTGGTCTCAGATTTGGATATGTTTTATAATTACTAATTTGGAACAACTCCTTCAAAGTTTTTTTCAAGAAAAGTTTTATAACAGAAGTTATGAACAATGGAATCAGACATAGCAATCTAATTGTGTGAGTGAAGATTTTTTCTTTATTGGTGTATAATGTCAGGGTTCTTTGTTGTAATCTTTGAGATGTTCTTGGTTCCTTGAGGGTGTACCAGCCTATTTTGAATCCCTTGAGTTGAACTAATATTCCTTGAAGATAAATACAGAGGGCTCTGCATCACTTGCCTTGATTTTCTTTGTAGGGTCTCATGGAGTATCTTCATTTCTTCTAGTGTGATTGTTGTTGGATTGAACTATGGTAAAACAATCACTTTATCTAAACTAACATTCTCCAGTGATGTAGTTTCAACACTCTTTTGTGGGCTAGTACTCAACACCCATGTCTACAATGGTGTAGCTTGAGTACTCAATAGTTGAAGAGTCTGGCTACTAAGAGGTGGGTAGTCACTGGCAAGGTAACCAATGTCTATATTGCTACTTGCTCCTCGATCTTAACAATCATATTATCCTCTTCTGCTTGCTCATCCTCCTTATGATCTTCAATATGTTTTGGTGAGGTGGGTATAGGACTAGCATCCTTACCCTTATGCTCTTCGCTTCCCTCTTTATCAATTACCACAATTGCTGTTATACCTGAGATTTATAGATTAGGTAGTGATATAGCTGGTGTATCTTCCTCTTTCTCTTTCATCTCAATGATAGATGTTAGCATTGCAGATGGTACATTAGTAATCTTATCTTTCATCTCCAAAACCTTAACCTATGACTAATCATGTGATTCTTTCTCCTTGACTTTGACAACAAGTGGGGGCACAATAGATGTATCTTGTTGTTGTTTCTCTGTGGATGCAATCTTAGCCTTTTGAGATTCATCAATCCTTACCAATATGGGATTTGTGAATGGAATGGTTGTATTGGTGGGATATTGTTGCAGTTGCTTAATATCATCATCACTAAGTGGATTTACATTCTGTGTGCTATTGTCAAGGATGTTCTCAATAGTTACAGATTCCTGATGACTCTCTTTCTCTTCCTGTGGAAGACTAGTGTCTGGCACATTAACATCTGTAGCCTCTTGGGTGTCATCCTTTTTTATTTCTTCCTTCTCTTCTATTGTATCTTCCTTCTCTTTTACTATCTTTTCTTTCTCTTCCATTGTCTTTGTGGACAACCCATAGATTATATTCCAAAGTAGTGTACTTTGGGTTACCACCTCTTCAACTTGTTTTCTCAAAATATGAAAAGCTCTATATTTAGAAGCACATCTCCCTTTGTACTTCTCTACAACCTTTTTAATCATCTGCTATCTAAAGTAGGCATCACTTGAGTTAAAGTAGCCTCTCTAATCTATTTTTTAGTCTGCATGTTGTATTTCCATTTTAGCTTAACTCTCTCATATAAACTTTTAGGAATAGAATTAGTGATCTCTAAAGGAGTAGTCTTAAAGTTAGCCATCATATCATAAATAACTTCTTCAATGTTATTCTTATCTCCTTTATCAAACTTATCAAAATCAATATGTGGAAATCCATATAAATATGCATTATTCTTTACATTCTCACATAGATTATCTATATCATATGAGGGATTGTGGCTTACCACTTTGAATTGACTTATGTCATCTGATTTTGTCCTTTCTTCATTTGATTCATCTTGAGGTTTATACTATCTCCTTGTTTCTTTGCAGGCTAGCTTAGCTCTATAGTATCATCCTCTCTTTTGCCTTTAGCTGATTGTACTTATTTTTCTTGTGTTGTGGCAGCCCTTATGCTTAACCTTGTGAAAGGTGTAGCTGGCTTTTGTTATTTCTTCTTTGTTATCTTCTTTGGCTTCGTTGTGCCTTCCTCTTCTTTCTAGTTTCCTTAGGCTCTTCCTTGGTTTCCTCTTCATTATCTAAGCCTTGATCTTCACCTAATCCTTATGTTAACTATAAAGTTCATTGGCCTTCCTCTTCTTCTTCATCACCAAATTGTTCCTTTAGTTTCTTCATCTTGTTTTTTTTCTTCAAGTCAATGGTGGTAGTTTGCAAGTGATGGGGAGCTTCTTCACCTAGAGCCTTTTTTCTCTAGCAAGACTACTTATTAGCCTTCTTAGGGTCCCTTCTCTAATCCTAAACTAGAGGACTCTCTCCTATTCCCCTTTCACCAAGAAACTCTCCTATCAATTCAAACTTCTATCCTATGACTCCAAAATCACTAACTATGCATCTTTTGGCCTAATATGCCAAAACTTCACCAAATGCCACTAGTAGGTCAAAATCAAGTTTGAACCTCCCTTTTAAGATTCTTTTACATCATTTTGCTAAGTTTCACACACCCACACTACTATGGTTCTCTTTTTTCCCTTCTAGCCCTAAGAGCCCCTATTAGCCCTCATAGAGACCAGGAACCTTCCTTAACTCACAAAATATCTTAACAAGGCCTATTGATGCCTTGTATATTTTTTTTCCAATTGATCTAGGCTTGAATATTTTCTAGGTCTTATGTCTCCATGGTATCTGTACAATATGATTCCAATTTACCCCTATTTTGAGGGTTTCAAGGGCAATGTCAACAAAACACTTACCAAAGGTTGTAAAACTTCCATCAAACTTTCTCCTCTGGTTTGTGGACACCTAATGCAGGAGCATCCTAGGCTTTCTTGTGATCCTATATGTTGGGGGTATTTTTCTTTAGAGTTGTAGACTCGGTCACCAAAGGAGTGGTGCTCGATCATTGTTAAAAGTAGTGTTAGCTAAGGTACTCGATCATTGAAGGGGCTCAGTCGCTGAAGTACTTGGCAGATACTATTTATCGACACTCATTGTTGTGCTCAAAATGTATTGGTTGCTCAACATGTGTTAGCTTTTTAGCATGTGTTGGTTACTCGACAATGCTTGATGGTTTGTTGACACTCAATAGTGCATTGGTGTCGATTGGAGTTCTAGGTGCATTTGGTGTGTGATCATGATGTGGATCAATTTGAGAGTCTGTATGGACCTTTGAGTGGTCTTGGTTATCTCTTCTATGTGCATTTAATATGTGTTGTAAACTTGGAGCTTGTCCTAAGTATTTTTGTGTGCTTATTGCGTGTTAACTTTGGGTTAACGTGAGGGTTAACATTTTGTATTTAATGTTTGTTGTGAGCCAACTTGTGGCTTAAATATGCATTTAATGCAAGGGGTTTTATTTAATTTGTAATTTCTAGGCTGAATTGTGGCTTAGTTGGGTATAAGTAAGGAGTCTTGTGGAGTCTTTAGATATGATCATCTAGCTTGGAGAAGGAGATGAAGTGGAAGATAAAACTTTGAAGAGCTAGTAGTTGTGGCTTGGAAACAAAGAGATTGCTTGGTGGGCTTGCGAGCACAAGTTGAGATTTTCCTTGGAGGTTTCTACCAATGTACAGATCTAGACAAGTTGGGATTAGAGTTGTGAGTTAGATCTTGTGTTATTTTGAAGAACTGCTATTGTATTTGGCCCTAACCCAAAAGGCCTTACGGTTGGGCATATTGCACGTAAAAATTTATTTTATAAATAAAGAGTTTTGGTTTGGTATAAGATCTTGCATTGTTGTTATCTTGTGTTGTGTTTCCATTGTGTGGTTCTTGTTGGTGGCTAGGAAATCTCCTTTGGGGATTCTCCTTCCTTGCACTACATCAACACCTAACCATCTACTCCACAATTTCCCATTCAAGATTAGCACATGCCAATCCACTGTACCACCTAGATCTTCCTTACAAGCATCACAACGCCTTGCCAAGCTTCCACTTTATTGCCTAGGGCTTGCTTCTAGAAATAGTTAACTACCTTCCAAAACCTCCAAAATTTTTATATACATAGTATAAAAAGTCCATTTATTGATTCCCAAAGGTCATGGATTTTCAACTATGGGAAGTCAAGCTTTAGTCATGTTTATTGCTGATTGCTCAAAACTAGACAACAAGAATGTAAAAACTAAATAATTTTGAAAACCTACTAAACTGAATACTAATGATCTAAAAACCTTTCATATAATCAATATATTGACCCAAGAAACTATTCCATCAAGAACTGTAGGCACACCAGTCAGACAAAACAAGGAATCCTTCTAAAACCCATTTTCTATCAGCAAATCCTTTGGTTTCAATAATTGTTCATACGTGTGATTCAACCAACCCCTTGAAAGGAATTATTTAATGTTTATATAGCCTCCTTTAATAACCTTGTTCCTTATTTTGAGTTAAAACTACCCATCTTTCCTTTTCCTAGAAAAGTGCAAAAATTGCAAAGTTGTCAATGAGCAATTTTGACAACTTTTGCAATTTTGCACTCTAGGTCTCCAAACTTGTCTAGTTTGGTTTCAATCCTTATAAATTGGACCCAAAAAATCTAAGGACCCTTTTCCAAAAACTTCTTGCCCCATTTTAGGTATTTTTCCATGTTTTTCCTTATAGAGCAATTTTAAGTAATTTTATGCTTAATAGTACCTAATTGCTAACAACATGACTCAAACTTGAATCCTAATTAACCACACCTCCTAAACCTACCTTGGGACATTAAATTTAGTCCTTATTCACTCAAATGGTTGGCTAGACCATTTAAAAGCCAAAAATTATCTTATGGTTTGACTCACCCCAAGGTGCTCTTGCACCAACAGGTTAATAGTAATTCTTGCCTTTGCCTCTTCATAATTGCCAAATGCCTTAGTATTCTTGTCAATGTACTCTACCAATAATAGAGTGATTGTTTTAGATGCTTCATCAAAATTCACCTAATAAGATAAATGCTTCAACCATCTGAACCTTGGAATATCCACTTGAACATATGTGTAGTTGACATCTACTAGGAAACAAACATCATTACAATGTTGCTCCACTAGAGATACATGAATCCTTGATCTCTACTTCACAGACTTCTTAAAATCTTCAAAGTGATATTTAATGCAAGGGGTTTTATTTAATTTGTAATTTCTAGGCTGAATTGTGGCTTAGTTGGGTATAAGTAAGGAGTCTTGTGGAGTCTTTAGATATGATCATCTAGCTTGGAGAAGGAGATGAAGTGGAGGATAAAACTTTGAAGAGATAGTAGTTGTGGCTTGGAAACAAAGAGATTGCTTGGTGGGCTTGCGAGCACAAGTTGATATTTTCCTTGGAGGTTTCTACCAATGTACAGATCTAGACAAGTTGGGATTAGAGTTGTGAGTTAGATCTTGTGGGATTTTGAAGAATTGCTATTGTATCTGGCCCTAACTCGAAAGGCCTTACGGTTGGGCATATTGCACGTAAAAAGTTATTTTATAAATAAAGAGTTTTGGTTTGGTATAAGACCTTGCATTGTTGTTATCTTGTGTTGTGTTTCCATTGTGTGGTTCTTGTTGGTGGCTAGGAAATCTCCTTTGGGGATTCTCCTTCCTTGCACTACATCAACACCTAACCATCTACTCCACCATTTCCCATTCAAGATTAGCACATGCCAATCCACTGTACCACCTAGATCTTCCTTACAAGCATTACAACGCCTTGCCAAGCTTCCACTTTATTGCCTAGGACTTGCTTCTAGAAATAGTTAACTACCTTCCAAAACCTCCAAAATTGGTATATACATAGTATAAAAAGTCCATTTATTGATTCCCAAAGGTCATGGATTTTCAACTATGGGAAGTCAAGCTTTAGTCATGTTTATTGCTGATTGCTCAAAACTAGACAACAAGAATGTAAAAACTAAATAATTTTGAAAACCTACTAAACTGAATACTAATGATCTAGAAACCTTTCATATAATCAATATATTGACCCAAGAAACTATTCCATCAAGAACTGTAGGCACACCAGTCAGACAAAACAAGGAATCCTTCTAAAACCCATTTTCTATCAGCAAATCCTTTGGTTTCAATAATTGTTCATACGTGCGATTCAACCAACCCCTTGAAAGGAATTATTTAATGTTTATATAGCCTCCTTTAATAACCTTGTTCCTTAGTTTGAGTTAAAACTACCCATCTTTCCTTTTCCTAGAAAAGTGCAAAAATTGTAAAGTTGTCAATGAGCAATTTTGACAACTTTTGCAATTTTGCACTCTAGGTCTCCAAACTTGTCTAGTTTGGTTTCAATCCTTATAAATTGGACCCAAAAAATCTAAGGACCCTTTTCCAAACACTTCTTGCCCCATTTTAGGTATTTTTCCATGTTTTTCCTTATAGAGCAATTTTAAGTAATTTTATGCTTAATAGTACCTAATTGCTAACAACATGACTCAAACTTGAATCCTAATTAACCACACCTCCTAAACCTACCTTGGGACATTAAATTTATTCCTTATTCACTCAAATGGTTGGCTAGACCATTTACAAGCCAAAAATTATCTTAGGGTTTGACTCACCCCAAGGTGCTCTTGCACCAACAGGTTAATAGTAATTCTTGCCTTTGCCTCTTCATAATTGCCAAATGCCTTAGTATTCTTGTCAATGTACTCTACCAATAATAGATTGATTGTTTTAGATGCTTCATCAACATTCACCTAATAAGATAAATGCTTCAACCATCTAAACCTTGGAATATCCGCTTGAACATATGTGTAGTTGACATCTACTAGGAAACAAACATCATTACAATGTTGCTCCACTAGAGATACATGAATCCTTGATCTCTACTTCACAGACTTCTTAAAATCTTCAAAGTGACTATTTGTAACTGTATCAAAATTATCTCCTAGTTGACTAATGAATTCCCTTATCTATTGTGAAACTAATTGACTAGTCTTCCATACTACTTTGGCAAATGTAGGAAATGTGTTTTGCACATAGAAGAACATACAAAATATAAGTGAACCAAACTTATACAAAGAGTTCTTTTCTTTCTTGATAGCTTCTAGGTTTTCTAATAGTTGTTGAAGTTGTAACTTAGCTAGGACATAGTTGTGATCTCTTTTGACAATTTTATAACCTAGGTCAACTGCACTACATGGCACACTGTTAAGTTGGCTAGACTGGTAAAACTTGTTGTGCAATCACATGCACTAAAAATTTAATTATAGGGTCTATAATTATATCAATTGAAATTACCCTCTTATTCCATACTACTCTTATAGATTTCTCAATTACTTCTTTGGCATCACTCCTTGTGGTCTTGGTTCTATCTAAGGTAGGATACCATGTTACCCTATGAATGATTTGCTTTGAAATCTTGACAGGACCATCTTCCAACCATAGCTAGTTGTCATGAATTTGGATCAACATGATCTTATTCCACTCTATGTTGAAATTCTAGGGAAAATCTAGGGCACGTGTTAACCCTTTTCATTCTATGATTTTGTTCTCTTCCTTCATAATTTTGTTCTCACACAACTTCTCATATGTCTCTATGATCTCTAGGTCTCCAACCTCTCCTACTTTGCACATATAGTAGCACCTTACATCATGAATCATTAGAAATTTGGCTGGGATCATTGATAAAGAACCTAACGGGTCTCCCTTGTATGAAATTTTAGGTATAGCACAAAATTTAGGAGGTTCTCATACATCATTACTGATCAATTTAACATTCATAACATCTTCACTTTCCTTCCTCTCTATTGCTAAAGAGTTCAAACAATGTAACTCAAAACTAGTTAAATACCTCTTGATTCAATGGAAATTGTCAAGTAGCAGTTGAATCTTGTTTGTAGTCATGAGAATCCCTTTTACAATATGCTTTCATGCTCTTCAATCGTTTGGTAAATGCAAATGACTCAAAAATCCATTATATAGCCTTAAAAACATTGCATTTAATTCTTAGTTCTTACACAGCTATAAGCTTGATTGCCATAGGATTTTCAATGTGTTTAGTTAGCACAGCTAACTTGGCAACCACTATGATTCCTTCACTACTAGACAGTTACTACAATTCTTTCGATACTTGGCAGCAACACAAAATATATCATAATGATAGATTGTCTCTTTCTTCTATCCACTTCTTTGCATCCCAATTCATGTTGATAAGTCTTTTGATTCCTCAAATGTTTAGAACTAATGCAATATATAACATTTTAGATATCAATTCCACACATACCTTCAATTGCCTAGTTGAGGGTGATGTGATCACTTGATCCATTGGATAAAGTGACCTCATCTTGGCTTGATGTGTTTTAATCTTCCTTCTTTCTCCATGTCTTATTCATCTACATCTTTGCCTTTTCAACATTTAACTTTCATTTACCTTTGATGAATTCATTGCTTAGTGCAAGTGATCGAGTTGCACAGTTTCTGCTTACATGATTGACCTTAAGATAACTGAAGCATACAATTTATCCATTTAATCACTTTTTGTAATTGTCTCTAAAGTGAGTCATTATGCAATTTACAACAACATGACCATAATCTCCACAATAGTGACAACTGTACCTTGTGTTTTAATCCCAATTATAAGAATTTCCATGATGATGTAGCTTTGTTTGCTTATTTTATGTCCACTCGGATTTAGATATGCATTTATATACTTTGTGTCCATACTTTTGACAATTGTAACAATATCCTTCAAATATTTGAGTGTTGATGGTCTGTGTCTTGCATTCATGTGTCTGATGTCCTTGCTTCTTATAGTTATAGCAGTGTCCTCTATTTTTCTACTTAGGGGTTTGATTGCTAGTGTTACTCCTGCAAACATTTTTTTGTATATGTTGATAATAGATTGAAAATAGATTTTTGAAGAAGGAGATTGTTAAAGAGGGAGACTGTATGTTTTAATCATTGTTTTATCATTGATGTCAAACCTGTTATTTGCTGGTAAGACAATTGCTTATATTATTTAAGTATTATCATTTAGCTGATTGATGAAGAGGATTTGATCAAAAGATGTAACAATAGCACCTAGAGGAAAGGTTGAGTTATGATTATGTAAAGGAGTATAAGAATTACTTAAGATAGTAATAACAAGATGTATTGATAATCTACTTAAGGTTACAAAGGTTGTTTATAATAAGAAAGTTTAGAAGAACAAGTTACACAAAGTTTGTCTGCAAAGCTTGATTGAGTGGATACTAGGTGCCAAGCAAAGTTAGTGCAAGCCGAGTAGAAAATCAGTTGGAGCCAAGTAAAAATATATTCTAGTGTATGCTGAGTAAAACAGTGGATGTCAAGTAAATTTTAGTTGATGTTGAGCACCAGTGAACTTTAGTTCATGGCAAGTAATTTCACAAAGGATGTCAAGCAACATAGTATGTGTCGAGCATCAGAAGCTAGATAGTGTCAAGTGGTTGCATTATTTAAAAGATCATGAATTTGATGGATCTGAGCCAACAAGTTTATTTTCTTGAATTATGTGAACTTGGTGGAAGAGAAGGTTGATGATTTGGTGGCACAAAATTCAAGGTAGACCATTTTGAGGTGAATTCAAAGAGGATTAAAGGAGAAGTTTCTAGAAGAGATATGGAATGAGGGGTAGCTTCATTGTATCCTATCTAATCTTTCCTAACCCTAAATTGGATGATGGAGAATGAGTGGGAAAAGATCTTAATTTCCTATTTATAGGAATGATTGGTCAGAAGCAAAGGTTGTCATGTGCAAGAACCTAAGGAAGATAAGGATTCAAGAGTTTTGCTTCATCAAATGAAGGCCAAGTAGAATGAAGGACTGAAATAGAGATTTGTAATCTACAAATGGAGTTGTAAGTTGTTATCAAATCAAGCCTTACTGTTACTCTCTAATAATTATATTAGTCTAAGGTGAAATCCTTTGGATTAAGGTTGACCTAAAAGTCATTTGTAAATCCTTTAACCTAGTGACATTCCAAGTGAATGGTCTAAAGTCCTCTAACAAGGCTCACTCCTAACAAGGTGATTGAAATCCTTTAATAGGTCACATTTAACAATGTGTATTGTAACCTTTATTAGGGTTTTCCTTTCACAGGGCATCACTTTAGAAGAGTGAAAAAGGGTAGCATGTTACTAGTGGTTTTTTCCCAAATTGGGTTTCCACCTAAATCATTGTGTCAAGTGTGTTGATGAATCTATTATCTTTCATGTTTCCATTTTTTGCAAGTTGATTTGATAGTAACCTACAAGTTTTAAGTGATTGCATAATCTTATGGATGCATACATGATGATAAATGTTTCATGGGTTCACTAAGCTATGAAAAGTTTTATTTATACATCTAGACCTTGGATAATCGATTCACTCCCCCCCCCCCAGTTATTCTAAAGTGTTCCAACAATTGGTATCAGAGCTATCTACTTAAGAGGACTAGTTTGAAGGTACTAGAAGCACAAAGTTCAAGATGTCAAAAAGAGAAGTACCTAAGCTTAATAGAGATAACTTTCTTGCATGGCAAAGTTTGATGAAGCTACACCTTGGAGGACTTGGAGATCATGCACAATCTACCATTACTACTATTAATCCTATTGGAGCCCCAACTGTTGTCGATATGAAAAACAAGAAAGAACACAACCAGGCAATGTTGGAGATTTCCTCCACCCTAAGCTATGCTAAATTTGATGATATCAAAGGTCTTGATAGTACAAAAAAAATGTGGGATGCCCTAACCACTATCTACGGAGGAGATGCAAATGTTCTAAGAGCCAAAGCTGAAAATCTCAGAGGTAAGTTTGATGATATGAGAAAGGAAGAAGGTGAAAATATCATTCAATATGCTGCAAGGATAAAGAAGTTGTTAATGCAATAAGAGGAGCTACTAGTAGATGATGAGACTATACTAAGAAAAGTTTTAAGGACACTATTGTCTGTATATGCTATTAGAGTTTCTGCAATTCAAGAACTGAGATGTATACCAACGAATAATCTATCACTTGAAGGTCTGGTAGATAGACTCACAAATTTTGAGCTATCTAACTTTGACAATTACAAGCCTAAAAATATTGAATCTACTTTCAAAGCTAAGTTGTCATTGAAAGAACCTAATGAGAAGAAGAAGAAGACAAAGATAAAGTATGTGTCTAGTAATAGTGATATAGATGAGGAGGATGTAGAACAACTTGAAGCACTATTGGCAAGAAGATTCCAAAGAGGTAAAGGCAAGTTCAAAGGTAAGTTACTTATCATTTGTTTCAATTGCAATGAGGTTGGTCATATTGCTGCTAGATATCTAGAGAAGAAGAACTATAGAGGTGGCGACAAACACAAAAGTAGAAGAGATGAAGAAAGCAAGGACTACAAAGACAAAGGCAAAAATTCATGCTATATTGCTGAAGAGGAAACAAGAGATGAATCTAATGAACATGATGATGAAGTGGTGTATGTTGTAGTGAAAGAAAAATTTGATGAAGATAAGGCACCTACACTTGTGAGTTATGTAAACAAGAATGACAAATGGATCATTGATAGTGGGTGTTTAAATCACATGATTGGAGACAAAATTAGATTCATTACCCTGAATTGTTATGATGGAAATAGTGTAAGATTTGGTAACGATGCACCATGTTTGATAAAAGGAAAAGGTTCTATCAAGCTCACAAATAAGATTTTATGTAACGATGCTTACTATGTTGAAAGACTTAACTATAATCTCTTGAGTGTGTCATGATTGAATAATTCATAATGTAAGGTTGAGTTTGAAAACAAGATTGCTAAGATATATGACATTGATGGGAAACTGATTGGAAAAGGTGATCAAACTAGGAGTAATCTATTCTATCTTGATATAGAGGATGCTACTTGTTTAGTTGTAAAGTTTGATGATGTATGGCTATGGCACAAAAGGTTATGTCATATCAATTTTGATAACCTGGTCAGTATTAGTCACATGAGAAAAGTTAGAGGTTTGCCTAAGTTGAAGAATCCTGATAATATAATGTGTAAACAATGTTAGGCAAAATGACAAAGTAAATTTTTAAGAGTAAAGCTCATACCTCTAAAGGAATACTAGAGATTATTCATACTAACTTGTGTGGACCAATTAATGTGCAAAGCTACAAAGGAGATAAGTACATTATGTTGTTTGTTGATGATTATTCTCAGATGATGACAGTTATGGTTTCGAAATAGAAATCTGATGCTTTCCAAATGTTCAAGTGGTACTTGGTAAGAGTTGAGAAGGGTAAAAGTCTAGAGTGTTTGAGATCTGAGGGAGCAGGATAATTCACATCAAATGAGTTTCAGATGTTATATAATGACAGAAGAATCAAAAGACAAACATCTACCCCTAGAATCCCTCCATAAAATGGAATAGCTAAGAGGATAAATAGACCTATAATGAATTTTACTAGGACACTCATGATGGAGAAAAATGTTACTTTGAAATACTGGAGAGAAGCAGTAGGTACAACTATCTAAACCTTGAACTATTTACATGTCAAGAAAGGTACTCATTCAACACCTTTTGAACTATGGTATGGACACTCACCCAATGTGAAATATTTTAAGGTATTTGGAAGTAAATTTTACATTCTTAAAGACTTTAGGAATGGTAAACTACATGCAAAAAATGAGGAAGTTATATTCCTACGATATTCCACAAGAAGTAAAGCTTATAAGTGTTTAAATATTAATATTGACAAAGTTGTGGAAAGTGCAAATATAAATTTTGATGAATATATAGAAGTATATGAGGCTGAACCTATGAAAGAACCAGAAGAATACAAATCATTTGTATACTTTTATGAAGGTATGAATGCTAAAGAAGATGTTGCAAGTCAAGCTACAAATCAACAAGTTTCAGTGACTGCCAAGTCACATACTATGAATGTCGAGTTGCATTCAGGAATCGAGCTACATTTAGATGTCAAGTTATAGAATAAAGTTGAAGCACATTTTGATTATAAGATTAGTGTACATGAAAGAGATGTTAAACTACCTAATAGAGATGTATATAGTGACTCTGAAGTTGAAAGACAAAATGAAGAAACTAGAGCTAAACCAAGATTGTCCAAATATGTCAAGAGATATCATCCTACTACACAAATTATTGGAGATAAAGATGTTAGACCAATGACAAGAAACATATTGAGAAATGTTATATGTTAACTAAGCATGAAGGAACCAAAATTAGTGAGAGATGCTTTAGAAGATGTAGACTGGAGTAAAGCCATGGAAAAAGAGATTGAACAAATTGAAAAAAATAAAACATAGACTCTAGTTCCTAGACCAAAAGATAAAAATATGATTAGCACCAAGTGGGTATTTAGAAACAAGTTAGATGAAAATGGTGAAATCACAAAGAACAAGGAAAGATTAGTCTGCAAAGGATGTGCACAAGAAGAAGGAATTGACTATGGAGAGACATTTGCTCCTATTGCTAGGTTGGAAGGAGTAAGAACTTTACTTGCTTATTCTACATACAAAGGTTTCAAAATTTATCAAATGGATGGTATATTAGAGGAAGAAGTTTACATAGAACAGCCAAAAGGTTTTTTTGATGGTAACAATAAGAACATGGCATGTAGATTATAGAAAGCTCTATATGGTTTGAAACAAGCACTAAGAGCATGGTATGAGAGACTTCATAATTATCTTGTGAAGATTGGATTTGAAAGGACTAATGATAACAGCAATCTATACATGAAGATAGAGAAAGGCAAATGTATATTGTTATCTAAAAAATTTGTTGATGATATCATATTTGGAGGTCAAGATACTTTATGTAAGACTTTTGCAAATGAAATGAAGCAAGAATTTGAGATGTCTATGTTTGGAGAGATCAAATTCTTTATGGGTTTGCAAGTATATCAAATGAAATATGGTATATACATCACTTAGTCAAAATATGTCAAGAAAATATTAAAAACTTTTGAATTGGAGGATTCCAAACCAGTAAGTACACCTATGGTGATAGGACACAAGTTGTCAAAGAATGATGATTCAGTTGAGGTGAATCAAACATTATACAAGTCTATGATTGGAAAATTACAATATGTAGTATATAGCAAACTCGATATTGCATTATTTGTAGGGATAGTTGCAAGATTCTTTGCTAATCCCAAGGAGAATCATTTGATGGTTGTAAAGAGAATAATGAGATATTTGAAAGGAATAGAAGAGTTTGGTTTATACTATAAGAAGAATAAGAAATTTGAATTAAGACCCTATACTAATGCTAATTGGGCTAGAAACATTGATGACAGAAAGAGCACCAGTGGAGGAGTATTTTTCTTAGGCAAGAGGCTAGTTACATGGACTAGAAAGAAATAAAATTGCACCTCACAATCTACTACTAAAGCTGAATATGTTGCTACTATTGTGAATTGTACAAACATTGTATGGATCAAACAGTTAGTTAAAGGCATGAAGGAAGAGATCACAGAACTAGTAACACTTTATTTTGATAATACAAGTGCTATTAATATATCAAAGAATCTTGTGATGCACACAAAGACTAAGCACATTGCAATCAAGTATCATTACTTGAGAGAATTAGTTCAAGATAAAGAGGTGAAGATGGAATATGTCAACACAAAAGAGCAAATTGTTGATATCTTCACAAAAGCATTACCTAAGGATGCTCATGAGTATCTAAGAGGTAAACTAGGGGTGATACCCCTATCAAAGGCTATCTAAGAAAAAAAAGGAGTGCCCTGCATCAAATAAGTTGATTCCATATGATTATAGATTGATGCAGTGGATCTTACTTTAAGAACTAGCTAAAGTAACCAAAGATCTTAAGCTTCAAATCAGTCACAAGCAAGGTCACAGAGGGAGAAACTGAAGAAGCCTATATCTACATGTTAAGATGACAAGTCTTTGGAATTGTTGTTAAAGAGGGAGAGATTTACTGATCCTAAAGGGAGATATTTGTTGATCAAGAGAAAAAAGAAAGAGAAATCTTAACATCTACCTAGTAAGAGGGAGATACAAGAAGTAATTCAGAGGGAGTTATAAGGATGACACAACAGATTTTTGTAACCTATTTAGAAGATGGAAGTTGCTGATAGAGGGAGAAATTTCAATACAAGGAATTATTTTCATTTTTGGTATTTTGTTGGTCTTATTGTTTTAACCTAGTCCATTTGCTTGATCAATTTGGTTTGCCATCAATGCCAAAGAGGGAGATTATTGATAATAGATTGAAAAGAGATTGTTGAAGAAGGAGATTGTTAAAGAGGGGGATTGTATGTTTCAATAAATTTTTTGTCACTGATGTCAAACCTGTTATTTTTCGGTAAGACAACTGCTTATATGATTTAAGTACTATCACTTAATTGATTGATGAAGATGATTTGATCAAAAGATGTAAAAATAACACCTAGAGGAAAGGTTGAGTTATGATTATGTAAATGAGTATAAGAACAGTGATAACATGATAACATGATGTATTGATAATCTACTTAAGGTTACAAAGGGGTGATCCCACAATAATGGGTTCCACTTTTTGACCAATTTTGACATTGAAATCAATATTTTCGAAACAAACCTCACATTCGAGTGACTATATCTCTAAAACTATAAATAATTTCAAGATGACATAAACTAGTGATTTTTAGTACTCTATTCCTACTTTGTAACCATATTTTTTAATCTTAAAAAAAAAATTATGTCAATTTTTTCTTCTCCTCCAAAAAGTGGTACATAATAAAATTCAATATTTTTAAAGAGTGAGAGTCTGTTTGACACAATTTTTTTTCTAGAAAAGATAATGAGGTAATTCTTTCAACATTGGATTTGTAACATCAATATCCAAAGTATGCATTTGGTTTGATTTGATTTGGTTGAATATTGTATAGTTTATGAAGTTTTGAAGTGACACCAATCGTAATTCAAACATACGTTCATTTTGACACAGATAACTTGAAGTCAATTTATCATAAATCTTTTTTTTTTATAATAGAAAGCTATCTCAATAAGCTATTTCCTAGATATTTTTCAAAAAAAAATTGAACTACTTTACTAATTTTTCTGAAGTGTCAAAGTCAGTTGATGTTCAATCGGTAATAAACCTATGATGAGTTAAACTCATATTTGAAAGTCTTAATGATTAAAATATGTATTACAATTATAGTCGTTGGAAAGCTTGCTCTGAGTAGCACATTTTGGTATTTTTTATTTTATAATAGGAGATCATTTATCTACAATTATGAGTGTTGAAAGAGCAAATAAAACATTAAAAGAAAAAAGGGCCCAAAAAAAATTAATTTTGCATGTTCGCAACAAACATATTGTTCATTGCGAACATATGAACATGCAATCCAAAAAATTTCAATCGACAAAAATTGAACTAGATATGTTCGCATGAACATGTCTACTTCTCGACATTCGTACGAACATGTAAAAAAGCAAAAATATTGATGTCGTATAACAACATTTTTATATAGTTATTGCACAAAATTTATAACAACATTTTTATATAGTTGATGTAAAAAAGTGAATTTGTATAACAACATTTTTATATAGTTATTGCACAAAATTTATCTTGAGGCAAGGAGTAAATTATATTTTTTTATGATTTTATAATGGGAAACAAGAAAGGAAGGCAAAACAAATATGCAAGGAAGAGATCTGATGAAGCAGAACAAAGAAATTTTTAGAACACTGTAGCACGTTATCATCAAATTAAATAAGGTATGTAATTATATATTATTATTTTTTATGATTTTAAATTTAATTATGTTTCAATCTTATTTTTTTATCTAATTTGATTTATTTATAAATTTGTTGCAGTCAATCAACAAGGTGAAGGAAATGTTGAAGAAGGCTCGACAGAAGTAGAAGAAGTGGATATGGGAGAGAGGTCAAGAACACTCCCTATGGAATCTCAAATAATGAATTTTGAAGAAGGTTCAAGATTCCTCCCTACAAAGGTTTGAATAACAAAAGTTGGAGAAGCATCATAATCTTCCCTGCAGAATCTCAAATAATGAATGTTGGAGAAGGCTCAAGATCGCTCCCTGTAGAAATTCCAGTAATATAAGTCAAAGAAGGGTCAGGATCAGGTGCAGGAACTAGTATGGATGAACTCCTAAATATTTTTCAATCTGTAAAGAATGTTATTTCTCCAAAAAAAATTAAATCATTTACTTAAAATGGATGTGGATAAATTGAGAATACTTGTAGCTACTGTTCAACTATTAAGTTTGTCTAAGAAAAGGTCAATGAATAAGAAGATAAGAGAAATTATGAGTCAATTTGATAACACTGAAACACTTGAACAAGCTCAGTTACTTTCACTTTTGCTTACACAAAAGAAGTTGCAAGAGGCATTGAAATTGTTAGGTGTAGACACAACATCAAAGAAGAGAAGCTTTTCTAATATGCAAACTGATCTGATTGAAAATGTTAAACAAGGTTTGAGAAACATAGGAAAATACTCTCGAACTAAAGATAAGTCTATGGCAAGAAAAGTGATGTTGATGTCTATTGTAAATAAGAATATGACCCAAAATAGACAAATATCTTCACTTTTGTCTAAAATGGGTTTTTGTAGGAAAACAATGAGAAAATATATTAAGAGAAGATTAATTGTGGATGATAGTAGTATGGAGGGAAATTGGGCAATCATGTGTAGAGAACCTTGTTCTGATAGGATTGAAGACTCATTAAAAAATTTAGTCATATCATTTTGGATTGATAACACTCGTCCTTCATCAAATAGTAGAGATGTTATCAAGCATAGGATTGCATCTAGTCAATATGAACATCATACAAAATATTGGTTGGACACAACACAGCATGAGTTATATGTGTCATTTTGTAGTGAACATCCTAATGTAAAAGTTGGGCAAACATTGTTTGAAAAATTGAAGCCATACTTTGTGAGGTCAATCAAAGTGTTTGAAACATGTTGTTGGCATCATCATATTGAGTTTGATCTCCACTATTAGGTATTTTGAAAGTTTGTAGAAGACACATATGGTTTTCATGTTTCTCCTCCTAGTAGGAGAAGTGATTTTATATCATCCATTCTATGTGATAAAATGGATGATCCAGCTGGTCAAATAAATTTCATCAAAGGATTATGTGAAACATGTGGTGAATTGGCTCTATTTCCTTTCAAAATTGAAAATATTGATGCAACAAAAAAATTGAATTGCAAAAGTTACAAGTATGTCAAGAATGAAATAAAGTTGGGGAAAGAGACAAAAAGGTTGGAATATGTTGAAGAGGAGCTACCGGTTCTAACATTTATGGACAAATTTAAGAATTTGATTCAACCTTATATTCATCACGCATTTTTTGCAAAGTGGCAAGTACAACAATTTCAAAATTTGAGAGATAATTTCCCAATTGGAATGATTGTATAAGTTGTTGATTTTGCAGAGAACTATTCCTTTATTCATCAGAAAGAAATTCAATCAGATTATTACTTTTCTAAGCAGGTCACTATTATGGTACATGTTTGTTATAGACATGCAAAGTTAGATTTGGATGGCATTCAGAGTATAGTTCAAGCATGAGTAATTAAAAAGGAATATCATTTCTATATAAGTGATGATAAAGAACATGGCATTCACTATGTCGAACATTGCTTCAATGTCTTCTTTTCTTATTTGAAAGAAAGAAACATAAATGTTGATAAACATTATGTTTGGTCTGATGGATGTGCCACATAGTTCAAGTCATCTAGACCATTTTATGCATTATGTAGATATCATTGCAATGAGAATATAAAACACATATGGAATTTCTTCGAGAGTGGCCATGGAAAAAGTGAACATGATGGTGCTAGAGCTTGCATCAAATGTGCTCTATGAAAGTATCAAATGAATTATCAGGGAGTTTGTGTAAATGATGCACATGATGTTGTTGAATGGTGTAAGACACATTTTGCATTATGAGGTTAGGACATCATCAACAACGAGTTGACATGTACCGTATAGAGTCTTTTGGGAGATAAGAAGTATGGATGTGTACATCTGTTTAATTTTTATGCAATTAAGTTATAAAAAATTATTGTTAAGTTTTATTTTTCAATTCGTTGAAGTTTAAATTTAATTTGTCCATATTTTTAATTTAATGAACTTTTAGGTGTTAATAGAAAAAACATGCATGGTTGCAAGAGGGTAGAAAAGACATGTTCCTTACATTCAGTCATGAGTAAAGATAATTGCAATTAAACGTTAAAGACAATAAAATATTCATATTTTTTTGATAGTTGCATTGATGAATATTATGAAGAATGCATCAATCAAGCATGTGGATATACAGGTGCATGGATTTTGGTACCACTTGATGTTACTAATACATTTGATAAAGATGATGAAAATTTTGATGATATTCCATTGATTTTTTATGATTATAATCATATCTCTAGATTGGTAAAAGTGGGTAAGTATCATAAAAATTAATCTCAACAAGTGTTATTTAATTATCAATTTGAAATGTCTTATATATGTACTGTACACATACACATGTATACTTGTTATGCAGAAGATGTCATTGTAGTGATTGTTGAGCCTGGAAATCATGAAGGTTTCAGTTATTATTTATTGCAATGTAAAGAGGACAAAGTTACATGACCCTGAAGAAAGTGATGGAATGTTGTTCCCCATAGGTAACTTTATATATATATATATATATATATATATATATATATATATATATATATATATATATATATATATATATATATATATATATATATATATATATATATATATATATATATATATAAAACTTTATAGTTATCAAATTTTAAAATACTTAAATTTGCGGTGTAGTTTCTAATGTGATAGAGGGAACATATTTGAAGCAAGACAAAATAGTCCAACATAGAATACACTTTGTTGATTATCAACCCAACAACAAGGTTTTACAATATAGCCACCTAGTCGTTGCTACTAGGATTTGTCTACATCCAGCCAAAGTTAAGCATGCACATCACAAGTGGAGACTAGAAAATGAAGATCATGAGAAGATATTATAAGTGTACATCATGGTTGAACTGACATTTGAGATTTATTTTATAATAATTTGAATATCAACTTATTTTCAAACTTTTGAATTTCATCTTGAATTAAATATGTTTTTAATTGTATGATCATACTCTTAGTTATCATTAGTTTATTAAAAAACTATATAAATTAATAATATTAATTGTACCATGGATGAATTTAATAATTTAACAATGTGATATAAATAGGCAATACAATTTAGTTTGAACTTACAGAATCATTAGATAGATATGTATCAAAGATAATTTAGTATGTTATAATTTTTAAATATCAACATCTTTTCAAACTATTGAATTTCATCTTGACTTAAATGTGTTTTTAATTGTACGATCATACTAGATTAGTTATCATTAGTTTATTAAAAACTATATAAATTAATAATATTAATTGTACCATGGATGAATTTAATAATTTAACAACTTGATATATAAATAGGCTAAGTTAGTTTGAACTTACACAATCATTATCTATAGATACATGTATCAAAGATAATTTAATATGTTAGAATTCTTAAATATCAACTTCTTTTCAAACTATTGAATTTCATCTTGAATTAAATGTGTTTTTAATTGTACGATCCTAAGTTCTTAATCATCATCAGTTTATTAAAAAACTATATAATTTAATAATAAAATAATTGTGCAATGGATGAATTTAATAATTTAGCAACTTGATATAAAAAGGCAATACAAGTTAGTTCAAACTTATACAATAATTAAAGATAGATATGTATATATCAAAGATAATTTAATATTTTTTTTGAAATTCATTTATCAACTTTGTTTTCAAACTATTGAATTTCATAAGTGAATTAGATGTGCTTTTAAAATTGTAAGATTAATAAGTTCATAGTTAGATCATTAGTTTGTTAAAAAACTATATATTGTAATGTTAGTTTATTACATCTACAGTCATACTCTTAGTTTAAATTAGTTTAAATTAATATGTTTTTAAATATTATATTTTGTAAAAGTTTTCTAAAATAATGTATTGGCTTACCTAATTAACATATTTTTATCCACATAAAACTAATATTTATCTTTAGCAGGTTAGTAATTGATAATTTAAGAAATATGTATTTTTCTAACTTCCTACTAATATGATTAACAAATTTGTATCTTTATTCCTATTAATTGATTTACCAAATTTATGTATCTTTAGTTCTACTAATTGTTTATTTCATATAATGATTACAAATAAATATAATGTTTAAAAAAAATTTAATCTAAATCATTTGAGTTAATTTAGTAGTTTTAAGCACCTATATTAATTCAATTCAATCACCCTATAAATTATTATTATTATTCAAAAAATTTAATTAGGTTCATAGAGATCAATTTGGAACTTCTTTGACTATTTAACTATTGAAGTAGGTATTTAGAGAAGTTAATTTGATTATTTTATAATGATGACAATAAAATCTAAAGTTTAAAAGCTATAATCCAAAAATTATACATGGTCTACTATAATACAAAAAAAATAACACATGTATATATACATGTACAAGTCTCAAGAACATGAACATTCTATAGCTATAATACAAAAAAAATACATACACATATACACGTCTCAAGAATAAACATCTACATCTAATATATCTCTACAACTAAAATGCATACATATGCAAACTGTAAATCTTGAATAAATACATGTACGTAGAAAAATATAAAAAGTCATATAGACATGTGTGACCATCTAACTACTAAAGTACTAAATAATCAAATAAATAGTGAAACATATGTATACATGTGTCATGTCAAGGTACTAAAATACACATATATGTGTATGTAAATTGTCTCCAATATATAAATGCATCAAAAAATATATAAAGATCTACTACTACTAGAGGGACCCCTCAAGACGCATATGAACAAAATGACCCTCTGATCAAGTCTCTTGTACATCCTATCGCTGAGGCACATCAACCAAGCCTTACACACACACACACACACACACACACACACACACACATTAGAGTTCTAGATCTAAACATATATATACATGTGTGTACATTCAAATTAAATACGAGTGCATATATATATATATATATATATATATATATATATATATATATATATATATATATATATATATATATATATATATATATATATAGTTTGAAACATAAATAACTTTAAACAAACTATTTAAAACTTGTACCTGAGCACTACCAAGTGCCTCAATAGAATCATCTCTCTCACGTACATGATGCCTTGAACCAACACTAGATGTAAACATGTGCTCAATGACCTATGCCTGCATGATTTATTATAGTTAAAGATTAAATTAAATATATATCTTAATTGAATTTTTAAATAAATTCATATTTTTTAATTTCATGTATATTTAAATTTAAAAATAAATTCTATGTGTGTGTGTGTGTGTGTGTGTGTGTGTGTGTGTGTGTGTGTGTGTGTGTGTGTGTGTGTGTGTGTGTGTACCTAGGTCTCTAGAAGTGGAGGATGATCAGCAGACTCCATTATATCATCTATCAATGCACCTCCTGAAACTCTGACACCTACTGAACCATCCTCAACACCATGTCCAACTGCTAGTAATGATGAGTGAAGTGGAATGCGTAATCGGCTGGGTAATGGTGTAGAATCATGGCTGTCAGGTTAGAATAACATCTCCATGTACAATGAAATACCCATGCTCGAACTAGTATTAATCTCAAATAGGCCTCGCAACTACTCACCAAAATCATCAAGACCCTCAATTGTGATCCTGACATCTCCAACTCGTATGCCTGAGTCATCTGTAGAGTGTTGTGAGCCTAGTGTCGAATGTTGTGAGCTACGCACAAGTGTATTGTCTATCATTGGTGTGGCGGCCTGTGTCTGTGGAACTACGGGGCTTTGATGCTGTCTAATGGCATCCATCACTAAGTGAATTGGCATCCCCTTGTAACACCCCGCCAAGGGATCCAAAAGAATTAACCTAAAGTTTCACTAAGTTTGCTAAACATTTTTTTTTTTTTAAATAAGAAAGTATAACATACACATCAAACACATAGTAGCGGAAGCAATAACATGTAATCATCGACAAACATACATTGTAAGTTACATTTCTTAAAGATCCCAAGACGTTGAGTCACATTTAAAATTTAATTAATTCTAAGTCTAACAAATATCACATACATATGAAAGAATAATCAGAAAGTCTCATGTCCATAATATACATTTGTTCCGAATGCCTCTCGGAAAATTAATTCGGAATGCTCAATCATCCACTGTACATGTCACAAGGTATGAAAGGCTTAAAAGAATATAAATATGTAAAGATAAAGATACAACATCCTCAAATCCATGATACAAAGTACAGTAAAAATATATGAAACTATTCACCATACATGATACATCCATACATCCATAATGATAAAACATTTATCATAAAATCTAACCATACATCATAATAATCCAAGAACATAGTGAAGGTAAATGCCAATCACGAAAACTCCAGCCACGGTGACCACGAAACGGATCTCAATGGTAAGAGTAAAAGCACTACCACTCGACCGCGTGGAACCTAAATGGTCCACTCCCACCGCGCTGAGGAGATAGTCTCAAGTCCCAGATAGGATAACAAAACCTATAATCATAAATACTCTCTAAGTCCATGAAATCCTATAAGTATGCTAACTCAAGGGTTCCTAAAAAGATCGACATCTAAATCCCAGAGGTACCACAAGACACATAGGAAACCTAATATGCAAGTGGGAAAGTGTCATCGCAAAAGTCATGTAGAAGTTACCCGAGCAATCCCTTAGGAATCCCGGGTCCCTACTGATCCTACGGCCACTAGTATCCTCTCATACTGACGAGGCCTACTATGGAATGCAAGGTCGTAACCAAGCGTTCTCTCTACCCCATCCTAGTTTTTACTAGCACTCAAGGCATGGGAGAGAACATACAATTATCTTGTTAGGTTCATTTTCTCTCATTTAGTGTAAATGTTTTCACTTATTAAAAATGACTTACAATGGGTTTCTCAAGGCAGCCTCTTAGGGCTTCGACCCCCATTGCAAGCCACTTCCCGACTCTACACATAGATAACCTACCCTAGGCTCATGAAATCATAAATCAAAGAATCATAATAAAACCACCTCAGTCCTATACAAGCAACTGAAAAACATCATAAAAGATAAGCCACAAAATTACATCAGTTCTTCATGAGCAACAGATAAGCATCAAATAATAATCATATGATCACGACAGTTCTCTATCAGCAACTGAAGGCATCAATGATAAATCACAAAATCCAATGGTTCTCCAATGAGCAACCAGAAAGTATCCCAATAGTAAATTACAATGCTGATCGAAGACTCCAAAATGGTCAAGTCAAAACATGACATCATCAAGAACATAACAAACACTTCAGTCCTCTCAAGCGACCCAAAAGCAATCCAAGTATAACTGATCGAGACTCAAAAATGGTTAAGTTAGGTATCTCAAATACATGCACCTCAGCTTCACACAAGGAAACTGGGAAGCAATAACAAACAGTAAATACATCCATCATAGAGCATACTATCACATTACCTTGGTTGGTTTGAAAAGATCGAGAACAAATCATCATAACATCACATTCACAACCCCGAGCCTTTGGTAACAACCTAAACTGGTCAATGCTAAACCAACCCCATAACACTCAAAGCATAAACAATATATAGAAAACATCATAGTCTCACAATTGGTTTTGATTTGAAAACATACAGTTGAGTTAAACAATAAGGTTTCAGTTTTCAGTGTTTATTTTCAAGTAAAAAGTCTTATAGTTCAATTTGATTGATAATATACTATTGAGTTAATGTGAGGTTTCCATTTCCAGTTGAACGTATGTTTTAAACAGATAGAACCCATGGTTCACCTTTACCAATTATCTCGTTCCTATATCCAAATGAAACACCTGATTACCCCTAGTTGATCTTAAGTCAAAGTCCTAAAACAATCTAAGGGTAATATTTAAATTAATAATAATACTTGTTGATCTTTGATTATAATAATCTATACTTTCATTAAAAATAGTATTATAATATTAAACTTGCTTAAACAAATTTTTGATTTAATTAATCTTTATTTAAATCAAACTTTAAATAAAATTAATTAGTGATACATAAAAAAAATCATATTATATTTATTAATAATTTATTTATTTATAAAATTATTAATAAATAATAATAAAAATTCCAATATAATTTAAAATTTAATAAATTTTAAATTAAATAATAATAATATTAATTAAAACAATTTTTATTTAAAACATTTTTTTAAAAAATCGATTTATAAAAAAAAAAAAATAAGTAGAATTTTTTTTTTTTTTTTTAAACAGCGTGTTTAAAGGCCCGTCGGCCTGCCATTTCCTGCGGCCACAAGTGTTACTGCTGCCGCAGGCAGCAGTACCACCTGCCAGCAGCGTGGGTGTGTGGGGCGTGGGAAGTGGTGGCCCCGCCCCACTCCAAATACATTATAAATATTTTTTTTTTAATTATTTTTTTTTAACTCTATTTTAATATATATAAAATAAATTAAGTTTTATTTTAAAATTAGTTTTGTTTGATTTCATTAAAATAATTTCTTCCAAAGGATATATATATATATATATATATATATATATATATATTTTTTTTTTTTTTTTTTTTAATTTTTTTTTTTTCTAGAACTTTCAATTTCAAAATCAAAACCCTTACCAAATTTAAATCTTAATTTCTTAATCTAAAAAAAATAAGGGTTCTAATAACTCTTCCAGTCTCCATAGATATAGAAATTATTGAAGAGCAATTAATAAATTCACAATATTGAAAAGTTAAAACTTTCATCACAGAGAATTCAGATCTACAAACCCCAGACACGAAGAAGATAGGAAAGGATAATTGTGTATTTAATGGATAATCAAAAACACAAGACCCTACCTGATCCTGATGCTATTATGCAATCTCCAGGAACTGTATGAGAATTTGCTCTTCTCAATAACCTTCCTCTGGAAAACTTTCTTGGTATCAGCCTTCTGAAATTTGCTTCCAAAAATTGTCTCCCTAAAAATTCCCGTCCAAATTCGTCTATCTCAAAAATGAACCCCCAAAGTTGTGATAAGCAATTTCTCCTCAAATCGGGGCACTAATTGTGCGTTTACCCGAGAAGACTCTTTGCACAACTCAGTTAACTCCAAATTAACCTTTATTATCTTTTCTTTTATTTTGCATTCATCTTTCATGCACATTAAGTTGATTTATTAAATAACTTTATTTAATATTCCACTTGACTTCTATTTTAAATTAATTTATTACTTTAATCTTATGTGCACTTTTAAGAAATTAAAATAACATTATTAATTTCTATAATTTAATCTTTTAATTTAATTCTCATATTTAAACTCATGCTTAGATCATGGGATCTAGAATTCTTAATAATTTAATATCTTTCAACTTTTAAATTTATTTTAGAAGTCAATTGATAACATATTTAATTAATTTAAATAACAATAATATTTAACATTTATTTAAAAATGAACTCCAAATATATTATTATTAAATTAAATTAATATTATCCTGTTCTAAATTTATCTTTGAACTTTAATCTCCAAATTTAATTCTTTTATTTAATTAATTTCTCAATTAATTAAATATTAAAGATATCATAATAATTCTCTATTAAATTAAATCATTAATTAATCTTTTTAATCAAACTTAATTTAATAGAAAACACATCAAGGACTCATATAACAACATACGAAAACCCTACATAGAAAAGCATATACTAAATCAAAACAAAAAGGTTATAATCCCGAAATTACATCATTTGATGCATTCAGAGGGTACTTAACTCAGATACTTGTCCTAATTATCAATTAGGACAATTGGCTAAAGGGTTTAGGAATTGGACTTAAGAGTTTATCTCCCCTCTCTTACCATTGAGACAGTGCGATAGGGTACGCTCATCCTGACAATTCAGGGAAGTTGATACCCGGTACCTGCAACCTACATAAAATTCACGCATGTACATACACAATATTCTAAGCTAAACAGACAATGGCAGGAAGTGGTGCATCGTGTAGATCTCGACTAGCAAGTGACTATGACTCCCTTCCTTAACCACATCAGAAACACCATACATAAATAAAACAACACGCACACCATACACATGCAGTATGGGGTAAGTATCCATAAGAAGCACATGGAATAATAAACCATCTAACTAATCATCATCGATAACTGAAACCATTGAATAATCATCATACATGCATGAAATATAGAGTACCAAGTAATCTCATCATATAATAAACTGAGTGTAAAACAACATCTGATAATATCTAAAATAATAATACTAATCATCAAACATAAATTGGCCTAAAAGAGTTTGGCAATGATATCAGAAAGGTAGCTCGAAAATGTAGACTAGGGGCAGGCACTACACCCCTGTGTATCAAAAATATAATTGATACTCTGTAATAGATCCTCCAAAAAATACAGTGCCAAATCCATATGTGTGTGATGTCTTGAAAGAGCACGAACATCACCTAGTAGTGGTAGCCCAGCAACTCTATATGCATCATTAGAGGAGGTGCCTAAAGTGCTACTAGATGCCTCTGAAGATGGTCAACCAGGTGGACAAGGATGTCAACTATGAATATAACGACCAAGAGAATCAAATGTGATACTAGTGACTGCAAATGCAATGTGTCCAATAGTGTCAATTGCTCCCCTCTAGGAAGCAATGACAACTCTATACATGCAATAGGCGCATGTGTTGGAGTCACTGAAGGCAGCCTCTGTCCAACAAACTATCTGACATTTGGAGGTGGAAGACGATGTGCATTGTGATACTAGTCATGATTTGCAATCCAACCACACTCCTATCTGTAATAATCTAGAATGTCCAAGTAGTTGACGTTAAGCCCCAAGTGGAACTCAGCGTACAACTGCTATGCAAAATAAAGAGGTATCTGGTCATTATTAGGATAATGACCATGTGCGGCTAAAAACCAAGGATAGATCATGCTAGCAATAACAAGATCTCTACATTATGTGACTCAGTAACCTCTCACCCCATCCCGTGCTCCCTCATATCCTGGAAAGAGATCTCTTTTGATAACATCTTTAGGGGCCACCCTCTTGACGTCATCAAAAGATGCATCTCCTAAAATCTCAGCCCTAAGCTCCCTAGATATGGAAGCTAATATGTCAGGAGTAAATGAATGGTGAGCTCTAAATCTAGCTATCAAATCTTGTAAACTCCTACATATAGTAGCACATATGTCTCTATAAAGACCATCATCAGAGGACAATATAGACTGTTGTAGTCTAGCAACCTCCTGCTTTGAAAATGCAAATAATGCATCAATGTCGATGTGTGGAGGTGGTGCAACAGGACCTCCAGCAGGAGCTGTAGGTGCAGCTTGACCTAGAACATGAGCCACACCAAGAGCCACGCTAGGACCTACACCACCTAGAGCCACACCAAGAGCTGAAACATGAGCCACACGATGAACCCTACCTCAAGGTACACCATGAGCCCCACCATGAGCTACAACATGAGCCCCACCATGAGCAACACAACGAACTGCATGAGGAGCCAAAACAAGAACTACATCAGGTGCTGCAAGAGGAACTACATTAGGTGCCACAACAAGAGTTGTAGCAAGTGTTGTAGTAGGAGCCATAGCAAGTTGATCGTGTGAAGTCAAATCTGTACAAATGTATCAAGAGCTAAGTCTACTGTATGTACACAATTTTTTAAATTTTTAATTAAAAATTGTACATGTAATTAAACGTACACCACACATGTCTAGATAACCTATAACATGTACATATCTGATAAAATTTAAATATGATCATGAATATACATACATGATCTAGCTAGAGTTAGAGTTATTTAGGGAGTTCTTGGGTATTCATAACTTTAGGAATTAAAGATTAGTACCTAGGTAAATGACTTAAATCATGGTTCAACATGAGTTAGATTAGGGTTCAAAGTAATTGCATGCAAACAAATTGTTCTTAAGACTTGTCATTTTTAATGAAGATTCAAAGTAGCTAGTGAGTGAGGTCCTTCATCAAAACTTGCTAATATGCAATTAAAAGTTTGAACAATTCAAAATATTGGTCGATTTCATGTGATTATCTAAGTTTTCATTTTGTTGAGACATCACATGTGGTGTCACAAAGGTTGGTTATCCTACAGTTTGTGAATTTTGTGACAATTGATGGTGTTGCACTTGTGCAATAGTATTGAATCATCCATCTAAGTAATACCAAGGGGTATATTTGATGCTTATACCCTTTGTTGATTTTGTGACAACTTAGCTCATCAAGATAAATATGTGCTTATGATATATAAAATTATTAAAGTATTTTGTGATTCAATTTTGGATAAAAAGGATATTCCTTTGGCTAGGAGTTAAAGATTCAATAAGAGGTTATTTATTACTAAAGTTAGGAGAAATTATACTCTCCCAAAATCTGGGGGATTATTTATGTTTGTAATTTTCATAACTTGAATTTGGTCATCCTTCTAAATTTAGTCTAAACATGTGTAATTAATTATAAATTTGAACACATTGGTCCATAATCCATCATTTAAAATATATATAAATTAAGAACATGATCTAAGGATATTAGATCTTATTTTATCCCCTAGATCAAATATTTGGAGTAGTTAAATTCTAAAATATATATAGTTTTCCTATTTTGTAGTTTAATTACTAATTGTATAAGAAATATAAAGAGTTCGTCTTATTCTATTTAAGTAATATGTTTTTATAATTTTCTAAGAAGTTCAATTCAAAACATTGAACTATATGAGACCAATTCAAGTTTTCTATTAAAATGTTATTATATATTATGACATTGTGTTATTTCTATAAGGAATTAATCATATAGTTTATGAGTCAATCTCATTGACCCATGTTTCAAGAGTAGAGATTCACATGAATCCATTTCTCATGAGAATGTCTTCTACTTATCAATATTATGACATGTTTTGAAAAGGATTTTATGTATTTCATTTATGTGTGTTGTTTTCAAATAAGTGAAAATAGTATCATTTGATTAAAGATGTTGTATTATAATTTAGATTTATGAAATAAAAAATGCATGTGCACTCAATTTTTTATCATACTAATTTTAACCATATCTCCAAATTTTCATAGATGTTCAAGTTTAGGTTATCTCGAGGAAAAAAAAGTCAACTTTTGACACCTTTTTAAATCCCTTATTTTCAAGCTTTTATCCAAACTAGTTTTTAAATCATTTAGAAGAATCTCAATCTTTTATCACGAGATATGTTGTCCAAGGTCTAATATGATGGCTAAATATTTTTTTATTAATGTTTCTACTAAGGTTCAAACAACCTCTAGGCTTTTATGATTTTGGTCCTTATGCCCTAAGAAATTCAATGTGCTTGCATATTTAAAACTTCAAGTTGACATTGTTAGAGTTCATATCTACGACTTAGTAAGTACTCAAATGCTTGTTGGGCTAGTATACCCATGGAAATTGTACCCCTAACAAGATATTGAGCTAATGGATTAGGACTACTCATGTTAATATGATATCTTCACCTGAGATGGGATCCCTCATTTGCAACCTTAGCTAAATTAGGTTGGACTAAAAATTCCATAATGACCAATGACAAAGAAGAGAAATAAATTGAATGTTATCCTCAAAACTTTTAAAAAATCACATATTTTCCCTTGTTCTTCACTGATTTGGAGAGATAAATGGATTCACTCTAACCCTCAATAAGAGAACATTTGACAGTAGACCAATTTGTAAATGCCCCAAGATAATGAGACTTTGAAATATCCATTACTATGTGGGAGAGGATGATGTAGTTGAACCTTAGAAAATTGAATAATAAGCCATGAGATTAGAACCTAACCTTCGCGATTGCTTCTTGTCAAACAAATCTCTTCTAACAATAATTTATTCAAAATAAACTTTCAAACATGAAAATGTGTTAAATTAGCTATATATTTACTTATTATTCTACATTGAAACTTCATATAAAAACCCTCTTTTATGAAATACAATCTTCCCAAAATGTCAATTATATTTTATGTCAAATACTATAAATTGGTAGGATTAAGATGTCATTAACATGGCTCCAACATCATTGGAAAGCATCATAAGACACTTAGGATTTATTGAAAGAATAAATTGTAATATTTATTTCTTACTATTATTTGTAATACATTCATAAGAAGCGATGGGTTTCATTATTAGTAGCAAAAAAATGTAAGCAACTAGAGATGCCAAGAATCAGTTAGAGATGTGATGGGTTCCATTATGTGCTTCAAATCTAAGCAACTAGAGATCAACTCTCTCATTTGGTATCAAAGCATGTTTATTGAATCTAGTTGAGGATTGAAGAAACTTTCAATAAGGAATTGTGAATTATGGTCTTTGGTGAACAGATCAGGTATATCAAATACAACTCATGTGCATACTCCATTTTGACTATTATTTTTCTAGGGGCAAAATAACACTAGTAACTTTACAATTAGATCATTCAAAGCCATGGGTATGATGGTGATGACTAAGTTAGGTATATACAAAAGAATTAAAATGGATAGACAATGTTGTGAACCTTGCATAAACTTCTTGTATAATATCTTCCTTCTCTTTGTTAACATATTTAATAGAAGTAGATCTAGGTGCCTCTCTTTGTTTTCGAGCTAAGTATAGTGTGAACATGTATATATAATAGGTCTTAAGAAACTGTAAATATGTACGAGTTTTAAATTAGGGTTAGCGTTAAAAATTAGGGTTAGAGTTTTCAAGTTAGGGTTCAAAATTAGGGTTAGAGTTTGAGTTAGGGTTGAAGGGTTACATGGTTAGAGTTATCTTTTAGCCTGGTTATAGTTAGTTTTAGGGTTATGTCTAGACATTGTTTATATTTTCTTATGATCAAGTTAATGTTGTTATGTATTTATACATATATAATCTTTATGTTCTTATATGATGTACATTCTTTATGTTTGTATATAATCAAGTTATGTTCTTATAATTAACTTTTATTAATTAAATGTTGTAACATGTATTCTTTAGGTCATACTCTTTATATGTTCTTATGTATGCATGTATGTTATATTCTTACCTATGAATTACTCTACATTCTTATATATGTATAATTTACGATCTCCCCTTAAGACATGACATTGAATATAGTTAATTATACACTTAGATTAAGGCATTAAAAATAATAACATATACATAAACATGAATATTGAAAACATACATGTGTCTACATTTAACATGAACATATTTACATGTACATTTATGAAATAAAATATACATTCTTATGTATAATTTAGGATCTCCCCTTAAGGCATGTCATTAAATATAGTTAATTACACTTAGTTTTAAGACATTAAGATCAATAACATATGTACATATGAAAATGTGAATATTGAAAACATGTGCATGTCTACTTTTAACATGAACAAATATACATACATCTATGTTCAAAATAAAAAATACATTTTAATCTACATTCTTATGTATAATTTAGGATATGGACCCTTAAGACATGTCATTTAATTACACTTAGATTAAGACATTAAGATGAAGTTAACATATACATAAACATGAATATTGAAAACATACATGTCTACATTTAACATGAACACACACACACATGAAATAAAATATGTACATTTTAATCTGCATTCTTATGTATAATTTAGGATCTCCCCTTAAGATGTATGTCATTAAATATAGTTAATTACACGGTTTAGATTAAGGCATAAAGATGAATAACATATACATAAAAATGAATAAGGCATTAAGATGAATAACATATACAGAAACATGAATAAAACATATACATAAACATAAAAGATTAAGATGTATTAAAAAAATCAATAACATATACATTAACATTAATAAATTTATATGAATATTGAAAATATGTTTCTAATTTTTTTGATGTTTTTTCTAATATTTTCTATAGTTTTCTAATATTTTTCAAACTAATATTTTTAAATATATTTTCTAATATTTAAAAATGTGATATTTTTTTCTAATGTTTTTCTTATAAAACTAATATTTTTCTAAAAATTTGTTTCTAATTAAACTATTGTTTTTATAATAAATATAATATTTTTCTAAATTTTATTTTCTACACTATTTTTTTTTAATATTTTTAAATATTTTTATAATGTTTTCTAATATTCAAGACTAATGTTTTTAAAAATATTTTCTAATGTTTTTTCTAATATTTTTCTAAAATTTTCTAATGTTTAAATCCTAATTTATTTTCTCATAGTTTTCTAATATTAAATTCTAAACTATTTTTAAAAATATATATTTTCTAATATTTTTCTAATATTTAAATGCAATATTTTTTCCAATGTTTTTCTAATGTTTTTTGTAATGTTTTTCTAAAAAAAATTTCTAATGTTATAATATTATAAATTTTCTCATTTTTTTTTAATGTTTTTCTAATATTTTTTCTAATGTTTTTCTAAATTTGTTTTCTAAATTTTATATTATTATAAATTTTCTAATGTTTTTCTAAATTTGTTTTCTAAAATTTATATTATTATAAAATTTCTAATATTTTTCTAATATTTTTTCTAAATTTGTGTTCTAAATTTTATATTATTATAAATTTTCTAATGTTTTTTTAATATTTTTCTAAATTTGTTTTCTAAAATTTATATTATTATAAAATTTCTAATGTTTTTTCTAAATTTGTTTTCTAAATTTTATATTATTATAAATTTTCTAATATTTTTCTAATATTTTTTCTAATGTTTTCTAAATTTATTTTTTAATGTCTTTTATAACTTTTTTCTAATGTTTTCTAAATTTTTTTTCTAATGTTTTTTATAATATTTTTTTAATGTTTTCTAAATTAATATAATTAAGTTTAACATAAATAAAGAATAAAAATATTAAATTAACATTAAAATATGCTTTGGAAACATTAAAAACGTAAAAATATGCTTTGAAAACATGAAAATATGCTTTTAAAACATTAAAATATGCTTTGAAAACACTAAAAACTTAAAAAATATTAAAATAATAATATATACACATACTTGAATAGTGTGAGGACGAGAATCTAGAGGAAAATGATGGGTGGGCACTCACCAATATCGTACGTTCGCTCCAACCCTTGTATCAACACTGTTAAAATGGATAGTAATGGGCAAAAAATGATGTTTTTATGTTGGATTTCCGTTTTCAATATGTTTGTTGTGAACATTATTAATTAAGTATGTTTGCAGCGAACGTCTATTAAATTTGTTTTGAATGTTCGCTGCAAACATATTTTAAGATATGTTCACAGCAAACATATGAAAGTTATGATTTTCGTTTTTTGCAATTTTTTAATTTTTGCTTCGTCCCACTAAACTGGAACCCATTATTGTGGGTTCATCCAAAGGCTAGTTACACAAATTTTGTCTACAAAGCTTATCAAGTGGATAGTAGGTGCTAAGCAAAGTTAGTGCAAGCCAAGCAAAAAATTAGTTAGAGCCAAGTAAAAGTATATTCTAGTGTATGTCGAGCAAAACAGTGGATACGAGTAAAGTTTAGTGGATGTCGAGCACCATTAAACTTTAGTCTGTGTTGAGTAATTTCATAAAGGATGTCGAGCAATGCAATATGTGTCGAGCATCAGAAGCCAAATAATGTTGAGTGGTTGCATTATTTAAAATATTGTGAATTCAATGGATCTGAGCTAACAAGTTTACTTTCTTGGATTATGTGAACCTAGTGGAAGATAAGATTGATGAGCTAGTGGCATGGCATAGAATTCAAGGTAAATCATTTTGAGGTGAATTCAAAGAGGATTGAAGGAGAAGTTTCTAAAAGAGATATAGAATGAGGGATAGATTCATTGTATCCTACCTAATCTATCCTAAGCTTAAATTGGACGATGGAGAATGAGTGTCAAAAGATCTTAATTTCCTATTTATAGGAATGACTGGTCAGAAGAAAAGGTTGTCATGTGTGAGAACCTAAGGAAGACAAGGAGTCAAGGGTTTTGCTTCATCAAGTGACCTAAGAAAAGATTTTGCATTGGCATGTTAAGCAAGAAGGCTTAAGGGTAGGAATGCTTGAAGGGTGAACAAGTTATCAGAGCTACAATGAGTGAAGGCCAAGCAGAATGGAAAACTAAAATAGATATATGTAATCTACAAATGGAGTTGTAAGTTGTCATCAGATCAAGCCTTACTGTTACTCTCTAATAATTATATCAGTCTAGGGTAAAATCCTTTGGATTAAGGTTGACCTACCAGTCATTTGTAAATCCTTTAACTAAGTGACATTCCAAGTGAATGGTCTAAAGTCCTCTAACAATGCTCACTTCTAACAAGGTTATTGAAACCCTTCAACAGGGTCACATTTAACAGTATGTATTGTAACCTTTAATAGGGTTGGCCTTTCACAGGGCATCACTTCAGAAGAGTGAAGAAGGGTAGCATGTTATTAGTGGTTTTTCCCAAATTGGGTTTCCACGTAAATCATTGTGTCAAGTGTGTTGATGAATCTGTTATGTTTCATGTTTACATTTTTGCAAGTTGATTTGACAGTAACCTACAAGTTTTAAGTGATTGCATAATCTTATGGATGCATGCATGATGATAAATGTTTTATGGGTTCACTAAGTTGTGAAAAGCTTTATTTATACATCTGGACCTTGGATAACTGATTCGTCCCCCCTCTCAGTTATTCTAAACTATTCCAACAGTATGACCTTATTTTCTACAATGATGACAAGTGGGTTTGTTGGTCTTTCTCTTATTATTCATTTGTTCACTAATTTTAGATGATTATCCTTCCTTAATTGTAGAATATTCCAATCCAACAGTATCATCATTTGTTCTTGGTGTGTTCATCAATTTTTCAATGTACTTTATGACTTTGCTAGGATTATTAAACCTTTCAATAAATTCCTTTTCTACTTTCAATTCATTCTATAGTAGGTCATTCCATGATTTCATAGTTGCAATCTTAATGTCTTTCCTATTTAGTTCTTGATTAGCAATCATCAGTTGATTTATTATGTTCAATTGCATGTTTTCCAGTTTTTGCACATTTGATATCTTCTCCTCAAGTCTATTTGCTAGTATTCTTTTATCTTCTTCAATCATGATTGTGTTTTCTTCAACTTATTTTTTAGTTCAGCCACCTCACATAACATTACTGATTGAGTTTATTGTTCCCTTTCAGATTCCTGACTTCTTCATTAAAGGAATTGTTCTTTTCCATTAGATCTGCAATTGTTGCATCAAATTTTTTGGAGTCCTTGTCTTCAAATAATCCTATAGTGTCTTCTTCTTGATATTGAGTTTCATTTTGTTTAATGGCTAGATCCTTTCTTGTATTCAATGATAGATGCAATTCATCTCTTGCTTCCTCTAGTTGATGTAGGGCAAGCTATATTTCAATCTTCTAGTTCTCAATAGTCTTTCCCAATTTGTAGATTTCTATCTTCAAGATCTTTCCTCTCAAGTTGTCAAACTCTACTTTCTAGAGAATAGAGCTTTGATACAAATTTTTGGAAATATAAATGGGAAAGTAAGTTCTGAGGGGGGGAGGGGTATGTGAATCAACACTTAAAACTTCTACCTTAAAATATTTTCATCATTCATCCATCTCATAACTTAGCATATAATCTTAAATATCTAGCATGCATAACATCCATAACATAATGTAAATTAAAACATAACACAAAAGATTTTGGTTACCTTGAAACCCTCCAAGGAGAAGGTAAAAGGGGGTGGGGATGACATCCACAAAGCATCACTACTGCAACAATAAAGTGTGGCCAATTATGGCTACAAATTTTTGATCATAATCTATGATCTACCTTGTGAGAGGTATGCCTTGTTAAAGGCTTACAATGATTGTTAGGTCTCACTTGACTAAAGGATTTAAACTCACAATTAAGTAAGCACTCTATTAGGAGATTTACAAAATTTTGTTAGGATTACTCTATTAAGAAATTTACCTTGTATCACCTGTCAAAATGATCTAGTACTTGATCCTTTGATTAGCACCCTTCTACTAGATGTCAGATCTCCTCTTTCCTGGTTGTATCTTGATCCTTCTGATTGAATGTATCTTCTCTAATTTTTCATTGCTTGTCTTCACAAATGGTTATGTTCTCATCAATTGGTTCTACAATGCTTAACCTTCACTTATGCATCTTCTCCATGCCTCTTTCACACATGCTAATCTCCTTAGTATCTCTCTTTTTCTTATTACTCCCCCTTAAGGTTTACCTCTTTAAGTAGGCATCTAGAGATGATCTTAGGTAATAATCAATGACTCTGGTTGATTGCTATTACCACCTAATGCTTCCCTTTTTTTGATTGGTTGCATAGGGATGTGTGATATGAATCTATCCTTATCTCTTGATTTAAAAAAAATCAAGATTATGTCGGCTAGAAATAGTTTACATAAAAGTTTGTACCATTACAAAATTGTATGTCAATGATTGGTTACTTGGCATCAACAAGCTTTTGGTGCTCGGCCTTAACTATTCTCTAATGTTTTTTTCTTGGCTCCTACATAACTCAGCACACAGTGCCTACTCAACATTAACTATTTTCTTGACACTAGAGTGACTTGGCACATACTAATTACTCAACACCTACTAGTGCTTGACACTAACTATTATATCACTTGACATGTATTGTCTGGATACTTATTCTTGACATGCTCTGATCAATTAGCTCACACTGATCACTTGGCTCACTCTATTCACTCGGCATGCACTATGCACTCAGCCTAAGTAATGGCTTAGTTGCAGTGATGACCAACCAACTATGCTAGATGATAACTAAGTGTTTCGTCACTATATCAAAACCATAATGAGATTAATGTTCCTATGGATTTGAAGAGTCATCATTATAGTCTTGAAACCTTCCCCTTACCATCTCCTCCCTCCACAATTTCTCTTTATCATTTTCCACTTCCATATGATCCTTGGAAATTATATCGCATTCCCAATCTGTTGCCATCTTTGACCTCTCTTTACATAAAACTTCCTTTTGATGTGAAATATATTCTAAAAGATCTATTTCCCTCATCGGAAGTTTATCTCCCTCCAAAGCCTTATTTTTCCCCAACTGATCACATGCATCTGATTCATGATCTTCACTTAAACAACTCACACAGACCAACAATTCCTCTTCCATGGAGAGAGCTTCTCTCCATACACCTTTTGAAGAATGTAGTTCGACCATATCTAGTAAAATGTGCCATGCATTCCATTGGATGCAAATGTGGTAAAAAAATTCAAAGGGACCTTATCAATCATCTCTATAGCTCTTACAAATGAGCCTAATTTATTCCCTATGAGTTGATGATAATCCTCATTCCAATAGTCCTAAGGTAGATTACACAATCCAATCCATATTGGATATGTATGAATACCTCCTTTGTGGGATCAAAATATGGCTTTCACTAATTTAAATAAAATCAATTTTCCTCCTAAAAGTAGGGACCATTGATGCAAAGGATAAGTGTAGTGGGGTCAAATCAAGTTGTTTCCACTTAGACTTATAAAGGAAATACAAGGTCCACCAAACCTTCCAAGCAACAAATAGCACTCACACAACTCCTACACCTTTCCAATGACCAAGGTAGATGTCTTATACCAAGACATGATGGAATTAAAAAGTTTCAACCAAATTTGGGCTTCCAATCAACACCCAACACCCAAAACTCTCAAATTGCCTGGTAGGCCTAATTATTTCCAAATAGGTCTCCAGCGAGACAAAATTGAAGTTACTCCCAAAATTTTCAAAACACTCCCTCAAAAAATAGAGATTCAGATATCCATTTCACCATACTTTAACATATCCCAACCCCAACATAGGTTGTTTTGGCACAATATACAGATCTTCAAACTGTGCACTCATTTTAGGCACAAAATAGGGTCATTTTACAAAGCAAGTACAAGCCCTATTGATTTCCAAACTCCAAGACTCTCAAAAATCTCTTGAAATGATCCCAATATAATGAAAATCAAGTCAATTTGGTCCTTAGACCTCTACAAGTATGAAACCCCCAAATTGATCTCATACAAACCCTTAAAGGTACAGTTTTCCCAATGTACACCTTCCCAATAAAATATCAATTATCTAAGAGTTGATACACCTTCTCTATGCCATAAAAAAACATTTTCAATCATAAAACACCAACCTCTAGTGGCTAGAACTCATGTTAATGCTCCATAGCCATGGTTTCAATGCCCTTCATACTCACACATGTCATTTGTGATCACAAATCCTTACAAATTCCAGTAAAATAATTGTTAGGGTGTCTTTGTACATATGATTACATAATCATTCCATTAGAATTAGGTTCCTACTTTCATGTAATGATCAACATTCTCAATAAATACTCAAAACTTAAAAGAAAATAGAGGAACCCTTAGAGTAGTAATTAACAAAACTTAACAAGATGAGCCTATACCAATCTTCGTGCATGAGGAATTGATCATAAAATGTACAAGCATGATTATAATATCATCAATGTTTAGAGAGATCAACAACTAATCAATAAATCATGCATAAATTGTTTTTAAAATAAAATTTTATTATTTTTCTTCACCAGTCCGAACAATGTTGATCCAATATGCACTACTGCATTGCCCCTATGCCTTGACACAGCCATTTATAGGATGTATGAAAATTTCCTCAACCGATTTCATTTGGTTAGGACTTACTACAAACATGTTTAAGGTCTTAAATTAGTTTCCCTCCTAAATTTCACTTAGCCATTGGATTTTAAATATTTGATTTCCACATCTTATTTTATTGTGTATTTTAGAAAATTAACTCTTCTAAATACATGGATTCAATCCATGATTACCCATAGGACCTAATTGACCTTCCTAATCAACTTAGATCCCTTATTGGCACTATTGGCCACCCTTACATCAATTTTGGTCCTAAATCCTTTATTAGGGCTTTTAGGACTTTTCACATTTGCATCAAATTATTCATTACAAAGTATCATTATTAGCTTCAAGATCTCCCAATTCATCTTCAAGGATTCCTTTTATCCTCTGGCTCCATTTTATTCCAAGGTGGGCTTAGGTGTTTTGCTAGGTGCCCCTGCACCATACACCCCACCTCTAAAAAAATTCTTGTCCCAAGAGTGAAGGAGAGTTGTCTTCTTGCCACCTATTCTTCTAGATGGATACCTGCAACTCACCATTTGTCATATGTCTACCTCTTGCATTCAAAGTGTTAGAACCAATAAAAGAAAACTTATTACAAGCATTAGTTTTGAGAGTTTGTTTAGGACAATCAATTTTTGCCCTCTCAACTTGCCCTTTGCCTTTCTCACAAGGATACCAAAGACCCTTGCTACTTCCCTTCATAGACATAGAAACATCACCTTTCCTTGGTGACTCCATAGGACACCAAAGCGTACCTATCAACACTCCTTCTTTATTCACTATCTGCTACATATCAAAGTTCATGCATGTCTCATGAGTAACAACAACACTCTTCATCATCGCCAATGAAGTCTTATGCTTCATTCCTTCATTCTCAAAACCATTGTTCATCTACTCTTGCAAGGTAATATACTTCTTTGCACCAAAACATACAATCATTTCACATTCACTATTATCACTTGGTAAAGGAGTAAAATGCAATATTTGACCATCCTTATGCACAACATACTCATTTGTCAAACCAAAATGTACTATATTCTTAGAGGCTTGCCACGGCCTTCCAAGAATAACATGACAACAAGTCATAGGGATTATATCACATAAAACCATATTAATATATGCTCCAATTGAAAAATCAACAAATGCTTATTCCCTGACAATAATGTTTTTCTTATTACTCACCCATGAAGCCTTATATGGTCTAGCAATGGGAAACCTTGTCAAGTTCAGTTTTTTAACCATCTCATAAGAAGCCAAATTGTCAAAAATCCTACAAATATTACCATGAATTTTACATTTTGTTCTAAAGATGGATACTTGCTACTGCACTCGTATTCTTCTTCTTACCATTAAATAGTCTCCTTCAATGTATAGTCATATCTCAATGTCTTTACCTTTGTCTTCATGTTCCTTGATTTCTTCCTCTCCTCCTTGTATGAAGTGGACTCTCTTCTCTGCCTTTTTGTAGTCATCCTCCTTCTCAGGAAACTTATGGGATTGATGCCCAATTTCTCCATAATTAAAGAATTTACTAGTGGATACACCACTACCTCTACCATAACCAAATCTTCCACCTCCTCTCTACCTTGCTTCAACATTTGTGTTCTTGTTCTTGTTCTCACTAGGTTCTTTTTTGTCATGATTAGGTCTGTCTCCTCTACCTTTGTTTGGATTTCCTCTACAACCACCATTCTTATATTGTCTTCTCCTCAACTTCTCTTCAGCCCTCATAGCCAACTTATAACATTCCTCAACTGATCTAGGGGTTGCAAGACTTGATTCATCTTGGATGTTGAATCTAAGACCCCCCAAATATCTTGCCATCTTTTCTTCCACATCTTCTTCATGGTCAACTCTAATGTCCAACTTATGAAATTCCTCAATTTACCCTTGTACATCCAAGTCTCTTTTCCTAAGACCTTGTATTTTATTGTACATCTGCACCTTGTAGTCACCAGTTACAAATTTTACCTTCATTTTGTCCATCATAGGATACCATGAAGAAATGTTTGGCTTACTATTCTTCCATCTCTCTGCTTGAATACAATCCCACCATAACAAAGCATGTCCTCTTAGCCTTGAATTTTTAATCTTCACCTTTTTCCCATCCACAATATCTTCACACTCAAAGTAGTTCTCCATTGTGCTAAACCAATCAATGAGTTCCTCATCATTCATCTTATCTGTATATAAGGGTAAGTCTGATCTTCCTTTTGCATCTTTACTTCTTATGGCTATACCAAACTTAACCATCCTCACATCTTATGGATCTAATCGTGCTTACTCTCTCAAAGAAATTTCTTCTTCTCCCTGATCTTCAAGATCATCACCATCTTCTAACCTGCTCCTCCCTCTTTTCTCAAGTATAGTCAATATTCCATCCAAGGATCTCATCTCCTTGTCCTTCGCAATCTTCTCCCTTCTTTCTTGTTCAAGGGTTGCTCTAATTCTTTTATTAGCTACCACTTTATCCTTCACAAGCTTGGCAAGTTCAATATTAGTGACCCTTTGAGGGATCCCGTCATCTTCTCCTTCTGACATTTCCAAATGTACCAAGACCAACTATGGAACACTCAAAAGGAAAGGGACACTCCAAGGCCTCAACAAAGGATCAAATAACCAAAAGACCCCACAAGTTTTCTTCTTTCTATCAACCCAAGATGATCCTAGGATTTGATGCCACTTGATAAAGAGGATAAGTGTGGTGGGTTCAAATCAAGTTTTTTCCACTTAGACTTATAAGGGAAATATAAGGTCCCCCAAACCTTCCAAACAATATATAGCACTCACACAACTCCTATAACTTTCCAATGACCAAGGTAGATGTCTTAGACCAAGAAAATATGGATTTAAAAGGTTTCAACCAAATTTGGGCTTCTAAGCAACACCCAACACCCAAAACCCTCAAATTGCCTAGTAGGCCTAATTATTTCCTAATAGGTCTCCAATGGGACAAAATTGAAGTTTACTCCCAAGATTTTCAAAACACTCCCCAAAAAAATAGGAGATTTAGATACCCATTTCACCATACTTTAACATATCCCAACCCCATTATAGGTTGTTTTGGCACAATATACAGATCTTCAGACTACGTACTCATTTTAGGCACAAAATAGGGTTATCTTACAAACCAAGTACAAGCCCTATTGACTTCTAGACACCAAGACTCTCAAAAGTCTCTTGAAATGATCCTGGTATAAGGAAAATCAAGTCAATTTGGTCGTCTAACCCCTGCAAGTACGAAACCCCCAAATTGATCTCATACAAACCCTTAAAGGTAGGGTTTTCCCAATGTAAGCCTTCCCAATAAAATATCAATTATCTAAGAGTTGGTACACCTTCTCCATGCTATAACAAGACATTTCCAATCATAAAACACCAACCTCCAGTGGCTAAAACTCTTGTTGTTGCTCCATAGCTATGTTTTTAGTGTCCTTCACACTCACAAGTTTCATTTGTGATCACAAATCCTTACAACTTCTAGTCAAATAATTGTTAGGGTGTCTTTTTACATATGACTACATGATCATTCCATGAGAATCAGGTTCCTACATTCATGTTTTGTTCAACATCTCAATAAACACTCAAAACTTCAAAGAAAATAGAGGAACCCTTAGAGTAGCAATCAACAAAATTTACCAATCTCAGTGCATGAGGAATTGATCAAGAAATGTACAAGTATGATTATAAGATCATCAAGGTTCAAAGAGATAAAAAAACCAGTCAAGAAATCATGCATGAATTGCTTTCAAAATGAATTTTTATGGCTTTTCTTCACCATTCCATACAATGTTGATCCAATTTGTATTGTTGCATTGCCCCTATGCCTTGACCAGGTCATATAGGGTGTATGAAAACCTCCTCAACCAATTTCATTTGGTTGGGACTTATCACAAACATGTTTAAGGTCTTAAATCTAGTTTCCCTCCTAAATTTCGCTTAACCATTGGATTTCAAATATTTGAATTCCACATCTTATTTTATTGCATATTTTAGCAAATTAACTCTTCTAACTACATGGATTCAATCTATGATTACCCCTAGGACATAATTAACCTTCCTAATCAACTTAGATCCCTTATTGGCAGTATTGGCCACCCTTACATCAATTTTGGTCCTAGGTCCTTTATACTTTTAGGACTTTTCACATTTGTATCAAATTATTCATTACAAAGTGTCATTATTGGCTTCAAGATCTCCCAATTCACCTTCAAGGATGCCTTTGATCCTCTTAGTCCATTTGATTCCAAGGTGGGCTTAGGTGTTTTGCTAGGTGCTCCTACCAATCACTTTCAAAATCAAATCCCTATCATGAACACTACAGTTGTAACCATGCAAAACCCATTTTCTAGGGTTTTACAATCCCTGAAATGTCCTCAGTTCTGATCAAACCAATTTTTGACTTTCCTGATAGTTGGTCATTCCCCACCCCATTTAAGAAAAAAGACATGGATTTATTTTCCACTTTTAGGTTGCTAACCATGCATCTCAATTCTATCAAGTCTTCAATCATTTTGGTTACCTGCTTCTCCACAACCTTCAGCCTCCAAAACTTTTGTGCCATTGTGCTAAAATCCACCTGACCACCTAGGTTGGTTGAAACAAATCACTACATTGGGTGAATCTTCTATTGATCACTCCTACTATTCCCACCCCTATTATGAATGAAACCATCCCTATTTGTTTCATCCTCTCTTTTCTTTTATGAAACCCCACACCATCCTCCAAAAGATTGTCTGTTCTAGTTAGAAAAAACCATCGAGGCTTCCATTGAGGTGTGTAGGTAAACCCCTAGTGCCTTCAAAATGGGCCTTGATTCTCCTTTTGTAAAAAATTCTTGTAAACACCTTGAGAATAGCTGCCATAACCCTACTTAAACTCTAAATGTCCTCGCTTATTAAGACAAGGGACAAAGTCCCATGAGTTGTCCTAAAATTCAAAAATTTAGTTGTCCCATGAGTCCATCCCCATCCTTCCACTTGGTCAAAATAGAAAATTTGGTAGGGAAAAAGTTGTAAAAGATAATGGCTTGATGTTTTTGCCAAAAAGAGATAGTGGGAGAGTCTTTTTAGTGAGTTGAGACAAACTAGTGGGGTGTTCACTCACTCTCTAAGTTTAGAGATAATTAGGGTTTTGGAAGGAGAAGGACTAAGGAGAAAGGAGCTCTTCATCAACTATCCTTTGCCTTTAGCTTGGATCAAGGTTGGTTATACCCTTTCCATGGCCTTGATTGAACTTGCTTAATGGTGTTGAATCCTTGTTCATATAGTGGTGGAAGCATGTAATGTGTGTGTTGTTGAGTGGATTGTTATGTGTTATTGCTATGACAGATTTCTCTTGAAAGATTTGTCTTTGTTTTGTTCAATGAATGTTAATGGGTGTGAAGCCTATACTCACGCTTGGAAGGGCAAAGAGCCTTGGGTGAAAGGGTTAGTTGGGCTCAACATTGAAGTTGAGATCTTTTTCCTCTTGGAGAGGGTTTTGTTGTTCATGGAGTATGGGCTCCATTGAAGCCATATGCCTTGTTTTTTATATGGGAGGTATAAGTATATTGGTGTGATGAGGAGGATATATTTTGATAGCCTTGGAGAGGCATTATGAAATTGCAATTGTATATGTGTATATGCATATGCAATTCTCCTCTTGGAAGAGCCCACCTTCACCCATTGTTTCATGATTCCAATGGTGAATCATTGTATTAAACCTTGAAGGGATTTTATATGTGTTGTAATGTCATATTTTATACATTATTATTGCTTGAGTGTAACCTGTTTGAGCCTTGTTTCCCCAACTTGGTGGGTGGCCTCTTTAGAGGCCTAGGTTGGGAGGTGAGCCTCCATGGTTCTTGGTTTGTGTTCTTTTTGTAGGTTTGTGAAGATGGGATTTAAGAAAATTAGGATTTTCCCCTTGGAATTGTTGGAGAAAGCAAGTTTTGTGTTGATGTATCATGTAGTTGAAGGAATCAATCTTTTCTTTGTCAGTTTGTAAAATGTTGTGATGGAAAAATGTGCATTATTGTTTTGTTGTATTGGATTGTAAATAGAAGGTCTCCATCTTATGTACATCCTTGTGAAGAATGGTTTCATGAAGAAGATAAAGAAATTTTAGATATCACCATAAGTATTTGTATTATAAGGTTTCAATGTTATGCATTTAATTGCACTGAAGCGGAAGGATTGACTTATCATAATGGACATAAATGATAATTAAATGTTATTCATTGCAATGACTATTATATTGATACTTAGGGAATGTATTGGTCTTTTGGATTTCATTCATTTTAGTATAGACACAATACAATAAAAATGTTTCAATAGATTGATCTATAAATAAACTCTAATCTGAATACATATATTAAGAAAACACATTTAGGTTCAATTAAGGACAAGAAAAGAAAAATCCAATAGTTACTTAGACTATAATTCATGACATTGCTTAAGTAATAATGTTGTTCCTCAAATGGTCTTAATGGCCCCACTATTGAGACATTGTATTGAACTACCCATTAGCATCATGTCACTACTAAACTAAAACCCACCATACCATTGTTGAGTAGAAGAAATGGAACCAATAGATGACAATAAAATCATGAGACAAACAAGTCTGTAGGTTCATATTTTAACTCTTTGGAATTTGTATGGGAGAAAGAAATAATTCCCTCTCCCAATTACAGACCAATATAATAATCATCAAAGAATATCCTTTAACATTTTATCCACTAAAAAAATCCACAATATTATATTAATAGACCTATGACCCACTAAACAACAACATTTGGTAAGTACAAATAAAAGCTACTTCCTAAGTATCTGTGACTGTGACTAAGACCTGACCAAAAATAAAGGGGGTTAAGAATAAAATAAAATAATAATAGAAATGATAGAGCTTACATTCTAAACCCGTATTATCGAATACTATAGCAAAAGGGGAGGAAACTTTAAAAGGGTTTTGAAGCAGCAGAGTTGGCTTCCCTAGGTAGGAGGCGCTTTTAGGCATCTTTCAAATAAATTGGAGGAGACAATGGAAGAAGGGGAGTGGTCCCTACCACCTCCAGCCCCCTCCATGTCAAGCATCGTAGCAACCACCAATGTTGTCCACTCTGACCTTGAACAGAGTTCCCCACTCCACATCACATTTGGTCTCCCTCGAGTCATGTGGGAAACAATGGGGGGAAAGAATCGCATGAAAGTGATTTAGAGCAGCGGTTGAGAAAGCCATAAGACCGTAGTTAAGAGGTTGGTAGAAGAGCACATTAGTTGGGAAAAGTGCAACACATGGGGCTTAGCGCATGGGGGCTTGGGATTAGGGAAGAAAATTTTGTTTTGGGAACACAAGGTAGTATAAGGTGATTTAGTATAGTTAGTGATTAGTTAGTAGTGTGGTAAGTAACATAGTTAGAAAAGGTTCTAGGGTTAGTCACGTGAATGGAAATATACTAGGTTACTAGATGTAAGTTTGGGATTAGTATTTAGGTTGAGGAAAGAGAGATCATGTGTAGTCCCTAGGAAATTAGGAAAGGTTATTTAAGTTATTAGTTCCTGCCAAGACAGGAATACTTATGCATTCATGTCAATCCAAATATGACATTAACACTAACCAATCAAATCCAAGAATTTAAAAGATTATATGAGATTTCAAATGTTTATATCTTTTTCTAATTTTTCAGTATTTTATAAATCATATTTTTCATTCATTCTATTGGTCCATACTATTTTTGGTGGGGGAGAAAATTAATTTTCTTCAACAAAAAATACAAATATTTTCTAACAACTTCATCTTGCATTAATGAATGTATTAATTATAACTTTATCTTTTTCACATTTGTGACAAGTTGATAAAATTTTATTTTTTCAAATCATTTTATCTTCCACCTCACACAACATGTCTAATCAATATTAATTATCACAATCTATTAAATATTTTTAATTTCTTATTTTAAATATATTTATTATTAATTTTACATTGATGTTTATTTTTGACTATTTGATACAACTTGTTCCTAAAACTTCATGTAATGCATAAGTTCAAATTATGCTTGTGTGTGTGTGTGTGTGTGTGTGTGTGTGTGTGTGTGTCTTTTTAACATAATTTCAATATGTTATATCTTTGTATTTGAATTTCTAATTTTTTTTTAATAATAAAAGTGGTTAAATTATTACTATTATTTTACTTTTATACAAATAAATTAAACAATATTATTTTTTAATTATATTTTATAATAGTGTTTGTAATATGTATAATTGATAAGTGTTACAATTTTTAAATTATAGTATTTTTTATTTAAACAATTTATCATTTAGTTTAAATACATTTAAAAGTTAAATATATATTTTAATATTAAATTAATAATCATATTTTATATCAAAAAACATACTAAATAAATAACCACAAAATAGAAATAATTCAATTCTAAAATATATTTAAATTATTATTAGGTTTTTATAAACTGTGTATTAAAATTAAATAGTAATATTTTATTTCTTATTTATTACATCATGTCTATTCTAAGTTGTCGGTTCGCTGGTTCGACAAAATTTTGGAAAGGGGTTTGGGTTCGTTAGTACAAAAACATGTATATATATATATATATACATATACATTTTTATGAAGCATGAGTTAAAATTAAAATGTAGCATAGTACCATAAACACATTTAAAACTTTAAAACAACATAAACAATAACATATCAATGTATCATGGTGAGTATACCATCATATACTTATAGTAACATAGTTCAATCAACTTCAACATCAAAGATGAAAAATTCAAAACATTTAAAATATCAAGTTCAAGTGTCATTGTTTCACGTTCAATGTTTAATAGTAACTAATAGAATGAAAATATATTAAAATTCTAAATTTATAGTTCTAAGTTCTTCATTCTTCATCTTCATCTTCTTCATATTCATCTTCTTCTTCTTCATCTTCTTCTTCATCTCCTCCTTCTTTGCCTATGCTATTACTTGCACCAAGGCCAATGGGATCAACAGCAGAATCAACAATGGCATTGGCATCAAAGTCATCAAAATCATCAATTGTAAGCACAGTAGTGGAAGCATCCAAGTTCGCAATCTTTGCATCTACATCCCACTTCTTTGTCTCCCCTTCTTTGTATTCTTGACTCTTGTGTGAAAGAAGGCGCAAGTTGTTATGCACAAATACCAGGTTCTTGGCTTTTTTTGATTGCAACCTATTGCGCTTCACCGAGTGGATGAAAGAATAGGTGCTCCAATTTCTTTCTGATGCAGAAGAACTAGCAACCTATAAAGACAACATAGGGTAGGAAATTAAAAAGGAATTAATTCAATCTTATTAAAAAATTCTTTTGAAGATAAAGTGAGCTAATTTTTTTTATTAAAAAAAAAAAAAAACTTACTTGTGATATAACTTTGATTGCAAGGGGCTGCAATGTTCAGAATTTTTGGCCATGGAGGTACCACCGACCATGAGCATGCTTCTTGAACCGATGACAAAGAGCATCATTACTTAGACCTGTAGCATTGACAAATGCTATGAACTCATCCATGATTACATCTCTTATATCATCATCAGGAAATATTCTTCTAAATGTTGCCTGGTACCCGTCAGACACTTCCATGTCTCTATATGGTGGCAACCTTCCTGGTAGATCACAATATTGTGAGCTATAGTATTTGGGGGTCAAGGCATAGACAAGCAAATGTAATGGAGTGGTCATTTTGTTCCATCTTTCGTTAATAATTTTTTGCACTTGTTTGAAAAAGGTCTTTGCGAATCTTGCTCCTGCTCATTTATAACTTGCCTGATCTTCTCAATCATTGAGTCTATGCCATTGCAAGTTTGCAAATGTGTATAAATGATGCACATACACTTCAAGAACACCAACAAGTCAATCTTCAAACTCCTCCTTGCACAACTGGATGCTTGCTCAAAAACATATGTGCTCTCCTTCAAGGCAAAACAACCTATTTAGAAACATCAAATGACTATGAGAGAGCAAAAAACCAATTTATAACACCTTTGTAGGGTACGTGGACCCCTAAAATTATTTTAAAATGCAAATAAATCACTTTATTTTCGCGTCCGTGGGCAGGTTCTTGGCTGGGTTCAAACTTGGTTCGATTTTCTCAACCTGGTCCGCCCGGGTTCAAACCAGTTCGAACAAGGATTTGAAAATCGAACCCTGGTCAAACCTTGGTCGAACCGGACCAGAATCTCGAACCGGTTCAAACCAGTTCAAGGTCTAGAGGGGGGGGAGGGGTACCCGTGTAACTTAGTATTTATTCATCAACATCAAATTTATATGTATTACATCTATTTATTATTTATAAATGTACATATTAAATTATATAGATATTATTTCATAATTAAAAATTACTTAATTTTATTAAAAATTTGGAAATACAAAACATTAAATAGTAAACCTTCTCTAATTGTGTAAAATTAAACAATTAGTTTTACTTATAAAATATTTTTATATTTCAATACATTTCTTTTTTTCTTATACAAATGTGAGTTTTAATATAAAAATTAAATTCTTAGTTTTATTAATTAAAATATAATATATTTTAATTCTTTATTATAACCATGATTTTATTTTGACTATTTCTTTTATTAAGAAAATTAATTATATTTAATTCTCTCTCTCTCACACACAACTTATGTTGGTATCGCTCTATCTTACTATTTTCTCTCTTCCTCTTCCTCTTCCTCCTCTATATTATCCATCCTTTTTTCCTCTGCATATATGTTTACGTTGTTATTGTTGTATACTATTATTTATCTCTATCTATATCTTTATCCTAGTTTTTGTCCAGTGCTAATGATTAAAAATAGTGTGAGTTCCATTTGATAATCAAGATGAGAATAATACATAGTTGGGGGAGTTATTCCAACTACTTATGGTTGTCTAGTAGCATGCATAGTACGCTTAAACATATAATGTGATACTCCAAATGCTTCATCACTTCTTCAAGTTCTATAATTCAAATATTGGTATGGATATATTTCCTCATTGCACATAATTTAAGTTGTCAACTTAGAAGGTGCAAATTTGTCTAAAGCATATGTATTGATCATAGTATGATATTAAGTACTTAGTGCCATATTGGGAAATTTGGCCTCTTATTCTTGGGCTTAAATGCCCAAAGATATAATAATATAGCATGAAAATTTAACAGCAAAATTTGAGACATCTTATCAGATCACAAGTGCATTTTTAGGACTAGAATTTAACAACAAAATATGAGCAATCCTATCAAATCACAAGTGCATTTCTAGGCAAAAATTAATGCATTCATAATGTTAATTTAGATTCTCACTTATCAACACCTCTACAACCATTATGTGTTATGCAGGAACTATGACACATTGCATCTCTTGTTAGATAATGATGAGGTGTTAAGAAATTTGTTAGGAATAAATTTAGGTGGCATAGGAATTAATTAGTAGTTATTTGTTAAGTGGGTAGTGTTATTATTATTTTATTTATATATGGACTTTTCAATAGACCACTATAGTGACATAATTACTAAACAGTTGAAAAATGAAATTATATATAGTTTTAGCATATAGGTTTAACCGTTTTGTTTAGCAAGTAATTTATGATTAACTTGTTAGTTAATGTAGGTTTGGGTGTTAATGCAAGTAATATTATTGAAAGGATGAATATTGTGCAATGTAATATTTATGATCACTATTAATGGGAAATATAAATACACATTTTATATTTAAAGGATAAGGTAATATCAAATGTTGTTTGAGATACATTATGATAGAGGATAATCTATATTATAATTGAGTAGAACATATTACAAATAATAGTAAGATGCAACAAATATTATTATGTAATGCAATATGTAAAGAATACATCACATAATGATGGTTATAATGGGTAGGTAGATTTGAGTAAGGTATATAGTTAAGAAATGAATAATTTTGTGAGTTAGAGGTAAGGGATAGTTGACATTTGGTAGACTAAATTCAATGTTGATGTAATTGAGTAAAATAATTGACCATTTGTTGTGTGTATTTGTGAGACCACTTGTAATGTTTATGTAGTTAGGGTTAGGAAATTATTATGAATTAAATGTGATATTCAAATGAAATATGTTTTTAGAGAAATAAGGAAATTATCCTAGATGAAAGTAATGAGAAATGAATGTCACGTAGTCGGAAATCACAAGGTGATAATACTCTTATGAGCTAGTGCTCAATGTTCTAACCACGAACCATAATCGTATCTCATAACACAAATTCTTTTCATTTGCATAAATATCCCAACCCTAATATAGAGTTTCAGGTTCATACAGAGTTGAATGCCATGTTACGACAACTAGTACCCCTTATACATATTAACAATAGAAGGCTTAAGGATCAATTTTGTTATGATGTCCAACCAACAAAGCTACCTTCCTAATCCAATAATAAAAAATGAAAATGTGATGGAACCTCCACCACATTAATAAGGATCAATTCGATTAAGAAATGAAAGTATATTGCAACCCATACAAGAGCACAATTGATAGGTATCCCAAACTATTAGACACTTTCATAACATAGTATAGTAAAGTGCAATTCCTTATGTAAAATTCTAAATGAAAATAATAATAATAATGAATAAATTAATTAATTAATTATAAAAAAAAAGTAGTGTTTTTGCCCTGTAATTTTGGGCATGACAATATTTATTAGTAAAATGTTGTTTGTGTTTGACTTACATACATTAAATTACAATATTGATATAAGTATAAAATAAGTTACATTAATATAACAAAATTTGAATGATAAATTATTAACAAATAATCAATATTTTTTTAAGAATATACATATTGTCAAATTTTTAATATATATAATATAACTAATATATAATATTTGTATAACTTACATATAATATTATTCAAATGAAGTTAAAAAATATAATACTATAAAATTTGTATGTTCATCTATTATTCCAGTGAATAATTTAAATTATTGAAAAACATAAAACTAATAAAGTCAAACTTAATTATTAGAGTTAGGGTTAGGATTATATTTTATAGTTTGCCATTACAATTATAATTAGGATCACAGTTAGGGTTAAGGTAAACGTCATCATCATTATTATCATAGAAGTAAAAATCAAGGTTTATGATTACAATTATGGTTAGGTTAATTTAGTTTAGTAGGGTTCAAGTTTTTATTAGGGTTAATAGTAGGGTTAGGGTTAGGGTTAGGAAAAGAGTTTAGGTTTGCACCATGATTAGGGTTAGGTTTGGGTTTAAACTATGTTTCTTAGAATTAGGGTTTTGTATTCAAACCTATCTTGTGTATATATTCAAAAATAAAAGAGAGCAAATTTTCTTCACAATTCACCTTCTATATTCCTTTTGTGTACCCATCATGCCCTAGGTGCGATTGCTAGTTCATTAGCTCTAGAAATCTCTTTGTAGTGGTTAGTACTTGCCATTTAGATTTAATAATTAATAATTTGTGTATAAACTTCACAAAAAATGATAGTTATTATAATAATAACATAGAGCTTTGTTTCTTAGAGGATGAGTTCTTTATAATCTTTATAATAATGAATGATATAACTTCATTCACATGGTAAATAATGAGGTCAATTTATTAATTGATTTTCCAAAGTAACAACCAAGATCAAGTGAGTTAATCTTAATGGTTGTTATATATTTAACTTGTCATAGAGAAAATAGGCAAAATGAATGTACTCTATTACCTAAAACATACTTTATAGTTATTAGTATCATGTGCATCTTGTCATTTAAAGAACATGTAAAATAAGTGTTAAATTCAATTGCAAATAAAGCATACATTTTTAAAATATATTGTAATTCAAGCATATGATTGAAATGTATAATTTGTATTTTACTAATATTAAGAAGTAGCTATTCTATTATAGTTTGTAGTTATATTGTATTTATTGCATCATTAATTGTAATTGAAATATATAATTTATATAAAATATTCAATTAATAAATAAATAAACATTAAATCTTTTAGGCTCATTAATGGGCCTCTATGAGGCCTCACCCGATCTGTCATAGTATAGATGACATAATTGCATTATGATACTTCTAATTTGATATTTTGATTTACTTTAGAGACTATAGGGTTATGTTATTTTAATATCTGCATCCACACTTATGTTTGCACATTAAAACCTAAATGATATAATTAATAATTTCGCTCATATACTAATATTTTCAATTGCTTTGGTAGAAGTTGAATTGCAAAAATGTTTGTGATTCAATGTTTATGTGGGAGGTATGTTATTGTTTATTGATATTCGGTATTTGGATATTTAACATTATTCAAGATCTAGTAGGACAATGGCTTACTTTATCTATTGATTTTGACACTTACAATAGTGTTCTGCATCTACGATATGTACTATGAATTTGATATTGTGAACGGAATGATCAAACACATATGGATGCAACTTTATGACATGAAAAAAATAGATTATAATACGATGATTACGATGACCTATGATTTAATGAGATATGTAGATAAATGTTAATTTGATTACAATGGCTTATGATTTAAATACAGATAAATGTTAATTTGATAATGATGATTTAGGATTTAATGTGGTATGCAGATAAATGTTAATTCGATTATGATGATTTATGATTTAATGCGATATGCAGACCCTGATATTTTAACATTTTGAATGATTTATTTGAAATGATTAGGAAATGAAATTTATTTGAATTGTGTTAATAAGAGTACATGATGTTTGAAATTATATGCATTTATGATATTTATTTATGTAACCTCCTTGGACTACTGATGCTCGAGTTGAATGTGCAGGAAGTGGAACCATGGAAATTTTTAGGGGAAACAAGTTACAAACCTATGTGAACATAGTTTAACCAAGGCGAATCTTTGGAAGATTCAAAAGCATCATTGTGAAAGTGTTTTGTTTCGTAATGTAAATTTTTTTGCATGAGGAAATGTTTAATCATAATTTAGATGCGTTAAGGGCATGTCATAGTGAAGTGTAGTGTATTTTAATGTGTCACTTGACACTTGTATTGTCTATGTGTTGATGACATGTCACCTATAGTGTTGGTCATAAGGTCACTTAATCTTAGTCCTTTCATTTTCTTCAATTAATGTTTAAGTACACCCACTTGGGAGAGAGTGTTAGGATGGGTCACCATCATGTTGATTTTCGAATTCAAGCTTGTCAGGGATTTTAGGGGGCCTAAATGGGATCCTAAAGTGTTATTTTATTGAAAATAAGCCACCCGAATGGTAGTATAACATGTTAGGGGCCTAAATTCAACCATTTTAGTGGCTAGGTAGCTTAGGGGACCCCTTAAACAATGCCCTCTTGAACCAATTCGAAATTTGGAGTTTCCCCATGAGTGTACCCTCATCATCCCACTTGGTCAACTTTCTTATTTTGGAGGGGAAACAATGTAAGAAGAGGAGGCTTGATGTTCCTTGCTAAAATAGTGAGTGAGAAGGCCTTATTAGAGAGCCTTGGCAAAATTAGTGGGTTTTCCACCCACTCTCTAAGTTTAGAGACAGTTAGGTTTTGGAGGGAGATTAAGGGAGCTCTACTACAACTATCATTACCTAGGTTGGACCAAGGTTGGTGTTTCCAAAACCATGCTTCTTTTTCCTTCTTGAGTATTTCAAAATAGATCTGCAAGTATGAGGAATGTGTCAATGGAGTATGCATTATATTGGGAGTCTTTGCATTATGGATTTTGATATTGTGTTTTGGCAATGTGAAGTGTATGGTGTTCTTGAAGATTTCTTGGTTTTTCCTACTTGATTTGTTTTCTTGTTTGGATTGGAATGTGAATGTGATCATGGGTGTGAGGGCTTCACTCACCCTTTTGGGAAGGGAAGAGAAATCTAGGGTGAAGGGCATAGTTGGGCTTGAAACATAGTTGAGGACCTTGGAGTATGGGCTCCATCGTATGCCATTTTCATTCATATTTTGCTTGGGGGTGATAAGGGAAAAATGGTGAAGGAAGGAAGTAAATGAAGTATGGGTTTCAAGGAAGCTATAGTTGTTGGTAGTGTGTTTTGGAGGATGTTCATGGAAGCCCCGAAAGGGCGTGATATTTTGTTGATTTGTGAAGCCCCAAAAGGGCTTGATATTTGTTGATTTGTGAAGCCCCAAAAGGGCTTGATATTTGTTGATTTGTGAAGCCCCAAAAGGGCATGAAAGTTGGTTCTTGTAGATATGATATGATATGGCAAATCTCCTTGTGAAAAAAAGCCCACCTTCACCCTATGGTTAAGGTCCCATTAGTGAACCATTGTGAAATACCTTGGGATGGGATTGTTGAAACTTGTACTATGATGTTCATCCATTTGTAAGCTTGGAATGAAACCCAATTTGGATCTTGTTTCCCTTGCTCAGTGGGTGGCTTAATAGAAGCCTAGGATGGGAGGTGAGCCTCCATGGTTCCAATTTTGTGTTGTGTTGTAGGTTTGCCAGAGATGGAATCCTTGAAGATGTAAGGTTATCCTTGGGCAATGTTGGAAACCAAGTGGGTGTGGGATGCAAATCTTACACCTCATTGTAAATGTGTTTGTGTTTTAAGTCTCCATTTTCATAACACTATGGTGTAAAGAGAGATATCCTCATTATTGTATATGGCTGAAAATGTGTAAAGAAGGATAAAAAAAAGTCATATAATTGCTTGTTAGGAACCATTTATTGTGAGTTTTCACATCTTGTAATTTGATCAAGAATAGAGAATCATGTAAAAGAAAACACTGCTTACAATCCAATTAGTGTGAATATTTTGTAGTGGCTATACTCTTTAATATGGTTGATTTAAATTAGTGCATGAATGGTTGAAAATTGTGATTATATATGTCTTGTGTTCAATTTAAAGGAAGAAATTATTCTATTTGATAGATTGTCACATGTGTGTGAACATTAGATCAATTGGATTCATGGCCATTAATATTTCTTAGATTAAATCATACCATCATGTTACTAACTACAATACACTTCAATTTTATAGTAAGATTAAGAAAAATTGTTTGGAAAGATACATAGTCCAAAACATAAGAACAACTCTTGTAGGGATATATTTGGTTCTCTGGAAAATGTATGGGAAGGAAAATAATTCCTTCCCTAGATTACAGACCAATATTAAATTCAAGGTAGTGTACTAAGAATTTTGTGTTTAAAATATCAATAAAATAATACATGGAGTAAGACTTAAACATTACAATGACCTAGTCCTTAACTAAATTGCAAGAAAGGACCCTTATAAACCACGTGACCCTTTGGGTCATCATTCTACGAAATAATATAAAATATATTGTATATAGGGTTATGTCAAATCAAGAAGATAAGCTAAGTCTTGACTTTTATCTCTAGACCTAGGTGTTATCCAATAGGAACACCCCACTAAATAGCAATAACATGTCAATAAGAAAAGAAAAGAAAAATATATATAATATGATAAGACCCCAAACGGCCACCCTCCCTATCAATCTTGGACGCATGTGGTGAAATTTTTTGGGAAGAGCAACATACTAGGCACCTAAAACATGGAGTGCCTTTTTATTTGAAAACATGGGCAAACCCTGACATAGGTCAAGTACCACTTCCTTAGCCGCCCACCCATGTTTGAGACAACTAAATGTGGCCCCTTGCTTCTGAAGGTACCTGAGTATCATTAGAAGGGGCAAAGCCTTAATAACTATGCTGGCATGGCCAAACACACTTGCAATTAGACGCCTCAACCCATAAAGTTCCTTTATGTGCTTGGGAAGGAGGTTTGACTCTTGTATGATCTAACTTAGGGGAGAGGACCCGGTACTTGAACACCCTAACTTTGCGCTTATCAAAACCCTACATAAAAATTTCAAATCGCTCCCAATTTTTTGCAACAAATTACTTGGTGAGTCATCTACTTATAACTAAGGTTCCAAGTCCACATCACTCATTATTATGTCACATTAGCGTGCTTTTTTCCAAGTTGTCCAAAACAACCCAAAAAAAAAGTGAGACCAATGGTCGTGCATAAAGGGTACCCATAGTTGAATAGCTGACATGGCATCACATCATTGGTTACTTTTTAGATCAAACAATACATTTTCATTCTTTTTTTTGTAATCATCATTGTACTAACAACGTTAAAGTCACAAGTATTGGTGCAATGTTGCCAAAAAAAATGGACATTAAGTTAGCAAGTGTAGGTATAAAGTAAACAATTTCTATCACAACCATTGGAACCCGTTCAAGTACTGGGTCCTCTCCCCTATGTCAAACCCTTCTCCCCTTAGCGCCTTGAAAAGTGGAAAGGTGTTTCACCTTGGGGAGAATGCCTTGGGTGAGTCATGTCGCCTAGGGAGGTGGGGTAGGGTAGTTGGAGTGTTCAGGGGTTGTTTTGGTATGGGTATATTTATGTTATAATTAAATGGGGTTTGGGGTGTGTTAGAGAATAAAGGTGTTAGGGGGTGGTTTTTTTTTTTTTAAAGAAGAAACAAGGGAATCATTGTTAGGATAAAGTAGATTATATTTTAAGTATAAATGTTTAGGGTTGGAGTAACATTTAATTCAAGTGATAGTAGATGGATAAGATTTTTTTAAGGAAGTTAGATAAATTTGGTATTTAGAACACTACTACATGTTAGTAATTAGTGATGAGTTAGTAATATACTTCAATGTTAGTGTTACTAAAATTTTACACGTGCCAAAAATTTTACTTCAAGTAACATTGCAAAAGGAAAACATTCATTTATATTCCATCATTTTGCAATCATATAGAAATCATGAGCAAAAGAGATATAATGTTCATTGTATAAATCATCACTAATATGTACAATTTTCATGTTTACAAAGTATGAAATGAATAAAAAAGTGCTGGAAATGATATATCTCACACAAATCGTGAGTACAAGTATTATCTTTCATATGTACTAAGAATAAGAAAAATAAAACATATGGGAGAAAGTCAGAGATAACCAGTCATTGCCTTTTAGACTTTGATTGGCTAGGTGTTCCCTATTGTCACCTTATCACCCTTGGTCCAGCTCTCGATCTAGTAAGCTCTTGGTTCTTCGTTCCCCTACAAAAGAAAGAGGTGGGGTTAGATCTTTATGATCTAAGCAATGATTGATTATCTACAGCTCAATACTAGCACATGTCATATTTCCCTTATTTTGAATACATACAAAAAACAACAAAATGAATTCCAAGTGCTTTAATGCAAAAGCAAAAAATATAATGTTAAAGGGACATATTAACTCTGGTATGAAACCTTTCATTATAATCAAAATTAAATGTAGATCACAAAAAGAGTAGTTTTATGAGTGTCACGAGCCCGTGCTCAAACCTTATGAAACAATAATTATTATCACTATTGTAACTCACAATGTATTCAAAAGGAAATAAGAAGAGAACCTGCTTTGATATTGGTGCCATGAGAGAAATGACCATGAAGAATATTCAGTACCTTGTAGGAAAACACTAGGTTTGCTGACAAGCTCAAGCTCAAACTCAAAACATTAAAATGTAGGGCAATAGCAATGAAATAAACAAAGAGCTTTCAGTTCTATAACATGAGTGAAGCAATGATCATCCACGATTATTGAAACATTAGTTTTTGTCTCTCAGACTTGTTGTGATAAGAAACATAATTCAAACAATGATGTGGTGTTTGGAGCAAATGTATCAAAGGAGGTTGATGTTAAGATCATGTTTAAAATAGTAGTTAATTCATGGGGTATAGTAAACATTTTGATAAACAATGCAAGCATCACAAGGGACACATTAATGATGAATATGGAAAAAGATCTCAATGGCAGGATGTTATTGACCTGAATCTTACAGACCGCTGCCAAAATCATGAAGAGATAAGTATGAATACTACTCACAACCCATTGGATTACTATAGCATACTACTTGAGTAGCTAAATAATATGGGAGATCGTCAATTAGAAGAAAGTTCCAATGTAACAGTTGCTCAAATACAACATTTTAGCATTGATGAGAATTTGCCCTGATTGGGCATACTTAGAGGAAGGTTCAGAGGTTCTGATAATAGGAAGATTTATTGGGAATCCATCAGAGAAGACATGGCTCTATATGTTTGGTGACATTGAGGTTCCTGTAGAGATCATTCAGAAGAGGTATATCACATGGCCGCGTACATGAGTTTGAATACCAATGGCTCAATATGCAAGCAGAGAAAAGAACAACAGTATATCTTCATGATAGCAAAGAGAAGTAAACTACCACAAACTTTGCCATCAAATAATGGAAACAACAAACAATTATTTTAAAAATGAGTTTCCATGTAGCATGTATTTCACTGTTGACAACAGTCCAAAATACCTTTTAAAAGAAAATATTCTTGGAAATTGCAGGCATAGGGATGGTAAGCCCAAAATGGAGTTGGCAACATGAGCCAATAGGTGTTCAGAGTATTGGAGCATTCTCTAAGTCTACCTTGCTAGAGTAAATAAATACAACAGCATATTCTACTGACTACCTATGGTACACAACAAGTGTCCAAGTTAGTGATAGTGAAGTATTTCTTCAGAATGGGACACATCCACTTCTTCAAATAGATTCATTAGGTCACGCTTTACACATTTTCATTAATGGACAATATGTAGGGAGTAGCAGCAAGTCAATTATCACCCTGGAGATGCCCATTGACTTGAAGTCTGGGAAGAATGATATTGCACATTTAAGTATGATAGTTGACATACAAAACTATGGGTCATTTTTCAATACATGGGGTGTAGGAATGAAAGGAGTGATACTGAAAAGTTTAAATGGTGGGGACAAAAGTTTGACCTTACAAGAGTGGAAATATCAAATTGGAAGTAATAAGGAAAAAATCCATGTACAGCAGCACCATATGTCAGCTCCAAACAACATGGAAAGACAATGTATACTGTTCAAGATTATTGCTATTGAGAATGCACGCAAATATCACCTTAGCAAGTTCAACAATAGGGGTATTTAAAACCGAATAACATAATATATCTTTTCATTTATAATTTTAAACACAAGCTTACCTTCCAGCAAATGTATCAATCGTGGCTTTGTTTCAGACCAATACATCTTTCTCATGAAGACTATTAAGAGACTAGTAAATCTCTCATGGCAGCGCACGCATGGCAAGGAAAACCCAGGAGAAGACAACAAGAAAGAACAATAATATATCACAATGGTGGCTATAGATGAAAGAGAACTCTGCAAACCCAAAGATGAACAGCAACCCAAAGAAGCAATCTGACTTTTAAAGCAAAAAATGACAAAATACCTTCCAATGGGCTCAATAATGGAGGCCGCGAAAATAGTCAAACCCTTAATCTCTTCATCATTCGAAACCTCCAGAATGAAAAATGATAAAATGAAGGAATGATTAGGGTATTCGAATAAGACATTCTACCCCAAATTCCTTTCTATATTATTTGGAGTCCACGGTTATTTCATGGGATTTTAATCCCTTTTTAAAGTTTTGCTTTTATTGAACATAATGTGGGTTGGCTTATATAATGCCTTAGGGGGTTTTTGTATTAGAAATGTTTTGTTTGCATAAGTGTAAATATTGTAAGGAAATGATAGTAAATGATACATATATATCATTTTTTTTTTCTTATTTTAAAATGCAAATAAGGGGATTTTATTTTCTTTTTGCAATAATCCAATATTGTAAAGGATTAATATTTAATGATAAATTATAAATCATTAAATGTTAATTCCTATTTTAAAATGCAAAAAGAACATTTATGCTTTGACCTTATGTATTTCATTCATTTGAAGAAGAAGTCATTATGCAAACATTAGGAATTCTTCTAGGAGGGAATATAGGCTTTTTGGGTCGGATTTTTCTTTTTCAAGTCAATTTGGGGGTCTTGATGACTAGTTAGAGACTTTTTTGGGCAGTTTAAGATGAGTCATAGGCTTCATAATGAGTTAGTGGAGTCATATGAGTAAAAGACTTCATTTTTGGAAGTTTCTAAGCCCCGATTTTGAGGCTTTCTTTCTGCATTAGACCTAAGTGTTGGGTTTGTACTTAATGAGTTTAGCAACTCATTTTTTAGAGAGTTCTGATTATGCAAAGAAGTGGATGTGACTTTTATTTTCGGTCCTTATTCTTTTTTGCAGAATTTGTAATTCAACTTGGGAAATTCAATATAGGTGACAAAATTGTGTTCATGTTATTTTGGTGTTACTTATTAAGCCTTCTTTCTTCTTGTAGTTCTATGTGTGTATCAAAATAATTTGATGAAGTAATTTGTGAGCTTTTATTATTCCTTATTAGTTTGTCTCATTTCAGCACGTGGGTGTAGGAAAGTAAGTCTGCCTGCAGGTTGTAGTTTTTGTTTCAAAACCTTATTACAAATTATTTATGTAGGTCTTTACAGAAAGATGTGTTTTTTGCATAAACTCCAAGTAACTGTCTGATCCTTCTCTATTAAGTGTGTTTAAGTTTTCCATATCATTTTGGTGTATCACCATCTCCTAGTTTAGGCTGTAGGTTTAGGTTCATTTTCAACAATTTCTTCCCTTTTCCCTGAAATTTAGATTAGGATATTGGAAATATCACTGAATATCCAATAGGAATTGGCCTAGAATCCGAAGGTCTCATTTCATTTGCATATCCCATGAAGTGAAGTGATTCCCATGTTAAGTCAGGATTACTGAACTAATTCTAGTTTAGTACTAGGTGCAAATTCTAAAACTTAACAGTTTTGGCATGCCTAGTGGGACACGAACACATTTTTCAACTGTGCTAGTACAACAAATAGTTATACTTCAACCAGCCAACAAATTGTGATGAATTTATGATAAAAATTTAGACAAGAAGTTTTACTTCTTTTGAATATCTGCGGTTGGAAACTCCAAAAAGGTGTGGAAGGAGTCTCGTTAGAACAGAGCCAGCATCAAGGAGGCAACTTTCAGCCCCTGGTCTTTATGTGTATAGTAGAAGACGTCAAAGGAAAGTTAGGCATTCAACAAGTCCAACAGTAAGGACTGAATCATTTGAAATTTCTACAGATTCAATTGTAACTACAACAAGTACTAGTTTTATACTAGCAAGTACAACAAATACAAGCTTTCAACTGAGTGTTCTTATACAATTTTCAGTACCACAGCAACTTGTACAACAACCTGTACAACAAGCTCCTCCAATGGCAAGAACATATGCTTTTGTGCCATTTAATCAAGGGACTCCCTTAAATTTTGCTCAACATCATGATATACCACTTGTTGCATTAAAGAGTTTACCAGACTTCACTGGAGAAAATCAGACTACAATGTACGAGCATATAAGGGATGTTGCTACTTTATGCAATGTTCATCATATTATAGAGGAAGATGTTGCTACTAAACTACTTGCAGCATATTTCAAGGGGAAAGCACTTTAGTGGTTCAGAAGTTTGGCTATTGGTTCAATAGGTTCATGGGATGCTTTGGGTGACATTTTGACAAGACACTTTGAAGATAAGTCAGATTTCTTATCTATTGTAGAGCAACTTACAACCATAAAGCGTGCACCTCAAGAACAAATGATGGATTTTAACAACCAGTTTCAAAGAACTTGGACCAAAATACCTGTCATGGTAAGGCCTTCAGCAGACCATGCTTTTATTTATTATTTGAAAAGCTTAAATAACGATATTTATGTGATGATTCAGTCAATAGGAGGTGTTTCACTACCTCAAGCTTATGTCATTGCTATTAGAGATGAAAATAGCCTTATCCAAGCTGGTAAAATAGCCCCTAGGCCTCCAATGCCTATTTTTCCAGACATACAACCAAATATGCCTTTGATAATCCCACCTTTTAACCCTTTACCTACTATTTCTAGTCAAGAAACTGTATAGCAGGCCCTTCAAGCCCTCCACAAGAGTTGCAGGAGATAAAAAATAGTCAACTCAAGATTGAAAATATGACACAAACCTTTAGTAATGAGCTGGTTAATCTTAAAAAGCAACAATTTTAACCTAGACCACCTTACCCACAACAAAATCCAACTGTAAATCCACCTTATCAGTAGCAAAACCAAGGCCAACCCCAAGCTAATAAACAACCATATCAAGGTAATGCAATGGGTTATAGGCAAAATATCAACCAAAGACCTTTTCGGCCTTATAACCCAACACCTCTTAACTCTGCTAATCCAATAAGGGATATCATGCCTATGCAAAATAATCTTGCAGCAGATTTTGAGTGGTGTTATCCCTGCAATGAACCACATAATCAGGCTACTTGTACCAATGGGGTGATTAATCATGTGTTAATGGTACAAAATACAGTGGTGGGATGGCAAAATGCAACAACTGATGCACCTAAACAACAACATGATGTACACGCTCCTGAAACCACTTTCCTTAACTGGCAAAAACATGAGTTTTGTGTAGTAAATAATGATGGTTCACCAATATCAGCCAATACTTGAGCCAAGAAGAGAGCTCTTGAAATAGAGTAGATAACAAATAAAGGTAAATCACTTGATATTGTTGAACCATCAAGTGCTACAAACATTTTGGGAGACACTCACATCCCTTTCACTAAAGAAAACATTCACAAGCAAGTGGAACATGGTGCTGCTAAAATACATCAGAAATCGCATACTACTGCACCTTTCAATATTGTGGAGAATATGAAGAAGATGAACATGTCCATGTCAATGTGGGAGATGTTGGCTATTCCTGGCCAAACGGATATTTTGCATAAAGCTTTGTTTGATGAAGCAAATCCTACAAAAGCGGTGGATGAACCAACAAAGGTTGTATTAATAAATGTTGATGAAAAGAAAGAGGATAGTGATAAGATTGCTAAGGAACCAAGTAAGATAGTTAAACCTCCTCCTTTCTATCTTTCATTGATAACTGGTGATAAATTAGTCCACAACTGTATGGTTGATAGTGGAGCTACAAGCTTAGTCATGCCCAAAAAGATAGTTGACCAGTTAGGATTAAAATATCACCCCATTGAAGGAGGTGTTATTCAACTTGATGGAACATCTGTTGGTACTATAGCCATGATTAAAGATGCAAGTGTTACTCTATATGCTTGTCCTAACTTTTCCATTCAGCAAGATATCTATGTTATAGATTTACCTCCATACTTTGCCATTTGCTTGTATAGGGATTTTACTACAAAGTTTGGGGGTTATTTATCATCTAATTGGTCTCACATGCTTTTTAGGACTAGATATGGTACTAAGGTAATGATTAAGTATGAATTACTTGCATGAAATCATATAGAACCTTATGTACCTAATGTTGTCAATGCGAATTTGCTTGCATTTGACGAGGAAGAGCATCATATAGTTGTTGAAACTAGAACCTAGCTAGATAGTGTTCTAGATATTCTTCTTGATGAATGGGCAGTAACTCAAACTTATGAAAATCAGTTTTATGATATGAAGAATGTTGACTTAGGGACTTATATCATACATGAGGAAGATGAAATCATTCTTAATCTGGTCAAACCAGAAGATTAGTTGAAAGAATCCCAAAACCAGCTATGGAGCATGTTTTTTGATTGCTCAAGGGGTAAATAAGGTGCTGGTGGGGGTGTCATGTTAGTTTCACCTGAAGGTGAAAAGTACTATGTTGCTTTTAGATTCAATTTTTCTTGCACTAATAATACAAAAAAATATGAAGGGTTGATTCATGGCTTAGAATGGACAAGAAAATGTGGTATCAAGTGTTTGAAAGTATATGGTGATAGTGAATTGGTAGTGAATCAAGTTAGAGATCTAAATGTTGTTAAGAACAATATTCTTAAGTCTTACAGACATCATGTATGGGATCTACTTGAAAATTTTGATGCTTTTAATATACTAGCTGTTTCTAGAAATAAAAACCAGCATGCTGATAGACTAGCAGTTGTAGGAGCTCAGTATGATATTGTTAACAATGTTTCAACACAAACTGATCAGTAGCATATAAAGATTATTACTAGGCCTTTAGTACCTGATAATAATACTAATTGGCAAGTTTTTGAGAGTGATGAGAAAATTTTACAATTTCTATTTGAAGAAGACATTTTTGCCAATTCTAACCAGCAAAGTTACAAAGATCAGTATGGTGATCAGGTATTACAGCTAAAAAATAACAAGTTGCCTAAAGGGTTAGTAACGCTGGAAAGTGTTTTTAACTCTGATGATCAGCTAAAACTTGGTAAAGCCAACTTGCTGGTCAAAGAAAACTAGTATGAAGATCTGGAAATTGCACTTGGTAAATGCCTTAAGTTTGGCAAAGTGAATTCTATTGAAGAAAAATAGTCTTTTCTTCATTTGTTTCAAGAATTCAGTGATGTTTTTTCATGGCAATACAATGATCTAAAGGGTTTTAAGCCAAAGCTTGCACAACATATGATAGAGCTAGAACCATCAGCTAAGCCAATTCAACAAAGAGAAAGGCCAATTAATCCTAAGCTGGAGCCTTTGATGCAGAAGGAATTTCACAGGCTGATTAAGAGCAAAATAATTTTTCCTATCAAGCACACAAGTTGGGTTGCTAATTTGGTCCCAATAAGAAAGAAAAATGGAGAGCTGGGGTTGTGTGTGGATTTAAGAGACTTGAATAAAGTCTCATTGAAAGATAGACACCCGCTTCCATCCATGGAGCAAATATTATAAAGTGTGTCAAGAGCTGAAAGGTTCTCTTTGTTGGATGGATATTCGGGTTACAATCAAATTCTAGTAAAGGAAGAGGATCAATTCAAGACAACCTTTACAACAAAGTGGGGAACAATGGTGTACAAAAGAATGCCATTTGGACTGTCAAATGCTGGGGAAACTTTTCATAAAGCGATAGAAATGGCTTTTAGCAATTTAATGTACAAGTTTGTTCTTGTATATCTAGATGATGTCACTATTTATTCTCAAAAAATAACAGATCACATTAACCACTTAAGGCATATTTTTGAATGTTGCAGAGAGTTTGGCATCTCATTAAACCCAAAGAACAACATTTTTTTTGTACATGAAGGTAAATTGCTTAGGTATATTGTATCTAAAGAAGGCATCACTGTGGATCTTGAATGAGTTGCAACAATTTTGGAGCCGCCTTTACCACAACACAAAAAATGCCTTCAAAGCTTCATTGGGTGCATTAATTTTGTGAGGAGATTTCTGCTTGAAATTACAGCTCTACTTAAGCCATTAATGACCATGCTGAAGAAAAATATAGTCTTTGCATGGACAAAAGAGGCAAAAGACAATTGTCAAGCCATCAAGGATGCATTAGTAGTAGCTCTAGTACTAATGAATCCTAATTTTGGTAAGGATTTTATCCTTTATGCATATGGTGGTTATGATGTCATTTTAGCCAGGTTGGTACAAAAAAATTCAGAAGGATTGGAGCAACCAATCACATTTTTTAGCAAAGGAATCAAAGAATATGAGCAATGATACATTTTTTTTGAGAAACATGTACTTGTAGTTGTTAAAAGCCTTAAAAAATTCAGGCAACTATTGACACATAACAAGGTAATTCTACATGTGGCACATCCAAGTGTCAAGGAGTTCCTCCTGAGTAAGGATCTGAATGAGAAGCGAGCTAGTTGGATAACACGTGTCATGGAATATGACATGGAAATCCAAATAACCAAGCTAGTTAGGGGAAAGGGCTTGTGTGAACAGATTGTAGAAAAAGAAGTTTCAGAGCTTGAAGGACAAGCAAAAGCTATTTTGCTGATTGGTTCTGTAGGAAATAATGATGGAGTAGCAAGTTGGTTAAAAGATATGATTCACTTTTTGAAGACTAGTGAGTGTCCAGCCACTTTGGATAAAGAAAAATAGAGTTATTATCACTTACAATTTGTTCCCTTTGTCCTGATTAATGATATTCTATATCAGAAAGACTACAATGGAGTACTTGTTAGGTGCATTGATTCAGATCAGGTTGCAAATATATTGCATGAATTTCATGATGGACATTTAGGAGGACATTTTTCTCCTAGAACAATAGCATACAAAATTCTCCGAGCTACCTATTATTGGCTTGATTTGTTTAAGGACAATCATGCATATGTTAGGAAATGCGCCAAATGTGCTCTGTTTGTGGGAAAGGAAAGGCTGCCAGCTTTTCCTTTGCAGCCAATTAAGACAGAACAATCCTTTCAAAAATGTGGTGTTGATTTTATAAGACCCATTAATCCTCCATCAAGTGCAGGTCACAAGTGGATAATCAAAACCACTAATTATTTTACGCGTTGAACTAAGGCAACAGCATTAAAGGACACAAATGAAACAACAATCCTCAATTTCTATGATGACATTATGAATAGCTTTGGAGTGCCTGATTCAATTATTTCTGATAATGCACTTACTTTCATTGGAATGAAAGTAACTGACTGGGCGTTCAACAATGGCATATATCTAAACACTAGCTCAAATTATTACCCACTGGGTAATGGATTAGCAGAATCTTCCAACAAGAATCTAATATGAATCATCAAGTGCACTTTGCAAGAAAATCAGAGAGATTGGCATTCAAAGTTAAAGGCTGCCTTATGGGTTGATAGAATCATCCCAAAGCAAGTTATTGGAAACTCACCCTACTAGTTGGTATATGGAAAGGAAGCTCGATTGTCAATTGAAACAGAATTACCAGCTCTTGATCTTGCTACTCAACTGGATTTTTTTGAGGAAGGTGACCCTATTCTAGTATTCTAGTGCGGTGTGCCTAGCTGATGGAGTTGGAGGAAAGCAAAAAAAGGCCATGCAAACCATGGAATATCAGCAAATGCAGATTAAGAAGAGCTTTGATAGAAAATCTAGAGCAAGAGAATTCCACGTTGGTGACATGGTGTTGAAGTGGGATGTTCTCAAGAGTAGGCTAGGCCAGCGCAATAAATTTGATCATATGTGGGTTGGGCCTTTTCAAATTGCTGAATGTAAACAACATAATGCTTACCAACTAGGCACCATGGAAGGAGATGTACTACTGATCCCTGTGAATGCGATCCACTTAAAACCTTGTTTTGAGGTATGAATTTTAGTCCCACCTTGTAAAGATTAGTTTAGTTTCCTTGTTTTCAATAAGTGTGTCTGCATTTTTAGTTTAGTTTTGTTTTCCCTAAGTGTTGTCCATGCACATGTTTAGTTTTGTTTTCTGTTTTAGGGTAGTTTCCTATTTTGTTTTGTAGTTTAGTTAGTTAAGTTGCTGGTTTATGTTAAGCAGTCATTTCCACTCATTTCATTCATGCATGCATAAATGTATGTGATTTAACACATACACATATCCAGTACACACATACATATCGCTGCAAATAAATATGTCTGGCTGCTAGCCATACATGTATGCATATCCATGCATCCACTACATACATGCATCCATTCAACCTCGAATATTCATTAATACATAAACCAAATGGTTGCCTATGATGGTTTTGACTCCTAAAGCTAATACTTGAGTTCTAACCTTGCATACTCGTCAATCTAATAAGAGTTTCAAGTCCTACTAAACTCACGTGCATGCATTCAAAACTAAACCAACAACTTTAGAAGTCACTTTGTGTTAGGTCTAGGTGCTAGGAATGCATAATTCAGACTATATGCCCAATGAATAAGAGCAAACAGGTCAAATGTCAAGCAGGCAGACAAACAACAGAGGTCACCAAAAAATGTTACTAAAATTTTACACATGTCAAAAATTTTACTTCAAGTAACATCACAAGTAACATTGCAGAAGGAAAACATTCATTTTCTATTCATTTACATTCCATCATTTTGCAATCATATAGAAATCATGAGCAAAAGAGATATAATGTTCATTGTATAAATCATCACTGATATGTACAATTTTCATGTTTACAAAGTATGAAATGAATAAAAAAGTGTTGGAAGTGACATATCTCACACAAATCATGAGTACAAGTATTGTCTTTCATATGTACTAAGAACAAGAAAAATAAAACATATGGGAGAAAATTAGAGATAACTAGTCATTGCCTTTCAGACTTTGACTAGTTAGGTGTTCTCTATTGTCACCTCGTCGCCCCTAGTCCAGCTCTCGATCTAGTAAGCTCGTGGTTCTTCATTCCCCTACAAGAGAAAGAGGTGGGGTTAGTTCTTTATGATCTAAGCAATGACTGATTATCTACATCTCAATACTCGCACATGTCATATTTCTCTTATTTTGAATACATACAAAAAACAACAAAATCAATTCCAAGTGCTTTAATGCAAAAGTGAAAAATATAGTGTTAAAGGGACATATTAACTCTGGTATGAAACCTTTCATTATAATCAAAATTAAATGTAGATCACAGAAAGAGTAGTTTTATGAGTGTCACAAGCTTGTGCTCGAACCTTATGAAACAATCATTATTATCACTACTGTAACTCACAATGTATCAAAAGGAAACAAGAAGAGAACTCGCTTTGATATTGGTGCCATGAGAGAAATGACCATGAAGAATATTCAGTACCTTGTAGGAAAACACTAGGTTGGCTGACAAGCTCAAGCTCAAACTCAGAACATGAAAATGTAGGGCAATAACAATGAAATAAACAAAGAGCTTTTAGTTTTATAACATGAGTCAAGCAATGATCATCCATGATTATTAAAACATTAGTTATCTGTCTCTCAGACTCATTGTGATAAGACACATAATTCAAACAATGATGTGGTGTTTGGAGCGGATGTATCAAAGGAGGCTGATGTTGAGATCATTTTTAAAACAATAGTTAATTCATGGGGTACAGTAAACAATGCACGCATCACAAAGGACACATTAATGATGGAGATGGAAAAAAATCTCAATGGCAGGATGTTATTGACTTGAATCTTACAGACCACTGCCAAAATCATGAAGAGATAAGTGTGAATACTACTCACAGCCCATCGGATTACTATAGCATACTACTTGAATAGCCAAATAATATGGGATATCGTTAATTAGAAGAAAGTTCCAATGTAACAATTGCTCAAATACAACATTTTAGAATTAATGAGATTTTGCCCTGATTGGGCGTACTTAGAGGAAGGTTCAGAGGTTCTGATAATAGGAAGATTTATTGGGAATCCATCAGAGAAGACATGGTTTTGTATGTTTGGTGACATTGAGGTTCTTGTAGAGATCATTCAACAGAGATATATCACATGGCCACGTACAGGAATCTGAATAGCAATGGCTCAATATGCAAGCAGAGAAAAGAACAACAGTATATCTTCATGATAGCAAAGAGAAGTAAATTGTCACAAACTTCACCATCAAATAATGGAAACAACAAACAATTATTTAAAAAATGAGTTTCCATGTAGCATGTATTTCATTGTTGACAACAGTCCAAAATGCCTTTAAAAAGAAAATATTCTTGGAAATTGTAGGCATAGAGATGTTAAGCCCAAAATGGAGTTGGTAGTAGGAGCCAATAAGTGTTTGGAGTATTGGAGAATTCTCCAAGTCTACCTTGCTAGAGTAAATAAATACAACAATGGATTCTATTGACTACCTATGGTACACAACAAGTGTCCAAGTTAGTGACAGTGAAGTATTTCTTTAGAATGGGACACAACGAGTTCTTCACATAGATTCATTAGGTCATGCTTTACACGTTTTCATTAATGGAAAATATGTAGGGAGTAGCAACAAGTCAAGTATCGCCCTGGAGATGCCCATTGACTTGAAGTCTGGGAAGAATGATATTGCGTCTTTAAGTATGAGAGTTGACATATAGAACTACGAGTCATTTTTCAATACATGGGTTGCAGGAATCAATGGAGTGATACTAAAAAGTTTAAACGACAGGGACAAGAGTTTGACCTCACAAGAGTGGACATATAAAATTGGAAGTAATAAGGAAAAAAGCCACGTACAACAACACTAGATGTCAGCTCCAAACAACATGGAAAGAAAATGTATATTATTCAAGATGATTGCTATTGACAATGCACACAAAGATCACCTTAGCAAGTTCAACAATAGGGGTATTTAAAATTGAACAACATAATATATCATTTCATTTGTAATTTTAAACGCAAGCTTACCTTCTAGCAAATGTATCAATGGTGGCTTTGTTTTAGACCAATACATCTATCTCATGAAGACTGCTAAGAGACTAGTAAATCTCTCATGGCAGCGCATGCATGGCAAGGAAAACCCAGGAGAAGACAAGAAGAAAGAACAACAATATATCACAATGGCAGTTGTAGATGAAAGAGAACTCTGTAAACCCAAAGATGAAAAGCAACCCAAAGAAGCAATCTAACTTTTAAAGCAAAAAATGACAAAATACCTTCCGGCAGGCTCAGCAACAGAGGCCATGAAAATAGTCAAAGCCTTAATCTCTTCACCATTCGAAACCTCCATAATGCAAAATGGTAAAATGAAGGAATGATTAGGGTATTTGAATAAGACATTCTACCCCAAATTCCTTTCTATATTATTTGGAGTTTGTGGCTATTTCATGGGATTTTAATTCTTTTTTAAAGTTTTGCTTTTATTGAACATAATGTGGGTTGGCTTATATTATGCCTTAGGTGGTTTTTGTATTAGTAATGTTTTGTTTGCATAAGTGTAAATATTGTAAGGAAATGATAGTAAATGATACATATAAATCATTTTTTATTATTTTCTTATTTTAAAATGCAAATAAGGGGATTTTATTTTCTTTTTGCAATAATCCAATATTGTAAAGGATTAATATTTAATGATAGATTATAAATCATTAAATGTTAATCCCTATTTAAAAATGCAAAAAGAACGTTTATGCTTTGACCTTATGTATTTCATTCCTTTGAAGAAGAAGTCATTATGCAAACATTAGGAATTCTTCTAGGAGGGAATATGGGCTTTTTGGGTCAGATTTGTCTTTATCAAGTCAGTTTGAGGGTCTTGATGACCAGTTAGAGACTTTTTTGGGCAGTTTAAGATGAGTCATAGGCTTCATAATGAGTTAGTGGAGTCATATGAGTAAAAGACTTCATTTTTAGAAGTTTCTAAGCCATAATTTTGAGGCTTTCTTTCTACATTCAACCCAAGTGCTAGGTTTGTACTTAATGAGTTTTGTAACTCATTTTTTAGAGAGTTCTGATTATGCAGAGAAGTGGATGTGACTTCTGTTTTTAGTCCTTATTCTTTTTTGCAGAATTTGTAATTAAACTTGGGAAATTCAATACAGGTGATAGAATTGTGTTCATGTTATTTTGGTGTTACTTAGCTTTCTTTCTTCCTATAGTTCTATGTGTGTATCAAAATGATTTGATGAAGTAATTTGTGAGCTTTTATTGTTCCTTATTAGTTTGTCTCATTTCAGCACCTGGGTGTATGAAAGTAAGTCTACCTGCAGGTTGTAGTTTGTGTTTCAAAACCTTATTACAAATTATGTATGCAGGTCTTTACAGAAAGATGTGCTTTTTTTCATAAACTCCAAGTAGTTGTCTGATCCTTCTCTGTTAAGTGTGTTTAAGTTTTCCATAACATTTTGGTGTATCGCCATCTCCTAGTTTAGGCTGTAGGTTTAGGTTCATTTTCAACAATTTCTTCCCTTTTCCTTGAAATTTAGATTAGGATCTTGGAAATATCATTGAATATCCAATAGGAGCCAAGCTAGAATCCAGAGGTCTCATTTCATTTGCATATCCCACGAAGTGAAGTGATTCCCATGTTAAGTCAAGATTACTAAACTAATTCTAGTTCAGTATTGGGTGCAAATTCTGAAACTTAATAGTTAGTAGGTAGTAAGTTCACAAGTATTATGTGTATGGGAAGTTATTATTGGGTTTAGACTAATATACCAATTGACAATGTTTGGACTAAGGATTAGTCATGTCGTAGGTTTTGGGAAAAAGGTTATCTAAGTGTTATACCATGTAGCTTAAATGATGGGGTGGCTAATAAGATAATTTTAGTGGGAATATATATATTAGATGAAAAAAAGGGGGAAATGAATTTGTGGTTAGATTATAATTAAAAAATTGATGTTGGACATATTAATAATTAAGATTGTAGTACAAATAATAATTTAAAAAGATAGTAATCTTTAAAATTAGCATAAGTAACTTGATATATGTTAATTAATATTTATAAAATTTCAAGGCATATGTATGTTGTTAAGTTGCGATAATAAAGTTCTTCGCAAACTATTGACCAATAAGCATAACACACTATAAGTAATGTATAATATGATTTATAGCAAGAGTAAAGTATGCCATTGGAAGCAATATGTTAGTTAGAACATGGAAAAAGAAAATAATAAATACTAGGTATATCAATTTTGATGATACATAATGATGCATAACATTCCTAGATTTAGGTGATCATTTATTAGAAGTCTCACATAAAGAAGTTGATTAGAGTTTAAATTGCATGTTGATTACTATCAATGAAGCTAGCAGAGTATAACTTATCGATAGCAAAGTTGTAGGGATATGTATGCCCAGTTAGTTATGGTGTTTGGATTATTGAAAATTTAGTATTGAGAGTTAGGACGGAATATTTATCAAATTTATGCTACAAGCTGGAGCATGACTATGTTGGGGATAGGATAGGATAGTGAGGCATGTTAGGAATATTTAGAGATTAGTGGATGGAGGTTAGAGGCTTCATTACTAAGATGTAAGTCAATTAGCTATAGTGTTATAAAGTAAATGATAACTAGTAATTATTAGTTAGTATTATTTTTATTTAGTGTTAATATAAATTAGGTAGTAGACTATTGAAAAAATAAAATGGACTCATCTTTAATCATGTGGTAGTTAGAAAGCTAGTTAAAACAATGCATTTAGAAATAGCTAGTGATTGGGATATATGAAGTTGTAGGATTATTAATATAGGATCATTAATAATGCACTTATGAGTTAACACTAAATGATGTACTTATCTATTTTATAGTTAATGGTAATGTGTAGTTGTATTAAAACGTGCTATGAATATTGAGGGAGAAAATAAGAATATTCAGAATATGAGCAACCAAAGTGCAAGTGGTCTCTAGACATCTTTATTAGTTGTCTAGGGTGCAAATGATACATTTTATGCTAGCTAACTTATGATCCAGTAAATTATCACCAGTGTGAATTACGAATATATATTATGTCACTCTTAGATCATGATGGAACATTGATTGTTGGGAATAAAATGAAATGTAATAATATGACTAAAGTGTATTAAAGTCTAAGAGGTGAATTGACTAGGTTGCTAGGGGGGAAATAACGTGTGGTTTGGGGTATTGAATTTCTATAAGACTTAATATGTGAGATAGTTATCCAACGTTTGATATGTTCGATGATCTAATCATGACCCTAATAAAAGTTCATACATTCACATCTCCAGTATGGTGTACCCTCTAACGTAAATTTTTCCCCATTGAGGCAAAGTTCAGGTTCATACCTAGTCTTATGCCATGACACAACAACTAGCAACCCTTAAGATATAGTAATATTAGAAGCTTAAATAGTTGGCTTCCTTTCCTAATGTCGTGTCAACAAAAATACTTTCATGACATTTGGGGCTAATGAGAGATGAACCCTAAACCAACCTACTAAGGATAATTTTTGAAGACTTGCACAATTCTATTATAGATCACGAGCTTCTAATCTCTTGATAATCAAATTGACAATGTATAGTCCATCATGAGCATTCCTAGGATTATCTTCAATATTAGTATATATAAATACATATAATAAAAATGGAAAGAAGCAAAGCTGATGATATAGTCGTTATAGTGGAAAAAAGAAAAGAAAAGTGATGGTTGTGTTGTTAAATTTAGGGCATGATAGCCTCCAAGAGTTAACTCTCACTCACCTCTTCCATCTTAAGTAAAGTGGTGCCCATCCAATCCAGGGTGGATAAAATCAATTTTTACTCCCAAGGGAAACCTAGGCCCCTTGGGTGCTAGTTTAGTTGCCAGATCTAAAGATGGTAGCATCTTGGCATTGTACTAAGAGGGTGGCAGATGGAATGAACAATCAAGTTGAATGTTTAGTTGTCATGGAAGCAATGGTGTTGGGTTTAAGGTTGGGAGCATATAAGCTTCACCTTGAGGGGGACTCCCAGATTGTAGTCAATGGTATTGCAAAGGGGGTTTTGGATACATGGTATCTAGACACGCATATCAAATAAATCATAACCTTGTCAAGTGAAGTGGAGGAGTTCAAGATCTCCCATGTGCCTAGGGAGGCCATTTCCCTAACCAATAAAATTTCTAATGTGGGGGTGGTGGGATCATTGTAAGATAATTTTGAAACTTTTGAAGACTTCAATTATATCCCCTCTTTGGACTTTGATGTAGGAGCATCCTTGGGTTATTGGAAATCTTGCATCCCCAAAAAGATATTTGTCGTGTTTTCTATTTTTTTAGTTATTTGTTTAACAATTTTCTTTGGCAATCACTTGATTTCCCTTTCTAGGTTCCACAAAGTTAACTTATTATTGTAGACCTATCTTGGATCACTATCCTATGTTCACAAAATTTAATGCTATAATTGGTTGGAGTTGTGCTTCATCTCCTTGGGTATTGATTTCCTATGTTGTTCTTCATATGATGAGTGCCATTTGTTTCAACAAGGTTCTGTATCTAAGTGTTAACTTATAAACACTTAGATATAAATAGTTGGATAACATTTGGACCTATATCTAAGGCCTCCAAAGTTATCATAATGTAAATTATGTATCTGGTCATTAATTCATTGAGGGCTAGTCCTATATTGTACAACATGTTTCCTATTATTGGAGATTGTGAATTCAAAGCTAACTTGTGTGTCTAGATGGCTATATATGTAATATAATTATGTCTTGTAAAGATGATGATGGGGAAGAGAAAGGTGATAGCTCAAGAATATTGGAGTCAGTTTGCAACCTGAAATGCATTGGCTGTAACCGGAAGACCTTACATCTTGGCATGTATCTTGTTCAATTGATGTAATTCAAGATCTGTTGTTAATAAAAGAGTTTGTTTCCAACCATATCTTGTTATACTTCTAATGTGTTAAATTTGTTGGGGGTTTCATCATCTCCTTTGGGGATGCACCATTCTTGTATTGCATCAGACTTGGACATGTGATTGCTCAAAGTATGATTCCAACCCCTGGGAAATTATGATCACTTGTCAGGAAGTGAGCCTTTAAGAGGTTTTGTGACAATCTTTTAATTGAAGTTCCCTTTCCCATTAGCTTATAGTAACAATGCAATCACATTGAATAGCTTGCAGAGAGTTGGCGTGGCTTCATGGAGCCTAATTTTCTTTGCGAACCATGGGAAAAATTCCCTCCTTCGTTTGGTCAATCTTTGTGAAATGACTCCATAATGTCATAAAGCTAGACGTAGGGGAGTTTTGGGAAGTGATGTTCCTAATTTTTGGTGAGGAATACTTAAGAGCATGATTGGAGGCCATGTTCTAATCTAGATATTTCTTCATTGTTCCTGGCTTTGGGGTTGATGGTAGCTAAATCAAAAGAGGAGGTTTTGCAAGTGGTTTGAGAATGCTTGTAACTCAAATGGGATGGGAGCTTTGAAGGAATAATCAATAGGGTTGAGCTGAGAATAAGGTTGGACATGTTCAATGGCCTTGGACATCTTATTGGGGACAAGTTAGGAGAATTACAACCTCTTTTAGTATGGTCTTCAACTGATCCACTAGAAGCTCATTTTCTCGTGGCTCGTTTAGGGTGGTGTAAGTTGTTGTGTTTTCTGTAGTCTTGTGCTTGATCCCGAGATGAGTTTGTGGTGGCCCCTATTCACAAAAGGAAGGTTACCCTTGTGAAGTCAGGGGCTCCTCTTGATCTCTCTATGAGAGTGGACGTCCACTAGTTCGACGTTAGTTTCTTGGCAAGAGTTGTGGTGGTGATAATGTGGAAGTTGCTTTGGGAGTGGAAGGAGGTCATATGCTCATTTATGTGGATGTCTTGCTATTGCTAGATCAAGGTGATGCTTCTGGTGGTGCTGGTGCGATCAGAGGCAAATCGACCTTGAGTGGGGGTGGAGCTGACGAATTCCTAAATCTCACCTGTGACCAAGCAACTGTTTGGTTTATATGATTGCGTGTCGACTGTTGCTCCTTTTGGCAAGGATTTTTGATCTATTTTTTGTAATAAGTGCCATGTTTTCAAGATGATGTATCATTGATGGGTTTGAGTAGTTCAATTTTGGGGGTTTTTGGGTGATGATACTATTGGCCACATGTTGACTACTCCTTTTGTCTTCAGTACTAACAAAAAATAAATATAATCTTTTAAAATATTAATAAATAAACTTGTAATTCATTAATTGTACAAAAAACAATGCAACATGCCAACATGGTACATTATGTCCTCAAATTGTGTTTCAAAGACTATACCTGTTATGCCATGATTCAATACTTATAGCTCAAATAGTAAGCATAGGTCTCCATGCGACTGCTAAGCTTATTTTGACTAGTAGACACTGCTTCATATTTTTAACAATTATTTGTGGCGCTGATGACCCCATGCTTATGAATTTTGGTTGCCTAATTTGTTTGCAGCTATCTTAAAAGCTATTTAAAAATAAAATCATCAAATAAAGTGATTTGAAGAAAAATCTAGAGACAAATAAAATGAGGGAAAACAAATTGTGTTATTTTCCCTAATTAGAAGTGACTGCTTATTCCCAACTCCTCTTTTTTGAATGCTTATTTTCATTTTTTGAAGGGTCATTCCTCCACTAAAATAGATAGAGATTCTATTTTATCCTTTTCCGATCACTTAAACTATACATGGAGCAATTTGGCTGCTTAAAATTAAAGAGAAATTGGAGTTGAGCATCCCCACCCATTGGCACATGGGGTAAAAACAAATTGAGCGCAAGCAATGAACTTCGTCTTTCAGGACTATTCTTTAGCGACGTAAGAAACGGACATCAAAATTTGAAAAATCCCGATGCTGCGAGAAACTTCGAGAAACACCCTCACATGAGCGAAAAACATATCAACAGCACGAATCTCACCAAATATTTGTGATGTTTTATCGCAGAAGGGCTAGTGGTCGAGTTCCTGCAAGTCCAAGTCGATTCATTAATTATACGAAATTAACTCCGTACCGAGGCTTGAGCTTCTCCAATGGCAGCTGCACTTGCAGGTGCATCGCTGTCACTACACAAATCGACCCTGCCAATTAACTTTCCTTCTCAGAAACTTATCAGTTCAACTAGACCACGGTATTTTTTGCAGAGGGTAGGGCATTCTTTTGACAGAAGCAGGACCGAACGTGCCTTTATTTACCCACTGGCACGCCGGCAGCATTTGCCACGCGGGACACCCAGCGAAGTTGCTGAAACCAAGTCCAATTTCACATCTCAGGTACATTGGCTTTCGTTTCTACGAGCACTTACTTTATAATCCTTCATTTACTTTCGGTTGGTGAGCTGGATTGTATAATCAAATAGATGTTACACAGTGGTCAATGTAGGTTGGTTTCGAGTGTACAGTTGAGAATTTTGTGCCCACTGTTGAGTGGGCTTTGCGGTGAATGCGTGAATGAAGGAGTTTTAGTGTTATCCACAAGACCAAAAGTTAACTAGGGAGCAAGAATTATATCTTGAGTCATCTCTATGTTATTGTTGATATTAGCTTTCTGATTACGATCTTTATTAGAAATTCAAAAAGTTGGTTTAGACAGCCGTTTTCAGGTTGCTCTCAAACTGACCAAGATATCTTAGTAAGCAGCACGTTCAAAGATAGATTGTCATTGAGTTTCAATTACTCCTTTGCTGCAGAAAGTACACGTTCTTTCTTCCAATGCTCTGGGAACTGTCCAGTTTTTATACCTTAAATAATGTAACCTAGTTTTTGATTGCACCTGTGACAATCTAGGCTTACCCTTAATTATCACTTGCAGTCATGGTCCCAAGTGGGATTGAACTCTTTTACATAATGGACTTTTTTGCTCATTCGTTTTGTCCACTTGAGGATCCTGATTTTTTATCACAATTCTTTTTATCTCTTCATTAATGTTGGAACGTTTTGGCATGTCAATGTCCCATTTGTTCAACCACTGCTTGTTTTTTTCATCCATGTCTTCTTTCTATGGACTAGGTTCTCCTTGACAACTAGCTTAGGCCAGTGGTGTTTATTATATTCGTTAACTTTATTTTGATAGATTAACAAATAGATTACGGCTAATGTCTCTATGGACATATGCTTGCTTCAGCCAAGAGAATCTCATACAAGACTATTGATTTGACTTTGAGTCTACTAGTAATAAGATGCTTGTTTGTTCTTTCTATTTGTTTTCATTTGTGATTTGAAAGGCTGCTTCCCCAAACTTCGTAATCATAGAGCACAATCAGTGTGGTCAGCAAGCCAAAAAATCATTTTCCTGGTTTTCCAAGCCCATTACTCTACTTGTCTACGTCTGTTTTGCAGCCAAAATGAAGCTCTCCAACCCCCTCGTATCAGTTTAGTTCTAAATATCTCCCAGCTGAGCTTTTTGTGAAGATATTATACCGAGTGGAGAGGTACCGCTTAGATATTATGGTACATGCACCCAAGTCTTTCTTGTAAATCAAGGTAGAATAGAGTTTTTGTACCACATTTAAGGCTACCTCTTGTGGATATGGATAGCTAAAAAGTTGTGGTGGGTGTTTCTAAGGAAACTAAGGAGTGTTTTTAAACAAGTGGTGCCACTCAAATGTTTCTTTCCTTCTCAAATTAAATGATCCCTCTTTTTTATATATATCATTTGAGGGACTCACAACACTTCATTTCATGTATTTTGAGTCTTTGACCATTCATTTAACTTAATTAAATTTTTATATATTTTTTAATATTTTATTAATTAATGATTTCAAAATAAAAATATGCTTCTTGTGGATAGCATGTAATGTTCCCGTTATAAAATAATTCATTAATCAAACTATTGTTAATGAGCCGATTGATTTAATATATCTCGGATCCTTTTTGTTTTGTTTTATTTTCGTAATTTGTATTGCCATCGGCTATCTTTGTACACCCTTGGAAAGTTTTCCCCGACGTGTATTTAAGCACGACTTGTAGGTAGTCATTGGATATGTGATTTGGATTATTTTTCTGTATTGCGAATTCTTGTTGGAGTTCTCTATTCACCATTTCGGAAGTGAAAGACCTTCCCTATTTGGTTTATCCGGTTTCGGTGAGATTTGACCCTCACCCTATTCCATCGCTTGTAATACTTCATTCGGACTTGGCAAATCAGAGCATCATCTTTTGGTAAATACTAATCGAAGGATACTTGTGTTCTAATTTCCATTATTATTTGATTCTATCTAACAAATTTGGATCTATAAGTTTAGATTGCATTATTGAGTTTTTCTTCCATCTACACACCCTTCATCTTTCTGCACTCCAAGAGAATAGTCAAATAGAACAATACATCACTGTATGGCATCCTTGTGTTGCGTACGACCTTCCTCTATTGCATAATATAATTGACTGTACGACCCCCCTGTTGCATGGAATCTTGACCGTATGGCCTTCTATTGCATAACTATTCATCCATGTTGTACTTCTTCTCCGCCACCCCACCGTACAACAAGTTGCTCCATTGTACGACCACCTTAGCTTCCTCATCGTATGGCTACTCTTACCCAATCCACCGTACGGCCTCATCCACTCCACCCTATCTGTCAACGCACTGTCACTAAGTAATTGTAGGGCCTCCTCATCCCTCCAGTATCGTATGGCCCACAATTCAACTACACTGTGCAGTCACACAGTGTGTGCATACTGTACAATCCTATTGGTTTGAGGTTGGTCGAGTCACCACATGGCGGTCAGGAACTTTACAGTGGTATTAGAGCTTTGATCCTGCCAGCCTGTGAATAGTGAATGAGAGTTTATAGCCGAAAGAGAAGAACCCATTCCGTTGATAGAATGGCTGCCGAACCGGAACCCACAATTGTCGAACTCGTGGCACTATCGAGAGAACTTGCAAGGAATCAGGCACAAATCAATGATACTCAATGACTCATGGAAGAAACTCTCAAGAAGTTGGTAGACAATAAAATTTATCCGGTGAATAAAATGGTCATAGCGTGGACTCAGTGTCGGGTAAAGAAAACCCTCATCCATCACGCTCTCGACCTTCCATGTTGCCTTTTCCACCATGGATGGAGGCACCACACGGAGGAAAGTAACTGACCTTTGAAGAAATGCAAGAATAGCTAAGAGAAGACTGAAAGAATGCAACTTTTGAGGAAGATATATCCTACAAAGATTATGTAGATTTGAGAATGAGATATTCAGGAGGCGAAAACAGAGGATATTTTAATGATGATCTCAGGAGGAAGTTGAGTAAAGTAAATCTGTCACCATTTGTTGGATCTGGATCCATATTTGCGCAAGCATGGGTAATGAAGACAGATACTTACTTCCAGCTTAATCCCATGCCAAAAGAAGCAATTAAATTTGTGGCCTTACACTTGGAGGGAGTTGTGCATGAATGTTGACATCACAACACCATCATATTGGGGCATGATCAAATAAATACCTATGCAGAATTCATTGAGAGATTGATAGATCGATTTGACGGAAAAGCTCCGGAACTCAATTTCAATGATTTGGCACAATTGAAGCAAACTGGATTGGTTGACCAGTACATTGCATAATTTCAGAAACTCTCTGTTTTGGTCACAGACATTTCTGTAAGAAGACAGATAGTGCTCTATATGGATGGACTAATAGAACCACTAAAAGGTTGGGTAAAAAGGTTCAATCCTACCACCCTGCCAGAGGCTATTAAGAAGGCAAGGAGTATAGCATCATTAACGTCATCCTTACGAAGTTACTTACATTCCAAACCGTTGATGTTTATGAGGGACAAAGATAATAAACCTTTGCCTAGGAAGCTGTCATTGGATGGAGCTATTAGACAGGAGTTTCGAAGGAAGAAACTATGTTTCAACTGTAAAGGACCATAGCAACCTGGGCACAGATGGCTTGGAAAAGGAAAGATCCACAACATTGAGGTCATGTTCGATGATGAGGACAAACAGGAAGAAACACCCTTTGAAGACAACCAACATCACGACGACACTAACATGGCTAGTTTGAACCGTACGAAAATAATTGCAGCATTGGTACGATGTGGAGGAACTATCGCCCTATCCAGTAGCCTAAGGTGCACGATTTTTTAGGTATGGGGAACCCTTCAAGGACAAAGAGTTATGGTGATGCTCGATAGTGGAGCCACTTTGAACTTCATAAACTCATCTCTGGTGAAACGAAGAGGTCTACCTACAGAGACACACGTAGGATTTCCGGTCAAGGTTGCCAGAGGGACTCTTTTGCCCTGCACACACCTTGTTCCTCAACTAAGGATCACAATGGCGAATCACACAGTGATTGAGGATTTCTTCATAGTAGACCTTGATGATATGGAGGTCATTCTAGACATATAATGGATGGAGACACTTGATGAATACACTCAGAGCTTCAAACAGATGGACTTCACTTTTGTTGTCGCTGAAAAGAAGGTCATTCTCCGCGAAATGGCAAATGAAGGTCCGAAGGAAGTTTCTACACATTGGATGGAGGCAATTTTTCAGCATGATGACGTTGCTTGTGCTGCACATTGTTTTGTCTCGGCGGAACCTATAAAAGGGCAACAGACATCTCCCCAGAATGATGATCTCCAAAATATTTTGAGTGAACATGATAAAGTTTTTATTGACATTCCTCTTGGCATTCTGCCTCATCGAGAGTTTGAAAATACTATCGATTTGGAAGCTGGAGCCAAGTTGATCATAACCACACCTTGCCGCCATCCCAAGATATTCAAAGGTCAAATCAAAAAGACTATTTAGGAACTGCTAGAGAAAGGATGAATTTGTCTTAGTTCTAGCCCCTTCGTGTCATCATTAGTATTGGTCAAAAAGGACAGGACGATGCACATGTGTGTGGACTACCGTGTGTTGAACAGAAAAATAATAAAGAATAGATATCCCATTCCAAGGATAGATGAGTTGTTGGATGAATTGCATGGCGTAGTCTATTTTTCAAAAATAGATCTCTGTTCCGAATACCATTGGATCCGCATGGAGGAAGACATGGAAAAGACAACCCTTTGTTGCCACTATGGGCATTATGAGTTCCTGGTCATGCCGCTCGGATTAATGAATGCACCTGCTACATTCCAATCATGCACGAATCGCATGTTCAACAAACAATTGCGTAAGTACTTGCTAGTATTTTTTGATGACATTCTTATTTATAGCAGGACATGGAAAGAGCACTTGAAGCATCTGGACGAAGTCCTACGGATCATGAAGAATTAGTCCTTGTTCACCTAGCAATCCGAGTGTGAATTCGGTATGACAAAAATATTGTACTTGGGGCATGTTGTCAGTAAATATGGAGTTCAAGTTCATCAGGAGAAGATTCAAGCTATCCTTGATTGGCCTCCCCTGAAGCCACTCATGGAGTTGCGAAGATTTTTTGGATTGTGCAGTTATTACTAGAGGTTTGTAAAAGAATTCTCTTAGCTCAGCGCCCCATTAACATATTTGACAAGAAAGGGTTCCTTCCAGTGGAATGAAAAGACACAACTCACTTTTGATAAGCTGAAAGAAGTAGTGGGCACTTGTCCCGTTCTTGCATTGCCTGATTTTGCTCGATTTTTCATTCTGGAGTGCAATGCATCTGAAGAAGGCACTGGCGTGGTACTAATGCAAAATAGACACCCCATAGCCTATGAGAGCAGGAAGCTTACGCAGACAAAACGCTGATATTCCATTTATGACAAAGAGACTAACCAAGTTCCGACAATATCTGGTGGGTGCCAAGTTTGTTGTTTGTACGGATCACAATAGTCTGAGATTTTTTTCGGAGCAATGGGACTTGAACGAGAGGCAACAAAAATGGGTAATCAAGGTTCAGGCCTTTGATTTTGACATTGAATATGTGAAAGGAAAGAGCAATGTGGTTGCAGGTGCGTTGTCCAGAAAATCTGCTATTTGCTTACTAATCCAGATTTCAGTTGATTGGAAAGCACATTTGTTTGTAGAATATTCCAAAAACACATTTGCCTGTGAGTTAATGGATGGCAACACCCAGGATGATCGGTAGTGGTGGATGACATCATTTGTTATAAGAATCGGATATTTTTAGTGTTAGAATCCAAATTGAAGCAAAAAATCTTGAAGGAAGACCATGATTCGCTCTTGGCAAGACACCCGGGCTTCCTCAAAACTTATAGATGTCTCAGGGAGAGGTTTTCATGAAAAGGTCTTAAAGGAGACGTATTGCAATATGCAAGAGAGTGTGTGGTCTGCCAACAGAACAAATCTGAACATACTCTACCTATTTGGTTACTGCAACATCTGCCAATTCCAGAACAAAAGTGGGAAGGTATCTCAATGGATTTCATTACTGGACTTCCCAAGGTGAAAGGAAAGGATTGTATTTACATGGTGGTTGACAGACTAACAAAGTACGCACATTTCTTCGCCATCCCCTTAGATTTTTCATGCCACACAAGTTGCCGATCTGTTTTTAGAGAAGTCTTTCGTCTGCACGGGTTACCCCGAAACATTGCTAGTGATCGGGATGGGTGATTCATGAGTATCTTCTAGACAAAACTGTTTCGGTTGGCAAGGACAAAATTGTTACCAAGTACTAGTTACCACCTTTAGACAGACGAACAGATGAAGACTGTGAATAAGTGGCTCGAAGGTTATCTCCGGAACTACATTTTTGGCACAATGTGCATGGGTCAAATGGATACACCTAGGAGAATATTATTATAATACCATGTACCACATGTCCATCGAAATGGCACCATTCAAAGCTCTAGATGGGTACAAACCCCTTTCTTTCATTGACATAGTTCTAGGTGACAGTCGTGCACCGAGGGTGAGGGACTAGCTTCAAGAGGGATAGGACATCCTTAGATGCCTGAAGGAAAACTTACGAGCACAAAATCAACAAAAAATGTACGTTGATAGACACCGAATGGAGAGGAGTTTCAAAGTAGGGGACTTGGTCTATCTCAGGCTCCAACCATACCGACAGTCCTCATTGAAGGAAAAGGGAAAAGAAAAATTGAAGCCACGATTTTATGGCCCCTATCGTGTAGTTCGTTGCATTGGTGAAGTCGCTTACGAGCTGGAACATTCGGAGGGGAGCCGTATTCATAACATCTTTCATGTTTCATGCCTGAAGAAAGCTGTAGGGCAAAATGTCACGGTGGCCACAGACCTTCCACCGCTTAATGAAGAAGGAAAGCTCATATTGGAACCAACTGAGATCATCGAAATACGTGAGAAGACCCTATGGAACCACATGGTGAAGGAATATTTGGTGCGTTGGAAATACTTGCTGTTGGACGATGCGATGTAGGAGGGCAAGCACATTCTTCAGCACCTGGCATTGCAATTGCTTGAGGACAAGAAAAATTTGGGATGGGAGGACTGCAATGTTCCCGTTATAAAATAATTCATTAATCAAACTATTTTTAACGGGCTGATTGATTTAATATATCTCGGACCCTTTTTTTTTGTTTTGTTTTCGTAGTTTGTGTTGTCGTCGGCTATCTTTTTACACCCTTGGAAAGTTTTCCTCGATAGGTATTTAAGCACGGGTTGTAGGTAGCCATTGGATATGCGATTTGGATTATTTCTTTGTACTGCGAATTCATGTTAGATTTCTCTGTTGTTCGCCCTGCCCTATTTGGTTTATCTGGTTTAGGGGAGATTTAACCCTCACCCTATTCCATCACCTGTAATACTTTGCTCGGATCTGGCAAATTGGAGCATTATCTTTTGGCAAATACTAATCGAAGGATACTTGTGTTCTAATTTCCATTATAATTTGATTCTATATGATAAATTTGGATCTATAAGTTTAGATTGCATTATTGAGTTTTTCTTCCATCCGCACACCCTTCATCTTTCCGCACTCCAGGAGAATAGTCAAACAAAACAATACATCATTGTACGCCATCCTTGTGTTTTGTACGACCTTCCTTTATTGCATAATATAAATGACATCCTTGTGTTCTGACCTTCCTTTTTTGCATAATATAATTGACTGTACAGTCCCCCTGTTGCATGGTATCTTGACCGTATGACCTTCTCGTTGCATAACCATTCATCCACGCCATACTTCTTCTTCACCACCCCACAATACATCAAGTTGCTCCACCGAGTACAAACACCGTACGATCACCTTAGCTTCCTCACCATATGGATATTTTGACCCCAATCCACCGTACAACCTCATCCACTCCACCCTATCTGTTACCCTACTGTCACTAAGTAATTGTGCGACATCCTCATCCCTCCAATACCATACAACCTACACTTCAGCTACATCGTGCAATCACATTATATGTGCATACCGTACAATCCTATTGGTTTGAGGTCAGTTGAGTCACCACATGGAGGTCAGGAACTTTACATAGCAATCCAATATATCAATCATCGAGCTATCTTGTACACAATTCAAATGGTTTACATGCCTATAGACCATACTTTATAGGGGAGGTATAATTTTAACAAAGCTTGGTAGGGAAGTGTGTTGTAAAATCAATTTCACAACCCACAAATGGTACATTATAGGTTTTTCTAGGGTATATGTGTATTTATGTTTTTTAGTCCTTAAGTTTTATTTCGTTGCCAATTAATACTTTTTGAACCTAGATAGGTATACTTTAGAAGTCTAAAATTCAAATCCATCATTAATGAGAAAGTGAGAGGAATATTCACCTTCATTATTGATTGTCAAATTACCTTTGAAATCATGTGGGACTAATACTTTTTGAACCTAGATAGGTATACTTTAGAAGTCTAAAATTCAAATCCATCATTAATGAGAAAGTGAGAGGAGTATTCACCTTTATTATTGATTGTCAAATTACCTTTGAAATCATGTGGGACTAAGTGTGAGAGTCAACATGTACATCAAAAGTCAAAAAAGGCAAATTCATAGTTGATATCATAAAAATGCTATAGTTCCATGGAGTTTCAGATGGGGAACGAGGAGGCCAAGGACCTTGATTTGGGAATTGTAGGGGGATGATGGTTGGTGAGGGTATGGGGGTAGAGCCCTATGCAGGGTTAAGATACAATATACTTGGTGTCCTCTTTGTTGTAGCTTGAGGTAGAATCTAGGGTGGAGATCTATCACTATAATGTCCTTTTCTTGGACCACCTTATTTTGACCTAAGTTCACAAATCCAAAATGAAACAAAGAGGAAAATGTAGTCAAAGATATAATCCTTAGCCAAGAATTAGATGAGATAAGCTTGTTTGAGAAACTTGTAACCATATTAGATAATATTATAATAATGTAGATATAACTCATGGAATACAACCAATTCTGGGTTTATATATATCTATCCAGATTCCATACAACAAATCTCAATAACTATGTGGGAGTTCAACCATGAGGGTTTTGTGTAATGTCCCCAAATTATGAGTACCCAAATTTTGCCCTAGGTTACAATTTTTACTTCTTAAAATGCAAGTAGAGTTTAGAGATACCTTTCACTTTGATTGAGACCCTACAAACAAGTTAGGAATCATATACTTATAATTCATAACTAGACTTTGTAAGTTCAAAAAAAAAATATTGGAAATGTAAATCATATCAATAGATTGTTTGAACTAATTTTGAGACGACTCAAGAAGTGATAAGGTAGGGTGACTTGATATGGTGCCCTAGAGACCCCCTACCCTAGGTCCAAGAGCATATATACCATTCCTCTTGGCCTCATGTGGTTCATGCTACCCACACGAGGTGGAGTACCTAGTGTCGTGTCCTATCACCATTCTCCTCAATCTTGCCACTTTTGTCTTGCTTCCAATGATTGAACATCCTTATGCATTCTTTTACCATGATAGTGGTCACGGGGAACATTCACAATAGGGTGCCTAGATAATCCACCCTTACTAAGCAGAAATCGGCCTTGCCAATTAATTTTTCTTCTAAGAAACTTAAAGTTTAACTAGGCCACGATATTGTTTGAAGAGAGCCTGACATTCTTTCAACACAATTGGGACTAAGCGTGCCTTTATTTACCTACTGGCAAGCCAATAGAATTAGCCACGCGAGGCACCCAATGAAGTTGCAAAAATTGAGTCCAATTTTCGCATCTTAGGTACCTTTGCATTCATCTGTTGTAATACACCCTCTTTGAGATTCAATATAATAACAATAAATAGAAATAAATAATAAAATGGTTTTAGACTATATCATTAAATGACTAAAGGAAATAAGAAATTATTAATATAATATAATAATCTAATAGGTACAATAACATAAAAGTTGTATTTGTAATATGACTAAATTTTAGTATTAAGTTAATAATCAACAATATATAAATAATAATAGAAGAGATATAAGAAATAGTTGATATTAATATTATATCAAGTGATTCTAAAATGAAATTATCAAACATATATTTGACTTAGCTATATTGATATAAACAATTCTGATTATTATTCACACCAAACAAAGAATTTGATTATATATTGATCAATAAAATCACCAAACAATAGTTGTCGGTTATGAGGCAACACGACCTGTGAATAGGAGGAGTCCATATAATTATGGAGGCACAGGGAGATTTGGGGGGGGGGAAGATTATCAAACACGGGAATATAAAATTGACTGCAGAGATAACATATTGAAAGAAGTGAATAGTGACTTCAAACATGTCATCTAAGAGCACCATACACCTCTCCAATGTGTATAACGTTAACAACAGATTAGAAAAACAACTGGAGGCGTGGACAAATCCGAAAGTCATCAATATCGTCAAAACGAAAAAGACAACCTTGCCAGAAATAGACAGATAGTTGTGAAGTGCAAAGCGCCCTTGACTGAAGGGAAGGATCTGAACACCTGCTAGCATCAATGGTAAGAGGAAACCATTTGTAGCTGGTATTAAACGCAAACAGTGTGACGAGAAAGGAAAGGGATTCTGTGACAAGGAAAGACAACCCATGCAAGAGCCACGGAGTAAACACAATCTACTACAAAGAGGCAAATGGGGAATAAAGAACTCCACGTAGGCACCTAGGGCAATAGAGGAGAGATATAATACATGTATCTAGTCTGCCAACATAATCAACAAAATAGCATTGTGAGTGGTTGGAGGAAGCAACACGGCAAAATACAATAGTCTCAACATTAATTGGTATAGCCACAGAGAGTTGCTGGAACTTCATTGATTCTACACCATTGAATCCTATGAAACCCAAAGAACATTGAACCACATATTATAAATTTGGTAATCAAAATCATCATCTGTAGTTAAACAAACCAGTCAAGGCTAATGTGAAGAAAATGACGAGTGAATAAATAAGTGCATAAGAAGAAGATAGTCCCTAAAGTGGAGGGAAGAATATCAGATCAGATATGGAAGGAAGTATGTTATTTACATGTTAAACTTTGCATAAGACATGTTGAGAGCACATAGCAAAAGAGGACAGAGGAAAAGAGGACATTGATAGGACATCTATAACAATTTAGTGCTGAGATAATAGTGAGACATCAGCTGATTAATCTGAAGAAATATCAAGTTACCTAGCAGTATAAGAGGCTTGAGTTTATAAGTTAGTGATCCCTAAAGAAATAGTTATGCCGTGAATGACATATGTAGTGGAAAATATATATATAGATAAGAGAATAAGAAGTAAAATAAAGATCAACGAAGGGAATACTAAATCAGTGAAGATTATAACAGAGGTATAGTGCAGACTTATAAATTTCTTAAGAGGCCATAAATAAAGTGATACTATTAGTATGTTTAATATACTTTCCAATGACAAATATGAATTATGCAATATGGAAAATTATCAACCATGTTTGATAACCATATAAGAGATAATAGTTCTTGTAGAGATCAAATAAGATCTTGATAAACGGCGTTCATTATGAATGTCGAGTTTCTCTTAAGAGAACTTAAGAGACTAGAGGGCATTCTTGATTGAATGTTGGGATTCCAAATTGGAACCCAAAGAGATTTTTAGAGAATCTCTTAGAGACAATATATATTGTAGTGGTCAAACATATGCATATGTCAGAGATAAGAGACTTGGTAGAGGTGGGATCTCTACCAAGTAGTGTTACCAGAGATCCCAAAGAGGCCTAAGGGAGAAGCTCTTTCTATGACAATTACCTAATCGAGATAAATTTCTCACCAGAGGGTTAGGTGACTGGAGAAAGGATTTCTTCCAAAGGATTAGGAAGGGTAGCTTGGGTAGTTTTTAGAATAGTATTTACTTAAATCCAATATTGCTAATATGTTTTACATACAATTTTCGATATTGTACTGACAAATGGTTGTAGGTTACAACATTCAAATTTAATTCAGAAATGGGGACATTACTCTGTACACAACTGCTCATGAACATATTTATTTCATCACCTAATGGTTTCCTTGCCCTTAGGATTCCATTTATATAATTTTAGTGTCTTTAAATATTCTTCTCACATGACTTTCAGGTAAACCACATTTCTTTACAATATTGAAATGTTTATCATACTGTCTCAAAATGTAGGTACATAAGAATTGGTATGCTTTGATACTCTCTTAAAGTAGACCAATTTTAAATCAGTATGTATGCTTTTGCTTTAGAAAAGTCTGTTTGCTTACTGGTAGTCATCTAGAAGAGGGCTTTGTCTAATTAATGCAATCAGGTTAACATTTCACTATATCTGAATTATCGGAAATGTGCATAAACTTTTTGGGGTTAATAGGAGTTTTATTTTGTTAATTAGAGTCTGATCTGTGTAGTTTTTGGACAGCAGGCTGGAGTGGAAAGTATAGATGACAAAGTTGAAGAAAGTGGCAGTGAACTCTCAGATGGTGCAGATGTTGACCAAGCACCCAGGTCAACTATACAAGCATTGCTGCACTCTTACAAAGAAGCTATTGCTGTTAACAATGAAAGCAGAATTGCAGACATAGAAAATCAGCTTCAGTCTATTGAAAATGAGAGGGATGCTTTGTCGAAACAAGTATCATCATCAAGTGAAGAGTTATTAGCTGATAAAGACAGATTTCTTCGTTTGAATGCAGACTTTGCCAATTTCAGAAAAAGATCAGAGAGAGAGCGGCTTTCTTTTGCATCAGAAATTAAAGGGGAAGTTATTGAGAGTCTATTGCCCATGGTAGACAGTTTTGAAAGAGCTAAAATGCAGATCAAGCCAGAAACAGAAGGAGAGGAGAAGACTAACAACAGCTACCAAAGTATATATAAACAATTTGTTCAAATCATGAGAGCTATGGGTGTCTCCATTGTTGAAACAGTTGGCCATCCCTTTGATCCCACGGTAAGCTTCTCCTCTAAAACATTGAAATTTGAAACCATAGTTTTGATAATCTGTACCTATATTGTCACATGAAGTTGCATCTTATATTTTTACTGCTTATGCTTGTTCCAGTAATAAGTTTTGGAATACTTTTTTTTTCGTTTGACAGATTACTTATGTCTGAAACCACTACACTTGGTTCCAAATTCTCTAAAATACGTTTTAACCAGGCCGTCCACAAGTATTTGGAGTTTTGTATTCACTCTTCACTTGAGGCATTTTTACTTTAGAGTGAGTGGCTTGCAGAATGTCAAACACAAGAGCCAGTTCATTTCCAAACTTTGCAGTCTGTCAACCCAATCTGCTTTATATGTTTGCTCGTCCATGCTATTATCCTCTTTAAGCAATTCGTGTTGGGAAGTACTGATTGATAGCCACTGCATGGTAACTGCCAGAGATTTGCATTGGTGAAGATTGTAACAGTGAGTGCAGAGTTCATGCTTCTATATTGTCATCTCTGACTCTTATGTGTGAGTTAGTTTCAATCATAGCCAACACATTCATGCTACTTTGTTATTGTCTCTGGTTCTTACCTATATGTTGGCATCAATCATAGCTAACACACAAGTTATTTTTCATTTTCTCTTCACCTAGAGAGAATTGCATATAATTGCCCATTACTTCCAAGGATCAATTCTAAGTTGTTTAACTTATAGATCTAGTGCAAACTGTCATATGCAACTATCTTGTTACATGCACTAATGGCATGATCACTACTCTCCACTTCATTCTCAATGCCTTATCTAACACTGCTCCTCTTCACCTACTCAAACACTTTCTCCATTGATTCCAATTACCTTTGGCAAACCATCCTTAAATCTTGAAATCCTTGCTAGACAAAATTGAACATTACAATGCCCCCTCCTGAAGAAGGTCAGTTGACAGTTAAGGTTGGCCTATTATATGGTTTCCCTAGGCCAAGAAATTGCATCGGGGACTTTTGATTTTTTCAAACCATTGCTCTATTGCAAATGGGGACCCCCTCTTTTTCGCTGGTAAGTTTAAGTGGTAGAGCATGTTTGGCAACAATCTAGGATTTAGAAGGCCTTCCCAAAGTATCAAGTGTGAAAATTGAGCAATATGGAAATATTTGACGAAGTGTCAAAATTTGGAAAAAAATGGTAAAATTTGGCAAAGGGTAAAAAATGGAGAAAATTGATAAAATTTGGCTGAGTGAGAAATTTAAAAAAAATTTGAACCAAAGGTATGTAAATTTTGCCCAAGTAATTTGTCTTAGGAGGGAAATAAAAAAGAAAGTTATTGATAAAATCAAATAATACTTCCCTCTTTATGTTGACACATAAAGAGGTAGATTCCACATCTTTATGTGGCGAGTTTGCCCCATAGAGGAGTGGATTCCACTTCCTTAGGTGGCAAGGGAAGGAAAACTTGTCTTATTGGGTGTAGGAAACATCTCATGTCATAAGTTTGATGAAGGAAGAAATAATGCAAAAGAGGAAGGTAGGAAGCTTTAACCAATCACAAGCTCCCTTTATCAAGTTCAAATGGCCTAATAAAGCTAAGGCATGGATCAAAGTTCAAAGAGTGGGCCCTACCTCAAATATGTGATGTCTTTTGGCCAATCAGGTAGGCCCTATCTCAAACGCACGGACCTAGACCTAAATAGGATAAGCTTAAGTTGAAACATATAAGTTCAAAACTCTAAGAATCAGGCCTTATATCTGAAATGTGCAGCCTTTGGCCCATGTGCTATGCCTAAAATCAACAAAATCAGCCCCTGGGCCTGGGTCTAATTGGACCAGGCCATAATTCAATGAGGAAGAGCTTGAATTTGGTCCCTAGACCTAATGTATAGGCTTGATGGGGCCTAAATATGAATGTTTAAAGCCTTACTATGGATTCTGGGCTATAAAATTGCACAACTTGTACTCAAATTTTGAAATAGGGACTTCTGAGATGAAACATGTGTTCCTGATTCGGTTTATCGGGTCAAACAGATGGGTCTAAGTGGGTTAATTTCGATTTAGATATGTCCTCAATCTATAGCGCATGGTCTCAATTTTATAAGGCAGTCAGCAAAATGGTTTAAAAAATGTGGCTCAAAATTCGATACAAACCAAGCCCTAAAGGGGCGGCGTGTGACTTCATTGTGGCCCTAAAATGGAAAGATTTAATAAATCAGACCCTTAACATGAAACGTGTGGTCCTAAAACTTAATATATCTCACCTAAAATCATGGTGTGTGGCCCTTAGTAGCAAATGAGGCGATCCTATCAGGTAACATGTGGCCTAAAGTCCATAACTCATGCCCTAAATTCACATCAATCAGACTCAAATGGACTTAAACATGGCCCCAAGATGTGAAATGCATGGACCCAAATGAACTTAGATCTGGTCCCATCATGAAACGTGGCCCATCCACTTATGCATGAAGCCCCAAACTCTAGTGTGCATGCTTAGTTATGCTTAAAATCAACATAAATCAGATCCTAAGTTTAACGAGAGCAGCGCTAAATCTCATTCTGATTAAACAAGGGCTTAAATATGTAGCCTATGGGCACAAGATTTGAAGATATAGCCCTAAATCTTGGCGCGAGGCATTAAGCCAGGAAACCTAAATTAAATACAATTCATACTAGGCCAAGTATTTAATGAATAAGGGGATCAATTTCAAATATGGAAGAGAGGTCATTTAAATTTAATGCAAATGAGAGGAGATTTTATTCAAATATAGCCATAAATCTGGTGTAATAAATCAGTGACAAAAGAACCAGATCTGATTACGGGTGAATTCAAATTCAAATGGAGAGGAGAAAAAAATTAAAAGGAAGGCCTCTAACTTGTAAGGTCCAGCATGTATAAATAGCCACTTGAAATCTTGTTTTAAGACCACAATTATAATTACTTGGATTCAAATCTAACTGGCAGGCATCTCGAGCTTCCACAGCTGGACAATATTTGAGGCCTTTTTCAAAATCAATTTAAGTCAAGCACCCAGACTATAGCAACAAGTTTGCAGGTTTGTCAGATATTAAAGATTTTAGAGAGCCTCATCATTGGACTCACAAGTTTGATAACCAACAGGCTGGGAAGAAGAAAATCAGATCCCTCCAATTGTGAATTGCTTCTAGATTGGAGCTTTGCCTCCAATTTTGGTCACACAATGTCAGATTCTCTTAGAAGGCTGCAAATAACCATTTTGGAATGTGACGCCAGCCCTATGAAGACAAATCATCATACCAGGCTGAAGCGATATCTTTTGGCCATCAATGAGTATCAAATGAAAGACGTCTCTGATGTGAAAGTAAAAACCAGAAATATCAACAGCAAATACTTTGCAGATCTATCAAAATCAGAAAGTTTTGGGAAACTTTTCCTTTGGATTCACAGTAACAATCAGCCCGGATTTGAAAATCAGACTTTTTTACCAGTTACTTCCAAAGTTGAGTGTAAAGACTCGGATTTTCATTCTACTTAAAAAGCTAATTGTGAGAGTTTTATTCGGGTTAATTGCCGAAAATGGCAATTTAGATGAAATCAAGGGTGTAGAGACATTGTGACTGTCTGAATTCTTGGTGTCTTTTGGTTATCATCAGATTTTTATTAAAATTCTTAGGGCTCAAAATCTATAATTGTATAATAGAGAGGGTTCATGTAGTATGTTACTCAAAATGATGCATTGGATTTAGAGTAGAAGTATTAGAGGCACCTTGATTATTGGGCGATAAAGTTAATTCATTAGGAGGTTGTTATCTTGAAGTAAATTCATCATCAATCACTATGTTATGATTCTGATCTGCAATATGAAAGTCTAACAGATGGAGTTGTATGGTAGGGTGAAAGATAAAAGAAGCTAATGAAGAAAATAAGGTGGCCAAGAACTGGATGGTTCAAGTGCAAGTGAGATGTTGTCAAGATTGATTCAAGCAGCAAATACATGACCAAGATCAAAGGACATCAAGACCCAGAAGACCATAAATGGTTCCAAAATGTTGAAAAAAAGATGATATGAAGTCAAGGACAAGATTTGGTTCAAGATCAAGGAAAACTATAAAGAACACCTTCAAGATATCAAGACATAGAAGAAAGACACGTCAAATTTAATGGAAGAACAAGATCAACATATTTTGGAAGATGCCATGGGAAAATATTACAGCATAAAGGATTTTAAGCAATTGAGAAGACGAGTCATCACAACTGAAGGCTCAATAATGTTTTTTCATCATCAAAGAGGGCTATTTATCAAGTTTATAGGATGAGTATGCTGAGGTGACAACCATATCCTCAACCAATGAAAATGTGCCAAGTGTCCTAATGGAAGAACTTCGTCATATTGTGTCTAGATTTATTGCATTCACCAAGAGAGAAAAGAGATAATGAAAAGAATATTTTTTGATATGGCTTGGTGTAAATAAAAGTAGTATCATCTTATTTGTTGGCTAAATGGTGGCATTGTCTACAAGTTTCCTTCTACAAGCCTCTACCTAACTTCCCTTTCCATTAGCCTACAAAATAGTGTAATGTTTTGATTAGCCCATTCGTTGGTGCATCTTATCAAGTGATTATGGCTGATATATTTTCTTATCGGCCCATGAAAGCAATGTAATTTTTTAATTGGTCCACATGGTGGTACCTAATTGTAATTGGGTGGGAATTTAATATATTAGAATATTGTTTCTTTAATGTTCATTTTAGATAGTCTTTAGTTTATAAGGTAGTTTCTATTTTCCATCTTTAGTTCACGATTTTTTTTTAGAAACATCGTCTTTGTAAATCTATATGAGAGAGTTTTCATCTCCATTGTTTAATACAACTACAACAACATCGATTTACCATAACATGATATCAGAGCAAGTCAATGGGATATCATAAAATTTGGAACATTTTTAAAGAAATGTTCAAGCCTCTTCTGATCTGGGGTTTTTTCCAAATTTTTTTTTTTTGATTCTTTGAAACAAAAAATGTCGGAGGTATATTATGAAAATTTTGTGGTTACTCGTGGAAGATAAAATTTTGCTGAAAATTGTGAGCATGGTCGAGGGTTTTGATTGCACAATTTCTTGGTTTGTGTAAAAGTCTATGTTTGTTTAAGGTTGTATGTATTTGCATGTGGGTGGCATGTGTTGTTTTACTATGCAAAGTCTCATGTTTACCGCATGAAGATTTCTCTAATAGGTTTTCATAGTTTCTTCCCTTCAATTTTTTTTTGATTGGTTTTCATAGTTTTTTCCCTTAAAAAAATTATGATTCTATAAATTCACAAAATTGCGTGGGATTCCTTCGTGGATTTATAATTTTTCCTCAGAAATTATCTATTGGGTTTTTCCGTTTCTTCCTAAAAAATGATGCTTTGTACGTTAATCTATGCCTTAGATTCTGTTCTTTGGTTTTGATCATTTTTTCTTGTTGATTTGTGTTCGTTTTTTTAAATTTTTCTCCTAAAAAATCATGACATTTTGCACTCTGTTTTGGGGCATCATGCTCATCTGTAAAGTTTGGAAGGTTTGTTGAGTTTTTCTCAAAATTGTGCAAGGTGTTCTTAGTGTTTCTTTGTCTGCAAGGAAGAGAAGTTTTGTTATTCAACATTAGGTTGGATGTTTTGTGATGATTTTTGGTTAGATGTTTTGCTGATTCTGGGAGGGTTATTGACATGCTCATCTTAGTGGCACGGTCTTGCCTCTTGTTGCAAAGCATTGTGAAGGGGTCACCATTCTTTGTTATGTTTTGGATGGATTTTAGCTTCTTGGTCATTAACATTTTGCAGATCTAGGGAGGTTCTCAACAACAACATAATGTTTTGTAGTATTTGTGACCGACAGACAACAACTAGATGATGATAATTAAGGGAGGGTATTAGAATATTGTAATTTTTCTTTAATGGTCATCTTAGTCTCTAGTTTATTAGGTAGTTTCTATTACCATCTTTAGTTCACGTTTGTTTCCTTTAGAAACATCATCTTTGTAAATGTATATAAGTAATTTTCATCTCCTTTGTTTAATACAACTACAATATACTGATTTACCATAACATAATATATATAGCTATAGTTATGGAAACCCTAATCACGGCTTATGTGGATTAATTAGGGCTCTTGATGTCAAATTATTCTTGGTTATTTTGTAATTGAGCCCCCAAATAAAGACTTGCTCACATAATTAGTAAGAGAGTTATGTTGGAAAATTGTGGCAAAAGTACTACCAAAATTGTTCTCTATTCATTGTTGTGCTTACATGGTGGATATATATGATCATTTTGGAGTATTGATGGTTCTTTGTATCTAACTTAGATTAGAATTTTGTTTCATATTGAATACAAGTAGAAGTAAATGGATGGAAGATATTGTTGAATGGTGATTAATGGTGAAGCCAGTATTCATACCTTTTGGTACTTATTGATTGTAAGTAACATTGCAAGATTAGTTTGAGCCTAAATTGTAAGTGTTTAACTTCTATTGGAGATAAACATTTAAATTGCACCTTCATAGGGTGTTTGGATGAATATTGACAATTTGAAAATCATTTTTGTACCATACAAGATAGCACCCTTCTATGCCTAGTTGATACAACAAAGAAGGGATTGGTTAGGGGCTCACCCCATTATCAACATTGTCTTACATTCTCAAAGTTCGATAGAATTTTTAAACACTTCCCTTTGCAAGTTATTTGGTTGGAAGTGATGGAAGTTGTTGAAGAAGTTGATATCCATTAAATGAACAACTCAAGTCCCTTTTGATAACCAACATATCACATTATTATTCACGATTAAGAAGGAACCCTGAGGTTGTCTCATTTGATCACACAATTTAGCTACATTGTTTAGCATACGAGCATCCTTATTTTAAAGAGAGTTGGAGATTTGGTGTTTCATCTTGGAATACTAAGTATTCAATTTTGGAAATTGTAGTGGAACAAAACTCACATCAATAGGACCCATTTAGGTGCTTTTGAAGACATATTAGGGCATTGTGAGCTAGTTTGGTTAGGTTGGGACAAACTCCTAGGCTTTGGACGAATCTCTAGTTTTTAGGCATGGACTAGTAGTTGTTCGGGATGCACCAGGAGACCTCTAGGATCAGCTTGGATACTTTTGGCATAGTTCCCATTTTTAGGAGAGTTCCTAAATTTGAGGAAGGTATTGTTAGTCATCTCTTAGTGGTTAGACAACGTTATTGGATGGATTTCATTAGACTGATCTCAGTTTGGGGTCTAGATGAGCAAGCTATGAATAATTTAGTCTTTGTCTAAATTTTTAATAAAATAATTATAAAAGTGATTATTATAATCACTTAATAATGTAATAATATATTATAACAAGGACGCATAGCGTCTAAGTTCCTGCCCATGTATAATTAGGTTGTAGTCAAAGTGCTAAGTATTGTTAAAGAAAATGTTAAATGTCAAATTAGATGAGCAATTTGTCAACACAGTATTAATGGTAAGCCTATCGGTTTGTACTACGATGTAGATTCCTAGGAGAAATTAAAAGAAATGAAAGGTTTGAAAGTATTTTTTGTTCTTAATTCATCGGTAATCTCCATACATTAATGTTATCACGTAACATTTTAAAACAAATCACAATTCTAAAGGAAGAGGCAAATATTCATTTGCCAAAACATAGTAGCACCAAATTTTGGAATAAGGAATAAAATAACTTAGATGAATAATTATAAAGCAGACAATCCAATAGTAGTACTGTATCTCCAACTTATGCAATATTTATTAATATCTTCTAAGAAACAAGAATTAAATGATAATCATATATCCTGTAAGCATAGTGCCATCAAAGACTCACATTGACATAACCTTTTTGAATTGATTAGAAAAAATAGTCTCGACTTCAATTACATGAATTTTGTCTCCTACTTTAAGTTAAAAAATATGGCCCATGGATTCCATATTTGTTGAAGACTTGTGTTGAATTGCCTATGATTTACAATCTACTCAATTTTAGTTAGGTCTATTTTCAGAAACACCTATTAATTTGTTTAAATAAATAAGCAACATCTTTCATAAAATATTATTAGAAACAAACTAATTAAAACTATGGTTGCAAGTTTACAACATCACCTCTAAAGTAGCTGTTGGAAACTCATACCGCCTTTGAAATCATACTGTACCTAAATTGGTTGTTGATAAAATAGAGAATTAATGAGCGGAAAGAAGTATACGCATCTGAAATCATATTGCCTCAAAAATGTTTGTTGATAATAAAAAAGAATTAATGAGCATAGAAAAAGTGTATGCATATATTGTTAATAATCAAAAGACTCCAAAAATAGTGCTAATTGGAAGACTCTAGAGCATAGTAACGAGAATTGCGGCGATTCATGCGATTTGGCGGTTTGATTCAAGCTAGGTGAATTTTTTTTAAACGGTGAATCGAATAGACGATTTCTTGGCATGAATCACCATGAATCGGCTGGAAAGATCAAGCAACCCAATTGGGCAACTTAAAAATGTATAAAAATAAAACTTTTAAATTTTTTTTTTTTCACATTTATCTTTCTTATGACTCTAAAAGGCCTTCTATTTGTTGAGTATGACACAAAGAGAGGAAAAATGAGATAGACTTGAGCTAGAGCTAGAGCTAGAGCAGATAGACTCGTCTTTTCATTTTGTTTACAGATAGACATATGTTTCATGGATCTTCATCTTACGTACATTTATGATTTGACAACATTTATAATTCTACATATCTACGTTGTGACTCATTATGATCCTATGATTTCTATTTACTTAAGCTAAAATTTATATTTTACATATGTGATGGATTTATTATTTATGTTCCTTGTTTATGTATGTTGGATTCTATTTGATGATGTTATAGTGTGTTTAAGTTCTATTCAATAAAGGGTGCATGAAATAAGTTTTAAATTGTTAAAATCTCTAAATTTTTAAGGTTTTTTAAAATTTACCAATTCATAGCTGATTTGATTCCAATTAATGGCTGATTAGCGATTTGATTTTCCCTTGCCGATTCCGATCAATTCCGATTCTCGTTACTTTGCTCTAGAGGAATATTTAAAAGATTTTTCTAAATCTTGTGGTGAACTTTTAATCTTTCTTTAACATCTGTGTTATTTAGAGTGGAAGGGATAAGTTTTAGGAAAAAAAAGGCAGTTTAGTTATCCACAAATTTTAATAATAAATAAAACATAAGATTGTATGCATTTGTTAAAAATGATTATTTAAAAATCTACCAATATATTTTCTTTCTAATTGGTAGATGCTTTGACTTTTAAAAAGGTGACTAATTATTGTGAAGGTTGATTGATTGATACTTTGATATTTAATTGATTTGAATGATTACATTAGTATCCTGCCAGCTATAAATAAATAATGTCAAAGTTCATAATAATAATAAAAAATTGTGACAAGTTAATAATAAATAGGAAGATATAAAGCTTACAAAATGGACAAAAGCTAAAAGCTAAACTCATGACTGTAACACACTTCCACCAATAACATTGGAGATAAAAAAAATTAGTTCAAATAAAAAAATTGCAAGAGATATTAAAACTATATAGAAGAAAAAGTTTAAAAAAAATTAAATGTTGTGATTGGTCAATTAAATTGAAAAAGTTGCTTTTCATGAATGCAATAGTTTCCTGTATGGCAGGAACTAATAATAGGATGGCGACTGAATCCCCTGGGCTATAACTTCACATTACAACTTGAAAAGGAGACTTTTTGGCAATGATGAATAACCCTTATGAGGTTTGAACCTCCTAGGGAGAAGATAAATAAAATAAAATTTAATTACTTTTGTAAATAAAAAGAAGAAAACCTAAATGGAATTTGAGTGGGCCTTGGAGGGAATTAAAGTGACTGGCACTCATTTTTCCAGGTTATTCTGCAACTGTGTTTTGGGAGATGGAGCTCTGTGCTAGGGTTTCGCTGTGTAGATCATCTGAGATTGAAGAATCTCAAAAATAGAAAACTCACGGGTGTCAGATATCATCCAAGGGCTTGAAATTTACAAGGATTAGCATTGTACTTCATTGGGATCAAGAGATTAGGAGCAATTCATCAGATCTGATTTTAGGAGAGGTAAATTTTCTCATTGTAGTTGCAGATCGGTGATTGTGGAGGTGGTTTTTATGTCATTTTAGTGCAGTTTTTCCAACCATACAGCTCCAAATCTTCCCCCACAATTATCTGCTTGGAAGTTGGGCATTTTTAGAGCTTCTGATCAGGAAACAAACCTGATTTGTGGACATTTGGAGGGAAGAAGATTGCAGCAAATTTAGATTGTCCATTGGCAAAAATAGTACAACTCAGCATTCAACTGTACAGCTACATACAGCTGTGCCATTCAGAAAATTCCTGAAATGGGTGTAATTAGTGGCTGGAAGTGTTCATTGGGAAAAATCAGAAATCACTCATTTTCAGCAGATTGTAAGAGAGGAGTTGGGATTACTTCTATTGCTGGAGATATAGTGGCTCTCAACTGTTTCTAGATAAATGCTTGGTACAGCTAAAGTAGTGCCCCTGGAACTGATAAAATCAGTGTTACTTCATAATCAGGTTTAGTATTGGTTTAGGAATTGCATTAGTTGCAGTAAATGTTTCCAGAATTGTTTATTTGGTTTTGCATTGTAATCATTTTTTTTGGATTGGTAATAAGTATATTGTGTTGATATTAAAAAGATGATTACGTGAGTAGATTGCCACTAAGGCAATATCAAGCCAGATTCAACCCAAAACACATGACTCCACCTAGACCCATCTACAAAATCAAAGTATTACGTTGAAATCACATGCCATACTGGCCAAAATGTGATTAAACCATGATTGTAAATAGAGAACAACCACCTACAAACCAAACCGAAAACCAATACATGCTTTCACTTGAACCATTTGGCAGCATCTTCACGGGAGAAATTGGTGAAAGCATCACCTTGAGTGGGCTTTGGCTTCCCACCAGGGCCTCTTGGCTGAACAGAAGACTCAGCATGCTCCACCAACAACGATACATCAACCCAGGTCAAATTTGCATGGTTATCCATAGGGTCGACTCTACAAGCCATGTCCGATCCATGATTCTTTTTGGATGGAATTTGATGCCACACCTGAGGGCGGCTGGAATCACCAAGGGGGCATTTGACCTAACCACAGTCACCTTCCTATTATAGATACTCGGCTCGACAACAAGGGCACAAACTTGTGCCAATGAATGAAGAAAAGAGGTAAGCAACATCATCCAGATTGCTCCACGAGCCAATGGACTTCTGGTGGGTCAGCAAAAGAACAAATCAGGGGCTGAAGTTCACTCGGACCACCTCTGATCATGCACCAAGGGCGGTTGCCCATGTGTAACACTACCCCAATTTCGGCTCTCTGTACAATGTCTTCAAAGCCCACTCCCCATTTAGTGACAAAACAGTCCCTTACAGCCAGACGAACTTCCATCTTGGAGTCGGGAACCATCAGTTCCAAAGCCATGAACAACGACGATATGTCCAAGTTTGACTGAGGCCTTAGGTCCTTGTTTAGATATCTCTCACCGAAAATGAGCTTCATCATCCCCCAAAACAAGTCTCCATTTGCTTAAAAACATTGCGCAGTCTTTTAATTATGATGACACCTTTAAAGGTCGGAATTTGGCTTGTACTTCTTAGAAAAGTTTGCCTCCATTAGATTCATCAATAGTTCTACACTTAAGATTCCGAAATGATGGTTGTGAAAAATTGGCAAGAGTTTAGGGATTTAAAAACCATAGAGATCTCTAGAAAGATCAAAGTCCATATCTTACAAGATCATGACTATGTTGCTCACTCAAAATCTGTAGTTGCCTTTGGCCTTTTTAGCTTTGCCACCCTATCAATCCACCTCCATTTCAATAATGGGGAGTTCCAAAAGCTTGAAGAAATGGTGCTTAAGGACAACTGCCACCACTTGATCATAATAGTTCGACATGCAAGGCAAAGAAACACATGTCATAAGTGCAATCATTTGTCCTCCCAATTGATTGTGGAGTGACTACATATCCGGCTCGTGTGGAGAGACGTTATTGAAATACTCAATAATTTTTTTTGAAAAAAGTCTTCACAAATCTAAATCATTGCCCAAATTCCATTATTTTCCAATCAGTCATAGATTTAATACATGTCCAAATTGTATGATGAAATATTCCTATAATATTCTAGCATTTCAAAGTTTTCATCTGATGAGCCTACCATCCCAACATTCAAAAGCTTATTGGCTAGTGAGTTAGCCTCCCTTAGCACATGAGTTACTTTGAATTCATATACTTTGTTGAGCAGAGTTTTGATTTGCTTGACATATTTGTCAAGGTACCAAGTCTCTAAATTGCCTTTAACAATGCCATTTACCACGATTTGAGAATCACCTTTAAGGTGCAATTTTCGAACACCAAGCTTTAACCCCAACAACACAACTTCAACAACTACAAGACACTCTGCTTAGTTATTCGTACCATCCCTCACTTTTTTTGCACAAAATGCCAAGATACTCCCATCATCAGATTTAGCCGCCACACCAATTTCCGAGGGCTACGGGTTTCCCTTCAAAGCCCCATCGAAGTTAATTTTTACCCACACAGGTTTAGGCGGGGACCACGTCACACAATGTTTCTTTGGCAAAGAATCAACTCTCAAAGGCCCATAAATGAGCTTGCATTTAACCAACGACCAACTCTTCTGAATAAAGGCATCATTTTGATTGAAGGTCTTCTTACTTTGATTGTTTCAGAATGCTACATTAGATGCCAGCTCAGAGATGGCCTTTTCTGGTCTTAGTAGGAACCTTGAAAGATCCTCTGCTCTTTCCTGGAAGATGTGTCTATTTCGTTCCTTCTGTATCTTCCATAAAGTGGTGGATGGGATGACCGTCCAAATAGAGGAAAAGCAGGAGAATTGGGAGTGAGTAGGCCACACATCAACCAACCTTTGAGATTGGTTGGCATTGGACAAACCATTCCAATTGCTTGAAAATGAATGCTTGACTTTCTAGGAAAAGTCACCCCAGAAATAGGTGGTCTAAAGACTCTTCAACATTGTTACAAAGGACACACCAAAAAGGTCCCGCAAAGCCCAATTGTTGTTGCCGATCCCTAGAAAACTTTTGCCAGAGAAGCTTTGCTCCCAAAGCAATATTAAGCAACTTCCAATTTCTCAACCCTACACTGCCCTCACCTTTGGGTTGACAAATCCTAACCCAAGCCATAAGTGGAAATTTGTCATGTTCTTGGTTACCATTCCAGAGGAATTCACGCATTCATTGTTGAATGGAGGATAAACCTTGGCAAGGATCTTGAAACATGACAGAGTAACCGGGCATCATTGAAATGACTGATTTGAGCACGAGGAGTCAACTAGCTAGTGTTAGCCACTAACTTTTCCATCCGTCCATGCAGGAACAACACCCATCTATCAACTCCTTCCAGTAGTCTTTCCTTGTAGCTCCTTCAAACAAGGGGTCCCTAGAAATTCATCGGGTAGCTTCCTAATTCGAACCCCAAATACATCCGTAATGGCTTGCTGTGCACCAACCTCAGTGCTCAAAAATAATATTTCTAACATGTTCCAATTGACTGACTGATTGGAGGCCACACTCTATGCGCCCAAATTTTCTTTCATTGATCTTGCTTCCACCATAGTGGCTACCCCAAAAAAGGTTTCCTCTGTAAACTGTGAATGAGTTTACTTCTGTATCTTGTGCTATTCGAATACCTTTCCATTGGCCGTTTGCTCTATATTTGGATATTAGTCTACCCAAAACTTCTGCCAAAAGGATGACAAGAAAGGGGGAGATAGGATCCCCTTGATGGATGCCTCGTGATGTTTCAAAGAATCCTTGGGGGCATTATTGAAGCTTGGTAACCTGAGAATCATTCCCTTCATCCAATTGATCCATCCTTGTCCAAAGCCAATTTTTTTCATAACCTGCAGTAAAAATCCTCCGTCCACTCTGTGATAAGCCTTTTTGATATAAAGTTTCAACATAATATGTATAGCCTTACTTGAATGAGCTGAGTGAATGGCTTCATGGGCCACGATGATGCCATCAACAATGTTTTTGTTTGGGGTGAAACCGCTCTCGAAAGATTAACTTATCAAGTAAGGTCTTTAATCTGTTTGCTGTAACTTTAGTGATTATTTTGTAAATTGTGTTGCACAAGAATATTGGGTGAAAATCATCAAAGCACACCGGATTCTTCCGCTTTGGAATGAGAGTTGGAGAGGTGTTATTGACATCCTTGAATACAATACCTGTCTTCCTTGATTCCTCCACCACAACCAAGAGGTCAATCTTCAGTAGATTCCTAAACTTCTGATAAAATACTGCCCGAAACCCATCCAGACCAGGTGATTTGTCCTTTCCCAGCCAAAGATTGTCATCTTCAATTCTCTAAAAGAAATTGGCTCCATATGCATTTTATTATCTTCTAACGATACTAGATTTGGAATAACCTTTAGTATTTCTTCCCGTGCTTGACATCTATCCGAGAGTTAGAACTCCACAAAGATTTGAAGAAATTAACTGCCTCACGATTAATGATTTTAGGGTCTTATGCAACTGAGCCATCCTCACAGGTGATTGACAAGATCCTATTGAGGCTCCTATGGGTCTTGATTGAGAAATGAAATAAAATTGTATTTCAATCACCTTCTCTCAGCCATGTCTCGCGATTTGTGCTTCGAGTAGATTTCTTCTCTTTGAAGAATTTCACCATACTGGCAGAAGAGGTCTTTTTCCATTTCAGAATCCACCAAATCTATTCCCTCCTCCAGTACCTTCTTGTTTAAAGCTTCCAGATATCCTTTTCAGCCTTTTCTTTGAAAATGTCACCAAAGAAAAGTTATGTTCCACACTTTCAAATTTTACTTAATGAATTTTAGTTTCTCAAAAAGCTGAAAAGTCATGTTACCAGTTTTTTGATCGACCCGTTTCTCCACCAATCAGTGGCCATATCCATCAATCCTAGTTCTTTGAATCACATTTGTTCAAACTTGAAAGGGCACTTTGGAGGGATACCATCTTGCTGAATGTAATGTTCCGTTTGCTATGTACACTTGATAACCCGTTACCAACCTTGAATGATCGTACAGAAGGGTTGTAGAAGGGATCATACGGAAGGAAGTACGGGCTTGAAGTATTGTACATTGAGAAGATGTGAACAAAGCTATATAGATGATATAGGGGAAGCCGTATGGTGTGCCAATATAGGCATATGGTGTTGAGAAGAAGTCCGTACAGGATGGTAAGAATGTTCGTACGGTGGCAAGGAGAAGGCCGTACGGTGGTTGAACTGGCCGTACAGTGGAGATGGGGTGGATGATGTACGGTGATGGGAGAATGCAGCAAGCCATACGTTAGGCCATACAGTAGGGAGTGAAGGAGATATGCTGTATGGTGGGAAAATGGTGAGCAACTTGGGCTGTATGGTGGCACAAGGATGTCGTATAATAGATGTAGGGAGGATGGAAGTATGGCGAGGAGAGGGGTCAAGAAGGCTGTACGATCGTACGATATTATGATGTTCGTACGGTAACACAGAGGGGAGTCGGAAGGGTGCAGAAAGAGGGAAAGCCCCGCTAAGGCCGTATGTTTGTATGGTGACAGGAGGATGAACGGTGAAATGAAGATGATGGAAAATAGAGAAGCTTGACAATGCCGTTTCAAATACAATGCAATATATTAAATCAAGTTTAACTTGTAGATAATCAGAGACCGAATAGATACATACTTGTACCAAATAATAATAATATTCCACATACAAATGATGCTCCGATTTGCTAGATCTGACCCAAGTACACAGATGGAATAGGGTGAGGATTGAATCCCACCGAAACTGCATGAGCCAAATAGGGAAGGCCTATCACTTTTGAAATGGCGAACAACAGGCAATTCCAACCGGAATTTGTAGTACAGAGAAAATAATCCAAATTGCTTACCCAACAACTACCTACATGTCGTGCTTAAATACCCGTCAGGTAAACCTTCTGAGGGTGAACAAAGATAGCCGACAACCACACCTACCTATGAAAACGATTAAAAATAAAAATGGGTCCGAAATTAAATCAATCGGCCCATTAACAAGGTTTAATTAAATACAATTATTTTATGATGGGGACATTACAGTCCTCCTGTCCCAAAATTTGCTTGTGCTCAAGCAAATGCAAATCCAGGTCTAGGAAACCTTCTGTAATCAACTTCTTCAGTTCCGAGTCAGGCACTAAGTAGATCTTCCCACCGAAGTAAACAATGTCATCAATAACTTTGTATCTTTCATCGCGTACATAGCCATACATCAACTCACATGCAAAAGTGTTCTTGGAATACTCAATCAATAGATGGGCCCGCAAATTATCCAAGGAATGGGGTGAGGTGTTGACTATCTTGTTTTTACTTGCAACGTCTGGGACTAAATCCTATTTAAAAATTACCTCCATCTTCTTGATTGTGACTTCCCTCGATCCTTTATTTGACATTCCTCTTAGCAACTCCTTGTCATTTGTCTCGAATGAAAAGTCCATCCTTTTGAAACTTTGGGTGTACTGGTCAAGAGTTTCCAACCATTGGATGCCCAAAATGATATCAATATCAACCAAATCTATGACAAAGAAATCATCTGCCATGGTGTAGTTTCTCATGGAAATTTGTAGCCGTGGGATCACATGAGTGCAAGGTAACAAGGTTCCTCTTGCAATCTTAACCTCAAATCCTCCATGCTCAACTGCGCGCAGGCCTTTACAAGTCACCAAAGATGAATTGATGAAATTGAGTGTGACACCACTATCAATCATGATTGGGACTCGTTTTCGGTGAAGTGTGCCATGAATCCTGAAGATACGACTTCTAGTCGATGTAGTGAGGGTAGCAATGAAACCCCCTTTTTGTATCAGGGCATTTATTCTCTCCTGCTGGGTAACTTCTTCATCAGTTGCTGTAGGAATTTGTCCTTCGTCATCATCAGGCATCACCTCAATGTAATGAATCTTTCCCTTCCCAAGGTAGGGATGTCTAGGTCCCCATGGTTCTTTGCATGTGAAATAGAGCTTTTTCCTTCGGAGTTCTTGCCGAAAATCTTCATCAAACTTAGGTGTCTTCTGAATTGTCTCCTTGTCCTTGTCTTTTTGTGGGAATGGTGTTGGTGTAGCTACGTGAGTTTTGGAGGAAGATGCGGCCATGTCATGCACCTTCTTAATAGCTTCGTTGAGTGCACACAGGTTGAACCCTTTGATCCAACCTCTCAAAGGCTCTCTCAGCCCATCCATGAATAACACAATTCGATGTCTTTTAGAGATGCCTGTGACTAGTACTGACAACCTTTGGAACTTAGTGATGTAGTTATCTACCGTGTTCGTTTGCTTCAGCTGAGCTAGATCTTTGAAGTTTAGCTTAGAATTCTTCCCATCAAAACGGTCAATGAGTCTCTCAGTGAACTTAACATAAGAGGTCACTTGGTTGTGACCGAGAGTAACCAATCCATGATGCCACCACTCATGCGCCACTTCTTCTAGATGAAGTGTTGCGAACTTGATTGCTTCCTCTTCGGGCATTGGATTGAGTTGGAAATAGGTATCTGCGTTTAGAACCCATGACTGTGTGGTAATTACTCTAGATCCATCAAATGGTGATAAGTTTACCTTTCCGATCTTTCTCCTGCGATCATCATTAAAATAACCTCGATTTCCCCCGTCAGAATATCTCATTCTTAGATCAACATAGTCTCTGTAAGATATATCACATTCCATATTTTCGTTCCTCCAATCTTCTAAATTTTTTTCTTGCATTTCTTAAAAAGTGGGTTCTCTTTCTTTCCGAGGTGCTTTCGTCCTTGGAAGGAAGATGGGTATCAAGGGTCAAGAGCGAGAGGGTTGAAAGTTTGCCCTTCCAGAAATCGAGTCGTCGTGATGCCCATTTTGTTCTCTTGTTTGTCTTTCCTTTGGATAACTTTTGTAATGTTTCTTGCATCAGCCTTTGGGTTTCGTTGGTTTGTATTTGGTTTTTGTTGAACTCTTATAAGATTCATGAGTTCTGTCGTAGGATCCAGATGATCTGCCATTCTATCAATAGGGTTATTTCGCCTTCTCCTTCGGGTATAAACTTGCATTCACTTCCACATGCTGGCAAAATCAAAAGCTTTGATACCACTGTAATGTTCCGTTTGCTATGTATGCTTGATAATCCGTTACCAACCCTGAATAATCGTATGAAAGGGTTGTAGAAGGGGCCGTACAGAAGGAAGTAAGGGCTTGAAGTATTGTACGGTGTGAAGATGTGAACAGAGCCATATAGATGATATAAGGGAAGCCGTACAATGTGCCAATATAGGCCTTATGGTGTTGAGAAGAAGTCCGTACAGGATGGCAAGAATGTTCGTATGGTGGTAAGGAGAAGGTCATACGGTGGTTGAACCGGCCATACGGTGGAGTGGGGTGGATAATGTATAGTGATGGGAGAATGCAATAGGCTGTACGTCAGGCCATACAGTAGGGAGTGGAGGAGATATGCTATATGGTGGCACATAGATGCCGTACGGTAGAGGCAGGGAGGATGGAAGTATGGCGAGGGGAGGGGTCAAGAAGGCCATATGGTATTATGATGTCCGTACGGCAACACAGAGGTGAGTCGGAGGTGTGCACAAAGAGGGTAAGACTTGCTGAGGCTATACGTCTGTATGATGATTGGAAGGATGAACAGTGAAATCAAGATGATGGAAAATAGAGAAGTTCGGTAAGACCTTTTCAAACACAATGCAATATATTAAAACAAGAATAACTTGCAGATAATTAGTGATTGAACAGACACCTACTTGTACCAAAGGATAATCATATTCCTCATACAAATGATGCTTCGATTTTCTAGATCTGAGCCAAGTACACATACAGAATAGGGTGAGGATTGAATCCCACTGAAACTGCACGGGCCAAATAGGGAAGGCTTTTCACTTCCAAAATAACGAACAACAGGGAACTTCAACCAAAATTCGCAGTATAGAGAAAATAATCTAAATTGCATACCTAACAACTACCTACATGCTATACTTAAATACTTGTCGAGTAAACCTTCCAAGGGTGAACAAAGATAGCCGACAGCCACAACTACCTACAGAAACGATTAGTCCGAGATATATTAAATCAATTGACCCATTAACAAGGTTTAATTAAATACATTTATTTTATGACGGGGATATTACACTGAATGAGAGGAGAGACTGGGAAATGGTTGGATCTAGAAATTCTTAAATGCATGGTTCAAAAAAAGGGAGTGAGGACCAAGGACCAGTGAGCAAAAATTGATCTAGCTTCTTAGCTATGTTGGAAAAGCCTTTTCTTTAATTTGTCCTGTGTATGAACCTCCCTTTGTTACCACCTCCTAGAGACAATTCTTTGTTACAAAATCTTGGAAATTGGATTGTACTTGGCTAAGAGCCCCTCTCCCACCCTACTTCTCAAATGGGGTCAAAGTTGCATTAAAATCTTCTACAATAATAATCATTTCCTGAGAGTTTTCACTGATTAATCTTGTGATTTCCTCCTAGACCACTCTCTTTTGATTGGGGTGAGAAGGCCCGTATACGTTAATCAACAATCCTGCAAAATTCACTATCTTGGAAGTGAATTTCATCAATTGCCAATTCTGCGACTTTGATAGTGGGATCATTGAATCTGTTAAGGGGTTCCAGAGAATGCCAAGCCACCTAAATGCTCCCATCACATCAACGAAAAAGCCTGATGACTGTTGACAAACACCAAAGATTCTTGTGGCACACTCTACTTCTATCTTTGTTTCTTGAACACAAATTATGTTTGCTTTTGCCTGATCAAAGCCTCTTTGGATAAGGCACATCTTGTCAGGGGCATTGTAGCCCTTGACGTTCCAAGTTAGGAACTTCATGGTTGCTTGGGAGAGACAATGCCTCTCCCAAAGGTCAGTTTCTTTTGCCCCTTCATGTTGCCTACGTCGTCGAGAAGCTGTTGAATTGACTTTCTTCCTCTGGATCTTTGACTCCTATTTTTCACTTTGGAGGATTTTGTGCTGACAAACACCAAAGATTCTTGTGGCACACTCTACTTCTATCTTTGTTTCTTGAACACAAATTATGTCTGCTTTTGCCTGATCAAAGCCTCTTTGGATAAGGCACATCTTGTCAGGGGCATTGCAGCCCCTGACGTTCCAAGTTAGGAACTTCATGCTTGCTTGGGAGAGACAATGCCTCTCCCAAAGCTCAGTTTCTTTTGCCCCTTCATGTTGCCTGTGTCGTCCAAAAGCTGTTTAATTGACTTTCTTCCTTTGGATCTTTGACTCTTGTTTTTCACTTTGGAGGATTTTGTGTTGAGAAACACCAAAGATTCTTGTGGCACACTCTACTTCTATCTTTGTTTCTTGAACACAAATTATGTTTGCTTTTGCTTGATCAAAGCCTCTTTGGATAAGGCACATCTTGTCAGGGGCATTGCAGCGCTTGACGTTCCAAGTTAGGAACTTCATGGTTGCTTGGGAGAGACAACGCCTGTCCCAAAGCTCAGTTTCTTTTGCCCCTTCATGTTGCCTGCGTCGTCCAGAAGCTGTTGAATTGACTTTCTTCCTCTGAATCTTTGACTCCTATTTTTCACTTTGGAGGATTTTGCCTTGGTTTGTCTAATTGTTCGAGGTTCTTTGATACCTACCTCTTTGGAAATTCCAAAGAGGTCCTCTTCTTCCTCAAAATAAATGACCCAGATTTTGCCACCTCAACCCTAATTAGGGCTAAGACAAGAAGAGGGAATTTACAATTAGTAAGAGGGTCAAGATGGGCCAATTAGAAGATAGCCACTTGCTTCGTGGGGAAGTGGCCAAAGATGACCCATTAATTATGAAAGATTCCCACTAAGTCATTGATGCTCTTTTGCCCATCATACCTTGTGTTTGATCTTGTTCCTTAAATGCTTGAAATTTGGACAAAACTATCTCCAACTCATCTACACTAACATTGGGCGCTGCTTCTCATTGGAATTCCAAATTGTTCATTTCTCTTTCACATCTACATAAACTGTTCGCCCAATTTGGCATCGAGTCTTGAGCAGAGTCAATGACATTTGAGAATATGGAAAATCCTCAAAGTCATCTCTTCAAAAGTAGTTTGATTGAAAGATCTCCATCATACCCTTCGACCTATCTATAGTCATTGTCCTGCATTTTGTCATCACAAAATGTAGGTAATAGTACGAAACTTTTTCAAACTAGTTTCAAATCTTTCTAAGTTGAATTTGATATTCAATTGCTTAATGTTGATTGATCAATCGATTTCAAATTGTATATCAAATTGTTTTACTGAAGGCTTTTGTCAAGTCTTTTTTATTTTTCTTTCTATCAAGCCTATGTTTGATTTTTTAGGCCTTCATCATCATTTTCTTTGCTTTTGAGTGTGTGTTTGTTTTTATTTAGTCCTTTGGTCTTGCTCAAGTCATGGCTTTTGGTTTCCCCTTCGATTTGATTTAATCTAGAGCATAATTGGAGTTGCTAGTCAAGAGATATGGCCGTTTTAGCGCCCAAAAAGTGGACCTTTTTGATGCAACGACACGAATTAAAAATATCATGTTATATTTTTAATTTGACATTCACTTTTTGAAAAATATAAGTTAAATTCATTTTATGTTATGTTTTTAAGTTACTTTTATCATTTAAATTTTCACTTAAAGTAACTATAGTGCACTTTATGTTATAATTTTAAGTTACTTTTTGATTTTTCACTTAAGTGACTATATTAACTATATAGTTCAATTTAATTTTTAGCTTTTAAATCAAAAGCTCTGGTAAATAATACTTGTAAAATGGTATTTACATGTTATATTATTAATATGATATGTAAATATAATCTATGTCCCACTTAAGTAATATTTTAATGATGTTAAATTGACAGGTGGTTATTAAATTACTTAAAATGTTATCAAAAGTAGACATTTTATATGTCATTACATGTAAAATCCATCAAAAGTGGACCTCTTACATGCCATTGTATATAATTTTCAACTTAGAAATATAAGTCCATCAAAAGTGGACCTTTTTGATGTCTTAGCATGTTTAAGTCATCAAAAGTGGACCTTTCTGATGCCATTGCATATAGCTCACTTGAACTGTGCAATGACATCAAAAAGGTGAGTTTTATAACTTAAATGTGTTATTGCATTTAAAATGTGAGCTTTCACTTAAAATATGCAATCAACCCAAAAAGGTGAGTTTTCAAACCAAATGCATATTTTAAAACATGCCATGCCTCCCAAAAGGTGCGTTTTCCACTATGGAGGGATTTCTAAATATGCAATGGACACCAAAAGGTACGATTTTCACCTTATGCATATTTTAAAACATGCTATGGACACTAAAAGGTGCTTTTTGCACTAAAAGTTCATTTTCTTGCCCTCAAGAAACTTGTTTTTTGGAAGAACACATGCAAAGAGGCTCCAAGAATCCAATTTTGAAGATTGTGGGAGATTTACTTAATGGTTTTTCACGAAATCTTCTCTACTAGGGTCGTTTTTGCTTAGCCATGGGTTTTAAAGCATTGAAAATTGATTTATCTTGCTAAAAAACGTTTTTTCAAACTCCTTCCAAGGGTACATTTTTGGAAAAATCTTCAAAAACCACCATTTTTGGCTCACCTTTTTGCCCCAAGAGGAATCGATTTTGCATGTTGTGGTGTTTACATTGCATCTTGGTACACGTTTACAACTTTGGAAGCCAAAATGTTTGGATTTCACACCTTGAGAAAAACATTTTTGACCAAAAACATTCCATGACATGTGCAACCAAAACGTTGGATTTTAGAGCAAGAAGATGGCACGTTTTGGCATCTACCATTTGAAATGCCTTATTTGCTGCCTTCTCCATTTTGAATTTGCAAAGTTTGAAAGAGTCCAAGTGTTTTTGAAGAAATTTTCAACTTTGGAGCATCTTTTTCCATCATTTTTGTCATATAATCTTCATGTAAGTGGACTTATTCTTTGTTGCTATTTAATTTGTGCTTATCTTGCTGATTTTTTGCACATTATTGCCTGATGATTGCCACTTGTTGAAATTGATACCATGGAAAGTGTATTTTTCCTTTAAAAATGATGAAATCGTTCATTTTCATGTTTTTGGTTTTTTCCCAATCTCCAAATTCGAAATTGTATGTTGAAGTGCTTTGCATATTGACATGTTTGAGTCATTTTCCAAATGTACATTTTTCTTTTTAAGTTTTTGTGTTTTGAGTGCTTGCTTTCCAGTTTTTCTCCACTTTGGAGAAGTTACAAGTTCTTTCCCAAGAACTTGTTCTTGTTTAATTTCATGTGAAAGCATCATCACGTTTCACTTCCATCTTCCATGTCACAACATTTCACGTCTCATCCGACAAATGCGATTACATGTTTTCCATCTCATTCACCATCCGCACATGCATTCAATCTCATTTTCTGCTTCCATTTTACTCATCTCACTTTTTGTATTTACTCGCACGACACGGTAACTAGAAAAGCCTTACATGTAAATGCATCTCAAAACCCTGTTTTGGACTTAAAGTCACTTTTTGAAAAGTCAAAAAGATGTCATTTTCATCTTCCATATACTTTGACTTCACCTTTTCACCAAAAATGGCTATAAAGTTCATTGTCCCTCTTCCATTTTCCATTTCCATCTCTCCATATGCACTCATGCCTTCATGAGTAAATACATGTTTTCCATTTTCCGCTTCTTTCCATGCTTCGCATCTCATTCATTATCCACATTTGAATGTAAAAGGTCATCCTCCACCTGCCTTCACATCTCATCTCATCCTTCATCCCTTGTTACATGTTGCATTTACATGTTGTCATTTTTCTTAATGCAATAAGGTCTTGAAAACCCTAAGTCACGTTTGAAAATTAGCAATCTTCATTCGCATGCATTCCCATGCGTTCCACCTTCACACATTCATTTCCAACTTCCATTTTCCACCTTCATGACACTTCATTCTGCATTCCATTTCCATTCATATTTCATCTCCATTTATTGCGTATGTATATGATTTCGCTTTGAGATCATTTCACCAGATCTACAAAGTCTCCAATCCGTATTCGAATCTTTGTTGTTGATCGAGAATGAACTTGTATGGCGATTCCCTTTGATGATGTGTTTATGTTTTTGGGATTTTTGTGTTGCAGCGCAATTGCAAGAGATGCTCTCACCATCAAAATCAAAATCCAAAGGCAAGATGAAATATCAATTTGATAAAAAGTTGGCCAATGCAACTCCATCATCAGTTGTATTTCTTCTTGATAACGTAGTGGACACAAAGATCGGTCATGTGGACGTGGCTGATTTTTTGTGGAAAGTAGAAACTCCTGTTGGCCACGAGATTTCAGTGCATCAAAAGAAGTAGCATTCACTTGGTGTTTGCATTTCCTATGGCTGCCATGGGACCTGATTTCATTCTTGGATGTGTGAGACGTTTCAGCCCAAAATCAAAGACAATCAAGGATGCTGAAGGTTGTCATTAGCCTTGACCCAGAGGTTATTGAGCAGATCTTCAAGGTACCACATAATGTAGAGTGTGCAGATCTAACCAAAGAATCAGCTTTGGCAAGCTGGAATGAGACGAAAGGTGATTATCAGAAATATGTTAACCAATACTGGTTAGACAATAAAACAAATAACTTCTCAAGATGGCCAAAGACCGTTCATCAATCTAATTTCAAACAAGAATACAAAGATCTCATCATTCTACTCAGCAGAGTTTGTGGTCTCAAAGATTCTACTAATTTTGAGCCATGGATGTACAAGTTCTTTCAAATCATGGAAAACAGAGAATACATCTTTTGGGGAGAGTTGATTAGCACTACACTTTGCCACCAGTTGCTCAACGTAGGAACTTCAGTGCCTTTTTACATGAACTCTTACCTCATCTACATTGTTGCTGCTATGGGATCTTTCTTTGGTCACTCAGCTAAAGGGGATCATCTTCAGATTCCAGTTTGGGATTACTATGACCAGAGCACTCTAGCTAATAGTAAGTTTCATTACAGAAGAGTCCAAGATGCTTTCTTTGGGCATTTCTAGTGCTTATTCGATAAACAGTTATCCATCAAGAGGGTATTTGATGCAGCATGGGAAAAGGTGAATCAATACTGTTGTATTTTTATTTAGTTTCCAAATTTTACATACTTGAGAGTTTGGTATTTTAAAGGTGAATCGTATACCTTACCTAGGTATGCTACAAATGGAATCATCCTGATGGAGCTAGGTAGACATCTCATGGAAGTGCAGTGTGATCAGCATACTATGCGTAGGCCTGGTTTCGGTATCACTTCTGCCAAACCCTTAACAATTGGTAACTATTCAATTAACTCTGTGCACAAAGGAAAGAATATGGAAACAGAGCCTTGAAGAAGTTTAAAGCCAGATTTGACTTTGGTTATCGAGAAATGAATTCTCAAATCAAAAGAGCTTACGCACATGTTCATCGCATCAAGGGCATCTAGATTGATATGAGAACAAGGATGGATATAATGAAGATGGACTACTGCAGATTAACTTTGCAGTAGATAATTGATCTTAACATGTTGGAGATTCTTTCAGATTTCCAAGTCAAAGATGATGGCAAAATTCTTGATCCGAAATTTCTTCAAGCCGATTTTAATAAAAGATGCTCTTTTCCTATTTAGTGGCAATAGAAAGAAGGTACATCTATCTTGGATAGATTTCAATCCATTTTGACAAATATCAACAAATGGCTGAAAATTAAAGGCCTTAAAAGAGTTAATCCTAAGTTGGGTTTGGATTGTGGAAGCTTTGGCCCTCTTGGAAGGAAATCACAGCTGGGAATTACAGGGAAAGATGGTGCTTCCTCTTCTGATGCTAAGGGTTCCCTCAAATTCAAGTTAAAGGGCGGAAAAGGATCTAAGTCATCTCAGATTCCAAAATCAAATGAAGAAAAGTCAGAGGAAGAATCAGAGGAACTGGAGATAGAATTGGATGGAGAAGATGAGGAGGAAGAAGGGGAAGTCATGATCATATCTCCCCCAAGGCCTGCACAAACTCGTGCACCATCCATACATGAGGCACCCTTTCTGGATGAAGTAGATGATTATGTGGATTCATTCTCCACTGTTTTCACACCTTCTATTCCAGTTTTAGAAGTCAATACAATGGCTCTTCCTATTTCTTTTGTTGCTTCTCTCATCCTGGCAAATGAACAATATGAGCATTTGGGAAATGTGTTTGAGGATTTTCCAACTCTTACAAGTGGTCAAGTTTCCCCGACTTGATACATCTTTGACGGGTTTTGAGCTTATCATGATGGAGTCCTCTCATCATGCTCCTGTGCATTCAGCTGTGCAGATTGAATCTTGCTTAGTCATGACGAAGGTACAATCTGGATCAATGTCGATGGTCTCCACTGTACCTGTTTCCATGGATGAAAGTTTTAGCTTGCCTGCGTGGTTGAGCAGAATAACAACAAAGAGAAGAAAAATGGTCTCCCTGTCAATCTCCCTGTCAAGAAAACCAAATCCAAATCTTTGAAAGATAAGATTGTTTCAAGGATTTTGGTTGATTTGGGTAAAACTAAATTTGTAGAAGTTGCTGAGCCACTGGTGGACAAACCTGTTGAAGAACTTACTCGTTCTGATTACAAGTTCACTAAGGTTGAAATCAGGAAACAATCACGTCCAAGTTGTTTACAAGATGCTCAAGATGCATTGGCTAATGTATCGAAAAGCAATCATGAGCTATGGGAGAAGAAAACTCAACTCAAATAGGAGGTTTCTCACTTAAACGAGGTCATTTGGCAACAATCTTCTCAAAGTGATGTTGTTATGTCTCAGACATCCAAGGAAATGAAGCTGATTGAAGCCATCAAGTCTTGGATAGGATAAATCAACTTTGAAGGAGTTCGAGCCATTACAAAGACATTTGCAGTTCTTAGGTGTAATGTCCCCTTTCTAGCATTCATAGCATGATGTTGTCGTTAGCCTATTTCCCCACAGTCCCGTAGGCTAACTAGGACATTAAAGGGGCTTAGAGGCCATTTGGCCTAGACAGTTTCAGTTGCAGGTCTTTTTGAGGGGTTCTGAGGCAACTTTGGGCATACTTACTATTTATAGTAAGTCATCTTGGACATGGCCGGACATTCAGTCACAGTGGTATGTCGATGGTAATTGTTTAAAATCGACAGGAAAACTTATTTATCATTGATAAGATTTGTTATGCATTGATAAAGCCATTTTATAAAGTTAAATTTAAATATTTAACTTTATTAATGCATAGACTATAGTTTGTGGGAAATATTTAAATTAAAAGAGTTCCCTTTATTTTTATAACACATTGGAGACATAAGGTACATAAAGGGAGTTATGTTTTATCCCACATTGAGAAAACGAAGGATTGAGCTCTTGTGAGAACACTATAAAAGAAATGGAAGAGCTTTTTTTTTTGTATGCTTGGATGAAGATTAATGTTATGTTGCTGGATATCTGATTATCGGGCTTGGAGGACGGAATCCCTCTTTGCTAGCATTCTCTTCGCTGTTGGAAGACACAGTCAGGAGGATCAATGGTGTTTTCACTTCAGGAAATACACTAGGTTTCATTTGGGGCATTCGCATAAAGAAATTTACAAGGGTTTGAGGTGCAGATCTGAAGTTAGTTATTGCTATAGTGCTGCATGAACAGTATTTTTGCTATAGTCGGCAAGAACAGTATTTTGCTACAGTACGGCGTGAACAGTGTTGGTATCAAGTTTACTTGCTTTTCCGGCTGATTAGAAGTTTGGAAGGCTGCCGACTACATCTGCAAAATACTACGGCAACTAATTCCAGGTTTCTTCTGTCAAATTTTGATACTTTGCATAATAATTGTTGAATACAAGTCTGAATAGTTGTTGCAGCCTTTAAGGCAGCTGTAAGTGCACATCTACATTTAAAAATCACCCTTTATCAGCAGATTGAAAGAGTTTCCAGATTTTTCATATATTGTTGAATGTGTGCCAAGTGTTTGGGAAAATGTTATGATGGGTATTATGCATTTTAATGTCACTTCATAGTTGTTCGTAAATCTACTCATTGGAAAGCAATTTATTGAGGAAATCAGCTTTATGAGTTTGCATACAAAGTGTTTGACAATATTCCTTAAGTTAAATTTCTACAAGTCAAAGTTCAAATCAGGGGAGGATATTACATTAGGCATGTCAAAGAGATAAATGAAATGGAGTGAAGCTTGATCTCTTCTTTGATTCGAGAAGCAAATGATTTGAAGGACATCCTCAATGATTGGGATGAAATGGCAAAATTTGATCTAGATGCCTTGGTCTCATATGACATTCTTCCGTCATGTGAAATGTTCTTTAGATTTCAAGGACTTATTGGCTACAAAGAAGAAACTTTGAGGACGCTGATTACAAAGCTGCAAGCAGCCCTTGGAGATTGTCAAGCAGTTGAAACAGGTGTTGCTTGTGATTTGGAACAAATGGGATGCCAAGTTCTTGATGAACATGGTAATCACATTGTAGTTGAAAGGGTAAGTTCAAAATATACACTTAGGATCAATGCTGATGTGGGTTCTGAAGACTTTGGTTCGCACACAATAAACAAGTTTGTCTTATATAAATCCTCTACAAAGCACTTGTTTGATTCTCTGGCAACCAATTCCAAGGTTGTACAATCAGCATATGCAGATGCAGTGAGGATTGAAGCCCTATAAAAAACAATGGAGATTGTTGATTTTCCTACAGTGCGTGATGTCATCGTCAAGTTCAAGGCACTGAGAAACAATCTTTAAGATTGTTGTTTTTGTTTATAGGTCTAAGAGGATGCATTGCATAAAAAATGTAATTACATGTAATGCGAGTTGCATGTAACCCTACAATTTCTCTTTTAGTTAGACTAGGTCAAAGTTGGTTGAGTTGCTCCCACTTTTTCCTCCATTTTTTCCTCAACTCCTGTGCTTATATAAAGGAGTGCCCCTTCATTGTAAAAATCTTTTATCTTTTATTGTATGCAAGAGAGCTCTGGAGAAATTGTGCCAGCAAAACTTTGTTTGTGTAGCATTATTTTGAGAGAAAAGTGAATACAAAGGAGCAATTTAGACTTTGATTGAGTTAGATTGTTATTTGTGCGAATTAGAAGCCTTGTTTGTAATTCACATACATTATTTTTGATTCATGTTATCTTGTGTTCTTGGTAATTAAATATAAAAGCGTTAAGAAGCAATTGGAGCGGGAGCTTTGACTAGGAGCAATTGTGGTTATATATAGCTAGAAGCTTTGTCTATAGCTTATATTTCTTTCTTAAATCGAAAAGTAGTTAAGATATCTTTACTTTTGGAAGTCTTTGTGCCTCATTTGTAAAGCTTTTTCCATATAGAAGACGACCGAACTTAGAGCTAAACTGGTACACTTTCAATTGGCCTTTGAGTTAGTGTTAGTTTATTGGTATCACTGTTTCTAGCTTTAGATAAAGTGTTGTTCGAGATTCACTCTGCCCATTACTCGCTCCACGAGTAAGTGAATTCTTTCTTGAAAGTTAAGAAGAAAGAGTATTGGTAACACCTTTTTAACAAAATCTCTTGACTTCTTGCTTACCTTGAGTTGATCCAAGGAACAATGAGAAGGGGGAGCCTTCCCTTTAAGGTAGGAGAGACTCTGTCTCACATGTTGTGGCTAGTTTTTCTATTTTGCGACTAGATTTTTACCCAAAACTGTTGGTTGCAAAATATTCACCCAACAGTCATATCATCCTTAGGCATTCTTTGTGTAACCAAAGCTACCATTGTGTTGAAGATTCCCTTTTGAATGTTTCCAATCACTTTTCTCAATTAAGCAGCCCTCTCCTGAGCCAACTCATCTTTGTGGTGCTCTACAACCTCGTAGAGTTGGGTGGCCAACTCCTTGCGAGATTTTATTGTTGCCAGTTGTTAAGCCTTTGCCCCAGATGCCACGTGCTAAGGCCTCATTATGCCAAGGAGTCTTGCCAATTGGTGGGGTGAACTCCCTCTCTCAAATTCCTTAATGATGGGTGAACACTCCCCTCCAGGTCCACTATCTCAACTAGCATATGTTTCCAATAGGAGCCATAGATATAAGCTAGAAGCGACTGAGCTATGGAGCGCCACTCACACTAGGGTACCACTTGCCAATATCTTTACCTTTGTTTGTGCTAGAAGTTTTGTCCCTATTGCCTTGGTCTTGACCTCCTTCATCTCGACCAACTCAACCACCTTACTCGACATCTCCTGTTGTACTAACTCCCTCGTAGCCTCAGTTATCTTGGCTGCTAATGTCTGCTCAACTATGTCTATGGTAGACTCTACTACTGGCTCTCTAGGTGGTGGTGGTGTCGCTACTATTGTATCTACCCTAGATGGTGCTATGGAAATTGGGGCCCTCAATTGCCCAAATCTTGGCACTATGACTACCATCGTCACCTTGAATGTCGAGGGTGGATTCAACTGGGCAACACCAGAGAGAAGAGGTGGAGTAAGAGAACTTTGTTATGTCACCAACCAAAGTTTTGGGTGTGTCCACTCAAGGTCCTACCTCCGAGTCCATTTCTCTCTCGATCGTATGACTATCTTGGCCTATCATCTTGAAGCTATCTCTGTTGGCTCCTAAAGAGATATTGGACTTCGCTCGATCGCTGTCCTCATTGTCCTTCTCAAGTTGAGACTCTGATACCACCACTTGACATTTCCTCTTCTTTCTTGATTGCACACCACTTGTGTCCAAGTGTCGCCAGTACATGCTAAGGAGTGAGAAGAGTCCACTGGGCCTTGTGCCTTTACCTCCAGTCAGGCCATACGTATTTTTTACGGGTGGCCTTGAGAAAGAAATTAATGGTGCAATGTGACGTATAAAATGTCTTATACTGTAGTCATGAACTTGTCCATCGTCTCAACAAGTACAAATGCCCAATCGTAGACAATGTCGTTCCTGATGTCATTCAACAGGGCAATTTGGGCTAATGCTATGTTCAAGGCATGACTATAGCTTGTGAGTCGGCTCCTAACTACATCCTTTGGATACCTCTACTCACTAGGTGTAACGAAGGACTTGGTCCCACAACTCCTTGTAGCACTAGCTATTGAGTCTAGTTATGTCTTCATCAAGTTTCTGGAAACCATCTCTATTAATCCTTCTTTTTCTTCCTGATTAAGCAAAATTTTATACTAACTTATATTTCATTTTTAACTATTGTATACAAAGGATAAAAGGGGTATTAAATAACACCCCATCTTGAGCATGATCTGTTATATTGACTAGGATGGCCTCATGAGGGAGAGGCATATGATGGCAACAACTCAATGATTGAGAAGATGAAAATCCTCACAAATACAAGGCTTCAGGCTGATTCCTACCTTTTCATCAGTGTGTGGATCCCCATTGAATCTTGAAGTCCAGGACATGTCACTTCTTGGCCATATTTTACTCATTAGATTCATAAAGCCAAGTAGGATCCACTTTTCGTCTCTAAAGTGGAATCACATACAATTCACTTGATGGTCAACATATGGATAACCACAAACACTTCTTAGCAGTTTTGTCAAATGTGCATATTGGCCGAGGCTCATGTGGAATGGTCAAGGATAGGCAAACATGTAGAGGAAGGTTAATTGAGGGATCTTGGAGCTTCAATAGCAGATCATAGGAGAAGAAGAGATCTTTCAATTATCATCTCTAAAAGATTAGTCCTCACTACATAAGCATAGATGAATTTGATTACTTCAAGAAGGGTTTGGACCCTGCTTAATTGAATGCAAAACTCTGAATTAAAGAATATGATGGAGCTTCTAGTTGTAGGCACAACTGGGCTAAATCAAAAGGATATAGATGGTAGTCTTGTTTGTAAATGGATGGGCCTTTAAGAAGTGTAACTTGATAAGAATTGATATCCTGTAATTACAAATGCTTCACGATGGTTGATGTAAAGGAGAAACAATAACAGCTGTAGAGGAGAATCAAATCTTCAATGCATGTAGTTTGAAGATGATTTGATTAACTGCATACGCTTAGCCAGATGTGGGATCTGATCGATACCAAAGAGAGGACCCATGCTGCCAGGCAAAGTATGGAAAGTACTAGTGTATGTACTGCATACAAGTTCTTTATAGAATCCTTTCAGGAATTTACTAAACATGCATGCGAATTATATTTGATGGACTTGGCATGAGAAAATATCAAATAAATTAGGCTTCCAGCTGTGGTCGTTTGTGAATACGAGAATTTAAAGTCACAGATAAACAATCATAGTTTTATATTAAAGCAATTTCAAATGAGAGGCTTTGATAAATGGCACTGGGCCTTAGCAATAAAAGCACTATACATCGTCAATTTGCATACGTGTTATCTGCAGACGGCTAGTTGTGTCCGGGAGTATAGATGATAGTTAAATGATCCCATGAATTATAACACCATACACAGGGAGGCCAAAAGTTGGATGATGAAATTGGATGATTCACCTTAATACAATGACTCCATTCCAAGAAACCGAGAGTGGTTAGACTTTTCAAAAACGACATACCGAAGCATATATTAAATCAGATATAAATAAAGACTATTAGACGTGCTTATGGGTTGGTCCAGCATGACTGCTATGAGTATTAGTCTCAGAGGTCACCTGCAGATTTAAGGATGAGAGCCACACCTCTGCCAGGAGGATGATGATCTTTGACATAATAGAACTATGCATAAGGTAGGATTACAGTCCCAATCGTTAGTGAATGTTTTTCAATGTATGGGTTTGGTGTGAGAAAAAAATAAAACTTCATATTAATCATTATTTAATAAAGGGTATGTCTTTTATAAAGAGGCACACATCTTTTCAATTGCATATAAATAAGAGCTGCCCAAACAAATGAAGAGCAAGTCATAAAAAAATAAGGAAAGAAGAAAATATATTATAAAAGGAGCAGTGGAGCAGATATCAAAGAAAATGAGGGAATAAAATATTATTTGCAATTTGGATATGCTGATTATTGTAAATAAGTAAAGACCATTTGTACTCATTTTATAAATTTAATGCAAGAGCCCTGTTTTGCTTATTCGTCTTGAAAATTGAAGTTCAGAATATTCTTTTAGATTTATCCCCCGTGATTATGGGTTTTAAAATTAATTGCTGCTAAAATTGAAAAATTGATTTCAATACAAGCCTTTGATCATCAGAAGTTGCATACGAAATATTGTTTATGTAAGTTGTGTCTAATTTGTTTTCCCAAAGAAATTAAATTCAACTAGGCTAAGGGTTTTATTGCTAATGGGCGCTTCAGCCTATAAAGTAGTGGATGGTGTAAGAGCTGTCATCTTAGGGTTGTATACAAGGATCTGAAGAAGTTTGACTCTATTTGCCCAAGGTGGAATAATGGACTGGTTTGCATTTCAAGAAAATGGATTAACATTTGAAGTCTTGAAGTTCGATATTTCATCATATCCATAAGTCATAAACACTATTCCTTTAATTCAAATAACGTTCATTTCACAAACAAAATCAAAGCATTCATATAACTTTATTTAAACAATTTTAAAGATTTTGCCAACCTAAGAACACCAAGCTTAAATTTTCTATAGAAAAACCCTTGAATGAAGCAATAAGGGCTTAAGGTGAAGGTATACCCGCCTAGGTGTAGCGAAGCCTAAAGTGTAGGGGAATTTGATTTTTTCTCGTTGGTTGGCCAAAACTGATTTGGAATCCCATTGGAGAATCGGCAAGCTCTTGGATTTCCGATTTGTGGTTTTGGGAGCCAACACTTCCTTCGATATCTTTTTTTAATTATTTTATCAATCTTCTTCCTTGTAATCCCTAGAATCCCAAAAACCCTAGTAAACTCTACAGTTGTGAAAGTAATGGTGATATCTTGTTTGAGATATGTGAATGTGGACCTATGATGACACCTGTTGCAGGTCTCAATTATTGTCCTCAAGGCTCTTTTGAAATCCTAGATGCAAAATATTGGCATGTGTATTGTGCAATGCACCTGTATACATCTCAAACTTTCCTTGATAGGATAGTTGTCTAGAGTGTCTTTCCACCAAATCCTACCCTCGATAATATTAAGTCCTTCAAAAGCAATCTTTTGGACTGTAACTTCATCTTTCTTGGGCTTCTGTTGCACTTTCAGTTTTTACCTTCTTGCCTGTATTTGTGTCCATCTTCCTTGCAATCTTCACTCTTGATGGAAACATTCTCTTGTCTTTGTTCATTTTGAAAGAGTCGCTTGATGGTGATGGTGTTGGTGCTTGTGATGCTTATAACTATGTACTCTAGTTTGGCTTCTTTCCTCTCAAATCCATCAATAATTGTTTTGTCTCAGTTAAGTATGATGCTGATTCAGTTGCACCTTGCCATTTCCCTGTGTGTTGTGTTCAACCTCAACAAACTCCTTGTGCGTGGGAATATTTACTTCCTTTCCATGATTTCTTCTCCTGTCATCATGGCCTTATGGTTCCCTCCTATATTCTTCAACCTCCTTATCTCACGTGCGTAGGTCCTTGGCGTCTCTCCTTGCTTTGTGAACGGTCGTATGGTGTGTGCATCTTTTTATTTATGTTTTCCTTCTCTAGCTGTGACCCTTCTCCACATGACATTCTGTACACTCTTCAAATGTGTTGCTTCCTTGTGCCTTTCTTCTTGTGCCCGAATTTGGAAGACGTGATGATTCTCAAAAAGCTTATGGTAGGTGGCTCTTACAATAGATGAAATCTTTGACAAAATTTCAACATCTGAGAGTGCACTCTTTGCAATGATCTTCATATAGCAGGGTATGACACTCTTCTATCCTAAGAATGACATCCTTATCCAAAGGCAATATGGAAATCATTTATAACTTCTCACACTTGTTTCTATTTATTTCCTCTACCTATGTACACCCAAGTGCAATAGAATATAGATTTGGCTTCCAATTTCTATATTTTGATTTTCCTTCGTAGGCTCTTCTTTTATGATGCTTTCTCCTAATTTCTTGGTAGGCCCAAGATCATCATAAGCTTGTCTTAATATTTCTTCGACTATAGGAATTCTTTTCGTGTCTTAAATTGCATACAACGTCTCTTGTAGGCATGTCCTCTTTCACAATGAACCTTCCATGTACTTTCGTAGGCTTCTCCTAACTTCACCATAGACACTTGGTTATGTCTTTGGTGACATTCATAGACCTTAATCCTTCTTCCACCACCATAGGTACTCTAATTCTCTTCATCACCATAGGCCCTTGCCTCCTTGTACAAGCTCACATGTATGTTACGACTTTTTCTCACGGGTTCACGTAATGACACCTTTCTTCTTTGTGGCTCCACATGCTGCAGTATGGTAGTTTTGCTTGGTGCAATCTTTTTTTTATAGTTATTTTAGTTGTACAGTCTAGCCAATGGGTTGGGTTTTTAATCACCGCATAGTATTTTTTCCTCGTCCTTTTATTTTTTTATTTTTGTGCCCTTATGGGACCTAGTGTATGGTGACCCACCATATGACATCAATGCTTCAAGGTGATCACAATATGTTGTCTTGACGTATAATGAGTTGTTGGCTTATTTTTTAAATACAATTTTGCCTATCATTGGGCATTTCCAAAAGAACTAGATCGTTCTACCATCTTTCATGGTACGACTTCAACTTTGACTCGTTCACAACATTCAGAACCTACTTCCCCATCTAGTGTCCACAATTTTATTGCTCCATTCTTCACGACTTTGCATACTTTATAAGGACCGAGTCCTCTCATTATAAATTTCCTTGGCTTTATCTCATTTTGCCCATTGTACTTCAAACCCAGTTGTTCGGGGATGAATCTAAATCTGCCTTAGGTGCTTATTGTGCCATAGTTTTTGGTGTTGATGGGCTACCTCTGTCGTCAAATATACCATCATCCACAATACATCTAGTTTGTTAGTGCATACAACCGGTCTCTCAAACTTTCCATATCGCCTAGCCCGTTTTCAATGGTTATCAGTAATCCTAGTACCATAAACTCTGCTGGTACAATAGCTTCCTAGCCATACATTAATTGGAATGGTGTTTGGCTAGTCGTCACCTTGTAGGTCATGTAGTAGGCACATAGTACCAAAGGAGAATTCTTTACCCAATCTTCTTGTTCCGCCTTGCATAATTTGTAAATCACCAACATTAAAATCTTGTTGGTAGCTTCGACCTACCCACTTCTCTCGGATAGTAGGGGTTCGTCAATTAGTGAATTTTTTAAAACTTTGTTGTTAACAACTTGATGGTATAGCCCTCAAAATGTCTTCCCTGTCACTTCTCAACTAGATGGGAATGTTGTACTGGGTAATGATTTGTTCATAGATGAACTTTGTTGTGCTCAAGGCAGAGTTGTCAGGTAAGTCCCTTGCTTCCACCCACTTAGTTAAATGTCTTTTGGTCACGACAATGTAACATCTATGTACACAGTTGGCCTTTAGCGGTATGATGAAATCCAACCCCCACTGCTCAAACAATTCTTGGGCATGCGAGGAGTTGAGAGGCATGGAGTCCCTCTTCAACAAATTTCTAGCCCTTAGCATGTATTACACCCTACGACTCAGTCCCGTGTGTCAGTGTATAATGTAGCTCACCACATGCTTGCTAGAAACACTTTGCATGCTTTTATCTCTGGTCTCATATGTCCTCCTAACAAACCTTTATGTGCTTCTCTCAAAACGCTAGGGGCTTCCTCCTCCATGATGCATTTTCTTAACACTTGGCTAGGTCCCATCTTTTACAATAGTCCGTTAATCATGTAGAATATTCTACTCCTTAGGAAAAGCTTCCTCCTTTCTCTCGACGACATGCCCCTCAAGAACCACGATGTTGAGATACTCTTTGATGCTGGTGTGCTATGTTGGTAGTACTACAAATTAGAATAAGTGGACATTTGGGAAATCATCATTGGCTCTTGGCTGCTCACCTGATCTTATCCGTGATAGCTGGTCGACGACCACATTGCTCTTCCTTGTTCATACGATGATTGTGAAGGAAAATTTCTACAATAGAAGTCATCACTTGCTAGCTTGTCCTTGAATGATGGTTTTATTTACCAAGTACATGAACACCTGGTGGTCCATAGAGAATGTGAACAGAGTTGCCATAAGGTAATGTTTGCTGAATTTCTAGATGACATAGACCATTCTGGGAGCCTTCTTCTTGGTTGTACTATAGCTCTTTTTGCCTTAGACAACAATCTATTAGAAAATTAGATTGGATGGTCTAGTCCATGGTCACCCACTTGAGCCAATGTAGCACCAATTGCATATTTGAAGCATGCAAATGGATGTGGAACTTTTTGTCCCAATTAGGATATGCCAATATCATTTCACCCACCAACCTTGTCTTCTCCTTAAATTCTTCATCCTATTGTTGGAAATATGAGAGGAGTAACTGAGAGGGGAGGGGTAAATTAGTTACTACTAAAATAAATCCCAGATCCCTTAGATGTCAGTACAGAAATGCAAATTGAAAACTAAATACTGTTGAAGCTCGGTAAACACATAAAATGCTGTAACTCGGTAATAACTGAATTAGCTCGGCAAATGCTTAACATATAAACTTTTAGAGGTTGTCTGTGATTACCATTACTTTAACTAAGTTGCAAACATATAAAAGAAAATAACATTAACACAATAGACACCAAGATTTAACGTGGAAACCCAATTTGGGAAAAACCACCAATTGCAACTAGTTACTGTTTTTCACTCTTCTGAAGTGAGCCCTGTTAGGAGCCAACCCTGTTAAAGGTTACAAAATACACTGTTAAGTGTGACCTTGTTAGAGGATTTAATCACCCTGTTAGGAGTGGCCTTGTTAGAGGTCTTGAGAGTTGAGACAATTCAATAGAACTGCCACCTTGTTAGAGGATTTGCAAATTGCTGTTAAGCCAACTTTGTTAAGAGATTTAGATCATTGTTACAATGGTTAGAGAGTAACAATAAGATGACCTGATTTGAATGCAAATGGTTTGTTGATTACAGATCTTTGTTATGGCTTGTACTTGATCCTTCCTGATCGAATATAGCTTTGCTGCTCCACAAGGATATCCTACTGATCCTTCAAATTCACTTCCTCTTCTCATCATTAAATCTTCAATAACACCTTGCTTTCTCACACACTTTGAAATCACAACTTGACCTTATATCTTTCACTTTGTCAAGTCAGCTCAAATACAACTTAGAATAATCAATATTCATCACCAAAGTTAGCTGGAATCAATAGATAAATCAATTAAGCTTAATATGCCAAAATAAGAAAATCCTTCGTTAGTCGACCCAGCTCGGTAGAAACTGACTCAGAAATGATTTCCTTTGTTAACCAACAGAAGCTCGGTTAAGACTGCAAACTCGCGAAAGTCCTTTGGCAATTGAGTGAGCTCGGTTAGCAATGGTTCCATCCAACTTTTTTTCATTAATTGAGTGAGCTCAGTTAACACTCGCTTTCTGCATTTTTTCCTTTGTCGCTCGAGTGAACTCGGTAGACATTGCCTTCTGAACTAGGCAAACAGAGGAATGCTCGGTAGATACTGAGAACTGTCTTTATTGCATGAGTGAGCTCGGCATATACTCACTGATAATGATATGACATTTGTGTAACATCAAAAATAACACAATTAATTCATTGTACCCAACAATCTCCCTCTTTGGCATTGATGGCAACACAACATGTCATAGCACAATGAAATTTTGGATTTAGACTTGAGAACTCCCTTTGTTAGTATGAGCTCTTCCTTTCATTGGATTCTAACTGCAACAATTGCTACCAAGTTCATTCAGAACATTCTCTCTCTTTTAGCAAACTTCTTCTTTGGAATACTTCTCCCTCTTTGGTTCCTTACTTTATTCTGGTTTCAAAAATTTCTCAGAGATATGATAGTAAATTTCTCCCTCTTTGACATCACATGCCAAAGACAATAATTCTGTAAATACCAATGTACCTTAAGTATCGATTCATTTGCAATATGCCCTTTGCTAATCTCGCACCAATTGATTGATCTTCAATAGGTTTTGATTGATGCATTCACTAAACTTCATTTAGTGAATTTCAGATAGGGGAATGATCCCTAGCTTACGTCTTAGATGCTAAAATGCATCCTTAGGTAATGGTTTGGTGAATATGTCTGCAATTTGTTCTTTTGTATTCACATATTCCTATTTGACCCCTTTATCTTGCACTAATTCTCTTAAGAAGTGATATTTTATACCAATGTGCTTTGTTTTGGAATGCATTACTGGATTTTTTGATATGTTGATTGCACTGGTGTTATCATAGTATATGACTATTGGATCTTTGATCTCTACTTCCATTTCTTCCAATAGTTGTTTGAACCAAACAATGTTAGAGCAATTAACTGCTGCTGCTACATATTCTGCCTCTGCTGTGGATTGAGATGTACAATTTTGCTTCTTGCTTGTCCAAAATACTAGTCTTTTACCAAGAAAGAATGCTCCACCACTAGTGCTTTTTCTGTCATCAATACTTCCTGCCCAATCAGCATCAGTACATACTTTTAGGTCCAAATTGCCTCCAAGTTTATACCATAAACCATAGTCTTCAATACCTTTCAGATATCTCATGATTCTCTTGATTGCTATCATATGATTTTCTCTAGGATTTGCTGAGAATCTTGCCACTATTCCAACTGTTAGAGCAATGTCAGGTCTTGTGTGTACTACATACTGCAATTTTCCAATCATTGATCTGTATGTGGTCTGATCTACTTCTTTGGATCATCATTTTTGGAGAGCTTATGTCTAGTAGACATAGGGGTTCCAACTGGTCTTGAATCTTCCATTCCAAATTTCTTCAACATCTCCTTGATATACTTAGATTGAGTGATGTAGATACCATTTTTGTTTTGCTATATCTGCAATCTAACAAAGAATTTTATTTCACCAAACATGCTTTGCACAAGTCATCATTTCTTGTAAATAGAGTATCATCAACAAATATTTCTGCTAACACAATCTTCTTATTTGGTCCTTCTTTGATACACAGACTACTGTTATCATTTGTCCTTTGAAAGCCAATCTGAACCAAGTAATAATAAAGTCTTTCATACCAAGCTCTGGGAGCTTGCTTGAGACCGTATAATGCTTTGTGTAATTTGTAGACCATGTCCCTTTTGTTAGGATCTACAAAACCTTTTGGTTGTTCAATGTAGATTTCTTCATCAAGAATTCCATTCAAGAATGTAGATTTGACATTCATTTGATATACTTTAAATCCTCAATGTGTTGCATATGCTAGTAAGGTTCTAACACCTTCTAGTCTACCTAAAGGAGCAAAAGTCTCACCATAGTCAATACTTTCTTAAGAATAACCTTTGCACACCAATCTTGCTTTGTTTCTTGAAACTTTTCCATCTTCATTTAGCTTATTTCCGAATACCCATTTTGTACTAATTACATTTTTATCCTTGGGTCTAGGAACAATAGTCCAAATTTTGTTCTTTTCTATCTGTTCTATTTCTTCATTCATTGATTCAATCCAACTTTCATTTTTCAGAGCATCCTTAACACTTTTAGGTTCAAATTTAGCAAGTAAACATTTACCTTTTAGTTTGCCTCTTGTCATTGTTCCATCTGATTTGTCTCCAATGATCTGATCAGGTACATGATGCCTTCTGACATATCTTGCTAACATAGGCTCTTTGGTCTTTGAATGAGTTCCACCATCTTCATCTTGAGTTTCAGTTTCAAGCTCGAGTCTTTTTGTCTGTGACTCGGGTCCATCAAGCTCAGTTTGAACTAGCTTGGTAGCCTCCGATTGTGACTTGGGTCCTTTTGACTGTAGCTCGGGTTGCATTGTCTGCAACTCGGTAACTATTGGGGTTTTTAGGGACTCGGGAGATGAAGCTTCTTTTCTCTCAGATAGATTTGGTAGGGTATCAGGTTCACAGTAAACAAATCTTCTGTAATCTTCTGGCTCCTTGTTGCTTTCTTCTTCACTCTTTTCTGCAAACTCATTGATTCTAACATGTGCACTTTCTATAATTTTATGAGTAGACAAATTCAAACATCTGTATGCTTTACTTTTGCAGGAGTATTCTAGAAATATGCCTTCATCACCTTTTACATCAAATTTGTCTTTTCTAGATTCTTTCAATATATAACATTTGCTGCCAAATACTTTCAAGTAACTTACATTAGGTTTGTAGTCATACCATAGGTGATAAGGTGTTTTGTTTGAATCTTCCTTCAATTGTACTCTGTTCAAGGTATGAACTGCAGTGCAGATAGCTTCCTTCCGGTATTTGAGAGCAACCTTCTTTTCAATCATCAGGGTTCTTGCACAATCCATGATAGATCTGTTTTTTCTTTTAGCTATACCATTTTGCTGTGATGTACCAAGGGCTAATACTTGTCTTTTAATTCCTCTTTCAATGCAGAAATTATTGAATTCATAGGAGATGAATTCACCACCTCTGTTTGATCTTAAGCATTTCAACCTCTTTCCGATTTCCTTCTCTACTCTTGCCAGGTACCATTTAAATTTTTGAAAGGGTCCTGATTTTTCTTTTAGATACATTACTGTCATCATTCTAGAATAATCATCAACAAAAAGAATGAAAAACTTTTTTCCACTATAGCTTTCTATTCCAATAGGTCCACATAAATCTGTATGAATAATTTCCAAGACTTATTCTGACAGTTTTTGCTGTTGAAGCTAGTCTTTCCCATCTTACCAATTTGGTATTTCTTACATAGACCCATGTCAGGTTTCTTCAAACTAGGAATACCTCTTACTCTTCTATGTTTGCTTATCTTTACCAGATTATCAAAGTTCAAATGACATAGCCTTTTGTGCCATAACCAGCTTTCCATCATAATATTCCATATGCTCAAATTTTGTTTTGTCACCAGTCATATGATGTGAGCAGCCATTGCCAATAATTCATATATCAGTTTTGCTAACATGAGAGGTAAGTGCCATCTTATATCCTTCATCATTAGATTCATCTTTCACAACAATAAATACCATTTCATCTTCACTGGTATTAGAATCTTTAGCTATAAAACGAGATTTCTTACCTTTTCCCTTGAAGTTCTTATAATTCTTGGAGTCTTTGCTTTTATTCCTATTGCTTTTCTTCTCATCCTTGATTTCCTTATTTGAACACCTAGCAGCAATGGTGACCAACTTCTTCACAAGAAAAGCAAATCAGAGGAACTTTACCTTTGTACTTTCCTCTTCTTTTAAAATATTTCCTTGTAATTAGGGCTTCAATAATTTCAAGATCACTTTCTGAAATTTCTTTTGATGTTCCTTTTTCTTCACTTCCTAATTGACTGGACTTTGATTTCTCACCCTTTTCTTTGAGTGAGATTTTAGTTTTAAATGCAGATTCAATATTTTTTGAAGCAGGAACATAGTTATCATAGTTATCTAGTGCAAAAGTTGTCATTTTTCCTACTAGAGCATCCAAACCTAATTTGTTATTTGGATCACATCTTATTTCTTGAATAGTAGACACTATAATTGCATAAATAGGAAGAAGAGTTTTGAGCACTTTACTCACAATAGTTTCCTCCTTAATGTCTCCTCCAGATGCTTTGATTGCACTTGCACTGACATTGATTTTTTCCACATAATTGCAATGTTTTCATCTTCTCTCTTTCTCATTTGGTTAAATTGTTCTCTAAGACTTTTTACTTTGACTCTTCTTACATTGTCATCTCCTCCATAGATATCTTTGAGTTTGGTTTATTACATTTCATGTGCAGTTTTGCAATCCTTTACCTCATCAAGTTCAACATAAGTGAGAGCAGATGCAATATCGATCATCATGATATTATGATTCTTCTTTTTGGCAATATCTTCAGCTGATAATGTTCCAATGAGAGTCTTGTATTCAGCATCAAGATACTTGCAACCTGAATCATTGATTGTAGCTAGATGTAACCTCATAAGTCCTTGCCATACTGCAAAGTTGTCTTTGTTCAGCTTGAGAATCTCTCTTTTGTAAGACATCCTGATCTTTAGCTTAAGTCTTTGAAACCTTCTCTACAAGCACCAAAAGCTTTGATACCAATTGTTGGAAATATGAGAGGAGTAACTGAGAGGGAAGGGGTGAATCAGTCACTATTAGAATAAATCCTAAATCCCTTAGATGTCAGTACAGAAATGCAAACTGAAAATTGAATACTGCTGAAGCTCGGTAAACACACATAAAATGCTGTAACTCGGTAATAACTGAATTAGCTTGGTAAATGCTTAACATATAAACTTTTAGATGTCTGTGATTACCATTACTTTAATTGAGTTGCAAACATATAAAAGAAAATAACATGAACACAGTAGACACCAAGATTTAATGTGGAAACCCAATTTGGGAAAAATCACCAATTGCAACTAGTTACTGTTTTTCACTCTTCTGAAGTGAGCCCTGTTAGGAGCCAGCCCTGTTAAAGGTTACAAAACACACTGTTAGGTGTGACCCCGTCAAAAGATTTTATCACCCTGTTAGGAGTGGCCTTGTTAGAGGTCTTGAGAGTTGAGACAATTCAATAGAACTGCCATCTTGTTAGAGGATTTGCAAATAGTTGTTAAGCCAACTCTGTTAAGAGATTTAGATCACTGCTACAATGGTTAGAGAGTAAAAATGAAATGGCCTGATTTGAATGCAAATGATTTGCTGATTACAAATCTCTTTTATGGCTTGGACTTGATCCTTCCTGATCGAATATAGCTTTGCTGCTCCACAAGGATATTCTGCTTATCCTTCAAATTCGCTTCCTCTTCTCATCATTAAATCTTCAATAACACCTTCTTGCTTTCTCGCACACTTTGAAATCACAACTTGACCTTATATCTTTCACTTTGTCAAGTCGGCTCAAATACAACTTAGAATAATCAATATTCATCACCATAGTCGGCTGGAATCAATAGATAAATCAATTAAGCTTAATATGCCAAAATAAGAAAATCCTTCGTTAGCCAACCCAACTCGGTAGAAACTGACTCAGAAATGATTTCCTTTGTTAACCAACAGAAGCTTGGTTAACATTGCAAATTCACGAAAGTCCTTTGGCAATTGAGTAAGCTCGGTTAGCACTGGTTCCGTCCAACTTTCTTTCATTAACTGAGTGAGCTCGGTTAACACTCACTTTTTGCATCTTTTCCTTTGTCGCTCGAGTGAACTTGGTAGAAACTGCCTTCTGAACTAGGCAAATAGAGGAATGCTCGGTAGATACTGAGAACTGTCTTCATTGCTTGAGTGAGCTCGACATATACTAACTGATAATGATATGACATTTGTGTAATATCAAAGACAACACACAATTAATCAATTGTATCCAACACCTATGTCATTCCCCAATTTTATGGCCCGCCCATTTGTGTCAGTTTGTCTAAGGGGTACAATACTTGGCAAAGTTCTTTATGAATCATCTATAGTACTCAATGTGGCCAAGGGAAGACTTTACTTCAATGACATTTGTGGGAGGCTCCATTTGCACGATCACCCTAACTTTGTTAGGGTCTATCTTCAATCTAGCCTTGCATATAATGTGGCCCAATAACTTCCCTTGAGGCACCACATATCTATACTTTTTTGGGTTCATTGCCAATTTGGCACTTCAACATCTTTCCATGCACTCCTGTAAGGCTACCAAGTGTGTCTTGTCTATTGTAAATTGGCCAGTAGTCCAGGAATGCCTTGAAGTTCCCTATGGGCTTCTTGTTGAAGCTGTGTAGAATTATCCTTTGAAAAGTTGCTGGTGCATTACAGAGTTTGAAAGTGTAACATCCGGATTTCTTGAGTCTAAATTAACAAATACCATACTCAAAGAAATACAGTTTCTATTTGGTTTCATGGGAAGACAGTTATATCATTCAAGTTCATGGGAATAAGATTTACCGTTAAAATTAGTTAGACAAAATTTCTTAAAATCTTGAAGTACCATCAAATGAAATTATTACAGAAACTGAGAACTACATACGTCATAAAGTTGAGATTGAAATCAACTAAGGATGCTTCTACAACCACCCGAGTTAGTCCACAAATACCTTTATAATAATACCACAAAACAACTTCTATCCAACATTGTTAAACCAATATCAAATGACGATTATCATTAAATACCATTATATAAAAATTAGGGCATCTCATACTATTGTATCAATTAGGGCATTGTTTACCTTCGGTTCATTTAGGGCTTCTGATACCGCTATCTCACTTAGGGCTTCAACCAACCACGAATTCATGTAGGGCTTCTGATACCATGGATTTAATTAGGGCTTTTGATACCATTGATTCCAATAGGGTTTCCAATACTATGGATTCAATTAGGGTTCCGATACCATTGTATCCTTTAGGGCTCCAATCATCTCTCAAATCAATTAGGCTTTAGATTCCCTTTCCTTTGATTACTTAATTGTGACAGTATCTCAAGATTAGAAAATATACTTGTATTCGTTAATTCATATATATGAAAGTAAAATGATGATAACAATGAAATACTTCAATTTAATCTTACCTCATAAATAAAAATGATAATACCTATTTCCGATAAACAATTGAATTCATAGCTTATCTCTGTCTGATGCATGTCCGACATCTTGAGAGAGGTGAAACATTGTCAGGGGCTTAACCACCCAACCTCGGACCACAACATATCCCCACATGATTTCTAATGAGAAAGGCCCTCCCTACCTAGGATTGATAGGGAACATCATTCCATCCACTGGGCATCATGATATATAACACGCCATATGACTTGGTAGCAGGAGATCACTATAACAGGAATATGCATGAGCTATTAATTAATTCATATTAAATGATAAATATTGAAATGTCATAACTGATACTGGTTCATATTATTGATGATTCCTTTCTCACACCTCATCACCCATCTTCTTGGCTACACAGCCGGGTGAATCCCAGGTAATCGGAATTCTATCAATTAATCAAAAAGATTTCATACAACCATCATTTCACATTCTATGATTATGTTCTTAAAAGATTTCAAAATTCGAAAGCTTAATTACTGGATTCTCATCCACGTTCTTGCTGACCCTCTACACCTTTTCACCATTTCAGGCTACCATGCCGATGATTCCAGGTGCCTGCAAACTTTTAGATTTACACCTTCTCCATCTTGATTACTTGATGAATTCCTCGTTGCTCATAATATTATCTCATAAGAGGATGCATTTATATTTTGAACAGAGATATAAGATTGGTATACGATCATGGCTTAAAGAAATAAAAGAACTAAAAATATTATTACAACGCAATATCCTTGATCTGTTATTTACTTTCTTTAATCTGAATCAAACCCATATACAGTGTTAAGGAATCTGTGAGTTATTGACATGGAAAGGAATAAGGAAACATGAATGGTAACACGACATTATGGGTGTAATAATTTGTACTCATGTTGCAAACTCAACAATTAAATTACAAGGTAACATATGATTTGCAATACAATGATCTTGATGCATGGTTTAGCATGAGTTGTAACCCAACGAATGATAGTGGTATTCTATACCTATGCTACAGACTCAACGATTTAAATGCAAGGAAAACAATGATTGCAACACAACATAATAATGGTTTTCTGTATCCATACTGCAGAGTCAGCGAGTTAAATGCAAGGAAAACATGATAGAAAGTATTTTGGATTTAAACTTATATGTTAGACTACATGATAGGGTTTTCCATCATATGATTCAGAATCATATGCATATATCTTTCTATTTCTATCTATCATTCTTTGCATTCGAATGGAACTATCTATTACATTGACTTGGAATCGGTATTATAACCTCCTTACCATTGTTGTTTCAATATGAATTGGAGAACTGAGAACTGACAGAACTTAAGAACATATGTTTAGACTTGGTTGCTGTTCATGTAACTTGATAGTAAAAACAAGTTGCAACAAGTGTTTTACGCAAAGTAATGTGAATCGGAATCGTATCGAAATCGGCACGGCCGAATCGAATCGTGAATCGGGGGTGAATCGCCGGTGAATCGGCGAATTTGAAAAAACCTTTTAAATGTAAAGATTTTAACAATTTAAGACTTATTTCATGCACCCTTTATTGAATATAACTTAAAAACACTATAACATCATCAAATAGAATCTAACATACATAAACATGAAACATAAAATCCATCACATACGTAACTATGTTATCATTATGTACTAAAATGTAAATTGTATGCTAGCTGAAGTAAATAAAAATCAAATGATCATAATGATTCAAATCATAGAATCAGTAAGATGAAATCATGAAGATCTATAAGACATCAAATCATAAATGTATGTATAAATCTAAGATGAAGATCCATGAAAGTTTGAAACATATGTCTATCAGTGATTCAGTATCACTATCAATATCTATACAATGTAAACAAAATATAAAAACAAGGCTCCAGCTCAAGCCTCATCATCCTCTAGTTCTGCTGCAGCCTCAACTTCAGCCTCTGAGTATCCAGCTTGCCTATGAGAAAGGCGTGTAAGGTAGGTCCTAGAGGACCGCCGAGCCATGTCCCTTGCATGTGCAATGGGCTCATGAATAATGTCGCTAGGGCCTGCGTCTGTGCGTGCGCGTGTGCGTCTACCAATGCCTGAATGTGCTCTAGCTGCCTCCTCTGCCTTGGCCACAGCCTCAGCCTCTACATCCACCTGGTCAACCCACGCGCGGTCTTCCTCAGTGAAGACTGGGTCCACGGTCTCTGTGATCCACTTTGATTCTGGATCAATCTCCTCCAGAATGATCGGAGAGGAGTCAGCGCCCAAAATTTGTCTGATCCTAAGACGAAGGTTGTAATGAACAAAGACAAGATCATTCAACCTCTGCACTGTCAACCTGTTTCTCCTCTTCGAGTGGATGTGCTCAAACATGGACCAACTGCGCTCACATCCAGAAGCACTGCTCGGCTGACTCAGAATGCAGATGGCAATTTTTTGAAGGTTTGGGGTTGTGGCCCCAAACATTTGCCACCATCTATCTGAAATAAGCAAAAAACAAAAACAATTAGTCTCATTTACAAATTACAACTCTAAAATTAATGCATTATATAATCAACTTTAAGTTTAGAATCTAGATTCATGAACATTGAATATATTATTTAATTTTTACCTGGCTGTAGTGTTGTCTGAGCATTTATGGCCATCCTGCCAAAGCAAAGTGGCCCCTCCTTATTGTTGAACTGGTCTAGCTCAACAATTGCAGCAGCGCTATTTTCATCGCTACTCAATCTCTGAATCACTGTGTATAAGCCAGTGAGAACCTCTGCATCCGCCTTGAACTCAGGACGGAAACGAAATGCCGGATTCCAATAGTAAGCTACTGCGTGGATGGGTCGATGGAGCTGATTCTGCCATCTCCTATCGATGATGTCCCAAATAGGGCCATACCTCTCCTGCACTCCTGCATATTGGGCTCTGATGGCCTCCTTGGCCCCATCCATGCCCTCATAAATGTAGCCCATAGAGGGCTTCTTCCCATCAGCAGTTCGTAGCAAAGCTACAAGGGGCTCAGTGACCTACATATAAAGTAAAACAAAAAAATTGAGTCAAAACTTAAATATAAAATAATATAACTTAAAGTAAAAGCAAAATACTAAATGTTAAATTGCAATAAATTTACCTTAAGGATTTCTCTAGCGGGTTTCCAAAAACCATCCTCATCAAATATGCAATCCGCCACATCTAACCCTACAATGGTCGTAGCATAGGAAGAGCAAATCCACTCCTGCCCAACAAACATGCTCCTCAATCCATCCCTTGATGTCAACAAGGACTGCAAGGTGATGAAATTCGAGGCAAACCTCGTGATACCTGGGCGAGCTAACTCCTTGCCTTTTGTGTACTTCCTCATTGTGCTAAGGACAAATGCATGATATAAATGAATTTGCATATGTTTTTTGCCCTTTCCACACATGACTTGACAAACTCAAGTTTGCCAATTTCCTCCAACATGAGGTCAATGCAGTGTGCCGCACAAGGGGACCAAAATATGGTGGGGTGCCTCTCCATCAAAAGTTTACCTACAACAATTTTAAGTCAATTAGAAACTCAAATTTCAAAATTCAAATAAATTTATTTTCAAAACTTGCAAAGTTAAAAGTTTACTTGCTGCAACATAATTTGCTGCATTATCCGTCACCATGTGGATCACATTTTGTTCCCCCACCTCTGCTATAACTTCCTCGATAGCCTCACATAAATATGTGGCATTTTTCACATGTGCGGAAGCATCAATGGATTTTATGAACATGGTATATCCTACAAGTAACAAAACAACGAATTATAATATTAAATGGATCATTAACGAATTAGCATTCAACAAATCAAAATTTACAATGTATGTAGGAAAGTAGAATGATCAATCACCTCCACAGGATACAAGAAAATTGAGGAGTGTTCTATTCCTCCTATCGGTCCAACCATCAGTCATGATGGTGCAACTTTTTGCAATCCATTCCTTTTGGTTCTCCTCGAGGTCAACCCTCATGTCCTCTACCATCTCATCCAGGAGGTATCCGCTCAACTCAGCTTCAGTTGGGGCTTTAAACCCCGGACCACAAATAGCAACCGCATCTATCATATTCTGCCAATAAGGAGCCCTGTTACAAATAAAAGTTTAGATGTCAAAGACTCAAATTATAAAACAAGTAGATATAATTAAAGTTTTACTTTTACTTTTAATTTTAACTTTAAAGAAAACAAAGAAAAAAGAATCAATTACTTGGCTGCAATAAATGGAATGTTGCAAAAGTACCAAAATTTGCATATCTCCTTTCTGGCAGCATCGTGAATCTCCTTGTTCAAACCCATGCCCTCAAGCGTGGGTCGGGAACCGGGAGTAGTGCGGGGCACAAAGTAACTATCCATTCTGTTTTTTCGCACTCTAGGCTGCAATAGGTTGGTGTGGGACTCTGTCTCAGTATGTGATCGACTAGCACTAGCACTAGTACGAGCAAAAGAACTAGGATAAAAAGGAGGCCTAGAAGGACCCTCTCCAACACAACCTACGGATGCGGAAGCTGATGTAGATGCAGATGTGGATGCGGCTGCGGATGCGGGAACATGGGAGCCAATACCCCTTAACCCTTCAACTTGCATTTTCCTATTTGCTTTGTCTTTTTCAATATTTTCTAATGCCATTAAGCAAGTGCGTTTTGCCTCAGGAGTTTGGTGAGTGCAAACTGTAACATCGTGTCCAGGTATAGCAGCAATGTGGAATTTCAATCTATAAATACCCCCGGAAGTTATTTTTTCTTTACAAAATATGCATTTTGTTTGATATTTGGTTCTTCCAGGAAACTCTTCATTATATTTCCAACATTCATCTTTTTTACCTATTGGAATTTGCGAAAAATAAGAGCAAAGGCTGCTGCAATAAATTTTTTTATGTAAAATATCAAAGTTTGAAGCTAATAAAAATTAGAAAACAACAAACCCTAGCTTGCAACTTAGTAAAAATAAAGAACATTCAAGATTTACACTAAAATTCTTGAAAACTATAGAAATTTAACAAAAAATGCATAATACACTAAAAACTTAACAAAAAATGCATAATACACTAACATGCAAGAAAAAAAAAAAGCACTTACCTCTTGCAAATGAGTTGAGGAGTGTTGATATTGGCTCCTTCATGCTCCCAAAGCAATTGATGGGCTTCCCAAATGGCCTGCTGATCTCTTTGGTACTCCTCCTTGCCAGGTGGAAACCTATGGCTTTTCTTTTCTCTTCTTCTCTCTCACTTTTCCTCTCTTCTACTCATGCTTAACAAATAGAAGGCCCTTTAAGGTTATAACAAAGAGAATAGGTCAAAAACAAAGTGAAAAAAAAAGTGATTTTAAAAAAAAATTCAACTTCCCTTTTTACATGCCGCGAGCGATTCATGGCCGATTTTAAAGGCAATTTTTGGCGATTTTTACATGAATCGCCTGAATCGGCGATTCATGGCCCAGAAATCGGCGATACCGATTCACGATGCAAAAAAAATCGCCTAGCATGAATCTGGTCGTGGAATCGCCGATTCAGGCGATTTTTGGGCGATTCTCGTTACTATGGTTTTACGTGACCCCTCTAAATGATCTCGCGCTTGGTTGAATCCTTGGTTTCTAGTCTGTAATCTGCGGCAAGTGTGATAAGGAAGTTCAGGCGTAAATGAGTTCAATTTCAGAGCTCTGTCATCTTTGGGTCACTTGCCGTAATGGCTTGGAATGCTCAAGGAAAAATAATCCAATGTGTGGTACGATTATGGGAATCAAAGAAATATACAAGAGCCTGACTCTACGGCTTTCATCAGTTACAAGAATCCCCTCGAATTCCCAAGATGATCATTTGGTTTCCAATTATTAAATCGACTAAAAAGAGAGAAGAATAAGAAGTTGGAAAGAATTGGAAGATTAAAATTTGAAGATTATAATAATACAATTATTATAATTTGAACATTATTATAATGTACAACTATTAAATTATTAAATGATAATGGTGCCAAATCATTTAATATTATATGCACGTTTATTAAAATAATATGATGAAAGATAAACTAAAATCCTTTGAGATATGTTTATATATTTTAACTCAATTATTTTAATTAAATTATTTATTTAAATAACTCATGCAGTGCCACAAATGTATCCTGTTTTCAAATTGCTAGGTCCTCTACATGTCTGCTCGGTGATGGTGATACCCTGCCTAATTCTTTTCTGACAATGCTTCCACCCCTTCGACATGCTCCCTGGAAGGAATTTCTTTGTAATTGAATTATAAATTATTTAATCATAAATAACGATCAACTAACATGTCATCTTCACTTGAAATCATAACGAACAACTATCTTACCATTTCGCCAGATTATATCAAATTAAACTGCCAACTGACTTCATGCGAACCTCAACGGCTATAATTCAAGCTAGGTCAAAATTTGGGATGTAACAGAAAGGCATCCGGTTGTATGCATAACCACCATCCACTACAAATGTGTTCTTCAGCTTATTCTCCTTAACAATGGAGTTTTGGTTATACATTGGAAACACATCCATGAGTGAGTACATTTCATGTCCCTTGACTTCCTCTAGGATGCTATCCATAAGTGGTATGGGGAAGGGGTCTTTGATGGTGACGACCTTCAGGCACCGGAAGTCCATAGATATGTAGATTTGGTTTGCCTCCTTTTTCAGTGAGATTAGGATGGATGATACCCATTCACTAATTTGGACCCAAAAGATAATGCTTGTCTCCAACATCTTCTCTATCTCCTCATCCACCTTGACAACATAATTTCTATTCCTCTGGTATTATCTCTTCCATACCGGTTGGGCTCCAGGTACTAAGGGAATGTGGTGTATGTATATCTCTGAAGGCACTCCCTTAAGATCTTTGTAGGACCACGCAAAAACATCTTTGTACTTTATGAAAATTTTAAATGCTGTGGCCTTTTGTATTGGATTCAAATCATCCCCTACTAGTATATTCTTGGGGCCTACTTCATCACCTAGGTTTTCGACCTTCATTGAGGGCTCTTCATTCTTTATGGGCTTATCCTTGTAAAATTTGTGTGTTGGAGTCTCATTGACTCAGGCTTCTCTCTCTTTGTATTCTCCATACTCCAATGGAAACAAGTCGTTTTCGGACTCTTCATCAACCTACAACATGTTACACTAAAATAGTTTGTAATCATTCATTTTCTAGTGGCAGTGTCTATTCATGGAATCCATGTCATCTTTAGAGCATCCGTCAAATTCTAGGACATCTTCATCATTTGGCTCCATTCTGTGCTTTCGTTTTTCTACTCCACTCAGCTCTCCTTTTGACTTAGACTCAAAAGAAGATACAAGTTTCTCACTCACTAACTGAGATCAAAGGTGGATGATAATTTTTCTTCCTCCACTTTCCATTGACAAGGCGTTCTACTTTTAGTAGTGGATCGCCTTAGTCATGACGAGCCATCCCCTACCCAGGATGACATTGTATCCTTTATTCTTCAAGGGAATCACCACGAAGTCTAGAATGAAGGGCTGGGTACCAACTGTTACTTGCTTCGCCATCAGAGTACTGATCAGCTTGATGTCGTGTTGGTCAAGGTCTACTAGATTGAAGGTTGAAAATCACAATTTTGGTTTCCCAAGTTTCTTTCATATTTCCTCTGGTAACACATTTACCCTCGAGCCTCCATCGACAATAGTGTTGGCGAGGATGGTTCCAAGAAAGCTCATATCCACCACTATTTACAATTAGTAGCATAGGCCCATCGATGGGTTGACCAGAACCTCTATGCGCTCTGCTATATAGGTAGGGATTGGTACGATCATTTGTATGACCACCCTCAATTACGACATTGTTCCAAAAGGTCTTCAATTATAATTGGCACCTTAGTCTGCATCGTTTGCCTCATAATGTTTTGTTCGACTTTTGTACATGTACAAGATGAAGTACCAATCATGTTGCGAGTCTCTCTTCTTTTCACCATCATCTGTCATTCAATGTTCATCTCTTCTTCCCATACCCTCTCTTTATTTGTTTGGGGGTTTGTTCTTGGCCTATGGTCGAGTGATTGCTAATACCCCTTTGTTCTGCTCGACCTCTCAACATTTACTAGGTTGACTTTGGGCTTTGGGCAATTGGCATCCTTGTCACCTAGACCACACTATCAACATAAATATTGTGGGGTTTCTTCCTTCTGGCACTTGCAAACAAAGTGCCCCCACTAGTTGCAAGTCCGACACTGAATCATGCAGCGAGCATTCACATTATATTGGATCCGAATCTGACCATTGTTGTGTTATTGTTGCCTCTATTGCCATGATGGTTGTTACAGTTCCCACTTGATGATTGGCATTGGTTTGTGTATGAGAGATGCTCGTTGTTGTGGACAATGATAGTTGTTCTTGAGTGGAGTACTTGTGGATTCCTCATTTTCATTGTATGGGCATTTCTTGGTGGAATGTCTCGTCACTTGGCAAATGTCACAAAAGGCTGTCTACAAGCATTTGGCCTTAGTATGACCTTACTCCCTGCAATCCATACACCATAACTCACCTTCATTCTTGCTTGTGCTCCCCCTCATTGATTTAAACTCCTTAATCATTTTATGCATGTCCTTTCGATGGGCTTGCACCTTTTTATTAGATTCTTCATCGTTGTTGCTTCCCTTTGAGGAATCCTCCTCTTATGATCTGCTCTTTTTATTCCAAGAGGTTTTGCCCTTGCTTTTGATGTCCATTTCTCTATTGTATGCATCCTCGAATGATGAGGGAGGTACAATCTTCATTTTTCTTTTGAGGGATGATATCAGCCCCTCCACATACCAACACTTCTTGAGGTTGTCTACTGGTTGGTTTTTAATTTTACCCAGCAATTCTTACACTCACAATATTCCCTTGCTTTGTGTTGTATATTTCTGCTTGTTGGTTCCCAAAACTATAGATTGAAAATCCATGAGCCTTGCCAATTCTCTTATAAGATTGCCCAATCAGTTCTGGCCAACAAACTTGAATGATTTCAATTCCCTTGCACTTTAGGCTTCGCTAGACTTAGGTGGGTAAACCTTCACCCTTAATCCTAATTGCTAGGTTCAAAGGTTTTTCTATAACAAATTTAAACTTTATGAATTCTTAGGTTGGCAAAATCTTCCAACTTGATTAAAATAAAATTATATGGATGCTTTAATATTTGTTTGTGAATGAATGTTATTAAATTGAAGGAATATTCTGAACTTCAATTTTCAAGATGAATAAGCAAAACAGGGCTCTAGCATTAAATTTGAAAAATAGTACAAATGATCTTTACTTTATCACAATAATTAGCATGCCATAACTGCAAAAACATTCTACACCCTGTATCTCCTTTTCTTCTCATTCACTGCTTATCTTTTGTTCTTGGAGTATGATTCCTTATTTAAATATTTAATTACATAAGAAAATGTAACTTTTCAAAATGAAAACTCATGTCAGTCACTTTTAAATCATTTTCCTTTACTCTAATCACAAATTCTAATGAAAGATTTTATCTTTTTATATTTATAGTGATAATAATGTTTTATATTTATAGCGATACTCACTACTAACTATTCAGGCCTTCAAAACTTGAATAATCCCGGTGACATCTATTAGATATAGCTCTTCAGTAATAGCCCAAATTTTTTATCCTTCTAATTGGGCTTTATTTATATGTCTCTCCGTGATCATGGGCTCCGTAACAATCATGCCTGTCCTTCTGATAATCGATGTCTATCAATACTTTAGCCCATTCATATATTGCTGCCTTCTTTGCCGTAAACACTCCAAAAGCGGTGATCTTATTTGACCTTGAATTTGATTCTGTAGACGCATGCTAAGAGTTTGCTCTGCTACAACCTCACATCGATAATAGCTCAAACCTATTTATTATCTATTCCAAATTCTGATGGCATCGCTGACAGCATGTTTACTTTGAGAGACCCGACGGCATCATATTTATGATTTCAGATTGAAGTTTATTGAGATATTTCAAATCGAACTTTTCATTTCAGAAGTTTGATAATTTTTATCGTTGCATAAAACTCATACTCCTGTTCGCATCAGTTACCTGAATAATTCCTGTCTCTCCATCAGCATCAGTGATTTGTTTTGGTTGCCGCTGAAGCCGCTTTCGTGCCTTAATTCATATCATCGCTAAATTCCTTACACTTCGGGAGAGCTTCTTAATACTTTACCCAGCATGCTTCTCAAGTTTATTTCATTGCTGCTTATAGAGCTGCTTAGGTATCAATAAATAATCCCCAAAGACTTCGTCGGTGTGTGCCATCTCATATCTCTGCAGTTTAGATATGACTAGTTTTCTCTCTGGTCACATGTCGGAATTTACATACTGCCGCTGTACATATATTTGTGGTGATATTACTGACTGATTTATAACTGTGTTTATCTCATCTTGTTAATCTGAATTTTATGAATTCCATACTTTATTCGATTTCATGTTTCTCCTGCCATAGAATTACCATGCTCCTGTAGCTTGTTAATTCCATAAGTTTTGTAAATAAGAGTGTTTGACTTGAACATACAGTTTGATACACTAGTGCATGTGTAACGCCCCGCCAAGGGATCCAAAAGAATTAACTTAAAGTTTTACTAAGTTTGCCAAACATTTTTTTTTTAACAAGAAAGAATAACATACACATCAAACATAAAGTAGCTGAAGCAATAAGATACAACCATCCATAAGCATATATAACAGGTTACATTCTTTAAGGATCCCATGACTTTGAGTCACATTTATATTTAATTAATACTAAGTCCATCAAATACCACATCCATATGAAAGAATAATTTAAAAGTCCAAAGTCCATTTAAATAATATACATTTGTTCCGAATGCCTCTTGGCAAATAAAATTTGGAATGCTCAATCATCCACTGTACATGTCACAGGGTATGAAAGGCTAAAAGAATATACATATGTAGAAATGGAAATACATCATCCTCCTTGGATCCATGATATAAAGTACAATAAAATAAATGAAACCATCTACCATACATGATACATCCATCCATCATAAAAGATATAACGTCCATCGTAAGATATAACCATCCATCATAATGATACATAGATAGAATGAAAGGAAATGCAGACAAGGAAGCTCCAGCCACGGTGACTACAGACGGATCTCAACGGTAAGAGTGAAAAAGCACTACCACCCGATTGCATTTAACTTAAATGGCCCACTCCCATTGCACCAAGGAGATAGTCTCAAGTCCCAAACAGGATATCAAACCAAATATAAAAAATACTCTCTAAGTTCAAGAAATCCTAAAAGTATTCTAAGGGTTCCAAGATAGGTCGACATCTATACCTAGAGACACACAAGATACGTAGGAAACCTACTATGTAAGTAGGCAAATGTCATCGCACGAATCACGCTGGAGTTACCCTAGCAGTCTCTTAGGACCTCGGGTCCCTAGTGATCCCTATGTAGCCACTAGTATCCTCTTGTACTGACAAGGCATACTACGGAATGCAAGGTCGCAACCAAGCATTCTCTCTACTCCCATCCTAGTCTGTACTAGCACTTGAGGCATGGGCAAGAACATACAAAGACTCTTATTAGGTTCATTTTATTTCCATTTAGTGTAGTGTTTTCACTTATTAAACAACTTACAATGGGTTACCTTGGGAACCACTTAGGGCCTCGGCCCCCATTGCAAACCACTTTCCGACATTACATGTAGATAACCTACCCTAGGCTCATAAAATCACAAATCAATAATCATATAAAAACCACCTCAGTCATATACAAGTGACTAGAAAGCTTCAAAAGATAATCCACAATAATCACATCAGTTCTCTATCAGCAATTGAAAAGCATTCCAAGATATTATTGATTGAAGACTCGTAATAGTTAAGTCCAACATGTCATAACATGACATCACCAAGAGCAAAGCAAACAAACACCTCAGTCCTATCAAAGCGACTAAAAAGCAATTCATGTATAACTGAAAAGATTGTAATAATCATCATGCATATATGAAGTATAGAGTACCAAGTAATCTCATCATATATCAACTGAATCTGAAATACTATCTGATAATCTCTAAACATTGCTACTAATCATCAAACATAAAATTGGCCTAAAAGAGTTCGGCAATGACAACAGAAATGCAAACTAGGGGCAGGCACTACAACATGACTCAGGATGACTAGGCGCTTTACTGAAAGCTTCCAGTGTAATAGATGTTGTGGGTATTGTAGAAGAACATCAATTCATCACCCTGCTACTAATGTTCCTCTGCATGTTAATAATGGCTCGGCTGGAAGAAGATAGCCTATGGCGTTTGGAGAAACATCGGACTTTTTGTTTAGAGAAGAATCACCATTTGTGGGAGAATGGGAATCAGAGGATATGACTTCAAATTTCCTGGAGTCACTTCATTACTTGCATCCCTATAAGCCATGGTTTGGAGTTAAACTGTATTGATCCTTGCCTGCTAGGCAACAACCTTCAACAGTACGTGATTTGTAGAGTCTGAAGCATATTCACAGATTTGTTGCTTGTGTATAACATACTCATTTGTAATGTTTGTATCAAAGGGCAGTTGCACTCGTTTGTGCATTTTGGAATTCCTCAATTGTAGATAAAATGGTTTCAAATATTCTTGCACCATATTCAATTTTGTTTATTTCCATCAATAGCTCTGTTGTCCTAGGTCCCTTTTACTGATCTGCCAAAAATCTGAAACACCAATATTGCTAGCCACATGTTTGAAGTTCTGGTATGTTTGATTTTGGATGCAACTATTTGCATATTCAGCCTGTGTAATTAATTCCCTAAAATCCACAAGGACTTCATTGGTTATTACTACTCATTTCTTCTTGAGTTATTTATGCTTTTTGGGAATTGTAAATCTTGTCTTATAGTCTTATATTTTTCTTTAAAAGCCAAGAAAAGACCATTTCATCCAAGACTCAAGATTTCATCTTGGTACTTTCATCATCATTGCAAGACACCAATCAATTAACCATACATCTCATGATATAAAGTCAAATATTTAGATGGATGTTGATGAGTATTTGCACAAATGGACAAGGTGAAGAGATTAAGGAGACCCAAAATTTTGGTCTCCATCACCGCCAAGATTTCTTTATCATCCTGAAGCAGTCTGAACTCTTCTTGAAGTAATTTTTCTGAGTCATTCCACTTACTCACTTTTGTCTTATCTTGATTAGAGAACCAGTCAATGGCCACTCCTTGTAGTGTTGCATGAAATTGTACTACCCATTGATCTTGGTCGGTCACCTTGTTGGTTCACCAAATTGTCTCGCATGTACGTCTCCTTTCCATCTCCATTAAACCTAGGCAACTTTTATTTATTTGCCATCATTGTTGTTTTCCTTGAAATTGGTATTGTGTGTACTCCGGAACTGGGTATACTAGAACTAGACAAGCTATTTCAACTACCATGCTTTTCCATGCCTTTGTGTCCTCCCAACACCCTTGGCTGCACTGATATCCCCTACATCCCTTTTTTGTTATCTTCCGCTTCCCTTTGTGCTTCTCGTGCTTTCGTACGTGGTGTAAGGGTGAGACGTCTCAACCAATTTTTTGTATTTACAATTAATTCTTCTTTGCCACTCACTTTGTTGCCTTCCATATGGTTGCCTCCTTGTAGCATTCATGTATCCTTCACCTTCGATTGGTTCTCTTACTTTGGCACTCCCTCGATTTCCTTCAGGAAACCCTCCATCCCCTTTCGGTTATCCCTTAGCAAGTCTCCTCAACCTTCACCTTTGCTTTGCCTGTTTTTCTCATTGTAAGGCCTCCTAGATGGCCTTGTAGTCATTTGTTTGATCTCTTCATGTGTGGTTTCCATCTTTGTTCAAAAGGTTTGGCATTTATTGTTTCGTTCCTAGGGGTTTAGGATGCATTGACTCTTTTTGGTTTCGTCACGTTCCTCCTCTTCCCTACATCTGATCTCTCTGTACCATTGCAAGATTTGTCGGTGGTAGTTCTCTTTGTTGGTCTCTTCTTGTGAGTTTTCCAAGGTAAGGAAGGTTTGTGCTAACAGTTTGGGCAAATGACAGATCAACTGATCTACGACGAGGCTAACACTGAGTGAAGTCCACATTGCACTCTCTAGAACTTCCTCTCGTGTGGCTTCCCTTTACATGTGGGTTCCAATTGATGCTTTTAGAATGGATGCAAAGTCCATTAATGCCCTTTCACCTTCGAACATTTCTTGAAAACCTTCTTTGTTTGTGTGACTACTTCTCATACCCTCGTCCATTTGTTGGCCCATTATGCTATCTTTGCCATGTGACTCTCCATCACCACCAGATTCGTGTCGGCGATGGTGCCAAATGTTTGCCTCATATGGTAACTAGTTTGATGCATACAAGAATAATAGAAAATGTAATAGAACACAAGAACTCATAATTGCTTCTTCATTAATTCCATGAAATGCTTTACAATGTATGATAACAAAGTATTCAACAACAACATGACAATGTCTACAACCATAATGATATTTCTTGGATGTAAGTACATGACATATATAAAGGTCGAAGTGATGTGAGTGCCAATTCTCGTGACCATTGCCCGCTACCTACCCTTTGACCAACTAACAAGTACTAACAACACATAATTATCTAACAGTACATAATTATCTAACAACATGTGTGAGTTTAGTGACCCCCTCAATGTACTAGATGAAACACTTAGTATTCCAAATGAAACATTGAGTAACTAAACTCTTTCTTGAACAAGGAAAGTGTAGATGCTAGATAATGTGGAATATTGTATGATCAACCAAGATGACCCCAAGGTTTAGACTATGTACTTGAGATTTGATGTGGACACAATGCAGTTTATGATGTTGTTTGCTGGTAACCACATGGGGACTTACAATACTCCCTCGAAATCTATCAACTTTTCATTGTGAAAGATATGGCAATGCAAGTGCTTGATCCTAAATCTGATATAGCTTTGAAAATAAAGTGCAAAAAAGAGTAAGGGTTTAGAGGTCCTATTCTAATTCTAGAATGCAAGAGAGTGAATGTCTTTATGAACTCTACTAAACTTAGCTTTGTCATCAAATTCCACCGAGCTAGTGCTATTTTCTAAGGTAAAAAATAGATCTTCAAATCAGTACTGACCTCATCGACACCATCATTAAGATGCATATCAATAATCAAGTAACAATTGAAGTTAATCTAATATTGAAATTTTAGTTGACCATGCAAAGTAATTAGAAATTAACAAATTATGAGTGATATGGATAGGCAAGTTTCACAAAGGTTCATCTGAAATTTCTTTCATCCAACTAAATGACCTAAAGAAAATTCTAAACTATGTTTGAGAAATCAATGAACTGCACAAATATTCCAAAAACTTCAATAACTTATTTCAATTTGGCAGCATCAAAGTGGCAATTCTTCTAAGGCTTTCTTTACAAATGACTTGGTTTATGGTTAATATAGGAGTCTTTCATACAATGAATGACCCAAATTGATTTAAAATCAATGGCCAAGGTCACCCCACAATGAGGGTTTATTACAAATCACTAAATACAATATAGCGAAATGGAATATTCTATTTAGAGCCAATGAGAAAATAAGAGGATGCCTAATCATCCAGTAGATCATCTTCTAGATTGTGCATGCCTTTATCCTTGTCTCTTTTGGCAAACTCAATGAACCTGGAAATCACCATTTCAAGCCCTTAAAGTGTGACATCTGGCAAGCTGTTATGTTGCAACTCTTCATCTCCAATTCTTCTGTGCAAGCATCAAGAATGCTGACCCAATCTGTTGGAAATTGTGAGAGACAAGACCAACCAATTGATATTTTTTGTCGAATTCCAGCTTTTGAAAATGAACTGATTTCAACCTGTACTTCAATTCTTGTAAGAGGTTAAATTGCTAGAAACAACCATCTCTTGATCTAATATTTTCTTGATTGATGCAATGATCTTTGAATGTATGTCAAGGATAGATCCTTTGATCCCAAGGCAATCTTCTTGTGCATGATCAAATGTGGATTTTATGAGTGCCAAAGAAGAATACCAATGACTGCAATCATGCCCTTTCTCCTCTTCAATTATCCCTTCTTGATTGAGTTTTGAACTGGTTGACACAATAATAATGTCAACTTGTTTTGAACTGGTTGGAACTCTTCCTGTACTCCTTCTAAACTTTGGATCTTGTTCACGAGCAACAAAGTCTTGTCATAAGCTTGAACCATTCTAGTAGGGAATTTCCTTAAAATATCTGCAATCCAGTCTTTCACCTCTTGGGGTGTGTTTCTCTTTGCTTTATAGGTATCAAAGGATTCTTGAGGAATGGGAATGGGTGGAGCAAACATAGCATCTACTTGCCTTGTTGGGTTTATTAGCTTTTGTATGTATTCCTCCAACTCAAACATTTCCTTCTCTTCTTCAATCTTATCCATCCTTTCCTCGGTTGCCTTAGCAGTATCATTAAGTTCTTGGAATTCTTGCCTCTTCATTGATGATACAAGATCAAATGTTATATTTTGATAATCCATAGGAGTGATTTCTTCTCTAGTCTTATGAACTGTTGGAATTAGCCACCTGTAGGATGCGGGGTCTTGAACTATCCCTAATGATTTGATAGAACTCCTTAGCTTTCTTTTTTTCTTTAGATTTACCAATTCAAGCTAAGAAATCATGTCTTCGATTGGATAAACTTATACTAACTTCTTCTTCATGCCATCTTTCAACAAATTAGGGACTCTTAACAATTCCATGTCATCCTTGAGCTGATTATCATCATTGATTCCTCTCAAAGCTGAAAAACTTCGTCGTTTCCTTGTTCATTGGGACTAAAATTTCCCAAGACTCAAGTCAACCTTGAGTTAAATAGTTGGGAATGCCAGTTGCTCTTCTTCAACTTCTTGTTGTACTGGTTGTGATGATGAAAGATTCATCTTGATTCTCTTGAGGTTACATATTAGTATCATCATCCTATCCCGATTCATCCTCTTTATCCTGCATATCAGTCTTCCTAACAGATGAGGTACTTGTGGTGGATTGAGCTGTAGTAGACTCGTGCTTCTTATGCCTAGATTTTGTGTTGGTAGCTTGCTTATTCTTTGCTTGTGATCTTTCAGCTATCCCTTCCCTTTTCCTTAAAGGTTGACCTTCCTCATTATTGTTCAATCCTGATTTACTTCTTGTTACATCTTACTTAATTATGGGGGCATGCATCCAGGGGACTTGGTTGTAGGTACTTGGCGTCTCCCCACCACCGCCCAACCTCCCTTGATCTATCAATTACATTTCTGGAAGTCACTTGTTCCAAAACATTTAAGCGTTCTTTTAATTTCTTCTTCTTTTTAAATATTTGCAAGCAAACCAGATATGTACATATATTTTTGGCTGATTCAAGGACATTTTCAGATCATTTGCAAACATAGTATGAGCAGTTTATGAGGCTTTGTAGCTTCTATTGCATACATTATTGCAAGTTACCCTGGCCACCCTAAATAAAAATCAGAATTGGGGTTTCTATGTTTGCATTTCATGTGGTGCTGCTGTCATATTTTTGATATAATATAAAGCTTCCATTTTCTGATTCAGCAATTTGTTTTAGTATTCTAATTTGTAATAGTAATTAGTTATTCAATATTCAATGTATTAAACTTCAATATTCAAGTATAATATAATCTGTATGCAGTATTTGGGATTTGAAAGTTTGCTATTTTACTTCTTATCCTATTATATATCTTTTCATAACTAACATTTCAAGTACTATGTAAATAGTATATAGTATATACAATCCCCTCTCAACTCCCCCCCTCACAATCCCAAATTGAAGCCCTTTCCCCCCATCTCAGAAACTTGTTCCATCATGCTCTGGTCCTTACACCTTCACTCATCAAAATATTTGAATCTGTTACCTACTTTAGTTGTGACCAATCAGGTGATGGAATTGACTCATCCTTCGCTCGCTCATATTGGAGGTGATAATGATTTACATTGTCCTTTACTTGATTAGAAATGGGGATAATGTTACATTTCTTCATGGAATCTACGGATATCCATGGGCCACATGTTTCTTGTAACTCCATATTCATCTGTGGGGTTTGCCCAATAGTCTTCTACATCAACCTTGCACTTTTACTTCTTCCCTTTGGATGTGAGAATCTTCTGAAATGAAACAAAATAATCCCTAGCCTTGTATACTCCAAGATGATAAAAGTGTAACTCTGTATTAGCTGTCATATTGGATTTATCAAGGTATGTCATATTGGTGATTGTCTGCCTCGTGTTCCAGGAGACTATATTTATATATCTCTACATACTTATGTCTATATGACTAGTGGTGAGTTGTTGCCAATCAGTTTGTTCCCAAGACACAGTTTTCTGTTGCTGTTTTGTTGTACTCTTCTTTTCTCAGAATCACTTGTATATCAGTTTCTATCTTGCCTTCTATTCATGATGTCATTTTAACATTCTTGCGGACAGATAAGATAATTTTAATTTTCTTGCGGTTAGAAGTCAATCTTCCTTATTTGTTGTATTTTGTTTAGAGGGAATTCACATCAGCAGTTGTGTGGCCAAATTTATTTCACTTCCGGTGTTTTTTAATTTTCTAGTATCTGTGTAATTTATTAATGTTTTTAACCTTGAACCAATGAAGGGGTAATGAGGGTATTTTGTACCTGGTGAGCCTACTGATTACCTCTGACTACTAGCCCTTTTTCTAAGTTTTCATCTGGAGTTTCCTCTCATTGCACTTTGAGAGCTTTACATAGTTTTTGGGTAGAACAGCTTTCCATCAGCTCATGTATTCACTTCAAAAAATTCTAATAAATGTTTCTTACCATTTTTTCCCCTAATCTTTTTTAGCCTGTTTACTTTTTTGCCAAAAATAGCTGTTTTGCATCTTCTATCGATGGTCAGCAAGTATTTGAACAGTAAGTTTATTATTTACATATACATGTATGTGGTTCTTGTTTCTTGTGCCCTTAATGAGTGCTTATTGTACCTGTTAAGGAAATGAATTTAATAAAATGCCACTCCTGGATCAGTGTATGCAGCCATGATTCATCAATTTGCAAATCTTAGTTCATACTAAACTGTTTACCGTCAATGGTTTGGAGTCTTTTATCAATCAAGAGCTACTTGGAAGAAAGTAAAATTATTTGGCATCTCTTTAGACTACATCAATAAGTTGCAACTATTTATCATTTATAAATCTCAAAGTCACCAGTGGTGGTACTGGGCTAAGAACATTAAGTCTGGCCATTGTTCAGCTTGCTTAGAAAGAGGTCACCAAGCAAACAATTCAGCAGTGCAGGTTTAGTCGCGAGGACATGGTTTAGTTGCAGTGGAGGGGGAGATGACAATGCCTGATCTATGCTATTGAATGTCATGATTAAGAGCATATTTTATTCCTCTTTCTAAGATGCTTGGTATATTTAAATGCGTTGATAAAAACATAAAGCACACAAGTAGGACTTATTGCTGAACTTGTAGCAGACCATAAATTTAACTGTAGAATGATGGGCTTTCCCAAAATCCATATGTAGGTGGCACTTAGTACTTCTATAGTGCATGAATCCATTTCGTAAATGTCCTTAATAACCTGATGTAGTTGATGTTTACTGCAACGCATTAGAAGTTATAGTTTCGCATAATTATATTACTATAGCAGTTGTTTGAACTGCTGCATAGGATGGTAGGAAGACATTCACTGCAGAATGTGTGCTGAATTATTTCGCTACCATCAATAAACCAATTATGAAGCTGTGTTTTGCAAATCTGTGCTTTTGCTGTCACGGGCATCTTACTTGGTTGTTTAGTTGAAAGTGTGGTCAATGAACCTATTGCTTAGCAATAAGTGAACTCTTCCTATGGTGAAGAGCTAGGTTCTAAATGGGGTGGGCACGGTTTTCCAGAACGGCAATTTGTGTGCATACACATGCCCACGTGTGCATCAATTGCAATTGAAGTTGTACTTAGCTGTCACAAAATTTTGGATTCAAGGCATATCAATTACGTGTAATGCTCTTTAGTATACTTTTATAGAGTTTTAGAATTGTGAAGTTTGTCAATCTTGTGTGGTAAAAACTCCCTGAATACAAAACAGTTCACAAATGCTTTTCCTGAAAATTTGAAATTTAGGTAAATCAGTTTTACACAAAGTATCAAGGTCTTGGCATGGTGCTCCATTGAGTTACCCATTCAGGTGGCATTCTTTGCATGAGTTGCAAAAGCCAAAAAAGCCAAGGCATTTCATTTCCCTCATTAAAACATGTATACAGACTCTAATTATAATTATATTGAATTTTCCGGAAAAATCAAATTCATGTCTTCAAGCAAATCAAACTTGGGCAGCCATCCATGGCTTGAGGGAATAAAACCTGTAAATCGGACTATGTTTTACCATTTTCCCCTAAGCGTGCGTTTCAGTGAGGGTTCTGTATATACACTCATGCATGGTAACTTCCATGCTTCTTCCTGCTTGGAAAACAGCTTAACTACAACTTGCATTCTTTGCAAATCTGAAATTCCATAAGTTTGAAATTGAGCACGAAATAAGGTTTAACAGTAGACAAAAAATGAGATATGGGTTAAAAATGATAGTTGGAGCTAAGGATTCCAGTGAATGTTTTTAATTTTTCTTTCTGTGGCAGGTAAATTTCCCTGGTATCTAATCTAATTCTTATGTTAGCTTCTATTCAATTCTTTAGGCTAGTTCTTTAATTGAGCTCTGTTACTCCTTTTAGCTATAACTATGTTTTGGATGACTGTCCTTTTAGCATGTGGAAGAAAATTTTCTATATAGAAGAATATAAATGGCTGTCAATTTTATATATTAGTATTTTTCCTCCTCACTAATTCACTTTCATAATGGTGCTACAGCTTCATGAAGCAATTATGCGTGAAGAATCAACAGAGTTTGAAGAAGGAATAATAATTGAGGAGTTGAGGCGGGGTTTCAAACTTGGAGATAAGCTTTTGCGTCCTGCCATGGTCAAAGTTTCAGCTGGACCACCTGCTTCCAAGTCTGTTGAAGCATCAGCAGAGACATCTGAGCAATCTTTAGAGGGATCTGACAGAGATGATTCATTTTCTGATATAAGAAATTCTTCTGCAGAGCAAACTGAAGAACCCGAGAAACCCATTTCATCGGAAGCTTCTGCAGCTGAGTCGGCTCATTAATGAGAATGCATCTATTTGTCGTTGTGACTCATCCATTACTAGCAGTAAATGAGTTATCAAAATAGTTACGGCCTGTTTTCTTAAACTTTATAATTTAAAACCATCGATTGGCTTAATTTGTTTAAAATCTGAACAGTTATTTTTCTTAAATTTAAGAAAGGACGTTATCGAAGAGGGGACATGCTTAGTTGATTGGAGCGTTTTACTTTATTTTTCCTCCTGCAGCCTTGGATTCTCCGAGGATAAAAAGTTCGTCTGGAATTGCATCAAATAAAACATAATTGATCGTTTTCACATAATAAAATGGGATATATATACAGTCTGTGAGAGAATTGATACTGTAGATGCTAGAGACTTGATCTCACTAATGCCGTACAGCGTGATTGTTAGAACGTGATCTCTCGGATGAATGGTACATCAAAGAAATGCTATCTAATCATCCTCTTGAGAATTGCTTCAGGCACAAAGTGAATTTCTTGATGCTAAGTGCCCTCAAGTGCCACCTCTTATCTCACTAAATAAATCAACCCAAGAATTAACTTGCTTGTAGAAATTAAAAAATCAGCAACACTTAATTGGACAGAAATCAAACTCACGTTGTCCTCAAGTACTCCAATTAATTTTTTTCCCATCTGTTGGTCAGACTACATCATAAATTGAATTTCTTCAACTCTACAATGTCACATAATAATGAATTTCTTCAACTCTGTAATGTCACATAATAATGAGTGCTTTCGACTGTCAACTGTAGCTCTAAAAATCAACTCAAGTATTAGTTGTAAAGATACTTGATTGTAGATATTAAAAAAATCAGTAACATTTAATTGCTTGGTTAAATAAGATCCTAGTTACTGGATTCCTGGAGGCCGGATCCGGATTCGTCTAGGATTTTTTTTTTTAAATTTTTTTATTTTATTTTAGTTTTTAAATTTTCCTTATAGTTGTAATGACTTTGATTCATAGATTGACACTATGAAATGATTTGGTTTTAGAATTATTTATGTTTATCTTATTTCATGTACATGTACACATATATATACTAATGCTCCACAAATTTTAATTGAAAAAGAAGAAAATCAAGAATCCTTTAGTCCAACAATTTTTCTTCTTCTTAGAGTTTCATTTCTCTCTCTTTCACACACACGCCCGTGGACCATAGTTGGGAAAAAAAATATTTACGTGTTCAAATCAGATTTGTTTAGGAAATTGGTAACTAAGAACAAGATCATATTGTCCTTTAGTCCAACAAATTTTCTTCTTAGAGTTCTATTATAAGAGGTCATTTATATCGATTTGGCTTGGCTTGGATAATAAATATAGAAGAAATAATTTTTAAAGGATGTGATAAATAACGATTTTTTTTTTTTTTTTTTATCTGCCAATAGTGGCATGTTGTGATGGTTAAGTTGTTGAGTTGTTATTCTTGCCATCAAGGTTCAATTCTAATGGGGATGAGGTCCCCCATTTGTGGCCTCACTGGTTCATAGCTCCAGGTCACAGCATTTATCCCTCTTTAGAAATTTAAAAACAAAAAAAAAAACAATTTTTTTTTCCCCCATAACTATGCTGAGTTTCTTAGGTAATCTGATAAATTAAGTTGTCTTGACTAATTAATTTGCGAATGAGTTTCCCATAAAATTGCAACTTGTCCTCAAATATCAGAATTTTGAAAAAAATAAAAAAAAATATATATATTTAAAAAAAAGAGATAAAATATTTATTTTTTATTTTTCTCTAGTTATAATAACATTTATTATTATTTCCAATTTGATACCAATGAGTTGGAAACATTATCTTTTTTGATTTGTTATTCCCATAGAAAGATCAATTGTTGCTATTATAAAAACTAATTTTACCTTTTTTTTTTTGAAGTAGGTTGCGTTACACATCTATGAAGTATTTTGTAAATTAAACTAGGCTTGGGAACATTGCAACCTAGGTCTTATTTTGATCGTTAGTGTCGAGATTGCTTATAGTTACGAACATGATTACCAATATTCATTTTTATAAATTGTAGAAAGTAGATTACTTTTGTTTTTGACATACAAGATCTCAATTAAGCATACTAAAATATTAATCTAAATGCAAAATCACAAGGGTTAACCCCCTAGATCAATTAATCTAGTACAAAGCACACAAAATGTCCCACTCGACCTTAGACATAGTCCTACAAGCATTGGGTTCAAGTTGTTAATGATCTAGTAACCAATTAAACCCATGTGAGAACAATTCTATTTGATTGCCAATATATAAACACGTACAACTCTTGAAGTAATTTTGAAGGCCTTTCACTACATTCAATTGTTACTTAGGAATGTCATGTTTTTCAAATAAATCAAACTTGACATACTAATGTTAAACGATATTCTTATTAGGTCAAACATATTTCTGTATCATGTCATATATCCTAGCATATAAGTATCCATCAAATAAATATAAAGACAATATTGTGCCATATTTCGTAGTGCATACAATTAATTCCCATAGTTGACAAATGTGGTCATAGGGAACCATGTCTTGTCCTTAACTCAAGGGGGAGCCAAGCCCATATTCATTGTAATGGTTTGTTCAACTTAATAAGATTTCTTTACACTATTAGATAATAATTATACCATCACAAATTAGAGGCAAAATAGATTTTTAACTATTCGTTTAGATTTATCACGAGTCATTTTATTATGCTTGTATCTCTTGGATGAATGATCTCACCAAGTCATTGAAGCTAATATATAGTGTCCTATGCTAGTCCATGACACAAGGTCATAGAGTTCAAAACACAAATTTTAAGTATTTTAGTTTAGATATGTTTAGAGTTTTTGCACATTCACATTAAAATAGTATGGGCATTTGTAGTTATAGAAGTCATCTAATATTTACAAACAATACAAGACCTTAAGAGTAGATAATATAAAGGATGATAAAGTGCATTTTATTGGCCTATGCCATTTTCAGCAGAGACATGTTAATTAGACACTGAAATGGTAGATAAGCCTAAGGATGATGAAATGTTTTTTTATTGACATATGCCTCTTTGGTGGGGACATGCTACTTAGACTATGAGAACATAACTATTTAACAAAGTCTTCATTTACAATGACACATTAAAAGAGGGAAGGTTGATCTAATTCAAGAATACAATGCTGAAGCTATTCCCAAAACCCTCCCTTATGGAATTGGGTAATGGGTAAGTGCACCAAGTTGTGGTGTTAAAAGGGGGGTATAAGTGACCATTTTTTCCCCCCCTCTTTTCTGAAATCAACAATTTTTGAACTTCGACAAGAATTTGAAGATAGTTATGTTGAAATCTGATTGAAAAGATCATTGATTAGGAAGATTGTTATAAGGGAGATTGTTATGTGTTTCAATCATTGTTTTGTCACTAATGTCAAATCTGCTATTTGCTAGTAAGACAATTGGTTATATGATTCAAGTACTATCACTTAGTTGATTGATGAGGAGGATTTGATCAACAAGATGCAACAAAAGTACCTAGAGGAAAGGTTGAGTTATGATTATGTAATGAAGTACAAGGATCAGTTAAGATAGTGATAACATTATGTATTGATGATCTACTTAAGGTTGCAAAATGGCTGGCTACACTTAGAAAGTTTAGAAGAATAAGTTAAACAAAGTTCATCTGCCAAGTTTGACCGAGTGAATAGTAGGTGCTGAGCAAACTTAGTTCAAGCCAAGCAAAAAGTCAATTGGAGCTAAGTGAAAGAAAATTCTAGTGAATGGCAAGCAAAACAATAGATGCCGAGTAAATTTCAGTTGATGTCGAGCACCAGTAAAATTCAGTTGATGTCGAGTGACGTAGTATGTGCCAAGCATCAGAGGATTGATAATGCTGAGCTACTGCATTATAACAAAGATCGAAAATTCGCCAAATAAAAGCTGACAAGTTTATTTTCTTGGAACTTGTGAACATGGAGGAAGATAAGATTGATGAGCTGGTGGCACATAATCTTATGTAAACTGTTTTGGAGGCGAATTCAAATGGATTCTAAGAGAAGTTTCTAGAGAAGACAAGATATGGGGTAGATACATTGTATCCTACCTAATCCATCCAAAACCCTAATTTAGTCGATGGATAATAAGCGGGAAAATGTTCTAATTTCCTATATATAGGAATGTCTGGTCATGAAGCAAAAGAGTTAGAGAGTTTACTGCGAAAACCTAAGAAGGAGAAGGAGAAAGGAGTTTTGCTTCATCAAGTAACCCAAGAGAAGTGTCTGCAATGGCGTGCTAAGCAAGAAGGCTTAAGAAGATGAATGCTTGAAGGGTGAACAAGCTGTTAGAGCTGCAAAGAATGGAAGCCAAGCAAAATTGAGGACTAAACAGAGATCTTTAATTTGCAAGTGAAGTTGTAAGTTGCATTAGATCAAAGCTCTACTATTACTTGCTAACAATTGTATCAGTCTAGGGTAAATCCTTTGGAGTAAGGTTGACTTAACAATCATTGGAAAATCCTTTAACATGGTGGCATTCCAAGTGAATGGCCTAAAGTCCTCTAACAAGGCTCAATTTTAATAGGGTGATTGATATTCTTTAACCGGGTCACATTTAATAGTGTGCACTGTAACCTTTAACAGGGTTGGCCTTTCACATGGCATCACTTTAAAAGAGTGAAAAATGAGTAGCATGCTACTGGTGGTTTTTTCTCAAATTAGGGTTCCACGTTAAATCATTGTGTCAAATATGTTGATTGATGTGTTATGTTTCATGTTTTACATTTCTGCAAGTTAATTTGACAGTAACATATAAGTTTTAGTTGATACACAATGAATGCATGCATGTGTATGAATGTTTTATGGGTTTATTGAATTGTGAGAAAAGTTTTATTTGTACATCTAGACCTTGAATAACTAATTCACCCCCTTCTCAGTTATTCTAAAAGATTTTCAACAAGTTACGCTCAAAATTTTAAGATATGACAAAAAAAAAGTAGTAGCCCTTTGAATCTAGTTTCTAAACTACTAATTTTTTTCCAAAATGGTTTAGTTTTAAGTTTTCAGAAAAAGGGGGCTCCAGAAAGTGGTACATTTTTTTTAGAAAAAAATAACATAGTGCAAAGTGTGCCCCCCCCAAAATTTTAACTTCTTTTTTGAAATTCTTTAATCAGTCTCATCAAAAGTTACCTAACACCACATAGTTTATCTCAGATTTTTTGGGTAATTGTATAATGTGTTTCTTTTAATGAATTTTGTAATTGGACACATCCCAAAAATGTGAAATATATGTGTGCTCCCCCTAGAAATGATTGAAAACTAATCTAAAATCAAAACTTTTTTTTTTTGAAAGTGTGTAGAATGGAGTCTAGTTTTTAAAAAATTAAGTTGTTGTGAAATTCAATGAACGAGCTAAAATCAACACACCAATTAGTACATGTTGGTTTTTGAAAGGAAATAGACATACATTTAAAAGAAATTATAGTTGAAAGACTTGAAATAGTATGAATTCGAAACAAATTATATGGTTATATAGCTACCACAAAGATTTACAATATCATGTAACCTGATTTTATTGATGCTCAACCATGAGAAAACTTGAAAGAGAGCACACAAGAAAAATCAATACTTTTTTCTGTGCTTGCTACAAAATACGTCTCAAACCCGTTTAAAGACTCCAAACCTCTGAGTTGGATCCCCAAGCAAAGTCCAAGCCTTAGGCTTGGTAGAATCCAAAGCTTTAAATAGTGTGTGCACACTATTTAATGTATTTTTAATAGCCCGCGCATGGTATTTAAAGCATTTTTAAATTCAAGGCTTACATAGTGCGCACACGCTATAGTGTGCACGTGCTTTGTAAGCCTTGTATTTCAATAGAGAGGATGGATAGGGATAGAGGGAAGGAGAGAGGGTAGAGAGTGAGAGTAGGAGATGGGAGAGGGTGGGATAGGGAGAGAGAGAGAGAGAGAGAGAGAGAGAGTAGAGGATGGGAGAGGGTAGGATAGGGGGGGAGAGAGAGACGTGTGTGAGAAATATATAGTAAAAGAGAGGAGTGGGAGGGAGATTTAGCTAGAGAAATATGGAGATGAAGATGAAGATAGATACATTATATATATAGAGATAGAGAGAGAGAGAGAGAGATGTGTGTGAGAAATATATAGTAAAAGGGAGGAGTGGGAGATAGATTTAGCTAGAGAAATATGGAGATGAAGATCAAGATAGATACATGAAAATATATAGAGAGGAGAGAGGGAGCGAGAGGGAGAGATAGAGAGTATAGGGGATGGGGGAGGGTGGGATAGAGAGAGATTGGTGTAGGGCACCTAGGTGATAAAATGAGTTGTTAATCAACTTGAAGGAGGCTCATGGTGGAATAACATGGGGTGATTCTTAGCTATATTAAACATGTTGATTTTTTCTTATTGTAATAAGGTTGATTCTTGTTTATGAGGTCAACTTATGGTGCCATATAAGCCTAAGTTACCTTAGTCCTAAGGATCTTGCTTTTTGGTTGTTTTAGCTGATAAATTGACTCTAAGTGTTTTTTGTGAGCCATTGCACTTTATTAGGTCCTAAGTGTTGCAAATGACCAGGTGATTAAGTTCTGGGAAGCAATAGTGGAAAAAATGCATTTTGCAAGAAAAGTTGCTAACAACTTTTTGTCAATTTTGTCAATTTGTTGCAAAAATGTTATAATTGGTCATATAACTACTCAAACCAACCAAGTATTGGTTGGAAGTGATGTATTTGGATGCTAATACCCTCTATGAAGTCAGAGGTGTAAGGAGGTGTACGTTCAACACGTTTTTAATAGCAAATATACATATTTTATGAGCATTTTGGTGTTGCGCGAAACTGTACAAATTGAGAGACCAAATCTAGTTGCATGATTTAAAAGCGTTTTGAGTCTTAGATTATATTGTATTTGATTTTATTTTGATTGGTTTATTTTAAAGAAGGTTATAGTATTTTCTTTGCAAGTAGCTTTACAAACCCTTAAATTGGGGGTTTTAGGAAAGATGTGGCCCTAACCTACAATTTCACAGTTGTTTTTTCATGGCTTTCTTAAATTTTCAAGGTTAGGGCATGTATTTTAAGATTCCAAAGTTTTGAATATTTCTTAGGTGATTCAAGGGGTAAATGAATGTGTCCTAGGTTGAATATTGCAATGTATTCAGTCAAGAAAGTGTTGATTTAATGGGTAGGACTTGGAATGCGACCTTAGAACTTGGTAAGTGGTCATTCCTTGGAGGGAGAGAGAGAGAGAGAGAGAGAGAGAGAGAGAGAGAGAGAGAGAGAGAGAGAGAGAGAGAGAGAGAGAGAAGGGGATGGGAGAGGGTGGGAAGGGGATGGGAGAGGGTGGGAGAAAAAGAGAGAGAGGAAGGGAGAGGGTTGGATAGGGAGAGGCAGAGGGAAAAATGGAGAGAGAGAGACTAGGGGATGAGAGAGGGTGAGATAGGGGAGAGAGAGTAGGGGATGAGAGAGTAGGGGGTGGGAGAGGGAGAGAGAGAGTAGGGGATGTGAGAGTGTGAGATAGAGAGAGAGGGTGAGAGAGAGAGAGTAGGGGATGAGAGAGAGAGGGAGCGGGATAGAGAGAGTAGGGGATGGAAGAGAGAGAGAGAGAGAGAGAGAGAGAGAGAGAGAGAGAGAGAGAGAGAGAGAGAGAGAGAGAGAGAGAGAGGGTGGGATAGAGAGAGAGAGAGATTTTCACACTATATGAAAACACCAAAATATGGTTACAAGGAAAGTTTGGGTCCCTACTGACCCATATTCTCTTTTTTTGTTTATTGTATGTTTTGTTGTTTTGATAGAAAACACAATTTTCATGATATTGGAAGCTAGAAAACACAAAATTCAATCATTAGATACATTATTTGAATGGTTTGTGAAAATTCTTTCTAAGAAAAGGTTAATGCAGTCCTTTTAAATATTCTTTGTTACTATATAGACAAATTTCATTATAATTTGACAAGTTGTTCAATATATAGTGAATTCATTGAAATTTGTATGTTTGAATGAATTATTATTTGGAAATGGTTAGAAATTTTAATGTATGATTAATTCATTATAATTTTACAAGTTGTTTAATATATATTGTGTATTCATTGAAATAATTGTAATTTGTATATGTATTTGAATGATTTGTTATTTACAAATTGTAAGTAATTCAAATGTTTGAATAATTTGACATATAGAAAGATAAGTCAAATATCCTTCTTAGAAAATCATTAGATAAGACTTGCCAATCCATACAATATGACCAATGTACAAAAAACAGTAAAAATGGCTTCAAAATTCAAAATCGTTTATTGCGACTTCTCCCAATTTGTACAATATGCCCCTTTAGACCTCAAAAATGAGTTATTTATCCATCCTGAGCCTATTACAATGGTTACAACTATTATTTGAATAGCTATAACTCCTTTCCAACCAAGTTGCATTTTTGAGCAACTTTTACAACTTTTTCAATTTTGTAGTTTTAACTTTTACAAATTTCACTAGATTTCACTTCTAGGACTTGGAAAAGGTTCCAAATTATTAAAAAAAAACTAAAAACACCTAATCCTAGGCTATCTTGACCAAAATCTCAAAAAGACCTGATTTTGCCTAATTAGCAACTTTTGCTCACATCTTGCACAAAGTGGTCTAGACATACATATTTTGCTCATATCTCTCTCATAGTTCATCATGGGACTGAACTGTTTGCTTCATTAGCTCTAAGTGGCCTTGTAAATCCTAGTCCCAAGCTTGTCTTGACTTTTTGACCGCTCAAACATTCTTAGGCATGACGAACGAAATTGACCCTAAGAGTCACTAAGTACAATAGGGCAATGATCTTTGATGAGGCATATATCGGAGCTCATGCAAGGTATAGATGCAATTCTAGGTGCAATAGGATTTTTTTGTTGAAACCTACAATAACCTCTCTTTCTTTTTGGAGATTGGATTCCATTTTTATTTTGCAGCCCCATCTTTGTTGATGTTGAAACTTGTAGTGTTGGCCAGTACAAAGTAGCCAACTGGTGAATCTCTCTAACCATTTTTCGTGGGATCGAAGTGTCTACTCCATTAGCTTTGAGTGGTTGGATAAACCCTAGTCCCAAGCTTGTCCCATCTCGTTGATTGCTCAAACATTCTCGAGCACATCGAACAAAGTTGACCCTGAGAGTCACTAAATGCCATAGGGTAGCGATCTTTGATGAGGCATATCTCGGAGCTCATGTGAGGTATGGATACAATTTTTGGTGGTATAGGATCTTGTTTTCAACACCTCTAATAACCTCTCTCATTTTTTGGAGATTGGATTTGATTTTGATTTGTGGCCCCATCTTGGCTAATGCTGAAACTTGTAGTGTTGACCAGTACAAAGTCACCAACTAGTGAATCTCTCTAATCGTTCATCTTGGGATCAAATTGTCTGCTCTGTTAGCTCCGAGTGGCTGGGTAAATCCTAGTCCCAAGCTCATCCCATCTCGTTGAATTCTTGAATGTTCTCAGGCATGCCAAATGAAATCGACCCTAAGAGTCACTAAATGCCATAGGGCAATGATCTTTGATAGGGCATATCTTGGAGCTCGTGCAAGGTATGGATGCAATTATTGGTTCTACACGATCATGTTGTAGTGTTGGCTAGTACAAAGTCACCAACTGGTGAATTTCGGGTGATGCTGAAACTTGTAGTGTTGGCTAGTGCAAAGTCACCAACTGGTGAATCTCTCTAACCGTTCATCATGGGATCAAACTTTCTTCTCTATTGAGTAGCTGAGTAAACCCTAGTCCCAAGCTCATTCCATCCCGTCGATCGCTTGAATGTTCTTAGGCACACTGAACGAAAGGGAAATGATATTGGATGAGGCATATCTTGGAGCTTGTGCAAGTATGGATGCAAATCTAGATGCTACAAGATCATGTCGTTGACACCTACAATAACCTCTCTCGCTTCTTGGAGATTGGATTTTATTTTAATTTTGTGGTCCCATCTCGGGTGATGCTAAAACTTGTAGAGTTGGCTAGTACAAAGTCACCAACTGGTGAATCTCTCTAACTGTTCATTGTGGGATCAAATTTTTTGCTCCATTAGCTCTAATTGACCAAGTAAATCCTAATCCCAAGCTCATCCCATCCCATTGACCACTCAAATATTCTCCAGCACACCGAATGACATTGATCTTGAGAGTCACGAAATGTCATAGGGAAATGATCTTTGACGGAGCATATCTTAGAGCTCGTGCGAGGTATGGATGCAATTCTAGGTGCTATAGGATAATTTTGTGGACACCTACAAAGCCTCTCTCTATTTTTGGATATCAGATACCATTTTGATTTTCTAGTTCCATCTCGTGTGATGCTGAAACTTATAGTGTTGTACATTACAAAGTTACCAATTGGTGAATCTCTCTAACCATTCTTTTTGGGACTGAAATGTTTGCTCCATTAGCTCTGAGTGGCTAGGTAAACCCTAGTCCCAAGATTATCTTTTTCTATTGACCACTTGAACATTCTCGTGCACGTTGAACGGAATTGACCCTAAGAGTCACTAAATATTGTATGTCGATACTTGGAATAATGAAAAGATACAAGAAGTTGAAGATGACATCCTAGGGGTATAGAAATTGTTCTTAGGGAGGCCTCCTTTTTGCACAAAGCATCATTTCTCATCCCTCTACCTTCTCCAAGTTTGGTTTGAACTATCATCTCCATATAAACCCCAAACTCCTCAAATCAACATTGTAATTCCCTAGCCAAGTATCCAAAACTTGCCTAGGACATCATTGGAAAGTTAGCTAAATCCATTTGCAAGGCCCAAGCTTTATGATACATTATGTTGAATGTGTCCTCTCCCATTTCCCTCAGTTCCATGATGATTCCATGGTGGGAACTCATAGGAGAGTCATTTTTGTGCAGGCTACTTGGGCAAGACCAACACACTGGGTGTTTTCAATATAATTTCTAAAACCTTAACAAATGAACACTTAAAAAAAAGTTTAATGTAGAAAAAGTATTGTACAAACATGAACTAACTTAATCCTAGGTAAAACTTCAATGTTCAATCCATTATCTCAAACTTGTTTTGCAAAATCCAAAAACTGTTAAAGAAAATGTAACAAAACGTTTGTGTTCAAATTCAAGAATGAACTCTTCCAACATCCAACTAGTAGATTTTTCTTTGTCCAGGTCTTATAGGACCCCACAAGGTGTGCATTCAATTAAATCAACCATCTTTCCTTCCTTCCACGCCATAACTAAAAATTTGCACAAAATATTGTGGAGCAACTTTTAAAAGTTTTTGACCACATTGCATTTTTTGCATTTTTGACTTCTAGACCCTTGAAACCTTTTTGAATAGAACCAAATAGGTTCAATAAAGGTGTTTAGACATAATTCTCCCTCTTGGTAACCAATATGTCTCTTTTTTCCCCCTAGATCCATTTGAGCAACTTCTTGACAACCTAGCAACTTTTGGCATTTGGGATCTTAATCAACCAACATTATATTTTATGAGTTCCAAATACTTGAACAAGATGCAAAATCACTATTTAGGACCTAGTTGGGTCATATCCCACTTACCAATGATTTGTATGTACTTTGACCCACTTTGACCACCTAGTGTCCCCGCTAGTGTTTATTATCTTGCACATATTTAAACAAGGCTTAGTCAAACCAACTTGATCTAAGCATACCAACACACCACCCTAACTTTGCTAGAGTCACAACAAGCCTCATAGAAACAACAACACAAACAAATCCAAAACAAGGGTTGTTAGGTACCCTGCACTAGGATAATGATAGACGAAAGATATCCAAGAAAAAATGCAACAACTATAGCTATAGGAATCATAAGAAGAGCATATATAATGTGTTTCCATGAATGAATCTCTCGAAGAGATGGATAAGAAAGCAATATCGATATCAAATTCCATGGATAAATTAAAATCTTTATTTCAAGTCCTCGTGTTCTAAAGATAAAACATATATAAACTCTTGACATGTTTATGATGATACTAAGATTCAAGCTTAGACATTTACATAATGCAGCCAACTCAAGAGTCAAACTACAATGTTAATTGTATAACAGTAATAAGAATTCAAGTTTCACTATTCTCATCCCAACAAAAACTCCAAATATGTTACTCATAATCAAAAAGTACTCATAACTTATACAATCTAAATACAAGTTAATATCATATCCTTATTCACATGTCAAAGATACTATCAAAAATTATTATAATGATTCCTACACTTATTTTGGATGCAAACTACATTAAAATGAAATGCTTAAAAGATAAACAAAAAAAAGAAGATATATATTATGATAACCAATAATGTCATACATGAACAAACAGATGCATCAAAATTGTAAGTCTAATAATGTCATGCATCAAATATATGTCATACATCAAATATAAAATGTCATATATACATCAAATGTATGTCAAATATGTCCACAAACATAAAATCTAAGATATATGTCCACTAATGCCTATACATGTGTCCATCCCTATATCTTCTCCTTCCCACAAGGGGAAGGAAACAAATCCCTAGAGGTCTTCAGTCATTGCATGGAGGGAGATGATGGGGATGATAGGGACTTCCTTACACGCTTGCTCGTCCTCTTGTTTAGGCTCCTCTCTAACTGAAGTTGATACAAACAAAGTATATATGAATCAATAATTATTATACATTGAAGTCAAATATATGTACACACAAAATTAATTATTTTCTTACCACCATCAAATAGTCACTCAGTACATCCACCTCAAAGGCTCACAAACGATGAAGAGTAACAAGGCCCTACAATAATTCAATCAATATAATAACTCGATCATACTTATAAATACCATTTGAAATTTCAATACTAACTATTATAAATAACAACTAAAATTATGAAAACTCTTTCATACCTTGGTCAATGGCTTTGAACTAACCATCGTGGTAGCAACTCCACAATTGATGGAATAGCGAAGATGAGGAGTCTTTGATGTCAACAACTGAAAATCATATGATACAATTTACATTTTTTATAGAATATAATATAATCAAATGAATTAAATTAATATGAAACAAATGTACCTCTACGAAGCTTGTATCATGCCTAGGCTTAGAGTCTCTTGTGAATGATGATGGTCCAATAGAGAACTAATGCACATGGATAAATTTTTTTTGTCAATCCTTCATATGATTACTTAAAAAATATATGTATTAATTTAAATGATTAAATCAATACATACCCATCGACTCATCAACAAGACATAAAATGGGGTCAAGAAATCTATACTAGGGCCATCAACATTCTTACCTTGAATTTTGAACAATGTCAAGACATGCTAATTTATTAGTCATTTATTGTACATATGAAATGTGATCAAAATAGTTTATTATAATTGTAACTCACCTATGTGTCAATGCCAAATGTCTCACTCGAGAAGTCATCACTGACTAGTCCATCATCCACAGTGTCTCCAACGTGACATCCAAATGTGCATAAGGATCCACATGATGTGCACATGTGACTGTGACACAAAGAAGGCTCCTCCTCAACTAATGGACTAGCACAATGAATGAAAGTTTTTGTCAAAGCATTGATAGTCCCTAGAGTACCGGTCTCTACATGTTCCTTCACAACCAAAGGAATAATGACATGCTCACCTTGTGGCTTGGCAATAGGTACCCTAACTACATTAGGGTCATGATGTACCCCCGAACTCTCAAATGATGATCCCTGACCTCTACCTGGAGAATCTAACATGTCAAAATAATTGGAGATCTCCCTGAGGACAAATTTACAATAGAATTTCTTTAAGAAATATATTGGAACCTTGTGATTATTGTAGGGAGGGGCATCAAAGACCATTGACCATCCATACCAAAAGTTATTTCTAATATCATTACGTATGCACCAGTGGATGGGGAACCTTTTAGTTGTAGTTATAACAATGTCTTGTTCTCCTGGGTTTTTAAACAATGCACATATGTTACCTTTTATTATGTCCTTTTTTTTACATATTTATAGGATACAATGTTTGCATAATATATTTTTTGTTCTTCTCTCTTAACACACCAAATATCCAACTGACCATCAACAAAAGCTACATGGCTCATAATGGACTTAAGGAAGGATGCCAATTCTACTCTCATAGGATTAGTTTTCTCACAAGATTTTAGCGTACCAATGCTTGCTTCTAATTCATTTTTCTCTCTTTCTATTTCATTAATTATATTGTCTTGGGCACTAGGAGGAGGTCTTTTAATCGGTGGAGGTTCTTGCTCTTCCCCATGAGGGTTTTTATTTTGATCTTTTGGAGGGTTTTCATTTTGATCTTGTGAAGGGTCTTTATTTTGATTTTGTTGATCAGGCTGGGGATTTGGTGGTTGATTATTCACATTTCCTAATAAGAAACCAATTGCATTTTAAATAAATAATTTTTTTTAAAGAAAAACTTAAAAAAATACAAAACAATGCTAAAACATACAAAACAATGCAAAACCAAGATTAGAAAACATACTTGATGATCTTGATATTGATCTCCGATGACAAGAAGGCATTTTGATTAGAGTGAGAAAATAATTCACCTTCTACAAAATGCATGCACGCTGTTGTGGGCAGAGAAAGAAACCAACAAAAGAAAACCAAAAAATGAGATGGGTTGCGGGTTACACCCCATAAATATGTATTTTAAAAAGTGCACACGCACTATGTCTTGGCCCCCATAAGCCTTAGCACGTGCACACTATTGAAAATTTGAAAAAAGAAAGACACGTGTCATCTTTTTGGCACCACAACTTGGTGCATTCACCTTAATAGGTAAATCCTCTACTCAATGCCAACTTACGCATTTTCAAATAGGTTTTGACCTCACATATAGTTGAGATTATTAAATATAGCTTGACCAATATTCTCACCTCAATAGATAGTTTCTCTAAAGGACTAATGAAAAACTTAATGATGGTTAAGTAACTAAAAAATGTATGCATGCATACATATGTATGTGCATATGTACATGCATATGTATGCATGTATGTACAGGTACATGCACATGTACGTGTGTGTGTGTGCGTGCGCATGTGCACATGCGTGCGAGTGTGCGTGTGTGTTACGAGAAAAGGCATACCCAAATGTTTAGCATGACATCGTAATGAAATATAAAATAACTCTATCAAACACCAAACTACAAGATCATGCCAATTGCCAAAAGATCTCCTTATTGCTACCATTATATAAGCCTCGATATGGTTTCATGCGATCTTATTATAATATAACTCAACAATATTATTTGATCAAAATCATATTAAATTATGACATCCCACTTAATTAGAACATGAAACATAAAAAAACACATAAAAACAAAAACTTCTAAGACTTTGAAGGCTTATTACAAGCTTATAATCTTGCTTCAAGCACACTCAATATTTGAGTCAAGTTAGATGATAAAAATATGCTCATTACATCATCATATGAAGATGAGTGCTCCTTAATATTAATGATAACATATCTAACTCTTTAATTTCAATTATCATATGACACAATCAAATATTCTTATGATATTTCATATGGCAGTTTAAATAGTATTCACGTTTTCTAATTATATTAAATATGATTTTGATAGCCAACCTTAAAATATCAAAAGATGTTATACAATATGATTAGAGATCATCAAATTAAGCCTCTTAACAACTATTTGAACTTATAGTATCATCAAGGTAATACTTAAGGTCATGTTTCCTTGGGAAATTTTGTCAAACAATTCATTTGCCTCATCTAGCTTTCCATACATTTTTGGATTCTTGTTTACCTTATCAGTAAAGGGAAAGTGAGATAGTTATTATTCAAACTATCACCTAACACACTCCATTATAATGACTAACATTAAATTGTTGGGACGAGGATTGAGATTTACCATTTAAACAAAATGTAGTATTCTCTCTAGCAAGTCTATTCAAACATGTGTTTTGTACACTCCATAACTGGTTTGCATGTGGGCAAACAACATGCTAAGTATCATGGGAAATAATTATGAGTTGTCCCAAAATAATATAATATATAAAGCTGAATACCAATCTTTAATGTTATGGATACCAAATTCGAGAATTTTTCCTAGTTGACGAGGTCATTATTGTAGGCCTAATATCTTCCACCTAGTGTCTCATTTCCCCTCTCATCTACCTTCTCCACACCCCCAAACTTGTTGGTCTGACAACCTCAAGAAAATGCATAATCTCAACAATTGAGTGCATTAAGTACAAACACATGTTATGCAAGATTTACATGACATTGATCTCATGTCTTGAGAATTTGGTGAGGTTTATCATTGCTTGGGATCAAGGAGTGATCCTTGAAAAGTTTCTCTATGTGTAGATTAGGAGCTCCCACATAAGATTTCACACATACCAATCACAACAAACAGTGCTACAAAACTTGTTGTCTTTTTAGGAGTTTCTATGGCTCTATATGTTCTGAACACCTCTCTTCAATTAGTCAACATATCATCCTTAATGTCATGCTCTAAAGAAGCACATTTCTCCCATTTGGCAAAATTTCACTAACCTTTATGCTTTTATGCATTTTCGTACCATGCCTCATAAATTTGTCATCTTTGGCTCTTTTTCCTTAAGGGCCCGTTTGGCTGCGAGAATATAAAAATGGGAATATGAATACTTATTCTTGAATATAAAATGGCGTTACATATTCCTATTCTTGTTTGGTTCACCTAGATTTTGATTTGGAATTCACAGACTCAAAAATTTATGGTTTCTAAATTTAAAAAAATTGGAATAGGAATACCTATTCCTATTCCACCTATTTAGGTGGAATAGAAAATGCTCATTTTTGGGCCAAAATTGGAATACATATTCCAATTTTATTCCTATTTCAATTATGATTTGGTGCATCCAAACAGAGAATTCAAAATTTTAAGAATATACATATGCCTATTCCACTTGTATTCCCATTGCCAAACGGGCCCTAATTGAATTTTGTTGTTGTTATTTTATCTCCTTATTTTTGTCCTCTCATACTATGAGGGATGCAACATCTTGATCACTCGAGGATAAGCTAGTTACACTTATTATGGATCACATTTCTTTTTGGTGCTAGTTACATCAAAACCTTTTATTGCTTTATTATTTTCACGTTTTGATGTTTTAGAATTCCAATGACATGTATGTGCAATTTTTTTCTTAAATTAGATCATTTGTCAAGTTATTTTCTTTTGAACATACTATTATGTTTTATTTTTACCCAATTTGACTAATTTAGGACAATTTTATGAAATTAAATGAGTTATATTTCTTTTTGGTGCTAGTTGCATCAAAACCTTTTATTGCTTTATTATTTTCACGTTTTGATGTTTTAGAATTCCAATGCCATGTATGTGCAACTTTTTTCATAAATTAGATCATTTGTCAAGTTATTTGCTTTTGAACATATTATTATATTTTATTTTTACCCAATTTGTCTAATTTAGGATAATTTTATAAAATTAAAAGAACACACATTTAAAAAACACCATTGAATATGCAATTTTCTTGATGTAATCCTCTATTTTTCAATTTATGCATTGCTTTTTTGCAAAATAAGTTAATACTTAGACCATTAGATACACGAATTTACTTATTACTCTATGTCATGTGTCAAAGAATCATGTATCAAATGCTAGTCTTTATAGTCAAATATAACTATTATATTTAAATACTTTTATAAAAATTTACTCGAGTTCCATTGCCACCACCAATTTCTTGCTTTGTGAGTTTATAACATTATCACTAGTGCCCCGTCATATTGATATTATTAAAATTACAATTTAAGCAAGTTCATTCAATTATTATAGAATAGAAACACAAATAATAGAAATCTTTGCAATTTTTTATTTGCTTAGATTCACACAATATACAAGATCATTTCCAAAGTCATGACATGTTGGTTTATAAATACCATGCATATAAGTGGATGCATAACAATCTTCATCGACCTATTATTGCTTCAATATATATTTGCATACGTTTAGGTGTTGTAATATAAATAATTACAACATCGTTGATAGAATTTCTTTCTCAAAGTAACTTTAACCTAAATGGAAAGGTTTTATATCAATAGCTCAATAAGTGTGGGACTACATTAAAGTGGCGATGGAATACCCATTAAATATATATATCTTTTAGTCCTTTGCATTTATTTCACATCTATTCACACTACAAGGACAATTTATATTATTATGTGGCTAAAGTCTACAAAATAATGTGCATATTCAATTCAACAATTTGATTGTGACAATTAGTAATCACTAGAGACAACACAACTTCCATTACATGGATTTATTTTCCTTTATAATTCATATTTAAATTACCTTTCACACTAATTTATATATTATTTGCTAGCATAGATCAATCATTCTTATTAGCTTGAAATTCTATGTAAGAAATTTAGTGTTGACATATTCATACTCTGTGATGAGTTCAATTATAGTGAGCTAGTTTTGTGAAATTCTCTACATTGTCCTAGAGTTGAGAACTTTATAAGTTTAGTGTATGAGTCATGATATAATATCAATGAAACTGTAATGCCCCACTTGGGAGCCCAAAATAAATAAATCTAATATGTTACAAAGTTCACTGAACTATTTTTTTTACAAAAAAGTTTAATTTCATCAAAGTAACAATGTGGAAGCAATATATACATAAACAACAATCACACATATGCAATTACAATACATATTCCATTTCTCATAGGTTCCTTTGTGTTGAGTCATGTTTAAAAAGTTTTATTAATAGTTTAACTATCAAGTACCAACGTCCATTATCATAAAATGAATAAACAAATACATATTCTCATACACATACATAAGAACAAATGATATGATAAAGTACACCAAGATAATATCATCCACTGCACATGTCATAGGGTATGCATAATAAATACAAGTACAACAAAATACTATACAACATCCCATAAGATATCAAATAGAAGATACATAATACATAGATACAATATCTAAATAGAAATATCCAGGATACAAATAAGAATGATAATAATACAAATGCATCAAAAAACATCCAACATATGCCAATCTAAGGGGGACACAAATGGTAAGAAGTCACTACCTCTCGATCGCATGGTCACCTAACCAGGTCCCACTCCCACCGTGTAGGAGAGATAGTGTATAATCCACATACGAATATCAAATCATAGAATCAATCCTAGGAAAGGAATCTTAATAGCCAAATCTACCTCAAGGGTGAAGGATTTGAGCGAAACACAATACAAATCCACACAACCCGAAGAACACCTGTATGCAAGAACTTGTCACAGAGAAAAAAAAGCAAATAAGAGGCAAGGGTTTTGCTCCAAAAATATGAGAACTATATTATTAGGCTGAAAAGATGAGAGATAATTACAAAATATCAATCCTTATAGAAGGAGATCAAAAACCTAAAAGGAAAACCCTAAGAGGTAAATGATATTTAATAATTACTAATTAATTATTAAAGGGAAATGCAAAGTGCATAAAGTGAAATATTAAGAAGGGAGCAAAGGTAATTTAATAAATAAAATAAAATAAAACTTTTACTCTAATACCCCCTTAAGATGAGCAACAATGTAGCTACAAAAAATGGCAAAAAAATAAGGAAACTACAATGCTGAAAGAAAACTTGGGTTCCGACAACAAGGCTTGATGAGGTACCCAATCACAACCAAATCTCTATGAAATGAAGAAATAGAGAAAACCCAGTTGGAAAAATCGTACTCCAAAAAGAGATAGAAAAGGATGCACAAATGAAATATCTCAAGAGACTCTCTCAAGACCATAAGTACAATAAAACCCCTATGATAGAAGCTTGAGACTCCATAGTCCCCCTAGAATGGAAGAACTCATGTGTCAATGAACATACCAATGTGGCTCCAATATGAAAGAAACAAAGGTAGTTGACAAGGAGGGTAAAACCCATGAATGTAAGGTGAAGTTGGAAGTCCTAGCTAATGCTCAAAAGAGAATGCATGAGAATCCTAAAATGGAGTTGCCAATGGAGGTGAGATAATAGGTGTGCTGAATATTTCATCTGAGAGGAGATGTGTGTCCTCTGATATATCCTCAACAACTGCAGTAGGTGACTTAATGATTGGAGCTACAATAGTAGGTAGTGCTAAAGAGAAATCCTATGCGATAGATGGAATCTGAACATAAGGTGGAAGTGTAGAAGTCACAACACTAGTCTCAGGAACAACACATAAGTTTAAGCAACCTAACTTCACCTTAGTAGACTCTCATGAAGAAGGAGAGTGAGTCTCTGATAGTGGAGATGGTGGACCAAAATGTGAGAAGGAATATAGGTAGGAAGCATGATCAAAATTCTTGTAGCAATAATATTTCCTATCCCACTATCTCTGATGTGCACTGAATCTTGTGCAAACTTAGCTGTCTTTGCTGTCCCACTGCGTGTAATCTGATAGATGGAGAGAAGGTTAGAGGAAAAATATGGAACACAAAGTACATCATGAAATGTACCATCATCAATGCCAATAGAACCTTTCCCACATATAGTCATAACAGTGTTGTTCCCCATCAAAATGTGTGGAGTAGGAGAAGCCTCAAAAGAAGAAGAGAACAAATCTCAAGAAGATGTCGTATGGTGTGAAGCACCTAAATCTAGTAACCATCTAGAAGAATGTGGAGTAGCAGTTGCACATAGTGCATGAAATTTTCCTACATCTTTACCATTTGACTGAAATGATGATGATGAAGATGATCTGTGAGAAGTAGAAGTAATATCAATGTTGTTGTTCTCAAGGAGAGTAGTCACATTTGAAACCTATTTGGCATAGCCATCTAATGTAATGTCCCCACTTTAATAGTTGTCAAGTTATGTTTGTTAGCCTTTTCTTTATTTTATTTTATTTATCCCACATTGCTTCTGAAAAGTGGTCGACCCTATGAAGTAGGAATAAAAGGAGAGCTTGTGGCTATTGTTAGGAAAGGTTAAATATGAAAATAAATTGGATGCATGAGTTACGGATCTATTCTTGGCATTAGAGGATGTCTATCCTCTCTTGTAACATTCTAGACATCATTCCCTTGGGGTTTGACCTTTGGAATTTATTGCTATTAGCTTCATTAATAGGCAACTTGGGCACATTTCCAGCTACAGGTGGATTGGGTGTTTGCTCATACCATTCTCATTCCTTGTCCGATACTTATGCCATTATGGAGGAATGTTTTTATGAGATCTTAGATTGATTGAAGGTAATTTTTACTATACCAGCACTGTAGTGTGACACTATTCATATTATTATAGCAGTAAGTTGGGAAATCATGACTGGAATAACATGTTATAATGTTGGAGTAATTTGAGTTGGAAATTTTTCTATGTATTTGATTTTATTAGCTTGAAAACTGATATTATGTCAATAGTAGTTCAATCTTGAGTTTTTCATAAATTCCTTCTTCTTCATGTTATGTGGTTTCAAATCTATGCAAAGATATTAACATCACTATTAGCAGTTGGTTCAATTTTTTGGGCATTTCTAGGGTGCCCATTGCAGTGGTATTAGAGTAGTTCTTTGCCATCTTGTGGGCTAGGAAATCTATATTATTTCTAGATTTTTTGTTACATTTGGAGTGACCATCACTCTAGCATTTTCTAGCCATGGACACACATAGGAGGATTGACAGTTCTAGAAGTCAGTGGAGTAATGACAAAGTTAGCATGAAGATGAATGCTTTCTGGGAGAGTATGGAGAAACTTATGCTTCATCAACAGAGATTGACAGAGAGCTTTTCAGATCTAGAGACAATTAAAAGGGCAACAAGGTATATGGTTTCTACCTTTAGAAGGCCGACATTGAGGTTATAGGGAAGGAAGCTTGAGTTTTCCACGACAAGAGTCCCTAATGTATATGTACCTATATTTAGTATGACACCTACTAGTCCTATATGTAGTGTTGACGATGGACTTATTTCATAGGGACATGTGGTTGTGTCAATGGTAGTAGAGGATAACGACACCAAGTTTTAGTAGGATGAGGCTTCCAGAGCTCTTGCTATAGTTGGTGCATAGATAGTTGATGTAGCTGCTACCACTAATACTTTTGGCTCTCTCAAGGACAAGATTATTATTGGAGATTTGTATGATAGATCTCATGGTGTGCTATAGTGCAGGAGGTAGTTGCTTCCTTAGGTGGGATCGAGACACGTATAGAGCCACCCAACTATGATGCTAGTGATGTGGGTGTTTTAGTGGAGTCAATAGATGTGGGTTTACGCTCTAGTATTAGTGATTCACAATTTGGTATTGAGTCATGTGTGTAGAGTTAGGAGTCCACATATGAGGCTTTGTAAGGGGATGGTGATGCAACAATAGTGGGATTAGGAGAATGCATGGATACTATCATATCAACAACCACTTCTGTGTCAATTGAACCATCCAACGAGGAGTTTAGCAGTATGCATGTAGTTTTTGATGTATGTTCTAATGATGGCACACATGTTGATGATTATGAGTTTTCATCAACTACATATTCAATTCAGTTTGCTATTGTGGTAGTCAGTTTTTCTCCTATGTCCATATATTTTGATGTGGCTACACCTATTGTTGATACAATTGGCATGAGTGCATATGGTTCAATTGTAGCTACATATTTTTCAATGCATGTTATTGATGATCAGGATTCTAGTCCAATATATATGATGTGGGTGGATATAGGGAAGAAGAGGTTTCATAGGTGTTCTATGGAGTTGCCTTCTAGTGACATTCTGACTTCTACATCATCAGCACAAGTTTTGGGTGCTAGGCTATAGGACATGTGGTTGGTCCTAATGATGCTGGTTTGTAGTTGGTTTAATGTCCACAGGGATGTCACATACTACTTCATTTGGGATCCAAGTGGAGGTTGGAGTTCATTGTGTTGCTGGATTGCTTGAGGACAAGAAATTTCAAGGGGGTGGACTATAATGTCCCCACTTTAACAGTTGTCTAGTTGTGTGTCTGTTAGCCTTTTCTTTGTTTATTTTATTTATTTATCCCACATTGCTTGTGAAAAGTGGTCGACCCTATGAAGTAGGAATAAAAGGAGAGCTTGTGGCTATTGTTAGGCAAGGTTGAATATGAAAAGAAATTGGATGTATGAGTTACAGATATATTCTTGACATTAGAGGACGTCTATCCTCTCTTGTGACATTCTAGACATCATTCCCTTGGGGTTTGGCCTTTGGAATTCATTGCTATTAGCTTCATTAATAGGCATCTTGGGTGCATTTCCAACTATAGGTGGATTGGGTGTTTGCTCATACCATTCTCATTCCTTGTCTGATACTTATGCCATTGTGGAGGAATGCTTTTATGAGGGTCTTCGATTGATTGAAGGCAGTCTTTACTATACCAACATTGTAGCATGACACTATTCATATTACTGTAGCAGCAAGTTGGGAAATCATGACTGGAATAACATGTTATAATGCTAGAGTAATTAGTGAGTTGGAAAGTTTGCTATGTATTTTATTTTATTAGCTTGGAAAAAAATGGAAGTTGAAACACATTTTTCATTGTTCGTAGGATTCATCGTTCGTGGGAGGAGGCGGGTTTGCATATAGAGGTAGGTTCGCATATAAAGGCAGTAAGTTTTTTTTTTGAGGTAATGAATTGCAATGCATGAAAAAGATGATAGACCCATTTTGTATATACTTAGAATCAAACATTCTTTAAAATCGCTACATAGAAACCCCATAGCCGACTAATTTAGGTGATTCATTCTCTGAATTATGCTTATTTTATACACATGTAATATCTTTTCTCCTTGCGCAAAACCCTCTAATTTTTTTACAAGGCCACAAGTGTATTGTTTGGTAGGGATCGACCTTGAAGATAGACCCAAACACATATTGAGAAATAATGGGTTACCCTCGCCAAAGCAGAATCCCCACAAAATTGTTCTTCTCAAATGCAACAAGTGTAACCCGAGAGCATTCCTTTGAAGATTGACTAGCAAACCTTTAATCCAAGGTAACCCGAGAGCATTCCAATGTAATATTTTGCATGGTTTCAATTGAACATGGAGAGGTGTAGATAAAAATTTTCCAAGTAATTTTTAGGAATCCATGCAAGGAAAGAATGTACATTTGATTACTAGAATGTGACTAGTAAATTGTCATAGGGTAAGGTTTTTGAGCGTGTGAAGTTGTAGAAGGGCTTTGTCCATTAGTTCAGTGGTTAAAATATGGATATAATATTGTGAAAATAGTATATTGATGTGTGAAAGATTTGTATTAAGTCTAAAAACAAGATTTTTGGATTGGATACAAGAAATTGTAGATTTGGAGTAGACTATCATGACATGATAGCAAGGTATACAAATTGTTTATATTTCATTTGATTAAAGATATTTAGTGTGTCAAAATGGTTGGAGTTTTGGAAAATCAATAGAGATGTTTAAAAGTGTCTTTAATGGTAAGGGTAAGTAAGATACTATACGTTAAGGTTACTAGATGGTTGTGTTAACCTATATGCTAATAGGAAAGTGAAAACTTGTCAAGTTTGGGTTATGGGCAATGTAAATGCTGATCACATCATGATAAAAGTGTCTTTAATGGTAGGGGTAAGTAAGATACTATATGTTAAGGTTAGTAGTTGGTTATGTTAACCTATATGCTAATAGGAAAGTGCAAACTTGTCAAGTTTGGGTTATGGGCAATGTAAATGCTGATCACATCATGATTCCTTGTAAAGTATTCCAAAGGTGTAGCTCTTCATTAGAATGAACTTGTGGAAGGGCTTTGTATCCTCATTAATTCATGCAAACCTTGATTAGATTTTTCATGTTTTTTTGTGAAGGATGATTGGCCTAAAATAGGATGATGAATGCAAAGAATTAAATAGGGAGAGAGATAATGAACTATGAAAGAGTTTTCAAATGATACGTTAATGATGTTTTATGTGTATACAGGTGAAGATTGAGAGCTATCTTGTGATAGGGAATATGTATGAACACAAAATCCTTCAATCAAGTGAGAATAATGTTCTCATGCAAGTTGTTGGTTGGTTGATACAATGTTAAGGTTTGGTAATCCCATGGTCTTGATTCTAGGAGTTATGGATGATACCTTAAGAAGATAATGTTTAAAATTGCTTATGTAAAATTATTATCCATATTTTTACCAAGGTTTGCAATTTATGTCAGATCTTTTTAATTGATATTAGGATTATTCTTTTTTTCATTTTGATAATGGATCATTAAATGTGTTTGATTGAAAAACACAAACGTTTAAAAGTAAAAACAATCATATTTTAGTTTATAGATTGCGAAAAACTAATATAAAGAATCGTTTAAAAATAAATCATTAGTCCTCTTTCTTTGAATGTATTTACCATCCAAGTTTGAAATCTCGTGCTCTCTGAGCAACATCTTGATCTTCAACTGAATCCGACATTGGTTCAAACCACTTGTTGTCAAGAGTTATACCAATGCACCCTCTTTATTTCTCTTGCATTCAAGAAACATCATTTAACTTGTAAGATCGTCTAAAAAGTTTATACTTAGATTTAAGTAATAGCTGATCCATGAAAAGCTCATAAAGGAAGTACCTTCCTCCATAAGACCTCTTTTTATTGAAATAAAATTTTGAAAAAGTAGATTGAGACCTTGAAATGTTGCCTGTGCATATTGACAGTAGCAGAATGGGATAAAAGTATGTTGTGAGCAACTATGTAAGGTTCTGTTGAAGAGTTCCCTTTCTTACAATGAAAGTGAGAAAGTATTGAACATATTCCTAGAGCTCAACCTTAGATGAACACACCCACCACCTTTATGCAGAAATAGTTCTTCCAAGGAGCCCTTCTCAATAATAATTGGGGTTACAATCTCTGCAGATGAGTTCATATTTTAACTTGATGAGCCAAATATTTTGAACATATTCTTAATCCTATATATGAAGACGGAACTGACAAAGTTCTTTAAAAATAAACATATTTGAGAAATGGTGTCACCCTATTTATCACGAAGTGAAACCATTAGATTGTCTTGAAGATTCAGTATAGGGCTACATCAAATTGAGATCATTAGCAAAAATAAGAGAGTAAAAATTATAGTTGTAGAAACAGTCACTTACAAAGAAAAATTTGAATTCCACATTATTTTTTTACGTCCATTTACTTCAGAAGGACTTGTCTAGAATTCTCTTTTGCTAATACTAACTAAATACAAAAGGAAAACCAGTATCATTGCTTTACACTTTACATCCATGATTCATTTTAACAAATAAAAGCAACATCAAAAGGGTTACTCAAAAGGTGAAGCCATATGTTGGACTGTAAATGATTGTGTAGCCTCAGCATAGAAATTTAAGAATTATATATATATATATATATATATATATATATAATTTAAAACAACATACCTTTAATTGAAACATATTTTCCTCCTGTTCAATATCAAACAAAGTGCTATTAGAACCTTGCTAGATAGTCCTGATAATTCATTATTGCACCATGTTTCTAAAATGTCCCTTTTCTGATTTTATATGATATTTCATGCCTCTAATCAGATTTTCAAAATCAAACAACTAATATCACAAAGATCCACCGAATTTTTCAAGAAACCCCAAATCGGGTATGCCAGAAATAGTGCTAAAAGCTTCACAGCTTCACCTATTATTAATAAATCTGAAAGTGGAAAATTTTACAAAAATTTGATCAGCATAACAGCCTATAAAATGAAATTTCTAGATCTGTATAACATGCACACAGTAGCTCTCAAACGGAGGACAAAAACAATGCTCATTGGGCTCCCGAAAATAGCACAAAATAGCCTGAAATCACCACAAAAAATTAATAATTTATCATAGAAGTATAATCATATCCAAATACATATTTTCAGCTCTATTTTAACATTTAAAAGTCTGATATACAGCAGCAACCCAAACTGATATGAAATACTCAACCGGAAACACCAAACTCTTACAAAAAATACACCTGAAAACTCACAAATCTGCACTGTTCAGCACAAAGGCAAACTCTGCATGAGCATGCACATGGAATGGCTTCAAACTCCTGTCCTTAGCCTTCCTAGAAACCTACAAACTCCCATTCTTGGGTCTCCCTGGAAACCTGCAAACTCCCGTTCTTGGGTCTCCTTCTCCACAGGTTTGGCAGCCTCTGAAGAATAACAAAGAAATGAGCAAAATCAAGTTCTGGAATCAGCCCAAAATGCCTCCAAACCCCTTAAAAGAGGGCATAACCCTAACTCACATCCAAGAGGGGTTAATAACACATATTTTAATAATAATCTTCATTTATTAGTCCATTAGCTTCCAAAGATTATCCCCTTTTTCCAAAACTTCACCTTTTTGGGCTTGCCTGCCTTAGCAAAGATTATTATTTTTAATTATTTGAAAAGGGGACATGACAAGTCTTCCCCTCCCAAAAATTTCTTGTCCTCAAGCAATGGCTGAACAATAAACCAATCAATCCACCTGGATCCCAAATGTAGTCATGAACTATACTACTACCAATTAACATGGGCTCCTGCAATATCCTCTACAATATGACCAAGAGGAATCCATAATCAAACTGACAATTATAGCTCAACCAAACTCCAAAATCACAACTTCCACAGTCAGAAACCCACGAGACACAAAGTCTTAGAACATCAAAACCCAAGTAAAGTGGACTACCAACATAGTAAATACCATCAATGCATTCCACTGGCCTATACAGAATGTACAATCCAACTCTACAACAATGGTGAATGCTTTCGAATGAAACTGTACCAAGTATGGAGAATCCACACACTATACAATGCTTGCAGTCAACACAACTTTGTAGATCACCGACCACTGTCTCATAACCATAACTACCATGCACCCCTGATGGTGAAAAGCCATCACAAGATAAACAGCAAGAATTGGAACCCAAACCAAATTTTCCTGCCATCAACTCCTCAACACAAGGATCAAATGCTAATTGATGTACATACCTTGCAATATAATGTTGATAAAAAAAACCAACCTCAGTCAACAGCTCACCATGAACAAGTGATACAACCCACTGTGACTGATCACCAGCTAAGTCAGGAGATGTCATAGCCAAAGGAGTAGAATCAATAACAACACCTGCTGAAGCATCACTCCAAAACTCCTACTCTAAGTCATGTATTATCAAGCTGTCAACTGCAGGACCTATCGCCATGTCGTGCCCATCACAACTCTCATCCCGAGGCATCAAACTATCCCATAACTGATGATAAGCACTAGGAACCAAAGTATATCTCTGTATCATCATCTCATCAATATGGTCATCAAAGGTGAATTGATGAGCATACTTCACAATGTAATGTTGATAGAATGCGCCAATCTCAGTCAATGGCTCAGACTACAATCCAGATGTAACTAACTACAATTGATCACTAACCAAGTTGGAACTGACTACTACCTTTGAAGACATCGCCAAGGGAGTAGTATTACAAGCAGGAACCATGCCAATTGTCAGCTCACCAACATCACACATGGTCTTTGATACATCATCTCTAGTCTTCATGCCATTAGTACTAGAGATCACCACCATGTCAAGCATACCACAACAATATGTTGCAGCACCCAACTCAACTGAACCTGACTCTAGTGGGGACAAATCCGATATGCCAATGTTAGTATCAAGGATGGATGCATCCCTATCTCCACTGTCTTTGACAATCTCGACCATGGACATCCTCAGATCACTAGACACCATAGCTTGTGACTGTATAGAATCTGGTAAAGACTGCAGTTGCTCTAACTCCATGGTCACCTTAGCCAAATGAAACTGTGACTCCTTGAAAGCCAACTGTGTACTCTCAAGAATCTCAGAAGTCACCTCAAGCTGCTGAGTAAGCTCACTCACCTCATCTTCCTTGGCCGACAATGCATCATATGCTGTACTGCCCCACTCCATAAGATAATCTCTATCGGCTACCAACTGCATATAATCCTATCTCAGAATCTGGATAGCCTCCCATAAAGAGTGGAACTCTGTCAAGGAAAGATAACTACCTCCCTGCTCATCACTAGTAGGAGAACCCCATCCATAAACTGCTAACAACTGACGAGAAACATCAAAATGCTGGCAAGCGATAACAATGTCTCGTTCACTAACTCTCAACTGATTAGACACATGATGGCACTGGCTAGACTATCTCCTACAAACCTCCTCTGATGCACTGTCTAAATGAGTATTCTCAAAGTTACTAGTCTCTAGAGTATTACCATCCATATCCTGTGAATCAACTCCAAAGCTCATATCAACATATGGAGTATCAAAAACTGTAGCACTGATGTCTAACTCCTCTGTACCAAAAGAAACTACCAAGGAAACTAAGTCTTCAAAAATACCCACTGCATCCTCCTGGATGTCATCAATGCCAATATGATCCTGGGACTCATCTGTACACACTGCCAAATATGGAATATCATCAACACATTCCAACAAGTATGGTCGACTGGATATATGAACAAAGCCCAACACCAGTGTATAAAAACTAATACCAACATTGGATAAGCTCCTGGCACAAGAAAAGACAACATCGTGCAATCTGCTAATCAAATCCATGATAGCACCCAAACAATCACTGCTACCAAAAAGTGTTAAAGATTTCCAGTCAACTGAATCCCAAATGCCAATATAAAAATCTCGAGTCCATATCCGTAAACTATAATCAGCTGGTAACTCAAGCAAAATCCTCACCTGAGTAATATGACCAATACCAACTAATTCCACATACCTGTTTGACATTATCCCTATATCCTGGATGTGAATGCAAGATGAACTCGCAACATTATCAATGTCCACATATGATCTACCATTAGTAGAAAGCTGAGTATTAGGAGTGCAAGATGAAGCTAAACTCAATTCCATGCCATGCTTATCCCCATGTCTCTCCCAGTCTTGTAATGCCAATGGAGTATTCACCAAAGAAGCTCGAGTGTCCTCAAGCTCGTGAGAAAGCCTGTCAACTTCCTCCTCCTTCCTCCTCAAGGCATCTGAATAGTCTCCAACAAGGCTAAGAAGATGGTCACGATCTGATAGAAGATGTAAATAACTCAACTTCATCGTTGCCATTCCTTCCCTAATCGCTTGTAAGTCAACACAAGGAGACTTTTCCTGAACTCCCTTATGTCTACCCTATAACTGAATCATCTGAATGTGATCCTCTATCATATCTCGCATCTTGTCATGATGAGATAATGAAGTCACAATACTATCTTTTTTCACTTTCAGCTAGCTAGACAAATCATGTGAAGTACTACCTGCCTCAACCTCATGTGATGAAGCATCTAACTGTGCCTGGTACTCTTTCTCAGCAAAGTCATGAATGCTCAATGTCTGCTCATCTCTACTAGGTATCTCACCATCATGCACAACAGCATCCTCATAATCATCATCTAAACCCACTACCTCCTGTGCTAGTTTCTCAAACTCCTCATGCAAGTTCTTGGAAATTGTGTCATTTGCCCTGTGAGAAAATCTGCCAAATAGAAATCTAGTCAACTTATCCACCTTAGCTGGGTCGGACAACATGTCATTCATCATATGGTGGTGCTCAACCAACTGTTCAGACATGTCATGGCTTATTTTCATAAGTTTATCTCAAATGTCTAAATAACCATCCTTTCTACTGTTTTGACTCTGGATATCAATTGTCCAAGATCGTGTCCTCTGAGACTTTGTACTATACCTGTCCATTCTAGATAAAGTAGAGTGTAACCCCAATAAAATATAACTTCTTCAAACACCAAGAACTTACATGCAAATGATTAGAAGTAGCATGCAACCATAGATTTTGACATGCAACTGATTAGAAGCAACGTGCAACCACCAAATTCACTAAGAACTAACATGCAAATGATTAGAAGTAGTATGCAACCATAAATTTTGACATGCATCTGATTAGAAGCAACATGCAATCATAAATTATGACATGCAAGATCTGGGTAGTTGTCAAAACTGACATGCAAGATCTGGGTAGTTGTCAAAACTGACATGCAAGATCTGGGTAGTTGTCAAAACTGACATGCAAGATTTGGGTGGTGTCAAAACTAACATGCAAGATTTGGGTAGTTGTCAAAACTGACATGCAAGATCTGGGTAGTTGTCAAAACCGACATGCAAAATCTGGGTAGTTGTCAAAACTGACATGCAAACTTTTACAAACCCTCAAGCTGGAAAGATCATAGCTCTGATACCACTGAAATGTACCTTTACTGATTTTAAATGATATTTCACGCCTCTAATCAGATTTTCAAAATCAAACAACTAATATCACAAAGATCCACCAAATTTCTCAAGAAACCCCAAATCGGGTATGCCAGAAATAGTGCCAAAAGCTTCACAGCTTCACCTATTATTAATAAATTTGAAAGTGGAAATTTTTACAGAAATTTGAGCAGCATAACAGCCTATAAAATGACATTTCTAGATTTGTATAACATGCACACAATAGCTCTCAAACGGAGGACAAAAACAATGCTCATTGGGCTCCCAAAAATAGCACAAAATAGCCTGAAATCACCACAAAAACTTAATAATTTATCATAGAAGTATAATCATATCCAAATACATATTTTCAGCTCTATTTTAACATTTAAAAGTCTGATATACAACAGCAACCCAAACTGATATGAAATACTCAACCAGAAACACCAAACTCTTACAAAAAATACACCCGAAAACTCACAAATATGCACTGTTCAGCACAAAGGCAAACTTTGCATGAGCATGCACATGGAATGGCTTCAAACTCCCATCCTTAGCCTTCCTGGAAACCTGCAAACTCCCGTTCTTGGGTCTCCCTGGAAACCTGCAAACTCCCGTTCTTGGGTCTCCTTCTCCACAGGTTTGGCAGCCTCTGAAGAATAACAAAGAAATGAGCAAAATCAAGTTCTAGAATCAGCCCAAAATGCCTCCAAACCCCTTAAAAGAGGGCATAACCCTAACTCACCTCCAAGAGGGGTTAATAAAACATATTTTAATAATAATTTTCATTTATTAGTCCATTAGCTTCCAAAGATTATCCCCTTTTTCCAAAACTTCACCTTTTTGGGCCTGTCTGCCTTAGCAAAGATTATTATTTTTAATTATTTGAAAAGGGGACATGACAATTTTCCCCAAATTACAAGGCTCAGTAAAAGCTCTGCAACTGTAAGGCCAAGACTTTGAGCTTTAGGTTGCACTTAATAAAGACCAGATTGTTTTTCAAAATTTAGGGCTCCTTGGAAGAACTATTTCCTTTTAAAGGTGGTGGGCATGTTCATCTATTTGTTTCATGTATTTCGGATTGATACCGATCCGTACCATAATCAATGATAATATTATTACTAGTGATGTAAAGATATTCCTGACTGGTCTTGTAAAATAACCAAGGATAAATAATGCAAGGTTAGATGATATATGATTAGTTTATAATGTGAATATTAATGAGTGTTAAATATTAATAGGTTTTTATATTGTTTTCAATCCAACTATCACCCTACCAAAAGGCATCTTGATTATTAATGTTGGATGTTCTTTTAATACATTTGATATAGAATATGCAAGTTGCAAAAAAATCATCCTTCTTCCACTCAAGAAAGGCCATGTTTGATGATATCAACACACAACAAAATAATTGCTTTTATAAGATGCTTTATGACCATGAACTGAAGATATTTGGGCCCACCATACGTATAAGGTACACAACTTTTCTTTTAGTATATTCAAGGTACACAACTTTAGTTAATTTTTCTATCTAAATTTTTTGTTTTTTTTCTTAAAAGGTGGAACTTGCAAGATAAACAATTAAAAGATCAGTTCATTGTAGATTTAGAGCATGAGTTTGGGGAGAACATTTTGGAAAAAGATGCAAATCATTTGAGCAGTGTGAGAAATTCCTATAGAAGGAGTCTTGTCCACAATCCAAAGTACAAGCATCCTCCCTTTATCTTAGTGAGGGATTGGAATGACTTCATTTTGGATGCAAAGGAAATAATATATGTTGAAAGAGGAGTTACACCTGCAAATGAGAGAAGAAGGTATGCTATAGTATTAACTACTAGTACAATGTAATAATGCATTATTTGGAATCTTTATATCTATATCATTTAACATATTTCAAACTTTTCATAGGTTGTAGGATACGTCAAAGGCAACAAAGGCCAGGCTGGAAAAGATTGGGCAGGACAAATGTCATGCTGAAAGAGTGCCAAAGGATGTTCAGACTAATCACAATGTGGCACATTCAGGTAAAGAAAATCTATGTTTTGTTCATTTAAATATATTTTTTGATTTATAGTTCTTTTACTTAATTATATGCATGTAATTCACTACTATAAATAGTTTGAATTTAACTCATGATGCAGATGAGGAGGAGACATGCGTTGGCTTTAGAATCAGTAGACGAGGGGAATGACGAGGGAAATGAAATGATGTTAATGAAATATCTATGAACGTTGTTAATGAATGCTATTAGATGTTAACGAATTTTATGTATTAATGAATGTTATTGTGTGATTATAATGATTGAATGTTATATTTCAAAAATGGTTGAATCAATGATTGTTATTAGATGTTAATGAATTTTATGTGGTAATGAATGTTATCGTGTGATTATAATGATTGAATGTTATATTTCAAAAATGGTTGAATGGTTGAATGAATGAATGTAATTAGATATTAATGAATTTTATGTGTTAATGAATGTTATCGTGTGATTATAATGATTGAATTCTATATTTTAGAAATGGTTGAATGAATGAATGTTATTAGATGTTAATGAATTTTATATTTTAATGAATGTTATCATGTGATTATAATGATTGAATTAGATATTTCGAAAATGGTTGAATGGTTGAATGAATGAATGAATGAATGAATGTCATTAGATGTTAATGGGGAATTTAGAGTGATGTTGGGAGGGAGGGAGGGGCCAAATGAGCTTCCATCTTCACGTGGTTGGCCTTGTTAAGTAGAGAATATTAAACTATTCTCGAAACCAAGTGAAGCTCAAACTCAACTAAACTAAAATCAAATTTCTAAGGCCAACTATATATAATCATCTATGATTTATTAGGTAGAGGATGTTGATTATCTTCTATGCATGCACTTTGCAGCTTATAATTAACCACTAAACTCTTTTCTTCTAGTTCATTACCTTTCTCATCAAATTTAGGTACATACATGGCATGGCAAGAAAATGGACTATTGCACTGTCTGATTTAGATTTTTGGATATAAGATTAATGACTTCTTTCTCACACAATTCTTGTTCTTTTCTTTTCATCAGGAAATAGTTGGCTTTTCTTCTTGGAAGAACTGGCATCCCATCAGGCTTTAGTTTAGTGGTAAATACCTTTAGGGTTCATCTTATATTTGTGAAGGTAGTTAGTTAAACTATTTCAGAGAAATCTTGCTTGATTTTTCCCAATTTTGATTGTACTTCATTTTGTTGGTTCAATAACCATGTCTACTTCACTAGGGTGGAAGAAACTTTGCAAGGTTGCAAAGGAAAGTACAAGAGAATAGGCACATGGTTCATTGAGTTGTAGGACTTCACTAGCAACAAACATTAGTTTGGTACCCCCAAGGTCCTATGGCATAAGGTCTAAAGTTCCATCGTTACCCTTATATTCTTCTTCTTCTTCTGAATATTTGTTTACAGAGTGCAATGATAAAGGTTGAAAGTTGTAAATCATTAGAGTTATATGCTAGTTTTATATGCACACTACTTCAATTTTGTACTTTTTGGTCACTACAGGAGTTTTCAATCTTGTGCATGCAATTTGCAAGTGTCGGATACTATTTTGACACACTTGGAAGAGGCTACTGATGTTGCAAGAATAATGGAGGAGCTTGGATATGGCTGTACAATTGATGTTGCACATTGTAAAGATGTTTTTTTCATTGTTTTACCCACTTACAGAGTAGACTGTTTCCAAGATAATCAGTATTGTTGTTCACACTCATGTAGGTCTTGTTGATGCTCATGGCATGCATGGAACATTTTATTCTTCACTGTTTAGTAGTTCCACAACTGACTATTCATGGTTAACCTCCTGGAATATAGACATTATTTTAGATTCTATTAAGGAATTGGTGAGTCTTCTATGATTTACTTAACTTGTTGCAAAGCTATATATTTTATTTGTGTCACGCTTTAAGAAGCTTTTGACGAAGTTGATATTGGTTGTTATTATAGGCCCTAGACATTAGTTGGGTTAAAGTAATGGAGGCTTTAGATCATGAAGGGTTTTATATACCAGATCAACAGTCATTCTCAATGCTAATGTTGACCTATGCAAAAATTTTCTAGGTAAACATGGCAGAGTTCTATATCACCAGATCCTATTTGCATGCTTATATATTTTGTCCATTTTTGTAATGCTCCCTAAGTAGGAAAAAAAAGGGTTTTCTAACCATAAATGACAAACTGAATATAATTGGTTTTGGATTTTAATTGCGTGTAGGATCCACTTCCTATTCAAACATTTTGTGGAACTGCGTGGAAGAATGATGAAGGTTAGCTATTGTTCTTGGGATTTGTTGTATTCGCATCAGCTAGAATTCTGACTTTTACAGATTCAAGAAGGCTACAGGTGATGACTTAGCTTACAAGTTCATCTATTTTTTTGATTGATATTCTAATGGTGGAGTGCCCTTTACCTTTCAATGTTAAGAGTGGAGTCATCTCTTCAATAAATTTCACCATGACTTGCATGAAGCATTGCTCATTGGAGTACACCATACTCAAAATTGGATGCAGTGGTTTACCTGGTTTAACATTCATCTTGTATCCCAAATAAACATATTTGTGTTTTTTCGAGATTTGAACATAACTCTCCACTATGAAAGCTTCAATGATTTAACATTTTATCCTTCTTAGTTGTTATGTTTTTTTTTTCAATTTTTGATTAATTAAAAAAATCCCACTTTGATAGATACCCTTGGAAGGTCCACATGGAAATAAAATTCCATTTGGTAATATGAATTAGGCATGATTGTCTATTGATTTGGTAGAGGTACTATGTCATTTGGAAAAGATGGGGCATGGGCTTGTTGTGTGCTTAATGTTTGAGTATCCTATTAATCACTGTCCAGAGACTTTGCTCGTTGTTGTTGCCCAAATCAAAGTTAGTTGCCTATGGTACTTTTGTTTCATTTCTTTTCTATTTTTGTGACACTTAATTTATGTTGACTAATCAGAATGCAACACCACTTGTGCATACCAACTTCAACATGCTTTAGTGTGATATTTTTTCTACTCTTTTTTCCTTATGCCTTGGGCAAAATCTAAGTAGTAGCATTGTACTTAACCAACTTTGGCATATTAATCCTCCAATTGTCCTCTGGAGTATGATGGACATCCATTCAAAAGATCCTAGTAGTATCTCAAAAATTGTAGATGCATGCCAAGAGATAAAGGTAAGACATTGAATTCATTACAACACAATTATGTGTGCATGTTTTTATTGTTGTGTATGTAGGAATGAAGCTATATTGTTTGCCCACATTTTAACACGGATTATTTATGCATATCATATCTCACTAATGTGCCATAAAGAAAAAACCAAGTGCCACAATTACTGGTAATTTTGGGTAAAAGTCAGTATTAGAAACATTAGCCATGTTGTTACTTAGGGATTGTGTACTGGGGATAGCTGGGGAACCCCATGTTTTCCCTACCCTCCAGTAAATTTCAATGAAACAACTAGAGAGGGGCCCTATAATTTACATTTTATTATCTTAGAGTTGTTTTTGGTTTAATATTTAGGTTATTGTCATCATTATTAAACACATAAATTGCAATTTTTAGGCATTGTCTCTTGTGTTGGACATGACACCCTTTTCTTTTGCAATTGAACTTGTGGCTTTTGCATCCAAAAGGGAGTATTTGAATTTGGAAACATGGCTAAATGACAATTTGAGCACTCATAGGGATACCTTATTTCAGGTAAAGGTTTTGAATGATGCTTATCCCTTTCAAATTGGTTACAATGAGCAATGTTGTATGCTTTTTTTAGTGACATGGATTTTATTTTTCTCTCCCTGATATATTTAGAATGAATGAAAGTATCTTGCTTTTCTATAGGACTATGATTTTTTTATGTGCTTTAGTCCAATGTTGGCCAATTGGAGTCCCGAGATCTTGTGGAATAAATGAAATGGTTACATTCTACAATGGTCTGTGTGAACCCCCGATTAGTAAGTGTTGGTGCTGTAGAGTAGTTATCATTTGAAGTATTTGCTATTGATATTGATGAAGAGTCAAATTCTTATTTTTAGAAGATCTATATTGGGCAGTTGACTATTGAGGATTTAGTGCAAATGCTTGCATTCTTCAAGGAGTCTTCTAAGAAAAGGTATATTACTTGCTAACGAATTAGCTAGTATAGTTGACTGTTGCAGCTAAATAAGATGTCATTCGATCAATCGATCTAAATTCTACGTTATTTTCATTTTATTCTTTTAAATTGTCATTGATTCAAAAAAGGATGCAAACTATCTTAAATTTTTTCCCTTTCAAATCAGCTAATATCATGCTAAACATATCTGTACATTTTCACTAGTATCAACCTACTCAGTCATATGTGGGCATTAATTCATTTCATTCTTTGTTTGCTCTGTCTAGGGGGTAGTACCCATTATATTGATCACCAAAAAATAGATACATATGTTATGGAGAAGATCCTCCAATACTAAACTGAAAATACATCCTCAATGATAAAGCTATCCAATACCCTCGCCAATTGAGGCCAACCTAGCTACAATATCCTTTGAAAAAGGCTTGTCATTAACTGATGTTGGAGCATCCAGAGGTATAAGGGCAATCCTGTGTCACCCAATAAAATGTACTTAGACTTAGTTTCTATTTCATGTGTTTTCATTTCTGGATACCCATTTGGGTTAAATAAAGGTTCCAACTCTCACAATTCCACTATCAGTGTTCTAGGATAGAGTATTTAAACACCTTGGGATACGTGTAAATGCCAAAAAAATAGGAGTATGTAATTGAGCCATCATTTTGGTGAACTAGAAGGTGTAAATTGGTCAGAGGATTGTAATTGTAATTTAGAGCATTCCAGAAAAAGAATTAGGTCAAAAGGCCCCACGGTTTGAAAGTTATCGCAATTTTTTGGTTTCTGGAGACCTCGTAAGAATGCTTCAAAGTCAGGTTAGGGGCATTAAATGACCTCAAATAGGGCCAAAAACTGGGGGATGAGTGACACTTTTCCATAGGGCTATAGAGCGCTTCGAGAGCTTTTCAAAAATGTAAACGATTCGTCAATCGAAGCTACGGTTCAAAAGTTATGCCTCCCGAAACTTCGGTTACTGTTTCTGGATTCTTCTAATTTTGTGCCAACTTCTAATGCGACTTCTAGAGCCTTCTATTTGGTCGGTGGATTCCTACTAGCACTTTCTAGAATGTATTCCTAATCCTTAACCCTCCAGGGTCTATTTAAGAACATTTCTGGCATTGTAAAAGGCAGTTTGGAGTGGAGTTTGAGAAGAGGTACTGGGAGAAGGATTTATCTCTAGATTTATGCTATTGTAGGATCTTAGGGCATGTTTTGAAGTCTATTTTCTCTGTACTAAATGTATTAGCATATTTACACAGTTAACAAAATTTTCCCTTTCCTGTTGTGTCCATTCTATGCTTGGGTTGTGTCCCCATCAAGTGGTATCAGAGCTGGTTTTCCTGAGTGTGTAGACAGAGCGCCGACTATGAGGCAGTTTGCACCAAGACTGTGTGGTTGTGGGTTCAAGTTAAGAAGATGCCTCCACGAAGAGAGCATGGTGGAAGGGCCAGAGCTATTAATCTTGAGGAGGTTAGAGCCCTCCAAAGGCAGGTACAAGCATTGTAGGAGGAGCTCCGTAGAGGAACAAATGTTACTGTAGGTGACGAAAGTGAGGATAACAATGAAGAAGAAGAAATTGGACCAGAAGGGGAAGTTGACAAGGAAGTTTTGAATCAGGTAGAGGAAAGGCTTTTTAGGGCCATTACTAAGTTTGGGAAAAGACCTACAATTGATGTGGGTGTATTTTCAGGAAATCTGAAACCAGAGGAGTTGATCGACTAGATCAATGAACTGGAAGAGTATTTTGAGTATGAGGATATGAGGGATCCAGATAGGGTTAAGTTTAAAAAAACCAAACTGAAAGGCCATGCCAAAATTTGGTGGCAAGAGGTTCAATTGGAAAGAAACAGAAGAGGAAAGGAGAAGATCACAAGGTGGGATCGTATGGTGGACAAATTGAAGAAGCAGTTCATTCCTGTTGACTATGAGCTTGACTTGTTTAAGAAGATGCATGGGTTAAAGCAAGCAGGAAAATCAGTCCAGGAATATACAGAGGAGTTTTACCGACTCTTGATTAGAGCAGGGCATGCATAAGGAAATAAGGAGAAGGTTTCTCATTATATCAGTGGGTTGCGACCTAGCATCCAGGAGGAATTAAGTCAGGTAAGAATGACCAGTGTTGAAGAGGCATAGCAGTTTGCCCTGTGAGTTGAAGAGAAGCTGAATAAAAGGTTTGAAGGAAGAAAAAGAGGGCGCGGTCAAGGAGGAAGGGGTAGTGGTAGGTCATCTGGAGGCCAAAATAAAACCCAAAAGAAAAATGAACATGTGGGTACTAGCAGGAACCAGAGGAACGAGAGTTTCAACCGCTCTTGTGATCAAGACTTTGGAAATCAGAGAGGAAGAGGTAGAGGACGTGGACAAGGAAGAGGAGGTTTTCGTAGTACTTGTTTCCATTGCAATGGATAAGGTCATCGTGCCTTTGAATGCCCTTAACGACAAGGAAGGACAGATAGAAGAGCTAAGGATCAAGCTAGAGTTGCTCATGTGGATGAGGATGCACAATCATCACATTCAGAGGATGCAGAAAGAGGAGAGACTTTAGTAAATGAAAGGGTCCTACTAAGTGGTGAGATTGAACTAGGACAAAGGAGGAGTTTATTCCATACTAGGTGCAAGTGTGAGGATAAATGTTGTGATGTGATCATTGATGGTGGTAGCACTGATAATTTGGTATCAGAGGAGATGGTCTCTAAGCTGAAGCTCAAGAAGGAGAAACACCCCCAGACCTATCGGATTGCTTGGGTGAAAGATTATCATAAGGTCCTAGTAAGTGAACAATGTTTAGTGAAATTCAAAATTGGGAGTTACCATGATGAAGTTCTCTGTGATGTTATTCCAATGGATGTTTTCCATCTATTGTTGGGAAGACCGTGGCAGTTTGATAGGCATGCAGTACATGATGGTAATGCAAACACATACTCTCTAACAAAGGATGGAGTTCACCACAAATTGAAGCCCATGAAAAAGGAAGGCGAAAAGGTATGTAGCAATGCTAGGATTTGTCTTGTTGATGGAAGAAAATTTTTAGATGGCATGAAACATCAGCGTATGTGCTATGCTTTGATTCCTATGAAAGATAAAGAAGGTAGTAGTGAAATACCACTTGAAGTTTCAGATTTACTAGGTGAGTTTGGAGATATCATCTATGATAATGTTCCAGAAGGATTGCCACCGGTAAGGCAAATTAGTCATCAGATAGATTTAATTCGAGGAGCTAGTTTGCCTAACAAGGCTGCTCACAGGATGACTCCTACTGAAACTGAGGAGCTAAATAGAAAAGTTTAGGAGCTATTGAGGAAGGGCTTGATTCGGAAGAGCCTATGTCCATGTGCAATACCTGCAGTATTGGCACCAAAGAATGATGGAGAGTGGAGGATGTGTATAGACTCTCGAGCTACAAATAGGATAACCATCAAGTATCGATTTCCTTTGCCAAGAATGGATGATCTTATGGACTACTTGATTGGAGCTCAGTACTTCACAAAGATAGATCTCAAGAGTGGTTATCATCAGATATGGATACGAGAAGGAGATGAGTGGAAAATAGCCTTCAAGACCAAGGAGGGTCTTTATGAGTGGTTAGTCATGCCCTTTGGATTGATGAATGCCCCAAGCACTTTCATGTGGCTTATGAATGAGGTACTTAAGAAGTTCTTGTGAAAATTTTTTATTGTCTATTTGGATGATATTTTAATTTTCAGCAAGACTTTGGAAGAACATTTATTGCATATTCATAGTGTCCTCGAAAGGTTAAGGGAAGAGAAACTGTTAATTAATCTGAAGAAGTGTATTTTTGCAAAAAGGGAGTTAGTCTACTTGGGGTTTGTTATATCACCTGAAGGTCTCAAAATGGATCTAGAGAAGGTAAAAGCCATCTTGGAATGGCCTACTCCAAGGTCTGCTACTGAGGTAAGATCATTTCATGGTCTGGTTAGTTTTTATAAGAAGTTCATTAAGAATTTATGTGGCATATGTGCACCCCAGATTGACACAATAAGAGGGGATAGAAAAGAGTTCAAACGGACTGCGGCAGCTGCAAGAAGTTTTGAAATGCTGAAGAAGAAGGTGATTGAACAACCTGTGTTGGCACTTCTAAATTTTAGAAAGGTGTTCCAGGTGGATTGTGATGCTAGTGGCAGTGCTATTGGAGCTGTATTAAGCGAAGAAGGTAAGCCTATTGCATATTTTAGTGAAAAATTGAATGATGAAAAAAAGAAGTATTCTATTTATGATCAAGAGTTCTATGCAATAGTTCAGGCCTTAAAGAAATGGAGGCACTATTTATTGCCAAAGGAATTTTTTTTGTATACTCATCATCAGGCATTACAGTACCTAAATAAACAAGGTAAATTGAATCAAAGGCATATGAAGTGGGTAGAGTTCTTGCAGAGCTATACATTTGTGTTGAAGCATAGAAGTGGAAAATCTAACAGGGTTGCAGATGCACTAAGTAGGAGACAGTTGTTGTTAATAGTAATACAGGTTGGAGTAGTTGGGTTTGATGAACTCAAGAATCTATACCTTGAGGATCCTTATTTTTCTGAAGTGTGGAAAGCTTGTAAAGAGCATGTTGCTATAGACAGAACTAAGTGGCTAGACTATTTGATTCAGGATGGTATGTTGTTCAAGGGCAACCAATTGTGCATTCCAAGAAGTTCCATGAGGGAAAATCTGATTAAGGAAAAACATAGTGGAGGGATGGTAGGACATTTTGGTCGAGATAAGACCATTGCCATTCTTAGAGAACATTATTTTTGGCCTCAAATTTCACAGGATGTGAAGAAGTTTGTACAGAATTGCCAGGTTTGTCAAGTTGCTAAGGGATTTAGTCACAATACTGGACTATATCAACCATTGCCTGTTCCATCAAAGCCATGGGAGGACATAAGTATGGATTTTGTTCTTAGATTTCCAAGGACACAAAGGGGTAATGACTCAGTATTTGTGGTGGTTGATAGGTTCTCCAAAATGGCACATTTAATTCCATGCCACAAAACTCATGATGCTGTCCATATTGTAGACTTATTTTTTAGAGAGGTGGTGAGACTACATGGTCTCCTAAGGAGTATAGTTTCTGACAGAGATACTAAATTTGTGGGGTATTTCTAGAGAACATTGTGGAAAAAGTTGAGAACAGACTTGAAATTCAGTTCCACACATCACCCGTAGACTGACGAGCAAACAGAAGTGGTAAACAGAAGTCTGGGCAATTTGCTGAGATGTTTAGTTGGGGATAAGCCCAAGGGATGGAATTTGATTCTACGTTTAGCAAAATTTGCTTACAATAACTCTGCAAATAGGAGTACAGGTAAATCACCATTCCAAATTGTATATGGAAGTAGCCCAAGGACTGCACCAAAATTGAGGAAGATAGAGCAAGGGGAGAGGACAAGTGTTGAAGCTGAAGAATTTGTTGAACATATCAAGCGTTTACATGAGGTTCAAGCACACATTACCAAGATGAATAAAGAGTATAAAGCTAGGGCTGATCAAAGGAGAAGACATAAGGAGTTTCAAGTAGGGGATCTAGTCATGGTACACTTAAGAAAAGAAATATTTCTAGCCAGTACTTACAACAAGCTGAAAATGAAGAAATTTGGCCCCTACAAAATTCTAAAGAAACATGACTCAGGAAATGCATATGAGGTGGAGTTGCCAGATGGTATTCACATTTCTCGTATTTTCAACATTGCAAATTTGACAGAGTATCATGATGATGGTGCAGAAGAGGAGCTAATGTTAGAGCCATGTCCAATTCCTACTTCTAAGAAGGAGGAGATAGAAGACATTCTAGATCATCGTGTAGGTAGGAGTACCAGAAATAGGTAGTATGAAGAGTCTATGATCAAGTGGAAAGGACGGCTGATAGAGGACTCAACTTGGATATCAGCAGCTGAGGTTTCCCATTTGGGATTTCCTCTACCATTCATAAAGTGACAGGGTCACTTTTCAATCTACCCTGGGTGTCTGATGCAGGAGCATCCAGAGGTATAAGGGCAATCCTGTGTCACCCAAAAAAATGTACTTAGACTTAGTTTTTGTTTCATGTGTTTTCATTTCTAGATACTCATTTGGGTCAAATAAAGGTTCCAACTCTCACAGTTCCACTATCAGTGTTCTAGGATAGAGTATTTGAACACCTTGGGATACATGTAAATGCTAGAAAAATAGGAGTATGTAATTGAGCCATCATTTTGGTGAACTAGAAGGTGTAAATTGGTCAGAGGATTGTAATTGTAATTTAGAGCATTCCAAAAAAAGAATCAGGTCAAAAGGCCCCACGGTTTGAAAATTATTGCAGTTTTTTGGTTTCTGGAGACCTCTTAAGAATGCTTCAAAGTTAGGTTAGGTGCATTAAATGACCTCAAATAGGGCCAAAAAATGGGAGATGAGAGACGCTTGTCCAGAGGGCTATAGAGCGATTTGAGAGCTTTTCGAAAATGTAAACGGTTCGTTAATTGGAGCTACGGTTCAAAAGTTATGCCTCCCGAAAGTTCGATTACCATTTTTGGATTCTTCTAATTTTGTCCCAACTTCTAATGTGACTTCTAGAGCCTTCTATTTGGTTGGTGGATGCCTACTAGCACTTTATAGAATGTATTCCTAATCCTTAACCCTCCAGGGTCTATTTAAGAACATTTTTGGCATTGTAAAAAGCAGATCGGAGTGGAGTTTGAGAAGAGGTATTGGGAGAAGGATTTATATCTAGATTTAGGCTATTGTAAGCCCTTAGGGCATGTTTTGAAGTCTATTTTCTCTGTACTAAATGTATTAGCATATTTACACAGTTAATAAAATTTTCCCTTTCTTGTTGTGTCCATTCTGTGCTTGGGTTGTGTCCCCATCATTAACTTGAGAGAATGACAAAAACTTTTCCATATCATTATCTTGAGCAACATAGTTCTTGAAGATTTTCCAAGCTTTTTTCATAATCTTTTTCTTTTCCCTATCTTCTGGAGAAAACAATGCCTTTAGCAGCCCACCTAAGAGATTGGCATCCATCAGGTCTAAGGCCACAGTCACTTGGTGAAAGAGTTCATCCACAAGCTTTCTTCTGACCATACTATTGACAAGTGTTGGGTGGCCTACAACTTGAATGATGGGCATGAAAAGGTCATGAATAAGATTTCTATAGTGAACATGATGGCCAGACCAATAATTAACCCCTAGAAGTGCAATCATGGTCGCCTTCTCCCTTTCATTTGCTTTGCTGAAGATGCATTGTAACTACTCTCTTGGCGATTCCCTCAGCTCCACTTCCTGTAGACACTTACAACTGATTCCCATCATCTGTGCCATTGCCTCCCTTATCTTTGTAAACTGCAAGTCCTGCAACCGAAAAATTGGAGAGATCAGCCCTATTGAGGGGTTTTTATAAAAAAATTGAAAGTGTCAAAAAAAGTGGCAAACACTCTTGACTTGCCTATAGAGGCCTCCATTGCAGAGCTTCAAGGAATCCATAATAGTCATGCACAAGAGCAGAAGGAGCTTGTCCTTCCTGCGTAAACACTCTAGACTTGCCTATGGACATAGCCATTGTAGAGCTTGAAGGACTCTGCAATAGTCATGCGCAATAGCATTAACACACACACACACACACACACACACACACACACACACACATTTAAAAGAACCAGACATCACAATTTTGACAAAAGGGACCACAATATTTTGATGAGGATGCTATACCTATGATGTGAGTTTCAATGCACATTCATCGCAATTTAGATGGGAAAAAGCATAGCATTTCCACGATAATGCTATACGTGCGACATGAGTTTTGATGTGTATTTGTCGCTTAGAGCATAGTATCTCGACGAGGATCACATTATTAACGTCATGATTTTGACAAACATTTTGGGTGTCATAAGCTTGATGAAAAAATGACGACAATAGGGTTCGTCATTTTATCGACATAGTGGTGTTGAAGTTGTAATGAATCCTCGTTGAAAATTAGGTCTAAATTTACTAGTGAGGGGTATTGCACCCATCAAGATGAAATTGTACACTGTTAGATACCTATAACCCATTGCCTCATCCATCTTGTTCCTATGCAGGAAAGTTTGATATTGACTTTGAAATACTGGTTGCACGGTATCTAAACAAGACTACAACCCTTTTGACTGGAGAAGCTATGTCATCAAGGTCTTCCATGTGTGATAATTATGAGGGGTCAGAAGTTCTAGATAAGAAGAGGTCTCAACCATTGTTTTAGAAGGTTTTGAATTCTTTTTTGAAAAAATTCTGGTTTACTGATGTAATTAACAGAAACAATAATACAAAATAACCCCCACAATGCAAAAAAATGAACCCTAGTTGCTAGTAGGAATGCATAAACAAGAAGAGAGAAAAAATACTTTAATTTGAGAAACACATGTACCTTTAAAAAATAATGATGAAAGTAATAGAGAATTTGGATAGGGCTCAAGAAGAGCTTTTTGATGCTTCTTCTAGATCAAAAAATGGAGTCGAAATGAGCAAGTTATGTCCCCTGGAAGATAGAAAGCATTATCTGATTTCGAGTGAAAAATATGGTCAAATGCCTCGGGATCAATGCCAAAATAAATTGATTTTTGTGCAAAAGTACCATAATTTGCATGCCAAAAATCTCAATTTTTCGTACCCAAAAAGTTTGATTTTTGGCCAAAAAAATCTTGATATGTGTACCAAAAATCTCAATCCACGTGCCAAAAATCTTGATTTATGTGCCAAAAAATATTGATTTGCATCACAAAAAGGAAATCACCACCTTGGGAAACATGCCAAAAAATCTCAATGCAAAACAAGGAACTCCAGCCAATGACATCGAACTAACGGATCTCAATGGCAAAAGTAAAAAGCACTACCACCCGACCTTGTGGTAACCGAAAAGGGTCCACTCCCACCACACTGAGGAGATAGTCTCAAGTCCCAAATAGGATAACAAACTCAAAAGTCAAATCCAACATCTAGATCAAGGAAAACTTGAAAGCAATCTAACTCAAGGGTACCAAGACACAAATGACATCTAAACCCAAAGGCAACAATGACACGTATGAAATCTACTATGTAAGTGGGTAAGTGTCATTGCATGAGCCAACTCTAAGGTTACCCAGGCAGCCTGACTAGACTTTGCCCCCCTAGTGACTCTATGTTTCACTAGTATCCTTTTGTACTGACAAGGCATACTAACAAAGCAAGGTTGCAGCCAAGCATCCTCTCTACTCCCATCCTAGCATGTAGTAGCACTCAAGGCATGAGAGAGGAAAAACAATCACTCATAATAATTCATTTTACTCTCATTTAATGAAATGTTATCACTTATTAAAATAACCTACAATGGGTTACCCATGCAACCTCTTTAGGGCCTCAACCTCCATTGCAAGTCACTTCCCGACATCACATACATATAACCTACCCTAAGCTCAGTAAAAGAAAAAGGTCTCATACGACCATAAATCACACATCAATTCTTAAATCACTGATCAAAATTATAGATTTCATCAATACAATCATCCTAATAGGACTAATCCAAAATCAAGTCCACATATACAAAACCATGACATCACCTAAAAGCAATAACTCATAATCACCTTAGCCCTATACAAGCAACTGGGAAGCAATCCAAAGATAATTGATCGAAGACTCAAAGGTTATATAAGAAAAGTCACACCATTCACCTCAATTCCACACAAGAACATTAGAAAACAATAACCACCAATAGATCAAACTCATCATAGAAACACGTGACACATCACCAAGGTTAGGTATAAAAGATCGTATACAACACATCATCATGACATCACAGAACAAACCCCCAAGCCTTTGGTAGACATCCTAATTTGGTTAAAGAACTAAGTTAACCCCAAACCTGACACACAAGAAAACATACAATTGACAGTGTAGTTTCATAGTTCTGTTTGGTTTTGAAAACAAACTGTTTGAGTTAACAATAAGATTCAAGTTTTCATTTTGTTGTAAGTTTTCGATTTGATAAAGTTTATAAATTTCCCCTTACAACTTAACCCATTTTCACTTATTAAATCTAATCACACAATTACCATTAACCTCTGAAAATAAAAATGCCTCTATTAAATATTATAAAATAATTTAAATAGTGATTATTAAATTATTAAAATAATAATAATTGATTATTTAATAAAATGATTACAAGATTATTAATAATCATAATCATTAAATAATAACATAATAAAAACTAAATTCAAGCTTATTACATAATATTTACTATTAATTAAGAAATAATTAAACTACATTAATTATATTAATAAATAATTACTAAAACTATATTAATTAAATTATTAATTATTAATAAATTAATAATTAAGAAACTATTAATAAAAAACATTAATTAATAATATTTTTTTAAAAAAACTTTAAAATAAACATCGACGTATTTAGAGGCCCATTGGCCTGCCAAAGCGTGGCTGTTGCAGTAGGTTTTGCTGCAACCGGAGCAGGACTATTGCAACAGTCCATGTACACTACTGGGAGGGTAGGAGAGGAGGAGGGTGGGAGGAAAAGTGGGTGGGGTGGTGGTGGCCCCCGTCCACCATAATATTAGTAAAAAAAACAGACAAAAGCCCCCTGATACATTTTTTTAAATATTTAATAATGTAATTACATAGTAATTACACATACATACATACATACATAAACATGGTAGAGAAATCTAGACCAAACAGTCAAAATCTATAAAAAAAAATTGGTTTTCTTTTCAAAGTCCACATTATGATTTTAACAAATCCATTACGAATCACCCAATTTAATCAAACAAGAGTTTCTAATACTCAATCCTCATATATAGATAATCTTGAAATAGAGAACAAATAAAATTTACCACAAGGGTTTCAACTTGAACTTAAAATTCAAAATATAGATGTATCCATACACAAAGAAGACAGAAATTTGAAGAACGAAAACAATTCCCTTTTTCTGAAACCCTTCTTTGAATTTGCTCCTCCAAAATTTGGTTATGAATAAATGAACTCTAAATTGTTAATAAAGAGTTTTTCTCCAAATTTAGGGCTTTAATTGTGCAATCATGCAAAAAGTACTTTACCTTTATTATTTAATTATATCTTAATTTTCATGCACAACCTTTTTGCCATTTAATTAAAATATCTTTATTAAATAAATATCTCTCTCTTTAATTAATTCTTAAGAAATTTTTGATAAAAATATTTATTAACTTGAGTATTACTAATATTTAGCATATATTTAAAAATAAACTCCTAAATATATTATTATTAAATTAAATAAATATTATTATGCCCAGAATAAGACATAACCTATATCTTTAAATTTAATTCTTTTATTTAATTAATTTTTCAATTAATTAAATATAATTGAATATTAAATTTTCCTTATAAAATTTCCATTAAATTAAATCATTAATTATTCTTTGAATTTGATCTTGGTTTTTTAACTAGTTTTTGTCTGTTGTAAAAACTAGGTTCCAAGTCCTTGTAAAACTTGGCTTCATTTTATAGTCTTTTTTTGTGGTTTCAGGTCCTTGTAAAAACTAATTTTGTAACTATTAAACTGTAGGTTTCATGTCCTTGTAAAACCTAGTAGTGCTTCATGGTTTATCTTTTGCTTTTCTGTTAAGGGTTTTGGGTCCCCTTCAAAACCTGTTTTTACCTTAATCTAAAAACAATCACAGACCCACAAGACTGAAATGAAGACCCATAATAAAGTACAAAAAACTAGAGCAAACTCAAGGGTTATAATCAAGAATTTATGTGTCTTGACGAATTTGAAAGGTAAACAACTCAGATTCTTGCCCTCCTTTTTAAGACAAATGGTTTAAGGTTAGGATTTGAATTCAAGAGTTATCTCCCCTCTTTTCCCATTGAAATATTGTGATAGGGTACACTCATCCTAGCAATTTAGGGAATTCAATACCTGGTACCTGCAATTTGCATAAAATCCATGCATGTACATACCCATATATTTTAAAGTAAATAGATAATGACAAGAAGTGGTGCATCGTGTAAATCCCGACTAGCAGGTGACTACAACTCCCTCCCTCAACCATATTAGAAACATCATACATAAACATACAGGTACACCATACACATACAAGTATGGGGTAAGTATCTATAGAAAATGCATATAAATAATCCATCTAATTGTCATCAAGAAATGATTGGAATCATTGTATACTATCATCATCATCGAAGAACAATCATGCATACATGAAATAACTAGTACCAAAGTAATCTCATCATATAATCAACTGAGTATGAAACAATATCCAACAATTTGGAAATCAAATACCACTAAACATCAAGCATAAACATAAAGCTAGCCTAAAAGAGTTTGAAAATAACAATACAAAAAGAAAACTAAGGGTCGACATTACATAACCCATGACATGTACAGTGGATGATGTTATATGGATGTGTTTTATCATATCCTTTGTTCTTATGTATGTATGTATGTATGAGATTATGTATTTGTTTATTCATTTTATGATTATGGCCGTTGGTACTTGAGACTTAAACTATTAATAAAACTTCTTAAATGCGACTCAATGCAAAGGAACCTATGAGGAATAAAATTTGTATTGTAATTGCATATGTGTGATTATTGTGTATGTGTATATTGCTTTCGCATTGCTACTTTGATGTTGTTTAAATTTGAAAAAAAATAGTTCAGTGAACTTTGTAACATATTAGATTTATTTCTTTTGGGTTCCCAAGCAGGATGTTACAGAAACAACCACTACTAGTTATTGTCTATTTAGTTTATCTTTACCAATCTATAATAAGGTCAGTAGCTTTATAAGTATTTTGCATCAAGAAAGATAACATTGACTAATACAAAAAATCCTTATAACTAGATTTAATGTTTGAAGGTTCACTTAGAAATTCCTTTAATTTTCAAAGGTCCACTTGAGATGACCCTACCTAAACATCCCTTAAAGGACAAGTTAAAAAAGGTTGTGTTTCAAATAAAAGAAATAAGTTGAATGTTATAGTTGTGGATCCTATTGATAGACATGAATGGACTTCCATTGCACAAAAAAAGAAAATCAAAAGCTATGATTACATGTCCTTTAGATGGGACTAGTTCTTAACAGAAAGACATAGTTACCCAAAAGGATCAAAGTTTAACTACACTTAGAGCTCTTTGGTGGGGTTTGGGTTTGAACCTCATTTGTTTCTTATTAGTGAGAGGTCGCAACCAATTATTATGTGTTGTAATTTATTATGCTCGTGTAGACTCAAACCAAAGACCTCCTAAATAAGAAGCTCACAACTTACTACTTTCTTGTAGGCTTTTACTTGGTTCAAACCTCCTTTGTTGTTATGGGTGTCGTACTGCAATTTTTTTCCTTGTTTCTTGGGGGCCTTACTAATTTAAGGTCTATTTAATTGTTGGTTCAAGTTTCATTTTATTGTCATCTTTGTTGGTGTACAAGGTTTTGTGGTCCTTAAAAATCTTCCTCTAGTTCATAGCTCGAATCAAACATGTTTATCTAATAAAAAACACACATGATTTCTTATATTTTAGTTTACTATAGTTTATCTTTTATATCATATTTATGATTTTGGTTATTTGCATGTATGTCTGCAAGTTTTTTGGGGCAAAATTTGTAGTTTTTTGTATAACCCTTAAACTAGATGCAACATCAAACAGTTTGGTGCCATATTCAATTGCATTAGATCATGACTCAAATATGGACTCCTGTATAATAAACCTATTAATCTAGAATTTTATATATTTTCATTTTGTATTAGATCTTTTCTACACCTAGTTTAGCTTTCTTAGATAGGCCCATTCAAGCTTAATATAGTAAGTGGAATAAGTCATGTCTTGTATTCCATCTTCGTCTTTCTGTTTCTTACAAGTACACTTAGCTTTGCTTTCCTTTTTCTTGCTTCTAATGACTTATGCTCTCTAATTTTCCATCTCTTTGTTTTCTTGACTAATTGAATATAGCATTTATTAGCTTATTATTTGACTTTGTGTAGTATTGTGGGTACTATTATGACATTACGTTTCAAATGACTTCTTGCTCATTGATTTTTGGTCCAACTTTCCTAATTTTTAAAGCTTGAGAATTGTAATATTTTTAGGGTGTGACTCAATCTTTGGTGAACCATGAAAACATTTTTGGCTACACCAATGTATCTAAAAGGCTAGAGAATTTAGTCTAGACTTCTGATTTCATCAAATTAGATCTAGGGAAGTTAATCTAAAACTAGTGATTTTTCTATGTTAGACTTTGAAAGGTTTCGCAAGTGGCTCAAGTTTTAACCATTATTGCAAGAATCTAAGAGTTGTTGCATTTATTGACATAAAACTCATAAAGTTTGATTGTAATTGATTAGGTGAGAGGACCTAATAGTTGAGCACCCTAACTTTGTGCTTCTCAAAATCCTACATGGAAATTTTAAATCACTCCCATTTGTTGGCAACAACTTACTTGCTAAGTCCCTTGCTTATCACTAAAGTTCCAAGGCCATATCATCAAATATGATACCAATCACCATGCTTTTTGTTAATATGTCCAAAACAACCCAAAGTAAATGTGACTAGTGGTCATGCAAAAGGGAGACCCATAATCGTGCAATTGATCTAACATCGCATGACTAGTTTCTTTTCAAAACTAAGGGATATATTTCATTCAATTATGGATAGTCATCATCATCAATAACAACTTTATGCAAAATCATAAGTTATAGGACCTTTTCACTAGAGAAAAGATGAGACCCTACATGTCGATGAGAGGCTATAAAAGGTTGCTTTTGACCAAGTTCTTCACTTCTTGGTATTACGACAATGTTGCCATTGGTAGTATTAATTTAATGGTCACCCTAAGCTTATTGCAAAGGCCATGGAACTCAAATGTAGATATAAGAAGGTAGAGAGACTACAAGGTCTATATCAATAAATTATTCGAGAGGAGAGAAAATTGAAAGTAATTCAAAATGGGTACGATAGATCTCTATTCCCTTCCCCTTATGCAATGATTAGCTTTCGTGTCATGAATAATTTTACATTAGAAGGGATATTACCAATGTTCACGGTTACCATTTTCCTTTACACAATCACCATGTCTACAAATTGATATCCTTTTCCCCTTATTCTCCTTAATTTGTACTAACTTTGCAGAAGGGGCCTCTCCCTCTCTCCACCAAGGACTAATCTTTTCCATTTACCATTTGAATTTGATTGTTCTCCTTTTACAAGTTGTTTTAACTCCTTGGATAAAAACCCTAATGAATTGCCCAAGAACCCTTGCATCTTAGTACCGATTGAATTAATTGATAAGGTTGGGGTCCTATTGACCTTACAATTGATTTGGAAGAATATGGGGATCTCATGGAACATAAATCCCCTATTCCAAAGAATAGTGATGAGGACAACCTGGGATAGAAGGCTTTAGAGCTTACCTTGGCCAAGAAGGGTAACCAAATCTCATAATTAACAACCCAAATTGATGGTTTGTACATCAAGGTCAAGAATCTCAAAGAGAGGGATACATCCTTCAAAAACAACAATACGTAGTTGGGTTGTGTTATTAGTGCTCTTTGCATCATTACAAATGGTGTAACGAGAAAATCGATTACAAGTCTAGTTTTTGGGCAAAGCAAGATGAGGAAAAGAGCAAACAAGTGTTATGAGGATGATCAACAATGCGGAGAGACAACGTTGGACCCAAACTTGGACTATGATGACTGGAGAGAGTACTTAGATTTACTCTCAAGGAATTAGGAGTCCCTTACTATTGAAAGATGAAGCAGATGGTGTCTACTATTTTTTGAGCCAATGTCCATTTCAATAATTTGGTCAATATTAGTTATGATGTGTGGTGCAAGCTTAGTAGCAAGCCTAATAGTTTTGAGGTCAATTTGATTAGTCTTAGTGGTTGCTTTTCTTTTAGTTTTTATGGTTGTAGTGCCTCTCAAAACTATGATTGATTATTTTAGTTGTTATAATCATATGTTAGTGCTAGAAATAGTTCAAAGATTGGTATGTCTTTAAAGGTTAGTTTCTCTAAGAGTTTAAATATGCTTAAAGTTTTTTATTTGAGGGTTGGGCCTAATTATTCAATGTTTTTTTTAGTGAGGTAGGGGTTTGGTTGCTGCTAACTGTTTAATGTCGGTCGTTTTGTTTTTATGATCTGGATATTGATTCTGGTTTACTTTCTGTAAGGTCACGTTTATTGCTATGATGTTGTCAACAATATTGGACATGAAATCAACAAGTGTGGGTATCAAATCAACAATTGCTATTATAGCTATTGGAACATGTGCACTCCTACTATCATTGATCTTCGCCACTGTTTTATTAGTGCCATGAACCCTCTTTGACACGTGTATCCCATCGACCAATCTGCAGCAACAACAATTTGCATGTTCTAGCATACATGGTTGTACCTTTCTGCCTGTTATGGAATATGAACTATTGAAGATTAAGATATAAGGCTATGATCATGACATTCAGCATTCATTTCTTTACACCATCATGCTAGGAATATTTTTGTCTCCTGCACAAAAGCATGCGATGTTAGTAGTATTTGTTTGCTCCCCTTTGCATTAATAAAAATGTCAGACATGTTTCATATTTTGCTTGACACACACATTGCACAATTAGGTCGTAGCAAAAAATAATAATTTCTTAATCAAAACTGGTTTTATTTGGACTTCAGGAATCAGGTGGCCGTCCCCACCAGAAACTACAGTGCATCAAATAAACTATCTAACATGACGTTGGTACAACACGCACTTCAGTAAAAAACATGAACTGGAGGGGAGCCTGTACCTTGTGATCTTGTGCCTATCACAGAAAACTCTCACTAATCGTACCTGATTCCCAACCAAAACTGTCACGAACAAAAATTGGCCCAAAATGAATAGGTTCAACTAGTGGAAAAATGCCCAAGTTTTTTTGAAAACAAAGAGAAGGCATTGGAGGAATTGACGGAATTCCAGAAATGATCCCAAAGACAATAATTATTGTTCAAGAAAAATAACAAACAATTAGGTTTGTTCAACCCACAGCATTTCACGTTTGGATTTTCTATGTTGTAAGCAATGCATTCAATTGGCTGATCAATAACCCAAAATGAATAGGGAGTTGCGAGACAGATGAATTGGCCTTCTTCTGATCTCAATAATCTACATATAAGAATTTCATACGAAGATTCTAATATTTACTTGAAACGTTTAGTAGCATTATATTAAATATATGCACTATGATGCATCAGCATAACCAATAAAAAAGCAATCCAACCAATGCAAAAACCACGACTCCAGATGTGTGTTTCAAGTACTAAAACTGACAAAAAGTTGTATCATATTTAGCACAGTTCAATATATAATCTCAAGTGTAGAATTAATATGCTTGCAGGAGAGACTTACAAACCTCTTATTGTTTCAGTTAACATATAAATGCTCCGAAAGCTGTTGATAATTTTGCTCTGCTTCATGTCTCATTGAAATAGTTGATTGTAGAGAAAATTTCCCCATAAAAATCAAATCTGCTACAAAGTTGTAATGTGTCTGCAAACACAAAACTTTACCGTCAGGTTAATAAGCTTTCTTTTCAAGAAAAAAATTATTGTGCTGAAGCATCTCTCGTTATAAATAGCGCGAAACTGAACCTCTATATTTCCATTTTTTCATGATATGAATGTTTGTTCTACGAATTCAGTGGATTAATTTGCCTCTGCATCAGAATAAGATTCAGCACTACTTCCATTCGCTTCATTTTTTTCACCCCTGCTTGCTGTCATGGTAAGTACATGAGGTATTTAAAGTAAACTCAATTTGAATTCGAGAATGGAAGAACTTTCCGCATAAGTGGTACATGGTGTGTACAATTTAATCTACTGTATTAAAACAGATAAAAGTGACGAGCTCATCCCAAAGCTGCATAAGCTTTCTTTTTCTTCTGCAATATGAACTACTATACTGTCATGGGTTTTCTTGAATCTGCCATTGTTGTTGCCCTCTTTCAATTCAGCATGATTGAATCCACCAAAACAATATTGATGGGAATGGTCCAGACAGCTCTTTATAAGGAATCCAACGGCCAGAAGTGGGAAAGAAAAACCTGAGTGCGCCCTTTGGCCACTAAACAGTTAAAAGTTTAATCAGATTTCCTTTGCAAAAGTCCACATAACATTCTCCCGGATATCACACAATGAAAAAGGCCTCCTCATCTGTTCAAACCAGAAACTCAATTCATCGTTGTCAACTTATCTAAGCCGGTATATCTGAAATGTCAGGTGACTTATCTGTACAGGTTCATTTCAAAATGCGTGATGCATGTCGCTCGTGCATCGGAATCAAAATAACTTTTGTTGTATGCTTACAAGGCGGTACAGATGATATAACATTTGAATGGTAATTAGCCATGACAAGCTTCACCAATAATCCCTACACGAACACAGTCCATCCCTGAAATGGTGAAAGCGGCTGGCATCTCTTACGACTATTTCTCGCCCAGCAACCTTGGAAATGAACTTGATGGCCGTATGGCAATCGCCACACACACGAAGGTTCTTGACAACTCTAATAAGCTTTCCTGGAGGTGTGCTGATAAGCCCAAATGCAATTGCAAGTTTCTCGCTATGGTATGATAGGATATTTTCCTTCCGCTCTTCATCGACATCATGTAGAACAAATTTCGTGTTAGGTACATACCCGACCTCCTTCATTTGGGCAGCCATTCTTTCCAATGATGCATAGATTTCTCTTGCTTGTGGGTGTGATTTGTCTTCTGCTGTGAATATGTGCACCCTGCTACTAACCTCAACCCAACTGCATCCTGGTTTCTTTTGTACTCCTCTGTCTTTCATCAGTTTTCGAACCTTATCTACATCATCCCATCTTCCAGCATCTGCATAAAGGTTTGAAAGTAGCACATATGGCCCAGAGTTTTGTGGATCCGACTCAAAGATGCGCTGTGCAGCCCACTGTCCTAGCTCCACGTTGCCATGAATTCTACAGGCAGCAAGTAATACCCCATATGTGATTGAATCTGCTTCAAATGGCATACTTTTTATAATTTTCTCTGCTTCGTCGAGGTGACCGGCGCGCCCAAGAATGTCTATCATACAAGCATAATGCTCTGATAATGGTGTGATACAATGGTCTTTACTCATAGAATTAAAATAATGTCGACCTTCATCCACCAGACCTGCATGGCTACATGCAGAAAGGACACCAACAAGCGTAATGCGATCGGGAGTCATACCTTCACGAAGCATCAGCTTAAAGACTTCTAAAGCTTCTTTACCATACCCATTCTGGGCATAACCAACAATCATGGCATTCCATGATACTCCATCTCTGTCATGAAGTTTGTCGAACGCAAGACGTGCTTTGACTATACAGCCACATTTTGCATACATGTCAACGAGAGAATTCCCTACAAAAACATCTGCATCAAATCCAAATTTGAACTGGAACCCAGTTTTCACAATGTGGGAATGGATCTGCTCTCCAAGTTCTAAGGTAGCCAAGCTGGCACAAGCACTAAGAACATTAGCAAACGTATAGTGAGTTGGATAAATGCCTTCACGCTTCATTTTGCGAAAAAGCCCTATAGCCTCTTCGCAATGGCCATTCTGTGCACGACCAGCAATAATAGCATTCCATGAAATCACATTTCGTTCAGGCATTTTGTCAAACACCTCTTGAGCTTCCTTGAAGTTCGCAGATTTTGCATATCCTGCAATTAATGCAGTCCATGAAATTACATCCCGTTCAGGCATTTCCTCAAACATTTGACGTGCAACATCTACTCTGCCGCATTTAGCATACATGTCAACCAGAGCATTCCCAACAAACACATCCCAGACTACACTACCATTCTTAATTAAATAACCATGAGTCTGCATGCCAAGAACTAGATCCGACAGACTTGCACAAGCACTGACCACTGTCGCTACAGTGAACTGATCAGGCATAACAATTCCGTCATTTTCCTTCAGCATTTGCATAAACAATTCCACGGCCTTATAACTAAATTCATTTTGTTCATACCCTGCAATCATCCCATTCCACGAAACCACATTTCGTTGGGGTATTTCGTCAAACGCTTGGCGTGCATCTTCTATACTCCCACCTTTTGCGTACATATCGACAAGAGCACTTCCCAAATAAACATCTGCATCCAATCCTCGCCTGATAACATCTCCGTGAATCTGCTTGCCTTGATCCAGAGCACCTAAACTCGCGCAACCACATAGAACACTCCCATATGCATATCCATCGGCGTCAAAACCTTCGTGCCGCATCACCTCAAACATCTTTAGAGCCTCTTCCCCACCATCGTCCTGCTTGGCGTATCCTGCAATCAACGTATTCCATGCTACTCCACTGCTCTGGCATTGAGGCATTGCCTCAAAGAGCCTCCGTGCTTTTTCCATGTTCCCACATTTTGCATAGCCTGCAAGAAGTATAATTCAAAACGTCCATAAATAAACAAAAACACACGCACTTGAACCAGCAGATTTTAAATACCCACTGCAGGAATTTGAACCTTAAAATCCATAATAACCTGAAATAATTACATTCCAGGAAAAGGAATTTCGTCGAGACATTTTGTCAAACACTTTCTGTGCATCGGATAAACTTCCGCATTTGGCATACATTTCTACGAGACGGTTGCCTATAAATATTTCTGCTGGATTTAGCCAGCATTTTATCATGTGGGCATGGACTTTTTTCCCATATTTCAAGGATTTCAAGTTGATACACTCCTGCAAGAAACTTGGAAATTGGCTGGAATCCATGAGATCCAGTTCCTTCCTGGTGTCATTTATTATCATGGCTAGTTTTTCTTCCTTAATGGCAACACTATAACAGCTTAAACTCCCACCTAAAAACATTAAACGGGCTCGTCTGAATGAAATCCCATGGTTGCAGAGCAATCGTTGCGGAAGCATCTAAAGTCCACTGAAAGATTTTAACTTCAAAATATATCTGGCAGGCATGCATTATTTGCTTACAACGACGGCTCTCCTGTCATGGGTGATGGCGCTAAAAGCTACTGAACAGAGATTTGTCTGTCAGACTAGTAAGCCTCTAGTATTAATGTTTTAGGTAAAGTATGTTGAGAAATATCAAATTTAAAATGAAATCATCATTTATGGTTAAGCGATAAGTGTGTGTCTATATATATAATGTTAAACAATTATTACCTTAAAGTAATTTCATAATTTATTCAAAATCTTAGCATGTATACAAGATCTTGTTTTATAAGATGATTAAGGCAAAAAGTCACCATCAATTTTATTAAAAATATTTACTTCTATTTATATTTATATATAAGAAGTTCTTAAAAACATCATTTTTCTATGCATAATATTTATTTTTTATTAATAAATGATTAAGTTTTTATTTTATCAATTTTAACTTTTGATTTACATTTTTTCCTATTGCACCAAACACAATAATATCATGTTTCTAATGTGCCTTACATTGCCCTTTCTTATAAGGGACTTTGAGAAGGCATCCCTTCCTTTACATTTTGAATTTTATCAAATGCCTATCCTATTATTTGAGGACTTTGAGAGGGCATACACTCCCTTGCAATTTCAGATTCATGCTACATCTTGTTTTCTTCATACACAAAATTTGATTTTACAAATTAAGCCACTTACTTCAATAACTTGTCTAAGATAGTTGTATCCTTTTTCGTGAATTTGAACCTCTTGTCTATTTTCTTATACAACCTACACAGTAATCTCAACCTTTCGACTAAGAGCATTTGTTAGTTTACTCAAAATTCACCCCATCTATATCTAAGAAAGCCACCCACATGCAAGTGACATTTAATCAACATTGCACATATTTATGCAACTCAACTAAATGAAAAATTACACCTACTCACTTAAATCGTCTATTTTCTTATACAACCTACACAGTAATCTCAACCTTTCGACTAAGAGCATTTGTTAGTTTACTCAAAATTCACCCCATCTATATCTGAGAAAGCCACCCACATGCGAGTGACATTTAATCAACATTGCACATATTTGTGCACTAAATGGAAAATTACACCTACGCACTTACTTATTTTGGGCATAGTTTGTGATACATACTGCAGAGAATAAATAACCAGAGATCCTTTAACTTAGCACCCTTAGATTTCTAAGGATCTTTTCTAAAGTGAGGACTATAATATACAAAATCTTGAAAAAATTAAATAAACCATAGTTTGAGCTACATAGGATTGTAGAGGACTAGCCATTGTAAGAAGGCTCAAGTGACATATCAAAAAAAAAATCCTTTGTGAAAATCTTCATGCATTTATAAAAAGTACCATGATCATGTTTCCATATTCTTACCAAGCTAAGACAATATACATATAAAACTCAATAACGTGGGCACAAGAACATGATAGAAATAAGAAAGATGAGCATATCAAGTGGTCCATGCCAAAGGGATAATTTTATGAAAAACCATCGTTTTGTAATAGTTCTCATAGCAATGCAAAATAACCTAACTACCAAATTTAATCACTAAGGATAAGCAAGCAAAAGCTTTGTTAAGACAATACCTAAATTCATTTTCATAATTATAAGTAGTCACCATAAAACCATAATAACCATGTCCCCAAAGACCTCTCTTGTCAAAATGATACATTGGGGAATTTTCGTAAGAGATCATCATAGAGAAAATAAAATTTGGTTAAGGACTAAACCTCGACAAGAAACACATTAATCTCAAAGAAAATACAACTTAATACCCATAATAGCCCATAATATAAAGAGTAGAAGTCATACAACATCAACATGTCCATTGTGCTAAAAACTTGGTAAAAGAGTTTGTGGTAACCAAAATGTGTATATAAAGAGTAGAAGTTGCACATTGATAGTGTAAATCTATACACAAATTGACATTAATAAGAACACATATATACAACATCAATGTGCATATATATTTACAAAGGGAAAGAATTGAAGGTAACCAAAGTACATAAAAGAGAGATAACCTCAATAATGTGCCAAAGAAGACCAAAACTATGCATATACAAGTGCATGCATGTACACACACACAGATGTATATAGAAAAAGATAAATAACCTAGAAAATAGGCTAAGAGCTATGAATAAAGCAAGAACTTACCATAAGATAGATTGGAGTTAATACAACAGAGTTTAGGATTAAGCTTACCAAACTATCAAACTCGAAAAAGATTATCCATCAAAGTTTCAGACTAAAGCTAACAATTATATTTTTCTACTAAAAACTTATATAATAAAATTCTAAGACTTGAAAACCATAAATCTGCTAAAATTAGCTCATGCAATGAATGATGATTAAACCATCATTCGAGTCTTCTTTAGAGTCATCCATCATAATCATTTCTTTATCTTTTAAGCTCTCCTCTTTTTTTTCTTAAGAACCAAGTTAGAAGGATAACCCTATAGCGTTCAAAATCCAAGTTCTTCACCTCTTTTGGCACTACATAACCTTCAACTTTCAAATATTGGTACAACCAAAATTTATCAAAGAAAGAAACCATCTTTATCCATTTTAGCGTGCAATGTCTCTCGTGTTTGCAGTCTGTACCTTGTTTATTTTGATCCAAGAGATACTTGATACTCTTATTGTTATTTGTATTTTGAGATGACTTGAGGGTCAGATGTATACTTTGATTCAGCCCCATAGATGCATTACTGCTATACTATTCAGTTTATCATATTTACATGTTGATGCTATTTTGAGATGACAGTGGATCTATGAGGATATCTGGTTATATGGTTTATTGGACATATTGTTGATTATGTTATGAGATGGATTTTTATGCTATGGTTATTTACTTTAGTCTTGTATTTTTATGCTTTTTGCGAACATAAGTGATGTAAATGGATTAATTAAGTATTTAATGCATGTTGCTTCGGCTATGATATTATATGCAATTGCACTTGGTCGTGTATTTTAGTGTGTAGAATTTATATCCCTGGTATTGGCACATGGAGATAGTGATTTAGCTATTCACATTTTACCAATGTCGTCCTTGTATGGTCGACGTATCCTTATTTAATTATTTTAAATTAAAACCTTTCAGTGATTAGTAAATCCAAACTCATCTGCATTATGTGATTAGACCAGTGAGCATGTCTGTGCATTTAGAGGTTCGCTCTGACATGAAAGTGTTAAGTGATTTTCTGTGAATTTGGGTTTTTTAGGTTTTAAATATTTTTGGATTCAATTTCTGGTAGCTTTGCCTTAGGTGAATTCTCATTACGAAGAATAACCTGTTTTCATTTGGGGCGATTCAGAGTCTAGCTACTCTAGTTGGCTATTTTCCCTAACTGACTATTCACTTGAAAAGTGAATAAGTATTGAAATAGTGATTTCATTATTCACTTCTCACTCTTTTAAATAGAAAATTTGAGAGCTTTTTTAGGACCCTTTTATGAAGGATTCAAATTCTGTTCATTCTAGGAGCTATGAGCATGGCTTTTTCATGAGGGCAGTCTCGTTGGATCCAGCTTGGGGACTTTATGCTTTACCATCACTTTTAGCAGATTTGGCTGGTTATTTATTTTATTGCACGAGTTTTGGTTTTTGCCCCTTTTTCTGTTAGGTAGGGCCTTCCTGTTTTATTATTTTTACTTCGTTTTAGCTTCTGTTTCTTGTAGTAGTATGTTAGGAGGCTGAGAACTAGTGTTCCCCTCTGTTTTTGTTTGCTGCTCTGCCCGATTGGTCGGGTATGAACGTTTTCCCTATTTTTGGGATGGGGCTTTGGGGTTTTGAGCTGTTATGTTGGTCATTTTTTAATACGATGTCCAAACTCATTATTTTTGGATTTTTTAGGTTTTTACGCCCAAAGGCTAAATGGGTTTTAATTTTGAAAATTTTCCAAATTTTGGGGTTTTTACCTCATTTCGCATGTCACCTTGTTTTCTTGGCACAATGTGGGTCGTGGACCTAGATGATTTGTTTGGATATCAGTTAGACAACTATTGCACTTTTATGTTGCATTGGGATGTGTGTTGTGTCTGTCTTCTTGATTCTATTTTCAGTTGAGGGACTTTCTACTTTGTGTTCTCATCCAGTCCTTGTGCTTGATCTTTGTGATGATGGTGCGCCACACACGAGTACATGCACGTACATTTTTTGGGTGACCTATGGGGCTCGATCTTTTGTGTTACTTCCAAAATTTATTATCATTGGGGTTGTGTTGGGAATTTGCATGCATATGGGCACTCATCGTTGGATGAGCATGGGTAGGGTAGGGCAGCATATGGAGGGGGCTTTTATCTCTACAGCTCGGTGTCTATTTCCCGAGGGTTGGCATGTAGAAGCTTTGTAAACAAGTGATAACTAAACTTAAACATTGGGTGGTAATAAAATGTAAAGATAATAAAAATGATTTAGGATGTGCTCCTTCTGTTGGGAAGTGGAGAGCTGCCAGTACCAACTTGGGCTTGTCAATGCCAAACAACTCTCCATGATGTTAGCCCCTACTTAGTAGTCCTTTAAGTGTCTAACCAGGATCTGCAGTTTATGCATTGTCCATGTCTTGGATTCAGTCATCATAGTGCCTGACGTGTGTGTTAGCCATGGATGTTGCTTATGTGTGTTTATGGTTGGATCGTTATCTCCATCAGCACGACGGGTGTGGCCCTATGGGTGCCACGTGGTTGGGAGGAAGAGCTACCTATACCACTGCTAGGAACAGGTGTACAGAGACAGTCTATTGTTCTAGTGCAACCGTTGCTGGATGTTTTCACTTGGTACTTTAGTTTTTAGAGTATGTTTTCTTCTGATTTATGCTTTCATTAGGATGCTTGTATATCATGTTTTGATGATGTTAGTTACTGACACATTTCCTTATTATGATGATTAGCATGTGATAGGTGATGTTATCTACTTATAGGATTATCTTATGCTTTGTTTCTAGCATGCTAGATTTTCTTATGCTTATGTTATAGCATGTTTAGTAGTGACATCCCTATTATGATAGTATTGACGATCTGGTCGGTGGCTTGGGATGTTACGCATGGGGGGTGGCTAGTGCCCACGATGGTCTTATGACGCTATTGATGGTTGGGAGGAACCGTGTACTTAGTTGTTTTGTTCATTGCAATGTTAATTGTGTTATTATAATGTTGCTTTTAGTACATTGCAATGTTTCCCTTCCATACTTTTCCTTCTTACTATTTGTTGGATGGTTAGTGTTGTTTCCGTCTTTTAGATTTGGTTCGAGTGTTCTTGCCTCAAAATATGGATTTGGTATTCCCTAATGTGGAGGTTTTATACTCTACTTTTACCCTTTGGTTGTTGTCCTTAAGTGTTTCTTGCTTTCTTGGGCAACCATGTGTCAGCATGGTGCAATACAATAAAGTATCACACACCCATTAGAATTGTATCATGCATTCCCTAATTGTGTCGCATGCCTCTTGGAGTTTTATCGTGCGATACTTTTCAGTATCACACCCCCTTTTAAAGAACTATTGTACAATACCCTTAAGGTATCACACACCCTTGTGAGTTGTATTGCCTCATCCTCGAAAATGTCGCCCTGTTTCTTTAGATGTATTGTATGATATTGGAAAGTATCACCTAGTGCTGATTTAAAGTATCACCTAAAAATTGTAAAAATCTATGCGGGTAGACAACGAGCACTTTTTGGTAAGACCTAAACTTTTTGAGAAGTGTTTCGGGTACCCTCTTCGGTGTTCTTCAATCCTATGGTGTTGCATTTTGGATTTGGAATTTTTCTATTCAAATCTAGATTTGCATCTTTCTATTATTAGTCCTTTGGGGTTTAAATATATTGTTTAAGTATAATTCCTTATACTTAAGATATATTTTAATATACACGATGATTCATTTGAGATAGATTTCAAACCTCTACAGGCTAAGATAAAGATTCTAGAAAATTTCAAAGCTTCAAAAATTTAGACTTAGCCAATTTTTAGGAGTTTGCATTTGTCTTTTAGCTTGGTTGATCTCTTATGTTTTCTTGTTTATGTTTTGGTTAGTAGTGGCATTTGGAGATCCATTGGTGTTTGGACGATTGCTAGTCTTTCGTTACGATCTTTATGATCCACGTATGATGGTTGTCTTGTGCTTTCATACTTGTTAACAAAATAATTATCTTGCTTATATTTCTTCCTTGTTCCAAGGACCTCCAGGCAAGGCATTACATAGCAGAAACTGTATATTTCTCTTCATTTCTCCCCAATGGTTATTGAAGAATGCCTTATTTTCATTTAGGTTATAATGGGTTTCCTAGTAATGTTCTTCAATTCCTCCAACATACCCACATTTGCTACTAAAGTTCCATAATAGGAATTTTCTTCTTGATATTTATGCTATAAACAATGTTCTCTAGACCCCACAGAATCTTGTCTATGAAAATTTTCTTACATAGAATAATCACACGTTCCTTCCTAAAATCCCCAAAAATCATACAAACCATAAAGGATCCCACAATGTCCCTAATTTGACTGTAGTCAAAATAAGGCTCAAGACCAATTCTACAAACCTCCTAATAAGGTCATCCATTGTCTTCAAAATTTGATACCATTGTTCTGGATGAATTTTTCCCTTGAAACCCATTTGCCTTGGCTGGGATCCATGAAAGATACAAAAATTTGTCTCCATAGCTAAATGTAGAAATATTGAATACTAAAAGAAAATGAAGTACTTGTTCCTTTAAAAAACCTTTCAAGCTTTCTCAAAACCTTCTTAATTAAGTCATGCAAAAGAGAGAAAGACATCAAAATTGGAGCGCGAAAAACCATTACAAGATTACCTATAATAATGAGTTGGAAAAGCCACCTTACACCTTACCAAAAATGATTATGGTATTGGAGTAGTCCCAATTGTACTTTACGAAATAAAGTTTAAACCACTTGAACTATTGATTAAGGACAATTGACATAATGGAGCTTGAGATTTTTGAAAAATAAATGAAATCTATTATGTAATTTTTAATAAGAGTATATTTCTTTTTAAAAAATCATTTATGCCTATGTTAGCTAAGGAGTCATTTAATACGTTACCTTACCTATAAGTATTTGACACCTTATAGTTTTGAAATAATCTTAGCAAATCCATTACGACTACTACTCTAGAGTTAAGTTTCCAATTCAGAGTTTTACCTTCCCTCACTACATAAATAATAATTTGAGGATCTCCTTAAATTTTTATGTTCTAAATTCCACTATTTACACACATTCTTATAACTTCCATTAATGCTTCCAATTCTGCAATATTATTTGTTGTATGACCAATGGTATTAGCATATTTTAACACTATGTTGCCTCTTTGATCATGCACTATGCCACCTATGCATGGGGCCCATGGATTGCCTCTTGAAGTTCCATCAAAATTAAATTTACACCACCCTGTGTAATGTTCCCTAATGATACAAACAATTTTTTTCTAGGGAAGAAACTTGTAGGAAGTACCCTAGGGAAGCACCCAAGGGAAAGTACCTAGTGGAGGGAAGCACCTAATGGAGAGAAGCACCTGAGCGAAAGTATTTGAGGGAAAGTCCTAAGGGGATGTAGTTGATGGAAAAAACCTAAGGGAAAGTTCTCGAGGGAAAGTATCTGAGGGATATCACCCAAGGGAAAACACCTAAGGGAAAGCACCCAAGGGAAAGTGCCCAAGGGAAAGTACTCGAGGGAAATATTTGATTCCATAGTAGTGTTTGAGGAATGTAGCGAAGAGAGTGATATGGAGATGTTGAGGGGAAGATATAATCCATTAAATACACCAAATAATAGTAAGATATAGAAGCATGCGGCAATTCAGAGATATAACAATTTATTGTTGAAACTCAAAATATTATATATGCAAAACAAAGATGGCGCTCCAGATGTACTAGATCCAAAGAAAAGTAATACAAGATAGAATAGAATGAGGGTTGAATCCCATCAAAACTAGAATAGCCAAGTAGAGAAGATCTTTGAGTAAAAGCACAAACTTGTGTCACCTTTTATAAAGGAAAAGGATATTAGAACTTAAATTGTTCAACTTTAATGACATAAAAGTGGCATTTGTGTTTAGAATTTAAAGATGATGTAAACTAATGAAATGTGTAAAATTGGATGAAGTTTTAGGATATAATATGTTTTAAATAATTGAGAAATATTTTTTGCATTTTTCAAAATTTTAGAGTCCATTTTTTACTTTACTTTTAAATAATGAAAGTATAGAGTTTTGTTCCTGCCAAACAAATATAATAAATTAATCATATTTTTCTCTAATTTTTTAATATGTTATAGTTGACATGTATATCTAGCGGACCAAAAAAGAAATTTTTATTTTTGATGTATATTTTTAAAGTTATAAGTGTTCAAAGTCAAACTTATCAGAAATTAATAGTTTTTTTTCCTGCCAAATTTTTCCTATCAAATCTACATATTTTTTAAAACAAGTTACATATTCTTGAAGAGGACTCTCTCTTCTAGAGGTACATATAAAGTTTCTATTTTTTGAACATGATTTACTATTTTTTTCCCCTTTTTTGAAGTGACATCTTCTTGAATCTTAAAATAGCTACTTGTAATATTTTAAAAGTATAACATATTATAGCTACTCAAAATAATATAAAATTTATATGACCATAATCTTGACTCTATGATCTACAATAGGGTATTTTTAGTTTTTGAATAAACTTCAATTTTTTATGGAGAAATTAGCCTTAGAAGTGAGAAGTTTTAAAAAACTCTATTTTTTGCTTATGTGGCTTCCACATAGGATACCACATAGATAGTTTCGGCCCAAAGGGTTTTAGTTGAAACCTATGGTGACTTTTTATAGCCACTTACATGACCTCATAAAAGAGAAACACTTTTCTTCATTAATTTTCAAAAAACTATTTCAGCCAAAAGTGTTATAACCAAAATTATTTTGGTCGTAACCCTTTTGCCACATTTGCATCACATCAACACCACTTGGCACCACATGGGTTCAACCCTAACACTTTCAGTTGTAACCCTTCAAGATATCCCAAAATGGTGACATGGGTTTGTTCTTTTACCCCTTCTACTTCTAAAATGGCAAAAAATATAGAATTCCAATAGGAATTTGCAATATAAAGAAATAATCCAAATCACACATACCTACAACAACTAATTCGAAAAACCTATATACCCTATCGAAGGAAAACTCCTAAGGGAGAAACAATGTGCTGACACGTGACATGATAAACACCTATACCAACATAAAATTAAAGATGGGTATAAGATATGCAAAAATCAATCAGGACCCCACATAAAGTTCTTAATTTATTTTAGTTAATGATAAGGATATTACAGTCCTCCCATCCCAAAAATTGCTTGCCCTCAAGCAATTGTAAATCTAATTCTGGGAAACCTTTTGTAATTAGCTTCTTTAGTTTGGAGTTAGACACCAAGTAGATCTTATCGCCATAGTAAATGATATCATCAATAACTTTGTATCTTTCACCATGTATATAGCCATCCATCATCTGAGATTCAAAAGTGTTCTTGGAGTACTCGACCAATAGATGGGCCTACTAGTCATCCAAGGAATGGGGTAAAGTGTTGAATTTCATGTTTTTACTTGCCACAATAGCATCAAAGTTAAATTTTGGGATCATATCATGTCTAAAAATGGCCTTCATCTTCTTTATTGTGACCTCCCTTGATTGTTTATTTGACATTTCTCTTAGCAACATGTTCTTTCCTTCTACCTCGAATGGAATGTCCATCCTCTTGAAGCTTTGGGTGTATTGATCAAGGCTCTCCATCTACTGGATGCCTAATATGATATTAGTGTTAACCAAATCTATGATAAATAAACCGTTTGTTAAAGTATAGTTTCCTATGGAAATGTTTAGCCATGAGATTATGTGAGTGTAGGGTAAAAAGGTTCCTCTGGAAACCTTAAACTTGAATCCCCATGCTTTACTGTGTACACAACCTTATTAGTGATCAATGATGAATTGATGAAATTGAGTGTGGTGCCACTATTAATCATGACTGTGACTCATTTTCCATGAACCCTAAAGTTACCACTTCCATCCATTGTAGTGAGGGTAGCAATGTAGCCCCCTATTTTGTATGACGCTATTTATTCTCTCTTCTTGGTTAATTTCTTCACTAGTTATTTTAGATACAAGTGTCCTTCTTCATCATCAGGAAACACCTCAATGTAATGAATCTTCCCTTCACAAGGCAATAGTGACCTAGTTCCCAGGGCTCCTTGCATGTGAAACAAAGTTTTTCCTTCTAGAACTCTTGCTGAGGGTCTTCATCCAACAATTTTTTAAATTATGAATTGGCTCCTTGTCTTTGTCTTCTTATGAGGAAGGCATAGCTTATACATGGGTTTTGAAGGAAGATGTGGCCATGTCACACACATTCTTAATAGGTTTGTTGAATAGGCATGGGTTGAACCCTTTGATCCATCCTCTCAAGGGCTCCCTCATCTCATCCATGAATAACATGATTCAATGTCTCTTAGAGATGTCTGTGACTACTAGGGATAGCCTTTGAAACTTTGTGATGTAACTTTCTATCATACCTATTTTCCTTAGTTGTGCTAGATCTTTGAATTATAGTTCAAGATCCTTCCCATCAAAATGGTCAATGAGTCTCTTAATGAACTTGACATAAGAGGTTAGTTGGTCATGACCAAGAGTGACCAATCCATGGTGCCACCACTCTTGTGCCACTCCTTCCAAATGGAGCATTACAAACTTGATTGCTTCCTCTTTGGGCATTGGATTGAGCTAAAAATAGGTGTCTTTCTTCAGAACCCATGCCTATATGGGGATGACTCTAGATCCATCAAATGTTGATAAGTTTACCTTTTCGATATTTATCCTAAGATCATCATTAGAATAACCATGATTTCCCCCACCTGAATATATCATTCTTAGATTAACATAGTTTTTGTAGGATATATCACCTTCCACATTTGCATCCCTCCAATATTTTTGAAGTTGTTCTTGCATTTCTTGAAAAGCGGGCTCTCTTTCTTTGTGTGGTGCTTTTGTCCTCAGAAGGAAGATATATATCAAAGGTTGAGAGTAAGAGCGTTGAGCATTTTTACTTCTTGTAACAGAGTTGTTCCTATGCCCATTTTGTTCTCCTATTGCCTTTACCTTAGCCAATTTTTGTAATGTTTCATGCATAAGCCTTTGGGATTCATTGATCTGCATTTGGTTACTGTTGAGATCTCTTAAAAGGTTCATGAGTTCTATCATAAGATCTTGTGGATCTACCATTCTACCAACAAAGTGATCTTTCCTTCTCCTTTAGGTATAAGCTTGCATTCACTTCCATAGGGTGGTTGAATCACTGGCTCTGATACCATTGTAACTTCTCCAATGACACACACAATTTTTCTCAAGGAAATACACTTGTAGGAAGTACCTAAGGGAAGAACCCAAGGGAAAGTACTTGAGGGAGGGAAGAACCTAAGGGAAAGTGCCTAATCAAAAGTACTCAAGGGAAAGTATCCAAGGGAAAGGACTTGAGGGAAATTACCCAAGGGAAAGTCTTGGGGAGGAATAATTGAGGAAAAAAACCTAAGGGAAATTGCTTGAGGGAAATTATCCAAGAGAAAGTACCAAAGGAAAAGTATATGAGGAAAAGCACCCAAAGGAAGTACCCAAGGGAAAGTATCTAAGGGAGAGCACCCAATGGAGATTTCCAAGGGAAAGTACCCAAGGGAAACACCTAAGGGAAATCATCCAAGGGAAACTCTCGAGGAAAAGTGCCTAAGGGAAATCTATGATGCCACATAAGTATTTGAAGAATGTGGCGAAGGGAGTGAGCTAGAGATGCCAAGGGGAAGATATAATCCACTTAATACACCAAATAATAGTTAGATTGAAAAGTGTATGCCAACACAAAGATATAATAATTGATTTCCAAAACTCAACATATTATATTTGCAAAACAAAGATGGCACTCTAAATGTACTAGATCTGAAGAAAGTAATACAAGATGGAATAGGTGAGGTTTAAATACCACTGAAACCAGAATAGCCAAGTAGGGAAGATATTCCACTTCCAAAATAGCAAAGAATACAAATTCCAACATGAATTTGTAGTACAAAGAAATAATCCAAATCACACATACCTACAACAACTAATTTGATGGTCATATATACCCCATCAGAGGAAAACTCTCAATGGAGAAATAATGTACTAACACATGACATGACAAACAACTACACTTACAAAAAAAATAAAGATGGGCCTGAGATATACATAAATCAATTGGGACGCCAAATAAAGTTATAAATTTATTTTATTTAATAAAAGGGATATTACACCCTAAATTTGGAAGAGACCTATTGTGGTTCCACAAAATACCCTCCATTTTTTACTTCACACATGGGGACCCCCCTTTTTTCTCTTTACATTTTTTCCTTGCATCTCGTGGCTTTTCAATACGTCATATAACAACCACTTCTGAGTGACCTCGATATTTGGGAATCCCTTGGTGATGTTTGATAGGATTTTTGGTTAGTATTTTCTTTTTCTTTTTCTTTTTGATTCTAAGTTTCTTCTTTTAGTCTAAGTGCTTTTGCACCTGTGGAGTTGCGCAGGTGTGCAGTCTTGTGCTTCATTTTTTCTTGTTTTTTATTGTTTTTCACACTTATAGAGTTTCTCACTTGTGCACTTCCACAAGCCTGCAGAGTTGGGTTGCAAAGGAATGAGTCTTTGCATACTAGTAGAGTTGTGTGCTTGTGCACTTTCAAAAATCCTCAGAATCAACAAAGAAATTGTCTGGCTAAGGCATTATTTTGCAACTGTACATTTTTATGAAGTACAAGGAGGCAAAGTCCTCAAGGATAACCTTGTCCCACCCTGGGGTTTATAGAAAGGGTTGATTGCCTCTTTTTTCCTGATTCTATTCTCTCTTTTTCTCCACTATTTGGTTATCTACATATCCCTTCTCTTGACTTATGTTGCGATTTAGGTCTTCACATTTTGTGTCTTTCTTCTCATCTAGTGAGTCCCAACTTTCTTCTTTGTTTCCATTATTTTCCTGGGTGAACCCACAATAATGGGTTCCACTTTAGTGGGACGAACAAAAATGAAAAAAATTGCAAAATGAGAAATATGTGATATATATGTTTGCGCAAACATGATTTGCATGTTCGCGCGAACATACGTTCACGCGAACATGGGAAAGGTGTTCGCGCGAATGCCGTGTTCGCACGAACATGCAAAATCACAAAAATTTTAACCTTTTTTTCTTTTTTTTTTCTTTTTTTGCTCTTTTGACTACCATAATTGCAGGAGAATGATCTCCTACTGTAAAATAAAAAATGTCAAAATGTGCTACTCAGAGCAAGCTTTCAAACGACTATAATTTTATTACATAATTTAATCATTAAGACTTTCAAATATGAGTTTAACTCATTATAGGTTCATTATTGATTGAACATCAACCGAATTTGACACCTCGGGAAAATTAGTAAATTAGGTCAAATTTTTTTTGAAAAATATGGAGGCACTGGCTTATTGAGATACCTTTCTATTCAAAAAAAAAAAATGATTTATGATAAATTAACTTCAAATTATTTGTGTCAAATGGAACGTATGTCTGAATTACGGTTCATGTCACTTCAAAACTTCATAAACTATACAATATTCAACAAAAATAAATCAAACCAAATGCAGACACTGGATATTGATGTTACAAATCCAACGCCAAAAGAATTACTTCATTATCATTTCTAGAAAAAAGTTATGTGTGTCAAGCGGACTGTCACTTTTTAAAATATTGAATTTTATTATGTACCACTTTTTGGAGGAGATAAAAAAAATTGACATAAATAATTTTTTTTTTAGATTTAAAAATATGGTTACAAAGTAGGAACAAAGTAATCAAAATCACTAGTTTATGTCATCTTGAAATTATTTATAGTTTTGGAGATATAGTCACTTGAACGTGACGTTTGTTGCAAAAATATTGATTTCAGTGTCAAAATTGGTCAAAAAGTGGAACCCATTATTGTGGGATCACCCTCCTTCCTTTCCATATTTTCCATTTTCCTTTCTTTATTATGCCTAAGATTTCTCTATTTTTGAGTCATTTCTATGGTTAGGGTTTCATAACCATTGAAAAGACTAAGATTTTACACTCTACACACCTACATGTGACCATTGGTGCATTCCTACACACTATTTTAAAGTCCCCTAGGCCTTTCACATTTGTGGTTAAGTCCATAGAATCTCCATGTTCGCACACTTCTGTAAGTGCACAAATAAGCCTTAGCTCTCTTATTTTTCTTTGTTGTCTTTTGGTCTAATTCCACATCTTTTTGTGCATATGTACACTTGTGCAACTATACAATTATGCATTTTTCCTCAATCTTTGAGTTTTTTCCTCTCTAGTCATGACATACTTACACACCTATGTAGGTTTGTAGGTCAACCACTATAAACTTTATCTGGAATCCCTAGGATATCATCACGAAAATGACTCACTCCAAAAAAAATTGTACTTTTGCACTTGTGTAGGTGAAAAAAATTCTTTTAAAAACTTGTATGAGTGTGTATTCTGTGTAGGTGCACAACTCCAGGATTATCTATTTTGGTTAGTTTTTCTCATCTGGTCGCCTTGTCCATCAAACCAATTTTACTCTTATTAGTTGTTTCTTTTTCATGAATTTATGGAAAATGTACTAATAATATGTTTTTGTATAGGTGATAAATAGCTTCCACTTCTATGGCTAAATCCAAAGTGGTCTCACCTAGGCTCATTCAATACAAGTTCAAAGGTGTACCGCCAAAGTCTAAGTTTGTTGATTCTAATTTAGATATTAAAAACATAGAGCTAGGAAATATTGATAGGAATGAATTCCTAGGTATCTGCATCAAGCCCAACAACAGATTGAACATGTTGACTTTTATGGTGATGATCATACTAGTGAGTGTAACTTTTCACTCAACTTTCCACCAATCGTCAGAATTGATTATGACATTGGAACACCACTATGTGTTAGATGAATGAGTGGTTAAGAGTGTTATTGGTGACATTGTATTGGATATTAGGTTAGATACCATTGAGAAGGCCTTTCATCTTCCAAGCAAAGACACATATTATACTATCTCTTTTGAGAGTACTCAAAGGTGGCATACAAATTATAACAAGAAAGTCATTGCCATGGTGCAAGAAAAGTATTTAATTACACCTAATCCCGATAACATGCTTAGTTAGGTGGATATGAGAAGAGGCTATATGATCATAGATATTGACTATTGCATTGTGTTGTTGAGTAGAATCATGGGATTTTCCACTTTGAGTCACTTTGAGACTTGGATAATTCATTTGATTAAAATGATAAGAACGAGAAAGTACATAATGGATTAGAGCACAATCATCAATGATTCCCTAGATGAATAGTTGGCATTGGAGAAGGATGATCCATGATTCTATATGACATCTTTTGTTGTATATTTATTGGAATCCAAAGATAATTATCCTAAATTTTAAAGAGGGGAGCACCATAGGATGCTAGAGACTAGCCTTATAGAGTCTATCCTCAATTGGTATAGAAAAAGATGAAGGATAATAGTCTTGATTTTTTCATCATCAATGATACATTTGTATTTTTATGATAAGGCTCATCGAAGGAGACTATGCTAAAAGACCATCAATTGAAGCAACTACTAAAATCATGTAGCTTGAATCACAATACATATAATCTAAGGCATTCACCTCGTGAAGCCCAAAAATCTTACAAGATATCCTCATAACCAATTGATCTTGCTGGAAATCATAAGGAAGTTAAAGATTGCATATGAGAGATGTAGGAAGAAGCATGAGTCGTGCTAGTAGTGTTATATTTAAATTGGGCCTTGCTCCATTTTGGAATGTAAGATTACGAAGACTTTTGAATCAAAATGGGAATAATATCCTTTGGAGGACTTCTTGTTGGCTAGACCCAATTTTGATCTAGCTAGAACTTACAAAAGTGTCATAGATCAAAAAAAATCCATTATGTAGTATTGGAAGATCATTGGATCAACTACATAGGTGACTATGAGGTGAGGATTACAAATTATTGTTGGATGGGTCTCCCACTAGTTGAGGCACTCCTAGACATGAAAATTACTCCTAAAGCCTAGAAGAAGGATTCAAAAAATATTTTGGGGCTTCTTTATAACTAGGATAAGATATATGAAAGGGTGATTACCAATATTGATGTAGGAGCATCCTTGGGTTGTTGGCAATCTTGCATCACCCAAAAAGTTAATTTTTGTTTTCTATTTTATAGTTACCTAACTGATAGTTTGTATTGGAAAATGCTTGTTTGTTATTTCTAGATTCTGTGGTCATGGTTGTATATTGTGGACCTATCATGAATTGGTATCCTAAGTGCATATAATCCTATGTGACATTTTGTGGAAGTTATTCTTCATCTTTTTTAGGTGTCTATTTCCTTTTTTGTTATCCATGTGATGCCTGATATTTAATTTGGTACAATTCCATATTCAAGCATCATCTTACACACTCTTGGATTTAGGTACTTGGTTAATCTATGGAGGTATACCTAAGACAACATAATGTTATCTAATGAACTATGTATTTGGTCATTAATTCATCAAAGGCCAATCATATAATGTAATGCACATTTCCTAATCTTGGAGATTGTGAACTCTAGTTGATCTATGTGTCCTGATGGTTATATATGTGATGTCCTTGAGTCTTAGAAGGCAGTGTCAAGTAGAGTTACTCGTGAAAAACAACATAGATCTTGGATAGAGAACTTAGGTTTGTAATCTGTAACACCTCGCCAGGGAATCCAAAAGAAATTAACCTAATATGTCACTAAGTTTGCCAAACATTTTTTTTTGAAACATTAAAACAATAAGAGATAACATAGCATAAGTAATAACTCACAAACATACAAACAATCCATAAAATAGATTACATCTCTTAAGGGTTCCATGGTGTTGAAACACATATATAAGTTTTATTAAGATTAAATCTAATACATAAAAAAAATCCACATCATAGAATAACCATAAGTTTGAATCAAATGAAATAATATACAATTACATAAGATGCCACATGGCATAACCCAAATGCATAATCATCCTCTGTACAAGTCACAGGGCATGAAAAGCTAAAATAATATACACCATGTATAAATACAACATCTCATAAGATCTCGAATAATCAAGTACAGTATATTAGAATATGACCAAAGAACATAGACAAAAGATTAGAAGAAAAGTACAATTGCACAAGTACATCCAAAAATGACATCCAACTATCAGATCTCAATGGTATAAGAAACACTACCACCCAAACTTGTGGAAGCTAAATGGTCCACTCCCACCATGCTAAGGAGATAATCTCAAGTCCCATACAGATAACAATCCAACAGTCATAATCCAAAATCTAGGTTAAGGAAATCCTAATAGCAATCTATCTCAAAGCTTTTAAGATACAAGTAACATCTACTCCCAAAGGCAACAAAAACACGTAGGAAATCTAAAAAGTAAGTGGTCAATTTTCATCACATGAGCCAAGTCTAAGTTTACCCTAGTAGCCTCTCTAAACTCTTCCCCCCTAGTGACTCTATGCAACATCAATATCCTTTTTTATAGACAAGACATACTAATGAGGCAAGGTCACAACCAAGCATCCTCTCTACTCTCATCCTAACCTGTACTAGCACTCAATGCATGGGCGAGGTAAACACTAAATCTTATTAATTCATTTTAGACCCATTTAATGAAATATTATCACTTATTAACACAACCTATAATGGGTTACCCATGCAACCTCTTTAGGGCTCTGGCCTCATTGCAAGCCACTTTCCAACATGCATAAAGATAACCTACCCTAAGCTCATAGTAGAAAGTCTCATAAGGCCACACTGACCACATCAGTCCTATACAAGCAACTGGAAATCTCAATGTAAATATTGATCAAAACCTCATAGATTAAATCACATAACCCACGACATCACAAAAAACATTATAAGACAATAACTTGTAAGCCTCTAGTAAACATCCAAAATTGGTCCACGTAATAAATCAAACCCAACTCCCCACAAAAAAGAATCATACATCACATCAAGAATTTAACAAGTATAGTTTCGTATTTCATTTGGTTTGAAATCATAAAAGTTTGATTCACAAAAGGGTTCAAGTTTTCATTTTCAAAGTGTCACATTTGGTACAGTTTTTGGGTGCACAAGCATAATAAAATTCCTTAGGATAGAAATCATTTTCATATAAAACTAAATCATGTAAACAATTCTGAGTTTTATTAAAATAATCAATTTCATCAATTAAAAAAAATGAATTACAATTTCCAAATTAAAAAAATGAAATAAATATAAATATCTTAATTAACAAATTCACAAAACTAGATTTTTAATAAAATATTATTATTATTGATTAATAACTATTAAATTAATAATAATAATAATTAAATTAGTAATAATAATAATTATTAATTATTAATTTTTAAAATTCATTATTTAATAAATTAAATATATTTATAAAACTAAATTTAAAAAATAAACCATCTTACCTCTATTTTAAAGTTCGTAGGCTAATACGGTTGTTGCGGTAGCCCTACTGTCATACTAGTAGGACTAGCAGGGTATTGCATCAACAATACTTGTTGCTATGATAATTTAAAATAAATAAATTATATAGTATTTTTCTAAGAAAAAAAACCCCATTAAAATATAATTATTACCACAATAGTTATTATTACTCTAGTAATTTTTATATAAATATATATACTTTAAAATTTTTTTTGGTGTAGATCTGATAGGGAAAATACTTGTGAACAATCAAATTTAGTAAATTAAATTTTGGTTTTCTTTTCCAAACCCTATCTTGATCTAAGTTTTCTAGAAATCCAATTTCCAATAAAAGTTTTCGATTGATTTCTCTCATAAAGCATCCAATAACAAAAAAATAGTTTATTAAACAAGGGTTTCAACCAAAATCGATCTATGAAAATAGATCCATAAACAAACACGGAGAAGACAAAGGGAAAATTCAAAGCAATCTATTGTGATAATTTCAACAAAGTTCCTACCTTGATCTGATGCTAACGAGATGAAAACCCTTTCTATAAATTTGCTCCTCCAAAGCTATGTGTGAAGAAATGAGCTCTAATTTTTTAATAAAGAGCTTTTTCCTTTAGGGTTTTAGTTTTACAAACATGCAAAGCCTTTTTATTTATTTATTAATTTATTTTAATTTTATGTGCAAACTTTTTGCATTTTAATTAAAATAATCTTTATTTAATTCATTCTCTTTTTTTTTATTAAATGACAAGGAGTATTTAAAAGTATATTTATTAATTTAAATAATAATAATATTTAGAGATTATTATTTAAAATAAAACTCCTAAATTAGTTATTATTAAATTAAATAAATATATTTATGCCAAATTTGGATCTTTAATTAAATCTTTTAAATTTTATTATTCTATTTAATTAATTTCTCAATTACTTAAATATAATTAAAATTTATTTTTTTAAAAATATTTTTTTTGTTCAATTAAATCATTTAATAATCTTTTTATTTGATTTAATTATAATAAAAAATCACAATAGACCCACAAATATGAATAAGAAAACCTATCTAAAAGACAAAGTATAGAGTCAAAATTAAGGGTTAAAATCTCAAATTCAAGTCACTTTGATGAATTTGGAAGGGTGAATAAATTGGACACTTGTCCTATTTTCTAGGACAATTGGCTTACATTTACAATTTGGACTCAAGAACTATCTCCCCCCTTTACCATTGAGACACTGCGATAGGGCATGCTCATCTTGTAAATTAAGGGAAGTTGATGTCCGGTACTTGCAATTTATATAAAAGATGAACATGTACATATACATATAAATCTAAACTAAACATGCAATGGTGGGGAGAGATGCATCGTGTAGATCATGACTAGCAAGTGAGTACGACTCCCTCCCTCAACCATATTAGAAATGTCAAACATAAAGTTAAACATACAAGTACACCATACACATGCGAGTATGGGGTATGTAACTATAGAAAATTGTATATAAATCGTCCATCTAACTATCATCATGAAATAACTGAAATCACCATATGAACATATGAAGCATCATCATCGAAAGAATAGTCACAAACACATCAAATAACTGAGTATCAAGTAGCTCATCAACTATATAAACTGAGTATGAAATAACATCCAAAAAAATCAGGTAATCGATTACCACTAAATCATAAAGCTGGCCTAAAAGAATTTGACAATATAAAATGAAAAGTAAACTAGGGGTAGGCACTACATCCATCCCCCAGAGTTAGACTCACTCTTGAAATCTTACAAACAAGTAGGGATATAAATCCTGTAAACTAGATGCATCCTCCCATGTAGTTGTTGACTCATCAGTAGGGTCCCATTGGACCCTTGCTCTATGGTTTGACCCTTGAGGATCAAATCCCACTAGTGAAGAATGTGTAACACCCACAAAGCCAGTTGCTCATCCTCCACCTATAACACATTCCAATCAAGAGCATGTATCACATCAGGAATTTGTCTAAGAATAGAAACATGGAAAACATCATGAACACAAGCTAAGCTTGGTGGCAGTACAAGACGGTAGGCAACTGGACCTATCCTCTCAAGAATTTCAAATGACCCCACAAAATGAGGGGCTAGCTTCAAACCCTTTCTATAATGGATCAGACTCTTATGTGGACACACTCTCAAGAAAACTTTCTCACCTACAAAAAATTTCTTATCCATCTTGTAAACATCAACATACTTCTTTTGCCTATCATGTGCTATAGACATGTGCTCATAGATGCACACTACCTATTGCTCCATATCTAAAAGAATTTTAGGACCCAAAAGGATGCGATCCTCTAAATTGTCCCAACTCAATGGTGTATGACAAGGATGACCATACGAGGCATGAAAAGGTGTGATCCCAATGGAACTATGATAACCATTATTATATGAAAACTCTAATAGGTATAGATAATCTTCCCAAAGAGTTTGTCGGTCCATAACATATATCCTCAACATATCCTCTAGAACCTCATTCACTCTCTTAGTCTGACCATCTGTCTCTAGGTGATATGCTAAGATGAAGTTCAATTGTGCTCAAAGATCATGCTATAAGGATGTCCAAAATGTGGGTGTGAATACAAGATCCCTATCCAAAATGATCTTTCAAGGGATACCATGTAATCTCATGATATCACACATAAAGACATTACCTACTGAAGCATCTGTATAGGATGACCTCATTAGTGAAAAGTGTGCCACCTTAGTTAACTAATCAATAGTGACCATGATAACATCATGCTGATGAGAAGTCATAGGTAAATCCATAATCAAATCCATAGAAATAATATCCCACTTCCATGAAGGAATGATATTAGGCTGTAAAAGTCCTGTTGGATGTTGGTGCTCTACCTTAACCCTCTAGCACTCAAGACACCTAGCCACAAAATTAGTGATATCCCGCTTCATCCCTATCCAAAAATACAATTGTCACAAATCTGCATGCATCTTCTTGACACCTGGATGTGCTGAATAAGGTACACGATGGGCCTCAAATAGGATCAATGTACAAAGATCATCCAATAATTGTACATAAATCCTCCCTGCATAACAAAAAGGCTATTTGACTCTAAGACATAGCCCAAAATTTTTCCCTCTAAAGATCTTCTTGAATCTATCTCCATGCTCACCTCTTGATACCAAGTATCTATAGGAAGTGCTTGAAGTATACAACTCCTCAAATCCATAATAAGAGTCAAAGCTAGTACCTCATGTATCCTACGACTCAAAGAATTAGCTACCAGATTCTCCTTCTCCTAAATGTACTTCACTTTAAAATCATACTTGCATAGAAACTCCATACAAAACATCTTCCTAACATTCAGATTAGGCTATGTGAATATATATTACAAGCTACAATGATCACTATGAAGCTCAAAATGATGCCCCAACAAGAAGTATCTCCATATCACTAGAACATGAACAACTAAAGCTATCTTAAGATCATGTGTGGGACAGTTCAACTCATGATCCTTGAGCTTTTGAGACTCATAGGAAATCACACATCCATTCTACATTAGGATTGCTCTAATCCCTTCTAGGGAAGCATAAATACACACCATAAAATCACCTACTAGATAAGGTGCTACTAGAATTGGCGTGCTAGTCAAAAGATCCTTGAGATTTTGAAATGATTCCTCACATTTCTCTATCCAAATGAACTTCCCCTTTCTCTAGAGGGAAGTGATGGGGTATGCAACTCTAGAGAAGTTTTGAAAAATATGTGGTAATATCCGGCCAAACCCATAAAGCTATGCATCTCAGACATAGTAGTGGGTGTAGGCTAATCTACCATCACTTGGATCTTTCTAGGATCCATTGAGATACTATCTCCTAAAATTATATGTCCTAAGTACTATATCTTAGACTGAAATAAATCACACTTCACTGAATTGGCATATAGTTGATTGTCTCTAAAGAACTGAAGGACTAAGAGTAGGTGCTCCTCATGTTCTTCTCGAGATCTAGAATAAATCAATATTTCATCTGAGAACACAAGTAAAAAATGGTCTAGATAAGAACAAAATACTCCATTCATCAAGTGCATGAATATTGATGGAGGATTTGTCAAACTAAATGGAACCACTGTAAACTCATAGTATCCATAGAAAGTGCAGAAGACTATCTTATGTATATCGACATCCTAAATGCATAGCTAATGGTATCTTGACTTTAGATCTACTTAGAGCAACTTGGCTCCCTTGATTTGATAAAACAAGTCATCAATCTCCAATAAAGGATACCTATTCTTAATTGTTACCTTTTTCAACTATCTATAGTCAATGCACAAGTGCAACGATCCATCCTTCTTCTTCACAAAGAGCGCTAGTGCTCCCCATGGAGAAACACTTGCTCTACTATAATCTTTAGACAAAAGGTCCTCTAGTTATAGGCACAATTCACTCAATTCCGGAGTGATCATCCAATAATGGGCTCTAGATATGGCCTCTACTCTTAGGATGAGGTCAACGTGGAAATCAATGTCCCTCTTAAGTGGCATATGTGGAATCTCATTGGGAAAGACATCAACATACTCTTATAGGATAGGGTGATCTAAGGTCTTCCTCCTAATCAATTTCACTCATAGTAATGGCGAACACTTGACAACCCTTACGAATGCTCTACTTTAGCTGCATAACAAAGATCATCCAAAGGGATATGGGTCTTTGGATGCCTACAATCTTAGAGTCCTTACCTTGGTTATCCTTGCACTAAATAGTCTTCCTCCTATAGTCAATGCTAGCTCTATGAGAGCCAAGCTAGTCTATACCCAACACTATGTCATAAGTACCAAGGGGAATAACTCAAAGGTCTGTTGAAGTAATAAAACCTCCTAGGTTCAACTCACACTATTACACTAGAGAATCTGTAGGAATCTTAGCTCTTGAAGCTAGTTCCACCTGCTAACCTATGACTTGCTTAATTGCCTCAAGCTTACAATTTACAACTATAAAAGGTGATATGAAGGAATATTTAGCACTTGAATCGAATAAGATGGAAATGGGTGTACCTCTAATTACTCCTATAGTCTCAACTATGGTGCCCTGGTGATCTTCCTAGCGGTGGTCTACCACTATAAAAACTCTATGTGATCTCCCAACATCACCAACTATAGGCTTATATGTTGCCGACCTAGGTCCCAAATAGTAAGATGTGTGTTGTGGGCAGCTGGCTATAATATGTCCAAACTGTCCAATAGGAGAAACAATATGTACCTCTTCTAGAACCTCTCCCTACTAGAGGTGCACTTGACTACTGATGAATATCTCTATTGGCAAAGGAGTGGTTACTCTATGCACACTGATGATACTAATTTTTCTTATTACATTGTGAGTTTCAGAAGTTCCAAGAATTGGAACCATCACCACCACTCTATGCTGGAGGATAGGATCCCTTATGCTATTGTGTGCTTGTTGTTGTTGTTGCTAGCCTTGGTTGCCCTTGGAGTAAGAAGGCTTCCTATTATTGCCTATGCCCTGGTTTTGTGTGTCCTTGGACCTTGATGTTGCAGGTGCTCCCATAAAACCACCATGTCCCAAAGTGATGTTATTCTCTACAAGAATAGCCTGATGTATTGCATCCTTGAGAGTTTTATGCTGGAATACCTTTACACCCCCAATGAAATAGTTATTTAGACCCTGATTGAAATATTGTACCATTGGTGGTGAACTATCACTAATCCCTGCATAAGGCATGAGCTCATGGAAATTTTTCTCGTACTCCACCATGGTCATGGTATACTACCTTAGATTATGAAATTAATCTTCCCTTTGGTAGTGTCACTCGTCTAGAAGGAAGTGATCATGGAAGTTTTCAAGGAATAAATCCCAGGTAAAAGTGTTCATATCCACACCTAGTTTGTTTTCTTCAATTTCCACCATGCAGCTTCAAAGACTTATAAGTTTGTGATAGAATACCTTTCTTTTACATTGGAGTCAAAGTCTTGCATCACAAAACATCTATCTAAGGCAATCAACCACTGCTTTGCAACATATCCTGTACCTACTTTGGTGAAAGGTTTGATCTTGGACTGTTGTAGGTCCCTCGTATGAGTGGCCTTAGCTGACCTCTATCTATCACCATGGAGATCTCCTTGAGGACTCTTGGATCTCTACCTCTCCTTATTCCCAACATGATGTGATTCCTCCCGATCAACACCCCTTGGAGTGGGTAGGCACTCTAGGATATTCCTCATCATTTGTCTCAAATTAACATCTTTTGAATCAACCTAATGTTCCCCATTGTGTTCCTCCCTATTCTCTTCCTGAACATGACTCCCATGGTTAGACTCATGGAAGATGATATCTCTGCCTTGCCCACGACCTCTACTATGACTTTAGCTATGACCTTTCACTATCAATCTTGTCTCAAATGCCATCCTACAATAATATCAAATAAAGAACAATGAAATGCCAATAATATCAACAAGGGTATACTACCGTAAAGCATAAACATAAGAAACATGTTTTGAAAACAATTCAAGATTTATTCTAGTTTTGCCCATTTCTAGGTTTAAGTATTTTAGTTTAAAATTCAAAGTGTTCAAGTTGTAATAGATACATATAGGTGTTTAAGTTAACTAGTTATCATCTAGTGGCATTTCAATATACCCAGAGCTACCAATGTAGAAACTTGAGCTCTGATACCAGATGTAATGCCCCACCAGGGAACCCAAGAGAAATTAACCTAATATGTCACTAAGTTTTTCAATTTTTTTTTCTTAAAACATTAAAACAACAAGAGATAACATAGTGGAAGCAATAACTCACATATATACAAACAATCCATAAAAAAAATTACATCTCTTAAGGGTTCCATGATGTTGAATCACATATATAAGTTCTATTAAGATTAAATTTGATACATAAAAAAATCCACATCATAAAATAACCATAAGTACAAATTAAATGAAATAATATACAATTACATAAGATACCACATGACATAACCCAAATGTATAATCATCATTTGTACAAGTAACAGGGTATGAAAAGCTAAGAGAATATACATCATGAATAAATACAACTCATAAGATCTCCAATAATCAAGTACAGTACATCACAATATGACCAAAGAACATAAACACACGATCAAAAGGAAACTTCAACTGCACAAGTACATCTAATAATGACATCTAATTGTCAGATCTCAATGGTATAAGAAACACCACCACCTGACCTCATGGAACATAAATGGTCCACTCCCACTGTGCTAAGGAGATAACCTCAAGTCTCATACATATAACAATCCAACAATCATAATCCAAAATCTAGGTCAAGGAAATCTTGATAGTAATCGATCTCAAAGTTACCAAGACACAAGTAACATCTACTCCTAGAGGCAAAAGAGACATGTAGGAAATGTATTATGTAAGTGGGCAAGTGTCATTGCATGAACCAACTCTAGGGTTACCCTGACAGCCTCTCTGGACTCCACCCCCCCAATGACTTTATGCAACATCAATATCCTTTCTTATAGACAAGGCATACTAATGAGGCAAGGTTGCAACCAAGCATCCTCTCTACTCCCATCCTATCTTGTACTAGCACTCAAGGCATGGGTGAGGTAAAACACTAACTCTTATTCATTCATTTTAAACCTATTTAATGTAATATTATCACTTATCAATACAACCTACAATGGGTTACCTAGGCAACCTCTTTAGGGCTCCAACCTCCATTGCAAGCCACTTCCCAAAATGCATAAAGATAACCTACCCTAAGCTCATAGCATAAAGTCTCATAAGACACATTGACCACATCAGTCCTATACAAAAAATTATAAATCTCAATATAAACATTGATCAAAACCTCACAGATCAAATCACATAACTTATGACATCAAAAACAACATCATAAAAGAATAATTCCCAGGCCTCTAATAAACATCCAAAATTGGTCCACGTAATAAATTAAACCCAACCCCCAATATAAAACAAACCATACATCACATCAAGCATTTAACAAGTGTAGTTTCATAGTTAATTTGGTTTGAAATCATAAAAGTTCGGTTCACAAAAGGGTTCAAGTTTTCATTTTCAATGTGTCACATTTGATATAGTTTTTAGGTTCATAAGAATAATAAAAGATTCCTTGGTATAGAGATCATTTTCATATAAAAATGAACCATGTAAATAATTTTGAGTTTTATTCAAACAATCAATTCCCTCAATTAAAAAAATTGAATTACAATTTCCAAACTTAAAAAAAAAAAAAAATAAAAAAAAAATCTTAATTAACAAATTCACAAAACTAGATTTTTTATAAAATATTATTATTATTATTTACTAATAACTATTGAATTACTAATAATACTTATTAAATTATTAATAAATAACATTAACTAATTAATAATAATAATTACTAATATTAATAAAAAATAATAATTAATAAATTTTAATTTAATAAAATTATTTTTTAATAAATTGAATATATAATTAAAAAAACTAAATTAAAAAAATAAACTACCTTACCTTTATTTTAAATCTCATAGGCTAATATAGTTGTTGTGATAGCCCTATTGTTGGGGCAGCCCTACTATCGCAACAATAGGTCTGTCATGCACAGACCTTTGCAAAGGCCACTAGAAATGAAAAGAGGGGGAGGTGGGTGGTGGCCCTGCCTCCCTAAAATATATATAATTTAAAAAATAATTTTTATATAGTATTTTTCTAAGAAAAAGAAACCCCATTAAAATATAATTATTACCATAGTAATTATTATTACTGTGGTAATTTTTATATAAATATAAATATAAATAAATAAATAAATAAATAAATATATATATATATATAAATTCTAGTATAGATATGATAGGAAAAATACTTGCAAACAATCAAATTCGTTAAATTAAATCATGGTTTTCTTTTCCAAACCTTATCCCAATCTTAGTTTTCTAAAAAGCCAATTTCCAATAAAAGTTTTTGATTGATTTCTCTGATAGACCACCCAATAAAAAATAACAATATTTTATCAAACAAGGGTTTCAACCAAAATCAATCTTTTAAAACAGATCCATAAACAAACACGGAGAAGACAAAAGGAAAATTTGAAGCAATCTATTGTGATAATTTCAACAAAGTTCCTACCTGGATCTAATGCTAACTAGATGAATGCTTGAAAGTTGCAAGAATTCCCCTCTCTCAAAACCCTTTCTAGAAATTTGCTCCTCCAAACCTATGTGGAGAAATATGCTCTAATTTCTTAATATAAAACTTTCTCCTTTAGGGTTTCAGTTTTACAAACACACATAGCCTTTTTCTTTATTTATTAATTTATTTTAATTTTATGTGCAAACTTTTTACATTTTAATTAAAATAAACTTTATTTAATTCATTCTCTCTTTCTTTTATTAAATGACAAGATGTATTTAAAAGTATATTTATTAATTTAAATAATAATAATATTTAGAGTTTATTATTTTAATGTTAAATTAAATAAATATATTTATGCTAAATTTGGATCTTTAATTAAATCTTTTAAATTTAGTTGTTCTATTTAATTAATTTTTCAATTAATTAAATATAATTAGAAATGGGTTTTTCTTTATAAAATTTTCGTTAGATTAAATCATTTAGTAATTTTTTTATTTGACTTAACTGTAACTGAAAATCACAACATGTCCACAAATTTGAACAAGAAAACCTATTTGAAAGACAAAGTACATATTCAAACTTAAGGGTCAAAATCTTAAATTCACATCACTTTGACAAATTCAGAAGGGTGAATAACTCAAATGCTTGTCTTATTTTCTAGGACAATTGGCTTAGGTTTAGGATTTGGATTCAAGAACCATCTCCCCTCTTTACCATTGAGATATTGTGATAGAACACACTCATCTTGAAAATTCAACATAAAAGATGAACATGTATATATACATATAAATCTAAACTAAACAACCAATGATGAGGAGCAGTGCATCATGTAGATCCTGATTAATAGGTGACTATGACCCCCTCCCTCAACCATATCAGAAATGTCAAACATAGAGTAAAACATACAAGTACACCATACACATGCAGGTATGGGGTAAGTAATCATAGAAACTATATATAAATCATCTATCTAACTATCATCATGGAACAACTGAAATCACCATATGAACATACAAAGCATCATCATTGAAAGAATAATCATGAACACATGAAATAATTGAGTATCAAGTAGCTCATCAAATATATAAACTAAGTATTAAATAATATCCAAAAAAATTAGGTAACCAAGTACCACTAAATCATAAAACATATCCATAAAGATGGCTTGAAAGAATTCGACAATATAACGTGAAAAGTAAACTAGGGGTAGGTACTACATAATTTGGAATATAATTGACCCTAACTAGGAAGGCCTTACAACTTGACATGTTGTTTGGCTAGTAGTATATTTTATCATGTGAGTTGTCTTATACATGGTAAGCATTGGATGTAATTGAAGAGATGTTGATAACAAAGTCTTTTCTTTAAGTAATATTTTGCGTACTTCTATTGTGTTGTATTTTTTGGGGGCTTGGTCATCTCCTTAAAAGACTCACCTTCCTTTTACTACAGTATAGTGATATTAATTGATCTTGTTGATCTAGTTGATCTTATCAAAGCACGATTGATTGATTTGGAGTTTGTTGTTGATCTGGTTGTTGATCTTGAGGTTGACCTTGTTGGTGGATTATCAAAGGTGGCTAGATCTAATAGTTCTTGATATGATCTTGATTAAGTTTAGAGAGCTTGTGAAGACTTGAATCCTTGATTGAGAGGTGGTAGATTGAAGTTATGAGTTATAATTGTAGAGGACTTGTTCAAGTCTATTTAGAATATTTTTATAGACATATTGATCCTTGCTAGTGAATAGATCACCAAAGTTTGAAGCAATTGCACCTTGTTGAAAGGCAATATGTCACCTAGAAGAATGAACCCTAGGATGCTAGAGAATATGTTTGAAGAATTCAAGGCTAAAATGAGGAATAAGTTTCGAAATGTCTTGAATTGTTTAAGAAGAAACTCCAAAGCCGAAGAAGAATATGTTGAAGCTTCTAAAGATCTTGAAGTTCCAGAAGTAGAGATCCTTGTAGAAGAAGAAATATTGCTACAGGCTATTGCACAAGTTGGCAAGAGTCATAGAATGGAAGTTTTGAATATATTATTGTTCTTTAGATCCTAAAGAATTGATGGATTGGATTAATGAATTTGAGGATCATTTTGAGCTTGAAAATATTATAGATCCACAAAAAGTTAGGTTAGCACAAACTAAGTTGAAAGGTCATGATGCCTTATGGTGGAAAGAATTGCAAAAGGATAGAGAAGATACTGACGAACCCAAGGTTACTACATAGAAACCCAGGTTTCTAGATTAAAGGCTAAATTCATCCTTAGAGACTTTGGACTTGAATTATTTAAGAAATTATAGAACTTGTTTCTAAAAAGAAGTTTACTTCTAGAGGTACTTGTTTTAAATGTGGTAAGGATGGACATCGATATTTTGAATGTCCTAATTTGGAATTTGAAAAAAATAACTTTGTAGCATAGGAAGAACAAAAAGTAGAATCTTCTGATGTTAATTTGGCTTCACCAGAAGTTGGAGAATCTCTTTTGATGAGGAGAACCATGTTGGCTAAACATGATGTTATACTAGTTGAAAGAAAAAACTTATTTTGAACTATTTGTAAGTTTGAAGTAATTTTTGTAAAGTTATTTTGGATGGAGGTAGTACCAATAATCTTTTTTTTGAGGTTATGGTTAGGAAACTTGATTTGAAAAGATTGAAACATTCTACTCATGGTATAAGTTGGTTTCAAGATGATCATTGGGTGCAAGTTCAAGAATAATGTTTTGTTAGTTTTAGTATTAGACCTTTAAAGGATTAAGTTTTATGTGATGCAGTGGACATAAGTGCTTGTCATGTTTTACTTGGTAGACCTTGGAAATTTGACAGAGGAGCTATACATGATTGGAGAAATGATGCAAAAACATCTTGGGTGTAAGAGAAATCTTGCATCCCCCCAAAATATTTTCTTTTCAATAATTCTATTTTAATAAAGACTTATAGACATGGTTGTTACTATTTTTGGGAGCTTACTATTTTTAGTAAGTTTTTCATATGAGCTTGGGATGTTCTCATTTTCTACATGAAGGTTCATTTTAGAATTATGAGCCTACCATAAAAATCTCATTGCTCTAGCTTAAGTATTAGAGAAGTTATTGAGGATTTTCAGAGGAAAAATTTGTAGAAAAATCTTCAGACTCACCGTTGGAGGCCTTAGGGTGCTTGGATGAGGTCCAAAAACTTGATGGAAGGACACTTGCGTGGTTTTGAGTCTACATATCAAGAGTTGGCGTTTCTAAAAAGTGGTTAAAGTAGCCAATTAGAGAAATGGTTTGAGAGTTATGGCCTTCCAAAGTTGGGCTACCCAAAATTTCTAAAATAATTGTCAAAGATGTATTTGGATAACTCTATATGTATTGTTTGGGTCTGTTAGCCCTAGGTATTAAGTTTCAATGTTGAGAATCTTCTCAAGCAGCATAAAATTGCCTATTTAAGAAAGACCTGAACATTGTCTAGGACAACTCTGGGTTATAGTTCACAACTTAGTCTTGCAGATTACTATAATGAAGGTGCCCATGTGGGTTAGCATATTGTACTTATGTATTTTGTAATTCTGCATTTATGGTACAAATAAGAAGTTTATATTTTTTTCTCACATTAGTTGTTGTTTGTTTGTTTCTGTCATGGTTTATGGTATTAAGGGGAGAACCCTTTATCAAGAAAGAATACTATTACATTTGAAAGGGATGGTAAGAAATTTGTTTTACTTTTTTTGAAGGATGAATAAGTTTTCAAAGAAAAGAACCTAAGTTTTTTTAAAGACTTTTAGTTTGAAGATAACATAACTTGTGATTGAGTTTGTTGCTAATGAAAGACTATATAACTTGAAGTTATATGATTCTGTGATTAAGAACATATGTAAAAGAAATAAATTTCCTAATAAGCTAAAGGTATGCAATAGGTATGATTCATTTGATCTTGATAGTTGTAGTAATAGCAACAGATCTGAGATTTCTGATGATGCTATTAGTTGTAGCAGTACATTTGTACAAACTTTTGTGGTGATTTAATAAGATGATTATGGATTAAGAATGAGCATGGGATTTATGTTCTAATTTTTTTTGATGTTCATAAGTCCTAATGGAATATCTCTTTACAGGGGTAACTTTAAGAAACCCCCCTTTGGAAAAATGTATAAAATTGTGGCGAATCCAACATTATTTTAGGGGCAAAAAATTAAATTGTATTGGTGAGATTTTTTTAAAAATAGGAAAAAAAGTAATTTTATTGGCGATTATTTTCCATCATATAATTTATTTGTAAAACCTTGGTGAATCTTTAATTATTTCAAAAAATTGTGACCAAAAGTACAAATACCTAGAAACCATAATTTTATATCATCCAAAATACAATAACCCTTTTTAATAACCGTTAGATGATCCTAAAGCAACAATATAAATCCTATTTTGGACTAAAATATTAAAGAACAACAAGTTTCAGAGAAAGTTTCCAAAACAATGACACTTGTCCATAGTAAAATCTATTTTGGGCCAAAGATTATAAGGATAAAAATATCCTTGGAAAGTCTTTGGAATAGACACTTATCAAGTCTATGTACTTTACATATAACCTGGCTTAAATTTTTACCATAGATTGGTGAATATGACCATCGAATAAGACATGCCTTAGAAATTGTAGGTGAAAATATTTAATTTATCATGTGGAAATATTAGATTATATTGGAAAAGTCATCACCAGAATAAAAATAATTATCTATTGCTATTGGCGATTGGCCTAAGTATGGGACCCTATTTTCATAAAATGTGGACGACATGGCCACCCCAAAAGTGCCATTTTTTTTTCCCCCAAATTTAAGGTCCTTGATGAGTGCAATACACCATTTGGAAAATATTCTCCACAAAAGTTATCCATGTCACTTTATCACCTTGGGTGTTTGATTCAGGAGCATCCTTAGGTTGTTGGCAATCTTGCATCATCCAAAAATATATTTTTTGTTTTCTATTTTACAATCACATGTTTGACAGTTTATATTGGAAAATTGTTATTTATTATTTTCTGATTGCATGGTCTTGGATTTATATTGGGGACTTATCTTGGATTATTATCATAAGTGCACATAATCCTATGTGATAGCTAGTGGAAGTTATGCTTCATCTTCTCAAGTGTTGATTTCCTTTGTTGTTCTTCATGTGATGCCTAGTGTAGTGGAGAAAATGTGAGTCAAGGATAAAACCCTAAGTTCATCACATAACCTATACATGCATGTATATATAGAAGGAGGGAAGACAAGGAGAAGAATCCTTTCAATCCCAATTCTAGAGAACTAGGTCTAGTGAGATTAGTTTTAACCAAAAAAGTAAGGAGTACTAACACAAACTAGGTCTAGCAAGACTAGGGAAAAGATATATAATTCCTTGAAACCCTCAATGTGTGTGTATTTAATGAAATTTAAATATACTAAAAGGAGAAAAAATGTAAATGAAAACACATTTGAAGTTTCTTTTTTCACTTGCTATTTAGGTCAAAATGAATGGAAGTTGTCAAAAATGGGTTGGAAATTGTGCAACAAACAAAACCTAGAAATCTTTTGCCAAATTGTCAGGGGTGAACTAGATCTTCAGGGGTGGATGCACCCTTGATGATGGTGTGAAACACTAATTTTGATTTTTAAAAAAAAGTAAAATAGGGTACTTTGATCTGCAACCTGTTTGTCAGTTTGATATCCATAACCTACAATAAAAGTGGCTTTTTTTTTTTTTTGTTAATGGGGTGTTTGGCTTGGTCAAATCCTAATTTAGGAATTAATGTTGAATTGAAATAGCATGAATGTATGTAGATGATACAAAAAAAATCTTGAATGAATTGAAGAAGATCTTGAAGATAAACTCCTTCAATTTCTTGAACTCTTGAATCCTTGATCTTCAATGGAAGAATGCTTGAATGAATGATTGAAGACTTGAAGGCTTGAAACTTGAATTCTTGAAAGCTTGAGATTGAAATGCTTTCTTGTGAATGGATTGATTGTGGATGTGAAATGGAGCAAATAGAAGGGTTTATATAGAGCTCATAATTAACTAACTCTTTTAGGCTAACCTACATAGAAATTAACACCTTGAATGTATTCAAGCACAAGACCCAAAGGGGAAACCTAAGATAGGTATCTCATTGTCCCATCAGAGGTGTAGTGTGCCCCTAACAACAAGGTCCTAGGGGATCCTTTAGAGATCCCAAAATAGGTCTTGGATCTCCAGAATTAGTTACATAATCAGAGATATAGTCATTAGAGTGCAAGGAGCAGATTTCAAGTGGATAGATAGATGAAAGGAAGGACCTAGGGGAAATAGACCCCACCTTAATATTAACACTATGAAAATATGATCTTTTAAAGAGGATCTATTAGGTTTTACCCCAATTCCACCTAGGAGAAAGGATAAAAATGGGAAGAAAAAATGAAAGAGAGAAGGATATTGAATATCTCACATTAAATAAGTGATAAAACTTTTTTAAATTAGAGTGAATCCAATTTAAGATGGTACATTTAGCCCCCACTTTAGTGAGAGTATGGAATCAATCCAAACTCTTGGTAAAGTAGGGCACAAGGCATGTGATACTCTTATTAAAATATAGAAGACAAATAATCCATCAAGCCCCCAAGGGATTGAGACTTTTCTAAATCCTAAATTATAATCAGAGAGAAACCACTAACTAAAAAGAAGAAAGAGGGGAGTGATAATCTCGCCCAATAGAGTGCCCACCCTACTATGAATCAATCAAAGATCTACTACAAAAGATGGCACTGAAATAGTCTAATGAGGTGGTAAACTACTAGTCAACCTATCAGAAGACCTACCCATAGATCAATGTTCTCCATATCACCATGGTAATTTTTAATGATGATGTGTTACCCATGTATATGATTTAAAAAATTGTTATGCATTACCTATAGATGAGATTTATTATATGTGCATATAAAGGAAAGAGATGCCCAATGTTAAGGATGCTCACTTCCTAGATTGAATGTGTGCATAGAGAATCCATTCTTTAGGATTGTGCATAATCCATAAATGGATTTGAAAGACATGTGCATTGAAAAGAGGATGAATTAGTAAAACATATATTTGAGAATAACTTAGGAATCATAATAATCAACCATGGATAAAGTACCCAGAGCTATACTCCGAATCCGTATTGAGTGGAATACAAAAATGAACAGATCGTATGCCCCAACATTAAAGTCATTGCTAACACTTTAATAGAGTATACATACAATCATTGAAAGATGTCTCCACTATGAGATGCCCCAAAAAGAAGATAAATGAAGGGAAATGAAACATAACATGTAAGATCACAAAAGGGATTTACTAACTCTCGGGTCAGTAAGATCATATGACAATATGTGAATATGATATCAAGTATGAAATGTCACCATCTCCAAAAGAAAGTAGAACTACAACACAATGGAAGAAAGCCATGTAAGAGTTACAAAGAAGTATCTTTTTTGATCGCCACCATCGAGACCAAAAAGAATTAGTGCTACCATGTCACAAATCCAGGTAGACAACACAAAGATGCAAGTACAAATAATAGAACATGTACAACATAACAAAGAATGACTGATACAAGAAGAAAGATATAAATAAAATAATGTTACAATACTTCAATTTATTTATCAGCTTGAGCCAATGGAGCAACTAGGGTCATTTATATAGGGGAAACACATAACAACAAGAAAACACACAAAAAGATACTATACTAGAGTACCCACTTCAAGCATGTTTCCCTCTTCTACTATCTTAGCTAGTAGTAATAAGAGAAGGTGTATAACTTGAAAAAGGATTTATATTCAATATAGTAGGAACAGCAGCTAAATTCAAAGAAGGATTCTCTAAAAAGTCACTAGGCTTAGGTGTAGATGTAAGTGTAAGCTACATAGAAAGCATGTTAGGTATATAAACATCAAGATCAATAATATCATGTTCATCATCATCTAAAGTATCTTCTTCATATAAATTAATATAATAGAATCCAAAACATGAATATGCATATCATTAAATTCCTCAACATATATGGACTGGTGAGAAGTATTCATACAAGCTTTAGCACAAGCTTGATGGTTCTTTCAATGTTCACAAGCATGTTGATTACACTTAGTTTTATTATAAATTTATTGAGAAGCCAAAGAAGGGTGAACAACCATAGGTTACCTACCTTTTGATGGCACAAGAGGAGGAACAAAAAGAGGCTAAGATGTAGAAGGAGGAACCACACTAGGAGGAGCCATACTAGGAGAAGGGTCCATACTGGTAGAAAGAACCACACTAGGAGGATCAATAGATGAAAGAGGTGGTTTATCATTAGAAATAGAAGAATCAAAAGAGATAGGTGTAGTAAGTTTAGGGAAAATACCATGAGGCATACTTAACTCAATAATCTTTTGACATTTGTAATCATGATAAGAGCATAACATATAATCTGAACAAGTAGGAATAAAAGGCCAAACAAAGTCAAGATTAGAAAAATGTCGAGGTCTAGAAGGATAATAAAGACTATTATTGATCATATTAATCACACCATCATAATGAAGCTTAATACATTGATGAATGAGATAAGCAATATCTTGCATGGAAGTCAACCAAGGTAAACCAAGCTTCGCTTGGAAGTGATTAGAAGTAACAAAAGAGATGGAACCTTGCGGAGGATACAAGAAACCATAGAGCTAAATAGAAAAAGATATGGAACCTTATGGAGGATACAAGAAACTATAGAGATCAATATAAAAAAGAGATTGAACGTTGCAGAGGATACAATAAATCTTTACAAGTGTGAACCCAAGTGCTAGTTGAGTCATATAAATCATAATGTTTTTTCTTATTATAGAGATGTTCCTCAGTGACAACATTAACCATAGAATTAGGATAAAAAAGACACCCATAAGAAGGATATTTATCAATGTAAGTAGTAATATTTAAAGGACCATCTAGAACCTTGAACTTATCATCATTAGTGAATGAGATAGTAAGGGCTCTAGAATGCTTATGATTCAATTTAGGTTTAGGTTGATCATGAGATGCAAAGGGAATGTCTTCCTTACATGGAAGTGGAGGTGTAACTAAAATTTCTATTATATTAATAGTATTATCATTGTCTCGTCATATGACATCATAATAAACATTCACTTTAGGAGGAGAAGAATCATGTTGAATGATAGTATTACTACTATGTTGAGGTAAAGAATTAGTGTAGAATTGAAAATTTTGATTAGGATGTGCAATATATTTGTTCCCATTATCTTGATCCTTAGAAGATAATGCATTAGTATTAATCAAATCCTAAATCTTATGTTTCAAAGAATAACATGCCTCATTATCATTTCTAGGTTGGCAATGAAATTGACAAAAAGCTTGAGGATTAAAATGTGAACTTGATTTAGTAGATGGAAGAAGAAATTTAGCAGGAGAAGGTGTAATCATATTAGTACTAACCAAACTAGTCATAATCAAATGTAAAGACTTAGAGAGACAATTAAACTTATGATTCATCCAAAAAATAGAGGAAGAAGTAGCGATACTTCAAGATGCAACACCTACTTGATCATCTACTATATTCTTGGCTTTGTTAATCTTGATATATTTATTTTTTTATGAAATTTTTTAGGATTAGGTGAAACATCACTTTTATTAATAGGGATAGGAGATATCAGAATGGTGCTCTCAAACTAACTCACTTGTAATTGATAATGATGAAGCACTACACAAAGCCAATAAGCAGAATCTTATCTCTAATGTCATTTTGTAAATTATTAATAAAAATATGTTTAATATCAATATTAGGCACATGATATTAAATCTGAGCATGAAAATGCTTAAATATACCAATAAAATTAGTCACTTTCTCTTTAGGACCTTGTTTACAATGCATCAAATCAGTCAAAGAAACATAAGGACAAATATTATTTGGAAACTATTGTATGAAGGAATTAGCAAGTTTGTGAAGAGAAATAATAGAGTAAGGTGGAAAAGAGAAATACCATTTCAAATCTATGCCATCTAAAGTGTGATCAAACAACTTAGCTAAAATCTGATGGTCATGAGAATAGTCACTGCATAGAACTTGGAAATTCTTAAGACGTCTCACAGGAACCTTTACCATTATAAGTGTCAAGGCAAGGAATATAAGCTTGTAAAGGAGGAGTGGTATGGATAATGTCAAAAGGTAAAGGACTACCCATATAACATGTAGGAATATTAAACTTAGATTGAGTAAAGGAAGCAAGTTATTGCAAAGAAGACATTGTTTGTAGGAATACTAAACTTAGATTGAGTAAAGAAAGCAAGTTATTGCAAAGAAGACATTGTCTGAGTGAGACTAAAGATATTGGAATCATTAGAAGGAATAGGTGAAATAAACAAATTCAACACACTAGGAAAAGTATATGAATTATCTATAATGGAAGAAACTATGGGTAGAACACTCTAAACCATAATAGAAGAATTAGGATAAATGAAAGGAACCTTGTTATATGAAGCTTGTAAAGTCAAAAATGAATGAGGCATAAAAATCAGATGAAAAGAGAGGATAGGAAGAATAAAAAGAGGATTAGACACTTCAATGGAAGAAGTCATAATAGGAGGAATGTAAGTGGAAACTCTAGAAATAGGCACAAAAATAGGAAAAATGGGCTCAAGAGTAGAAATGGGTGGAGTCATCCCTACTTTAGAGGAAACTTGATTTAAAGGATTGACATGAGTATAACACCATTTTCATAATTATGAATCATTTTTTTAAGAGCATCAAAAGAAGCGATAACCCTAGTATTGTGATTTTCTTGTAAAAACCAATCATTTAATTTATCGATCTTAGAAACAATCTTATTAACTTATTTAGGAGGAAATTGTGAAGCCTCATCCTCATCATGAGATGAGTGGGAAGAGACATGCTCCATGTAAGGATTAGGATCATGAAAAACCATAGGGTTACTAAAGTTTCAAAGAAGAGGAGAAGAGGAATCTAGAACAAAAAGAGACATGAGTCTATGACTTCTCCTAACATGAATGCTATAAGTAGGAATAGAAGTAGTAAAGCTCTTATACCAAACAAGGCAAGAAGAAACTAAGAAATCTAACCTTATGATATGGACTCAAATATAATATAATGTAAAAAAAGATATAAAGCATGCAAAGATATATCACAACATAAAGAGCTAACTTTGAATTATAAATCTAACACCAAATCAGAAGTGGAAATGTTGTAAGTTGGGTTCACTAATAAATGAATTAGAGGAAATGTGAGTCAAGAATAAAATCCTAAGTTCATCATATAACCTACATTTACATATGCATATATGTTAGTTTAGTTATTTTTCAAATTCACCTTGGTTTTGGTATTCATATTTATTTGGATCCATTGGCTTTGATTCTCTTTTAGTTTGAATTTGCCTAAGTACATATCCTATAAAGTTGTCCCAAATCCTACGCGTTCCTTAGCTTTTAGTTGATCAAAACCTTCTTGTTTGGTTAGCTCTAAACCTTTGAACCTTTTGAATCCCTAACCCTTTTATACCTTTGGATCTCTTTGAACCTTTCAAACCACTTTGAACTTAGTTCAAATTAGTTTAGAATGGTTCTACACCACAAGAGCATTCCTTCCAAGGAAAAAGGTGGGACCCGATACAAACATTTAATATTTGTAAATGAAGTTGGATACCACAAACATCAAGGTGGGCCCTAACATGTCTCCTAATGATGGAAGAAGGAAAAAGGTAAATAATGATGAATAAGGTAATGATGACAGAGTGCAGCTTGGGTAAAATCATTAAATGACAAGTACCCAAAAACATGTATGCAATATTAGGTTCAGAAAATTGAGAAAGGTGCCCACGTGTGAAAATAATCATAATGAGGTAAGGGGAAATAAGTTAAAATCCATCTATTTATGGAAATTACTCTTAATGGTATTTTCATACATGATTTCTAGGCAAACATATATTTCTAAATATCTAACCCTCGCTATTAACTCATGAGTTTTAGCATTTTAGAAGATATTTCATTTCAAACTCATAAGTTCATTCTCATTTTAAGTATTAGCTATAGAGAGCGTAGGATAGATAATTCATAATATTTAGAAGAGATTCTTGCTACGGGTTCAAGACAATTCTTTGATAATTCCTTTATTCAAATTTTCATCTCTCAATGATTTCCCTTTTGGGCTTGGTTTGGAGTTGTAATTTTTCTTTGAGAATCGAAGAACATGAAGTCATCCTTACATTTTTTGGTTAATGTTGCTGGTATGGATTGCAAAGGTCCCTTGTTGACTGATAGAAATTTAAAGGGGGTTAATGTGGATACTATTTGTGATCAAGTAAAATCAAATGTAGAGGGTGAATTCATGGGTGAGATCATGGATAGTGGCTTATTACAAGATTCAACCTTTCTTCAAGCTAGTGTAAGCCTTGACCTAGTTTATGAGTGTGTCAATTTTTATGACATTAGGTCTCAATACATAAGGAAGAATGGTGGAAGCATTGTTCCCTCAATAAATTGAGATATAATTACATGTATGTTCAAAATACCAAATGAAACAGTTGTCGATTTCACCCCTACCTAATCCTATGCTAAATTTAGTGAAAAACCCTGACATAACCACTATGTTATAGCTCACCATTGGACCAATTGTTTTTTATAAGGGTGGTTCTTGGATTTCAAAGGATTTGAATAAAGATCTTATGAAACCCCATATTCATGATTTGGTGGTAATGTTACATAGGTTCAAGGGTTCATTGGAAGCATTTATGTTTGAATATTGGATGTATGAAAAAAAGTATCTAGATTGGACAGAAATCATTGTAGGTTCAATGAGAGCAATTAAAGTTAACTCAAACCATTAAAAATTATTTTTTTATGTCTTCCTACCTCACTTATTTTTTAGCTTGTACTCAAGATCTCACCCCTCTACCACATGAACCCTAGGATAACGAGGTCTTCATATACAATTATTGTCATTCCTTGCAAAGGAGCCAAGTTGTGTATGATTATAGAAAGATTCATTATATTTTCTTGGGTAAAATATGTTTTGAATTGGTAGACAAGGTAGAGGAGAGAGTCTTATTAGAAGCCCTGCAATTTTGTTCCTGTAAAGATCAAAAAGCTTTCATGTAAAAAACCTACAAGATGCTATGAATATTGGGAGTGATATGTGTGCCTTTGATTTCAAAGCTTATCATGCCAGACAAGGTTTCTACAATAAAGTGTTTAGTAGGAGAGTTTTAGAAGTGGGAGATCATTTCTCATCCTTCTCACTTAAAAGATTACTAGGAGGATTGTTTGAATGAAAGAGAAGTTCAAAGGAGAAATAGTTATAAAATGGTATTACCACAAGTCTCTGCCTTCCAGTTAAAAATGAACATTAAGGGAATTCAATAAGATGGTTCAAAACTCATCAAACTGGAATACCTAAAATAGAAAGAAATTCCCCTACTTCCCATTGATTGGTAGAAACTTGAGAGGGATGACATAATGTGGAGGATTAATGGTTTTATTGAAAATACTAATGCCTAGCTTAAACATAAGAGGAAAGGTGGCACACCTTGGCCTCAAATTGAAGATGTAATTAAGGAATCTCCTTCTTCCTCTACTAGTAACACTATCTTTTCCATTGGTCCTATAGGTAATAAAAAGAGTTTGAAGGTATTGATCGCTGAACTAGTCCAAAATCAACCTATTTTACAAAGGACAAGGTCAAACATCAGGTTCAAGAAATATGATGTAACATGGGATCTGAAGAACAAACTTGAATTAACCCTAATGTAGAGAAAGAACAAGAAGGAGATTCAATAGATGATGAACAATAGGTTGATGTAACTTTGAATAGTGTTTCATGTGTTCTAGCATTATTGAGCACACCTATAAAGGACTCAATAGGAACCAAGCTCTCCCCATCAGTACCAAACTGGCTCACAAAATTAGTAAGCAAGAAAAGGAGCTTGCTACTAGTCTATAAGCTTGTGAGAGATATGTCAAGAAAATATACTGCTAAAGCCCTGAAACCCAAAAGAATGAAAAATTCTTCTCACCCAGTTATAGATGCCAAATAAGTGAGGTTAGAATAGAGGTCACCTTGTATAAACCAAAAGATACTTCTATAAATTTGAGCATTGGGGACTCTAAAATTACAAAAGTGGGTTTGGATGTATTGAACATAGAGACCAAGGAGCATTGGTTAAGCAAGTCCACTTAGAATATGTTGGTTCAATCTCAGAAGGATGCAAAGGAGAAAAAGGAGCTGAAGTAGGTGATCAACATGGGGGCTAAATACATTTATTCCTTGGATGGTTGTGGTGTTTTGCCTATGGTTCAAGCATGTCAGAGTTTTGATCCTACATCATCTGATAGCAAACATTGTTGAACCAAATTTAGTGTTGTAAAGTCATAGTGGTAGCCATGGACAAATGGGTAGATTACATGATTAAGAATGGTAACAAGTTCCTTCAACATTGTACTATAGTTTTTAATGATGCTAATGCTTTTCTAAGCAATTTTCAAACACAAAATGTTGGCATGGGAAATAGAGTAAAGTAAGTGGTCAGTTGTGGTCATACAAATTTTAGATGTTGAGTAGTATGGCGTAGAGAAGTTCTTAGTTAAGAATCCTCTCAAAATAGTGGACCCTAGTGTGTTGTATGTGGTTAAAAGAAACATGAATTGGAGATTATCAATATAAGTCCTCCATTACTAATGTGCAGAGAATTAGAACATATATTAAATGCATGTACACTGATTTTTCCAAAGATATGCAGATCATAAATCTTAATAGTATGACTCAGTTTGATGAAGGGAATTTTTATATCGAACCTTTAGTCAATTTTTTTGAAGAGGATTTTAAGGTGACAAAAGAGTTAGCTAACCCTACAGTCACAAAATTTACAAAGGTAGCACAAATCGAAGCCATGCTAATCCTTTGCATGGAACACCTACTAAAATGCACAAGGCAATTCAACATAATGAATTGGGATAGGGACATGTGGAAAATGTGACTACTAGGTTTAAGGAATGCAAATTCCATTGCACTTCAATAATTTATGGGTGTATATTATAGATTGAAACTAGCACGTGGTACATGTGACAATGAGGAGCAAACAAGAAATGAAGGCCACAATTCGCCCGTATAAAGTGTTTCTCCATGTTTATGATTTATTTCTTTGAACTCAAAGGACACATGTCCTATCTAAACTTTTTTTTTATTTTAACTATTTTTGTTAACTATCAAAGGTGTTGAGTTTTCAGGGATACCCTCTCCAATAGGAAAAAATATTTTAGGTTGGTCGATAAAACATTTCATGGGTTAGAAGATAGAAGAAGGAAAAACATTATGGTTTTTGCTCTTTTTTTTTTTTGGCAAAAGTGGACTAGCCACTAAATATATTTTATTAAATAAATCTAATTCAAAAAATTCTCAATTGGGAAAGACCCAGTAAGAAAACCCATCATTGTCATAATATATACATGTTTAAAACATCAATATTTACAACATATAATATTGATGGTCAAAATTATAATTACATTATGAAGATAAACTTCCTCAAAATTTCAAAATTTCTCTAATTTTTACAATTTCATACTATTCAACCTTCATACTACTCAAAAATCACATACCCTTCCAAAATTTCAAAACATTTATACCCATGATGTTTGGAATTTTTTTTTCAAAACAAAAACATTACTCTTTCACTCCATTTCTTCACACATGGTGCCATTAATAGAAGTCAAGGCCTTTCTATCTTGTAGAGAGTATCACCACCCAAAATCCATATGCAATAGTGAGGCAACCTCCCAACCTGAGCCCAAGCCCTCAATAACAACATATTTAGGCCCTATGGCAAGAATTACATCCTAAGCTACTTCCCTAGCTTTATCTACATGGGGAGACCAACCCAAGCCATGAACAATAGAAGTAGGAAGTCCTGAGTCATGAACAATAGAAGTAGGAAGACCAGAGCATACACCCAATCCAATATCGGTCCCAGTTTGGGAATCTGACATCGACACCTTTTGACCATGCATAACCTAGACATCTCTAATTGGTAGCCCCAAAATGTCAAGTAGTGCAAAGTACTTTCTCTTCACACCCTCCTCGAACTAGTGTCCCAGTGCTCTCACCATGTCTTTTAGGGTCGACATCATAAACCATGAACTATGCTTTTTGAAAGATTTTTGGAGCACCTCAAAGGTAGCCATGACCTCGTGTTTTTGTAGGAGTTTAGATTGTGTAAACAAACCATCCACCAAAGCATTTCTAGCCCACAAATCATATAACTGCATTTCCACTTTCAATTTATTTTATGTCTTGAATTTTAGGTATACCACTTTTATTACTTATTTCCAAACACAAAGTTGACTGTAGTAAGTCCATTGCATTGGAAAGGAAAATTTATACCAAGTTTGATGAGAATAGAGCTTGCCTTGAGGAAGAAGAGAGAATCTCCTCCCTAATTATGTGTTGCATCATCTGTCGAATGGAAGTAGAGTGAACAGAGAACATAGTATCCAAGATTGCATCATCCAAAGGATGAGGAAGAGTGTCCGCATCTAACATTGACTAAATCTAGATTTTGTAATTTTTTGGGAAGACTAATTTGTGAAACTAATAACAAGAATTACATTCAATGCAAACATCTGATGGAAGTGACATCCTAAAAGTGAATGTTGTGACGAACACAAAAAATAGAGGAATACCAGGCCATAAATAAGCAAGGATCCTTGTCATGAATGTGAATTCTGATGGGAATAAAAAACCAATCTCCCATCACACACTCAAAAGATATGAAGTAGTAGTAGCCATGTGAATGATATTGAGGGAATTGTCATCATATCCATATCACATTTGTTGACATGATGATCATGTACTTCAAATGTGTGAGGTACATGGAGGATGACCCCAAGATGACATAAACTAATTAATCATACTCATGAACTCACACTGTTGATGATGTGAGTGCATAGATGTCATATGTGCTGAAGAGAAATTCATTTTAGCACTGACATTTGTCAATGTCAGTCTTGATTAATGTTTTTAGCTCCTTATATTTCTGAATAAAGGAACTTGGATATAGTGTTGAAATTTTAATTCCTTCACATCCTAAATTTGAAATACAGTGAAAAAATTTATTTCCCTCCCTTAAAGTATGAGATATGTAAACCTCCTAACATTAATCCACAAGATTCAAAATTTGTTGCATAATATAGTTGAGCTGCCAATTGAATTTTTCTTTGTTAATGCAAGCATTTATGATTACCTGTGAATCACCTTCAATGTGAACTCTATTGAACTGCCCTTTTTTGATAAGGGCTAGACCTGCAAGTAGAGCTTGATGGATCCATTGCAATGTTGTTTGTTCCATCTAGTATTGGAGCCACCATGGTTGCTAAGATGGATCCATTGCAATCTCTAACACAAGCTCCTATCCCTAATTTTCTAGGGTTTCCTTTGGAAGCCCCATCAAAATTGAACTTCACATGCCCTATGATAGGTATATGCTAATGAATAGAAGCTCGATCTACTTTGGGCTCTTTGTTAGTAGATGTAGAATGTTATCTTTTCATTAGTGTTACTGGAATGAAATGAATGTCTGATATATGAAAGATCATTTTTTTATTGAACTCAAAATTAATACAATATGAATGGGTTTGTAGAATCATTATGGATCTATGTTATTCAAGGTTGAATGAAGAGTATTTCTTCGTGAATGTTTTCTCTAAAATTTCTACTCCATTCTGATCTTCATTGGTTAAAAAATTAACAAGTTCTTATATTTCTATCATCTTCTAATGAAATTATGAATCACTAAGAACTAAAAGGTCCTGACAACTTCTCATTTCATTTATTATTTCCATAACTATTTATCATTAACCTCTCATCTAAGAATGAGTTGTATTGCCTTTATATTTTTTGGTTAAAATAAAAACATTTATGTTTTAATTTAGGGGTTCATTGAACACCCAATGGGGGAGTTTTACCTCATACAATTTAGAGGGAAGGTATTTATGGAAACTACCCAACTTTTGTGAACTTACATTATTTTCAATAAAAAGAGGGGTAATAGAGTCGGTTAGAAAGTATTATCATGAAGAAAAATATGCTCACTAACAATTTTTTTGTGACCCTACTAGGGAGTCAGATAATTGATAACCTAGTTTACTAAAAAAGAGGTCTATTGTAATGATTAATCATGATTCTATCACATGATGATGTATTTCCTCTATTGTAACCTAATCTAGGATTTCATGACATGTAGGAAGATATTGTTTCTAATTTGAATCTAGTGGGTTGGAACTTAAGAATGAATAATCAACAATATTAGCAAGTGTTTAGGATCTTTTAAAGAGAAGAAGAAATAGCTAAGAGATTGAGAGGCATTACTATTTTTCAAAAAAGAGTAGTGGTAAATCAAGTTTCCAAGAACCCTAGAAGAAATTAAATTTTATCCATGATCGTGTGATAAGATGGCTGAACCCAAGTATAATAGATCCAAGAGGTACAAAGAAATTATAGGCCAATACTTTGAATTTGTAAAGAATTTAAATTTTTCTTTTGATGATACTCGAAGGAGGAAAAGGAAGGTAAAATTTGTTAGTAGACCTCCCTCCCCACCTTCCATCTCCCATCCTTCATTGACTGTGCTAGCAATCATCACACTAGGAACAACTACACCTCTCTACATAAATATTCAACCCTCGAACTTTGTGTTACCAAATATGGCCCTAAATCATTGGAGAAAAATAAGAGGCTCTTTGAACCTTGGGCCAAACCTTGGATCCTTACCTAAAGGGGCTAGAGATGTATTGCCAACCTTTAAACATTATGGAAAGGTTCCTATTGAAGATCATTTGAGCACCTTCCATTCATCATGTGGAATTTTGGATGTTCTCATTGAGGATGTGGCCATCTACTTTTTGTCAACACTCTCACTAATGTGGTGGCCAAATGGTTCCATCACCTTCCATAAGAACCTATTATCACTTGGGATGAAATGAAAGCAATATTTGATGCACAATTCAAGATTTTAGAAGATGAAAATACCTTGCTTCTTCAATTATGTCAATTGAATAAAGAGATACAAGAACACATGAGGGAGTTTTTAGTGAAGTTCAATAAGATAGTACACAAAATACAAGTGGCATCTAGATCAGGTGTTTTGAATAAGGAGTTCTTTCTCAATGCCATGACTCCTAACATCAATTTTCATCTATAAAAAGATAGAGTTCAAGATTTGGCAGCATCCCAAAGATCTTCCATTCAAGTTAAAGATACACTCATTATGACTAGAAAATGGAAAAGAGATGTACAAACTCCTGGTATCACATTATCCATTGCTACCAACTTGGTTGTTCAAAGAATGGTGAATGAAACAATCACCCTAAAAAGATAGAGGAAAACTAATTCTTCCTATCAATCTGTATCAAGACATGGGGTATAAGAAATATAATTCACCTCATCGCAAAAATATAACTTATCCACAACCTCGCCTACAAATTGAAACCACACCAAGTAAAGAAACTATGTGCCCCTTTCATTTGACTACTCATCAAAATGGAGCTATTTGTCTGGACTGGTTGAGATCCTTACAAATAAATGGCACAAGGGATTAACTTAGAGGGGCACATGTAGAAGAAGTGAATATTGCAGGAAGTCACGGTGCATTCTATTTGAGATATGAATATGATGAGGATGAAAGAAGATATATTTTGGCTACATTGAACAATCCTTCTTGCATGGTTTTGATAAGGTGTAATCACCTAAAAATGGTCATCTAAGATATTAGCCCCCTTTCTTAGCATTTTTGCTAAAATTATTAAATCACCCATCTTGAGAAAATCTTCAAAAATTAATTTATTTGATTTTAACCTATAGTTTGACCACTATATCCTAAGCTCTTATTTAATTGAAAGGAACATGTCCCCCCTTTTATTAAATAAAAGACCCCTTTCATCTCTTATCCTAACTTGCACACATAAAAGCTTTTTCCCATTTTAAAAATAAAAGAAAAGTCTTATTTCACATTGAGATACAAAAGTCAACTCTTTATGATTGGTTGAAATGATTGTATACATGGATCATGCAGAAGTCAACTTCCCACCCTTGATTATATCTTCTTGTCTCATGATCTCCACCATCCCCACTTATTTAAAAGGGAGAGCTCTCTCCTCATCTAATGATCCACTCTTTTGCACTATTGTTATGCTATAGGTTTTTCTATAGATACTCTTGGAGCTTTGGAAGATCTTGTGGCCTCACTCTCATATTTTCATAGCATAGTATTTTAATATCATATTGTATTAGCATAGTTTCTTTTATGCTTTAGAATAACACATCTAGTTTAATTAGGAGGCTTGTAACTCTCTCATATTACTAGTTAGTTACATTTCTTGCATCTGATGTAGCTTAGTGTAGTGCCTCTTGTGTTTACAGTCTAAACCTTGTTCTATTTTGATTTGAGAGATACTTGATACTCCTTATTATGTTTTATTTAAGATGACCTAGGGCTCAGATGATATACTTTGATTTTAGTATCATAGACGCTATATTGCTATGTTGTTTACTTTATCATATTTGCATGTTGATGCCATTTTGAGATGACAATAGGTCTATGATGATATTTGATTATCTAGTATTAGGATATATCTTTGATTCTTTTATGTGATGGATTTTATGCTTTGGATATTTACTTCATTCTTGCATCATTGAGTAAATGGTTAAATTAGGTATTTAATGCATTTATTTCTTTGGCTATGATATTATATGCAATTTCACTTGATCGTGTGTTTTAGTGTGCATGATTTATATCCTTGATAGTGGCACATGGAGTTAGTGATTCAATTATTCATATTTTACCAATGTCATCCCTGTATGGTTGATGTATCCTTATTTTAATTGTTTAATTAAATCTTTTGGTGATTATTAAATTTGAACTCATTCGCATTATGCGACTAGGCTTGTCAAGTGTCTATGCATTTAGAGGTTTGTATTGTCGTAAAACTTGTTAAGGAAATTTCTGTGATTTTGGGTTTTTGGGCTTTAAATTTTATTGAATTTAATTTTTGACAACTTTTCCATAGATGAATTCCTATTACTAGGAATAACCTATTTTCATTTGGGTTGATTCGGGGTTTAACTAGGTTGGCTAGTTATTTACCCTAATCAATTGTTCACTCGAAAAGTGAATAAGTATGGAAAGAGGAATTTAATTCCTCACTTCTCACTTTTGCAATTTAGAAAATTGAGAGTTTTTTTTTTTTTTTTTGAAATCCTTTTTGGAAGGATTGGTTTTCTATTCATTATGAGAGCTATGGGTGTGGGATCTTCGCAAGGACAAACTCATTGGATCTAGCTTGGGAAGACCTCTCATTAGATCTAGCTCAGGAAGACCTTTCTTTGCCATCATTTTTGGTTGTATTTGTAGATTATTTATTTTATGTAGTGCCTACCCCTAGTTAACTTTTCTGATTTTATTGCTAAACTCTTTTAGGCCAGTTTATGTTTATGCTTGATGATTAGTGACAATGTTTTCCATATTATTGGATATTATTTTCATACTCAGTTGATTATATGATGAGACTACCTTGGTACTAATTACTTCATGTATGTGTGATTATACCTTGATGATGATTAGTTACAGTGATTTCAGTTATTTGACGATGTTAGTTAGATGGATTATTTGTACGCATTTTATATGGATACTTACCCCATACTGCATGTGTATGGTGTGTGTGTGTGTGTATGTTTTCTTTATGTATAACATTTCTGATGTGGTTAAGGAAGGAAGTCATAGTCACCTACTAGTTGGGATCTACACGATGCACCTCTTCCTGCCATTGCCTATTTAGTTTAGTATATATGTGTTTGTACATGCATGGATTTTATGCAAATTGTCGGTACTTTGTATCAACTTTCTTGAATTACTAGGATGAGCATACCCTATAGCAATATCTCAATGGTAAGAAAGGGGAGATAAATTCTTGAGTCCAAATCCTAACCTTAAACCATTTGTCCTAGAAAATTAGGACAAGTATCTTTGATGATTACCCTTCCAAATTCATCGTATGACATAAATTCGTGATTATAACCCTTGATTTTGATCTTGTATGTGGTATTTTATGATGGGTTTTCATATTTTAGTCTTGTAAGTCTTTTGTGATTTTTTTGTTAATTAAGTCAAATTAAAAGATTAATTAATGTAATTTAATTAAAAATTATTAAGAATTAAGTTTTAAGAGAAAATTATAGTCTAGTTTGAGAGAGTAATAATATTTATTTAATTTAATAATAATATATTTAGGAGATCATTTTTAAATAAATGCTAAATATTATTATTACTTAAGTTAATAAATATTTTATCAAATAACGCTTTGAAAATTTAATAAAAAGTGAAAGAGAAATTAATTTATAAAAGATATTTAAAATTGCATAAAGTATGCATGAAGTTTCGAAAAAGTTAATAAAGAGTTAAAAGATTGTGATCAACAAGTTCCCTTGCATGATCACACAATCAGTGCCTTGAATTTAGGGAAGAAATCCATATTAGAGATTGGAAGTTCATTTCACAGAGACCGAGAAATTTGGAGAAGGGAATTTTCGGATAGAAGGTTTTGAGAGAAGAGATTTCTCTCATAATCTTCGGGTGTTTGCGAATTAGCATCGAAACTCGGTAGATCCTTGTGATTTGTTCATCCAGTGAATTATGTTTCTTCAAATTTCCTGTCTTCATCATGCTTGTTGAATTGTTCAAATTTCATTTTGACAAATCTTTCAATATTTCATTTTGAAATTATTGGTATGCATATTGATTTTTTTGTATACATGAGGATTAAAAATATCAGTAAAACCCTCATTCTGTAGATTCAAAGTTGTAAATTAAATTGGGAAGGGTTTTGAAAGAAATAGAAAATTTTAATTGAACATTTGATTAGTTCATCATATTTTCCCTATCAGAGTACTGTTAGAACTTTTATTAAAAAAAATAAAAAAAAATAAAAAGGAATTGCGGGGAGGGGGGGAACTATATTGTTTTTAAAACAAAATACAAAAAAAAAAAAAAAAATTTATGGGTGAGAGGGAGGCGGGCCACCATACCCCACCTCCCCCTCCTTTTATTTTCCATCGTCGTCGATACACGCAACAAACTCTACTGCAACAGCAACAGAGTTACTGTGGTGGTTGCATGAACAAGATGCCGACAAGTTTTTATAAATGTAGGTTATTTTTTAATTTAATTTTAATTTTATTAAAGTTTTAAATTATGTTATATTTAAAATTTAATTTAAATAAAATTTATTTATTAATATTTTTAAAAAATAGTTTTTATTGTTAAAGTGTTATAATTTATTAAATGTTTTTAATTAAAGCTTAATTTAGTAGTAATTAATTGAATTAATATAGTTATTTCAATAATTATTAATTAATTTAATTAAACTTAATTTAATTAAGTTTAATTAATAACGAATATTAGCTAATAAATTTTAAATTTATTTTATTATTATTATTAATGATTTTGATTTTTAATAAAATAGTTATCATTTTATTTGAAAATTAATAATTATTATTTTAATAATTTAATAAATAATTACCTTTAAATTGTTTTAAGATATTTAACTTAAAATCAAATAAGGGTAATTTTGCAATTTGTTCAAATACAAGAAATGGGTTAAATAGTAAGGGTTAAAATTGTGAATCTCATGTACTCAGAAACTTACTTTAAGACAAAAATTGACCTTACTGTTAAACTCAAACTATGTGTTTTCAAAATCAAACCAAACTATGAAACTGCATTGTTATTTGTATGTTGTCTATGTTTTGGGTTTGGGTTGACTAGAGTGTTGACCAATTTTAGGATGTCTACTAGAGACTTGGGAGTTCTGTGTTTATGATATTATGATGATTTGATCTTTATCTTTTAAAATCAACCATGGTAATGTGTCTAGTATGCTTTATGATGAGTTTGGATCTATTATTCATTACTGATTTTAGTGTTCTTGTGTAATAATGTGAGGAATGGTATGACATAATTGTCTTGATCTTTGAGTCTTCGATTAGTTTTTGGGGATGCTTTCTAGTTGCTTTATAAAGTAATAAGGTATTACTATGAATTATCTTTTGATTCCTTCCAGTCACTTGTATAGGACTGAGGGAAATATAATGATTCTTTGATTTGTGCTTTTATGAGCTTAGGGTGGGTTATTTATATGTAATATCGGGAAGTGGCTTGCAATGGAGGTTGGGAACCAAAGTGGATGCCAAGGTAACCTATTGTAGGTTATTTAATAAGTGAAAACACTACACTAAATGAGAGTAAAATGAACCTAATAAGAGTCTTTGTCTTTCCTCGCCCATGCCTTGAGTGCTAGTATAGACTAGGATGGGAGTAGAGAGGACACTTGGTTGTGACCATGCATTGATAGTATGCCTTGTCAATATGAAAGGATACTAGTGTCGCATAGAGTCATTAGGGGGCCATGGTCAAGTTAGACTGCTAGGGTAATTCTAGTGTTGATTCGTGCAACGACACTTGCCTACTTGCATAGGAGATTCCCTATGTGTCTATGTTTGTCTCTGGGTCTAGATGTCGATTTATCTTGGAATCTTTGAGTTAGATTACTTTTAGGGTTTTCCTTGACTTAGATATTACTTTTGATTTTTGGGATCGATATCCTGTTTGGGACTTGAGACTATCTCCTTAGTGTGGTGGGAGAGGACCTTTTTGGGTTACCATGAGGTTGGGTGGTAGTGCTTTTTACTTTTACCATGGAGATCTATCCATTGATGTTGTGGTTGGAGTTCCTTGTTCTACATATCCTTTCATTCTATCTTTGTGTATTATGATGGATGGTTATATCTTTATGATGGATGATTTTACTTATTGTATTGTATCTTGTTTTATGGATTTAAAAGAGATGATGTAATCTATTTTATAAATTTATATTCTTTCAACCTTTCATACCCTGTGACATGTACAATGGATGATTGTGCATTTCAAATTTTGTTGCCAAGTGGCATTCGAAACAAATGTATATTATTTAAATGGACTTGGACTTGTAATTATTCTTTCATGAGGATGTGTTATTTATAGACTTAGTATTATTTAAATTTAAATGTGACTCAATGTCTTGGGATCCTTAAGGAATGTAATCTACTATGTTTGCTTATGTATGATTATATGTTATTGTTTCCGCTACTTCATGATTGTTGTACATGTTATTCTTAAAAAAAAAAATGTTTGGAAAACTTAGTAAAACTTTAGGTTAGTTCTTTTGGATCCCTTCGTGGGGCATTGCATTTTACCTAGCTATTTTCTATTTTTTCCCTTTTGGCTATCAGGTAGGGCTCTCCCATTTTCATGTTTCAACTTTGTATCTAGTTTAGTTTCTGGTAGCTATTTGTTTGGAGGCTAAGAACTAGTGTTCCTCTCCATTTCTATTTGCTAGTTCTGCTCGGTTGGTTGGGTATGAATATTTTCCCAATTTTTGGGATGAGGGTTTGGGGTTTCCAACTGTGGCCATTTTTGCATGGGGTGTCTAAACTCAATTTTTATTGGATTTTTGAGGCTTTTGTGCCCTAAGACCAAATGGGTTTTTATTTCAAAGTTTTCCAATTTTAGGGTTTTAACCTCATTTTGTGAGCCACCCCATTTTCTTGTGTTTTCTTGGCATGATGTTGGTCGTGGACCTGGATCATCTGTTTGGATGTCATTCAGACCATTATTTCTCTTTTATGTTGCATTGGGATGCATTCTACAACTATCCTCCCGAGCTTGTTTTCAATTGAGTGATATTTTACTTGTGTTCTCATCTAGCCCTTGTGTTTGATCTTCATGGTGGTGGTGTGCCACACATGAGCATGTGTGTGTGTGCATTTTTTGTGTGACTTACAAGGCCTGGTCTCTTATATGTATTTTAATGGAGTTATGTTCATGTGGGGTTAGGTTGGTAATATGCATGCCTTTGGGTACTCATCATGTGATGAGCATGGGTATGTAGGATAAGGTGGTGGAGGGGCTTCTCTTGTAACCCATGCAGTGTCCCCAATGTGGTGTACGTGTAGAAGTTTCTAATAAGTGATAAATTAATTAATGAATAGAAAATTAAATAAGATAATAAATTATGGTCAACCTCCTGAGAGTGCTACCAAGGGGAATGATTATTTTTTCTAGCACATTAGCCTACCAAGGGTGTTCCAAGGGGAACAATTGTCTTTGTGCATAGCTTGGGTTCTCCACCAAAATCCCTACATAGTTACCCATAGAGTGTCTGACTAGGACTTGTTGTACTTGCATTGTTGCATGATCTTGGTTTCAATCATCATTACTATTTGGCATGAGTGTTAGCCATGGGCATTTTCTTTATGTATGTTTGTGGTTGGATCATTATCTCTATCAAAATGACAAGAGTGGACCTATAGGTTTCATGTGGTTGGGAGGCATAGCTACCTATACCACTATTGGGGATCAATGTATAGAGATGGTCTATTATCCTAGTGCAACTATTGCTAGATGTTTTCACTTGACACTTTGGGTTCCAAAGTATGCTTTCTTGTGATTTATGCTTTCATTGGTATGCTTGGATATCATGTTTAGATGATATTAGCTTATCTGATGCATTCCCTTATTATGATGTTTAGCATATGATTAGACGATGTTAATTGATTAAGTTGGAATATTTAATGATTTACTTTTTAGCATGTTAGATTTCCTTACTCTTATGATGTATTACATTTTAGTGGTGATGTCCTCATAAGATAGCTCCGACGATCTAGTCAGTGGTTTGGGATGTTATGTGTAGGGGATGGCTAGGACCTTTGGGGTCTCATGATGCTATTATGGTTGGGAGGAACCACACAAGAGTTTGGTTATTCTTGTACATTGTGATGTTGCTTCTGTATACTATGATGTATCTTTCAATATGTTCTTTTACTGCTTTACTTCAGATGGTAGGATGTAGTTCCTTCTTGCAGTTATGGTATTCGAGTGTCTATGCCTTGATTTTTGGATTTGGTACTCCTTGGTGTGGAGGAAATTCATTTCCTATTTTTTTTTACCTTAATGTTTTCTGGCTCACTATTTTGGATCTTTGCACAAAATTGCACTTTCTCACATGAGAGTGCAAAAGTTTGCATGGTGTGCTGAGTTTTCTTGTGTAGTTCTTAGTACTTACTCACATGAAGCTCCACACTTGTTAGGGGTGTTTTGGCTGCTTGGTCAAGCACTTTCTTGCACCATTTGGTGCATTTCCTCATGTGAAAGGTAGTTTCTCGTGTGGCATGATGTACTTCTTGGCATGAAATTTTGTCAGCTATGTTCCTCATGTGAAAAATAGGGGGCATCTCCACTAAACACACTTTGGTGTTTTAAGTATTCTTTGGGTTTACTTAATTATCCATGCTTTGACACATCTAAGATTCTTTGTTCTATTGTCACCTTTGGTCTTCATTTCTCTATTTGTGTGTGTCAATTAGGTAGTGACATTTGGAGATTTTTTGGATGCCAAGATTGTGGTTAAATCTTCCATTGTGATCTTTGTGATCATCCTATGTTGAGTGTCATGTACATCCATACTTGTTTAAATTTTTTTATCTTGGCTTGTATTGAATCCTTGTTCCAAGGGTCTCCATGCAGGGCATTACACTTAGTTGTATTTTTGTATAGCATCTCATAGTGGTTCTTGGACACTAACATCATTTCTCTTATCTTAGAACCTCACATTTCAGGGTGTACTCACAAGGGCTTGCATTCTTTTTCTCGACTGAGAGTCATTTTACTTTTATTTGCATTCCTTTGTACGTCATGACTAGGGAGGTCTAGCTCGATATTTGAGGCTCTCAATCCATGAGACAACTTGAATAAAAGGACTTAGAGAAGTGCACTATTTTGAGTGTACATTTTGGTTGCCCATCATGGGGCATGCAAACTCTATTGTGCCTTTCCCTTTACATTTTTGTCACTTCCTTACTGTTTTCATCTATTTTTCTATTTTTACTAACGAAATTATTATGTGAAAATTTTCTAGTATTGTACGATATTTCATTCCATATCCTTTTACCAATTAAAAGTATCACACATTGTTTAACATTTTGTCACATGTAAACTCTATAAAATATCACACCCAGTGACATAGAGTATTGTCTAGGTATACTGGGAAGTGTCGTATGATATTTTTATAGTAGAAAGTACCATACAGTTTGTAATAGAAAATTGTTTGTCTTTGATTAAGATTTTGAGTTCTTGAAGCATATTATTTTTAGGTTTTCTAGATTATTACTCTCTGACTAGTGAGCTTTTGTGGGTTTATTACATTTGGATAACCCTTCTTGATATACTAATGCATTTTTTTTGTAGGGTTTACCTAAATTGCTTGCCAAATTGATCATTAAAATAACACATGTCAAAGATTCTATTTTCTAAAAAGGGCTACTAATATTTTTGTAGGGCTTCCCAAGAAAGAAAAAAAACCAAGTGTTCTTGATGTCTTCTTTCATTTATATGTGCAAAATATAATAGTTGTTTCTTTTCTTGGGCACATAAAACTTACAAGTACATCTCATTGCTGGTAGGAGAGTATGCTATTCACCTTGTAGTGAATCAAAAATATTAACCCTTCATTGAGCCTCGAAAGTGAGTGGTATATTCCACTTTTTAGTGGTCTTAATTAATCTTCTTGGCATGTTTGGGGGAAACACTAAGAATACAATAGTATGCTCTTCACCCTTTGGGTGAATCATAAATCTAGATCTCTTTGGTGTGGATCCATTTTTTCTATCTCCTAGCGAGATATATCATTTAGAGGTCCCATCATTGGTGAAAAGATACCAATAGGAATGACCTAAGGTGGGAAAAAATACAACCCAACTAGAGAGATGCAATTTTTGGATTAGATTGTGTGTCATATTTTTGCATCAATGTTTCAAATCAAACTTTGTGATCCATCATTAGGATTAGAAGAGCTAAAGGAAAAATGACACAACATTTTTCCTTTAGCTCTTTTAATCCTAATGATGGATCATAGAGTGTGATTCAAAATGTTGATGCAAAAATATGACACACAATCTAATCTAGAAATTACATCTCTCAACTATGACTGATTGTGGAAATTTTTTCTTATTAAACAACCCAACTAACTATAATTATAAACCTCTTGACAAAGGCCAAATCCTTGAGGGTTGTAACACTTGTCTTGATTTAGTGGAAGTACTTGTGGGATTGTTACCATGAGGAAAAAACTAAATAGGAATCCTTAAGGTACTTTTGTGGCTATGAGATCTATTACTTGTCTCTATCAAGGTATCCTATTATCAGGTGCAAGAGGCATTTTGTAGATGAGACCATTTCTAAACACCTTAGGATTAGAAGCAAACCTTATTATCCATTCAACATATTGGTGCAAGGATCAATCCTAGTGGACTACCAAGATCATCACAAGATTTTACAATCACCATTTTTCTCCCTTTGGTTGTGCCAATAGCACCTCCATGACATAGCTAACATCTATTGTGGGAAACCACTTTGTGTGAAGTGAGAGGCCATCAAGCATGTGCCAAGTTTTTGAGTAATGAGTTGTGACTTCTAGTTAGTTTTTTTTGGCATGTTTTTGAATGTGATAGACCTATGAAAACATTTTAAACATACACATCACACTAGCATGCATAGGGTTTAATGTTTTTGATTCCATAAGTGCTTGTGTAGACAAGGTTTTTCTGTCCCATGTTCAACTATTTGAAGACATATGCTTGACCCCAGTTGTTTTCAAAAATTTGTACCTACTATCATAAATTGAAGTATTCCTCTCTCACAACTATATTTTGGCCTAAAACACCTAAAAATTGAACCGAAACATAGACATTTTAGGCACCAAGTCACATGCTACAGATTTTATTGAACTTTTATTGCATGACAGTTTAGAGAAATATCATGCGATGCTTATGGATTGCTAGAAGTATCACACTTCTTAAAAAAGTCTATCACCCTCTTACTTTATAATCTATCATACAACCTACTATAAAGTATCACATGTTTGGAAAGTATCACCTTCCTACTATGAAAAAAATTGTACGATAAAAAGTGTTGATATAATATCACCTAGTTTTCGCTGCTTGCATAATTGAGTCTAGATTGTGTTTTAGCTAAAGTAGGGATGTTTGTACCTAGTATTACCATGATTTGGTCTAAAACCTCCATGTATTGTACTATCTTAAGATGAAAATATGAGTTTGGTCTCTCAGATGTGAACTTAATGTCTCTATTTCTCACTTGTCAAAAACCCAGTTATTCTATTCTCTTGGCTATTTTCTATTGAGATTCTTGCCCAAATATTTTCTAGAATAATTAGAGTTGTAAATTCTTTAGCACTTTTGACAATCTATTCACTCTGCTTTTTCTTTTGACTAGAGATTTTTTTTTACTATACAATTTTAGATTGTGAAAGGCTTTGTTTCTTCTTACTATACTAAAGGCTCACCCTTACATGTCGGTTGTGATTAGACTCCAAGTTGGTCAAGGAAGTTGTCCCTCCTTTAATTTTGTGCAATTTTCCACTCCTACTAGACATCCTCATAGGAAATCTTATGAGGAAGAACATGTTCTTGATAGGAAGGAAGAGACTAACACCACTACGTGGCACAACCTAATTTACAAATTTGATAGTTTCTTTGATACTCCCTTTGACACTCCTAGGGTAGTGGATATTTTTTTCTTACCATGAACCCCAAACAGAGGAATATCTACCTAGAAGACCTCTTTTCTCTTAGAGAGGAACAAGCTAGGTTGGATAGAGAAAGACTAGAAGGGGCTAGGCATATAGCTTCTAGAGAAATGTCTCACCCACATGTTGAAAGTAGTAATTGTGCACATCACTATGAAAATAGACATGCTCATGCCAACTATAGAAATCCCTTTATCAAAAACCTATCTTGTAGCAATGATAGGAATAATACTACCAAGATCTCCAAGGACACATGCAATGAGATGTTCCTCACCATCGAGACCCTCACACTTGCACCATGAGAGTGATGTAGACAATGAGGTTACTAGTGAGAACCTCATGAGATTCAAACAAGATGAGCTTCTCCAAATAATTATGCTTAAAGCCTTAGAGAAAAAAATAGATCAATATTTCCAATACATGGCTTCATGAGGATGGAAAATCCCTCATAATTAAGATTTTCAAAGGATCATCTATTAAAGAGAGCCAACTAAAGTTGACATCTTGAGAAAAGAAATGCAAGAGCTAAGAAGTCAACTTGCCCAACTACAAATGGAAAAAGAGAAACCCAAAACTTCCTTTGTAGAAACCATATGTGCTCTCCCATTTGATAGAATTCTTTACATGGTGTCATTTCCTTGAGATATAGAGGTTACCAAGTATGAAAAATATGATAGAAATAGTGACTTTCATGACCATGTATGACACTTCTATGTTCTTAGCATGGATTTCATGCATAAGGACACATACCTCATGAGGCTCTTTCCTAGAAGTTTAAGGGGACAAGCCATGGATTGGTTTACCAAGTTTTCACCTCCTCTCAAAAAATTTTACAAACTTGCACAATGATTCTATTGGAAGATTGGAGAGATTGTTGGAAGATTGGTTGGAATCATGAATGCTGGTCATATGTTACATTCATGATTGATTTTGTCATTGATGTCAACATAGCATGTTTGATGTCTTTTGTGGTATCCAATAGAAGAACAATGGAAATATCAAGTTGGTACAGATGACTAGTTGAGCATGATAACCACCTGAGGTTATGGGAGATACTTTGGAGTATCTAGTATATGTAGTTAATGTAAGAACTAGAAAGGATAAGTCTAGAAGAAGTTATGTAAGTTTTGCTAATGTCTATTCAGAAATAGAGTTTACAGAGGCATGTTCTGGTAAAATTTTTATATCTCTTAGCAAAGTTGATATCTTGAGGATCGAGGTTGAGGACATGGAGAAGACATGTTGGTGATGATGTGGCTAAGCTTGCTCATCATAATATTTCATGTATGGAAATTTATTCAAGTTGCAAGGCAGATGATTTGTGTTATTGCTAAGTGTAATGTGTTCTTAATTGGGTCCTATAATAATTAATTAAGAAGGACTAACAACTAACTTAGGGAATTTTTTTATGGACTCAATATAGGTGTGTTGATATGATTGAATGATTGATGAGAATTAGTTGAGAGTGAAAAATATGGAGTTGAGTAAATAAGTGTAGAGAAGAAGTGAAGGAAATTTCATTGCTAAGGTTTTGCTGAGTGATTTAAAGTTTTATATTTTGATCTGAGGTTTGTAACATGGTCTAAAAGGTCTAACAGTGATTGGTCCAGTTGATAGGATAGAGGAAAGGAAAAAGGAAAGAAGAAGATAACAATAAATTACTTGTTTGAGCAATGAGCTCTTCTTGTAGTTGAAATTGCATGTTTGGGTAGTGGGCTCTTCTTGCATACATCATACCACAACTCCTAATAGGGTTGGAATCTCCTAATAGGGATTCAAAGTCCCCTAATAGGGACTCATTGTACTAAATGTTATAATAGACTCCTAATAGGGTCCATCCTTTAACAAGAAATATTTATATTAGTACATAATCTTGTGGGCATCATTCCCACTAGGGTTTTCACTAGTCAACATATTTGGTGTAATTGTCTATGTGCATCTTTGTATAGTTGTTTTTTACTTTGGTTGAATGGTTAATATTGTTTAAGGAAGATAAATGTTGTAATTGTTGGATAACTAATTCAACCACCCCCACCCACCTCCCCCCCCCCCCAAGTTATCTTGGTGGACTATTGTTTCTAACAATTGGTATTAGAGCATCAAGTCCTTGAAGGATAAGCTTAACAACTTTGGGAGATCAGTGGAAAATTATTCAGAAAAGATAGTCTTGAATTTGATGGAAGAAATTTCAACACATGAGTTATGAAAATTCTTGCTGAGTTATTAGATTTTTGTAAAGAGCAGAGTATTGAGTTTATAGATCCAAAATCCTTCTATTGTATACAAGGGAACAATAGCACAAGTGAAGTTAGATTCAAAATAGAAGATGACATAAAGATAAAGGAAGGTATTGATCTACTTGCAAGGAGAGAACCTAAAGGTATGAAATTTTTTGTTTGTTGGACATATAAAGAGTTTGGTCATTTTTCAAGTAAATGTCCTAAGAGATTGAGAAAAGCTAGGAAGAGTCTACTTTTTGATAAAGTTGAAGAGTTTAGAGAAAGCATGGAAAGATCCTTGAAAGATTGTGTCAATGAGTCTAGATTGGTTAATGAAAAGCATGTATTAGAAGAAACAACTTTGGCAACTATTATGGAAAGTGTAAATGTGAGAATTGATGAGAAGTTTAGAATACAAGAGAGAATAGTTAATTACAATTTAGATGATGATATTTTTACTAAACCAAGGAATGATGAAGTATTTCTGGAGACTAATAATTATTTGTAGAACCAAGGGGAACCAAGGCATGAACAAAGCTTGGAATCTTTAGTAGAGCTAAGAGTTGAGATAGAAACTCCTACTTCAAGAAAGAAAATGATAAAGAATCACCCATCTGAACAGATCATCGGAAGAAAAGACAAAGGTGTGATGACAAGGAGTAGAGTGAATGAAGATCTATGCTTGATATCTCAAGTTGAGCCTAAGAATGTAGATGAAGCATGTAAAGATGATTACTAGAAATAATTCATGAAAGAGGAATTGGATCAGATAGTAAAGAATGAGACATGGGAATTGGTCCCCAGACCAGCAAATAAGTATGTAATAGAAACCAAATGGGTATTTAGGAACAAAATGAATGAGCAAGGAGAAGTTGTAAGAAACAAAGCAAGACTGGTATGTAAAGGTTACACATACCAAGAAGGAATAGACTATGAGGAGACTTATGCTCTAGTGGCTAGAATAGAAGCTATAAGATTATTCTTAGCCTATGCAACACATAAGAAATTCAAAGTATATCAGATGGATGTCAAGTCAAAATTTCTTAATGAAGAACTTGAAGAAGAGGTATACATTGAACAACCTGAAGGATGTCATTTGGTAGATCACAAGGACATAGTATGTAGACTGAGGAAAGCATTGTATGGATTAAAGCAAGATCCCATAACCTGGTATGCGAGGTTGGACAAGCATTTGATAAAGATTGAATATAACAAAGGTATGGTAGATAGTAATCTATATTGGAAAAAAATTGATGATGGTTTGATTATTTTGGTAATATTTGTTGATGACATTATATATGGAGGAAATGATGAAGAAAGTAAGAAGTTTGTAGAAGAGATGAAGTAAGAATTTGAGATGAGTATGATAGGAGAGATGAAATATTTCTTAGGATTGTAGTTGTATAGAATAAAGAAGGAATCTTTATCTCTTAGACTAAGTACTTGAAGGACTTACTAAAAAGGTTTGGTTTGGAAACATGCAAACCCATTGGAACACCTATGGTAATTGGACACAAGTTATCTACAAAGGATGAGACACCTACTATTGAGCAGAAGAAGTACAAATCTATGATTAGAGGATTGCAATATCTGAATCACACAAGGTTAGATATAGAAAATGTAGTTGGAATTTTTGCAAGATTCTAGGCTGATCCCAAAGAAGCAGATTATGTAGCAGTGAAAAGGATATTTAGATATCTAAAGGGAATATTTGAGTTTGGATTGTGGTATGATAGATCTAATGATGTTACTTTAAGTGCTTATACTGCTGTAGATTGGGTAGGTAGTATGGATGACGTAAAGAGCACTAGTGGAGGAGCTTGGTTTCTTGGAGGAAGATTGGTTTCTTGGTTAAGCAAGAAGAAGGATTGCACATCTCAAAGTATAGTAGAAGTAGAGTATGTTGTAGCAACAAATAATTGCAATCAAGTTATTTGGATGAAGAAGATGTTGAAGGATATAAGGATAGAAATTAGTGAATATGTTCTTATCCATTGTGACAACACAAGCATGGTAAATATGTTTAAGAATCTAGTATTGCATTCAAGGACTAAGCACATTTCTATTAAGTATCATATGTTGAGAGAAAAAGTTTTAGAAAATGAAATCAGATTAGAGTATGTGAGAACAAAAGAGTAGATTGTAGATATATTCACTAAGTCTCTTCCCAAAGAGACTTTTGAGTATTTGTGAGGTATGCTTGGGGTTATGCCCCTTCCTACATCAGAGTAGAAGATGCAAGAGTGTATCAATCCAGGGTAGTAGAGCACCATGTTTTTTCTAGACTGAATGCTAATGCTTCCTATATGGGGGAGTATCTAAGATGGACAGAGTCATCTAGGATTCTTGTTGATGTTGTTTTGAATAGTGTCTTTTGACACTCGAGCTAGTAAGTTGTTGCAGAGTTTGATGTAGAGATTTTGGTTGTAGAAACCTTTGACATTGATGTTAATGGGGGAGAAGTTTGGCATAAAAAACATTATGCTAAGGAGAAAATTTGGTAGTATGTTGAGGAAGATGTTTGGTGTAAGAAAAGTATGTGGAATAAAAGTTTGGTAAAGAGAAAATTGAGGTATATCAATGGGGGAGTATGATTGATGAAGAGGATTTGAAGATGGATAGTCTTTTGTTGGTATTCTTGGAACTAGATGTTTTACATCTATATTGCCATCAATGCCAAAGGGGGATATTGTTGGAAGATTGGTTGGAAGCATGAATGCTGATCATATTTACATTCATGACTGAGTTTTTCATTGATATCAACATAGTATTTTGATGTCTTTTGTAGTATCAAGTTAGTATGGATGACTAGTTGAGCATGATAAACAATGGAAAGATCAAGTTAGTATGGACAACTAGTTGAGCATGATAATCACCTGAGGTTATGGGAGATACTTTGGAGTATCTAGTATATGTAGTTAACATCAAAATTAGAAAGGATAAGTGTAGAAGAATTTATGTAAATTTTGGTGATGTCTATTTAGAGATAGAGTTTACTGAGGCATGTTTTCGTAAACTTGTTATATCTCTTAGCACAGTTGATATCTTGAGGATTGAGATTGAGGACATGGAGAAGACATGTAGGTGATGATGCGGCTAAGCTCACTCATCATAATATTGTGTGTATGGAAATTTAATCAAGTTGCAAGGAGGACAATTTGTGTTATCACTAAGTGTAATGTGTTCTTAATGTTGTCCTATAATAATTAATTGAGAAGGACTAACAACTGACTTAGGGATTTTTTTTATGGACTTGATATAAAGGAGGGACATTTTCCTTTATCATGAGGTGTGTTGATATGATTGGATGATTGATGAGAATTAGTAGAGAGTGAAAAATGTGAAATTGAGTAGAGCAGTGTGGAAGTGAAGGAAACTTCATTGTTGAGTGATTTGAGGTTTGGTATTTGGATCTCAAGTTTGTGACATGGTCTACAAGGTCTGATAGTGATTGGTCCAGTTGACAGGATAAAGGAAAGAAGAAGATAGTAGTAAATTACTTGTTTGAGCAGTGAGCTCTTCTTGTAGTTGAAATTGCATGTTTGGTTAGTGGGCTCTTCTTGCATTATACCACAACTCCTAATAGGGTTAGAATCTCCTAACAAGGATTCAAAGTGTCCTACCAGGGACTTATTGTACTAAATGTTGTAATAGAATCTTAATAGGGTCCATCCTCTAATAAGGAATATTTATATTAGTATATCATCTTGTAGGCATCATTCCCACCAAGGTTTTTCCTCTGATCAAGGGTTTCCCTAGTCAATATATCTAGTGTAATTGTCTATGTCCATCTTTGTATGGTTTTTGCTTAAGGAAGATAAATGTTTTAATTGTTGGACAACTGATTCATCCCCCCCAAGTTATCTTGGTGGACTATTGTTTCTAATAGGTTCATCCAAAAATATTCATACAACATTCAACACCTTATCACTATGTTGGATCTTTACAACATAAAATAAAGACAAGGAGAACTGGTTGCCACATACCTACAACAATGGGGATCACTACATTATAGATATCCTCACCGAGATTGAAAAGATTCAACACACTTGTGCTTTAATTGTATTATGATTTTAGAAAATAATAGTTTACAACCTTCAGTGGCATGATTGAAGGTGCTTATTGTATTGAAGATGTTGTTGTGAAAAGGGAGACATTGTTTTAAACAAGGATAAAAATGCCAATGGAAATGGAAAGGATAAGGGTAAGCCATGGAATAAAAATAAGTATATGGTCAATGATGGAGTTGTAGATGCTCCTAAGAATAAGAATTCATCCTTTCACTTATCCAATGCTATATACACATCTAAAAAATAATAGACCTCAAAGCCATAATCTTTTGACAAGGTTAAGAAACCCTCTAAGCCAAGATACACTTACACACCAATGGTTGAATTGAATCCTATGAAGTAGTCTTGAATTTTTTTCTCACTAATAAACTTATCACACTTCTTGACAACTCTCAACCTTAAAACCCTCCTGTAAAACACAATTGGTGGAGAGACAACCAATTCTACAATTACCATCAAAACAAGGGTCACACCATTGAGAATTGTTTTTAACTCAAGGATGTTATCCAAAACCTTATTGATGAAGGGAAATTTTTTGCAAATGGCCTTAGTTAAGAACTCAGATTATAGGGCCTTTAAGGACCCTAAACCTAGGTATGAGAAAGGAGAAACATCAAACAACAACAAGAAAGGTCATACTGCCAAAATTAACTATGCTTATGCCAACACAAACAACTTCATCAACATTATTGAGACCATAAGTGAAAGAATTTACATGATGGGACCTAAATGTGATGAAGAACCCAACTATGAAACTGATGATGAGCAACCTATGGTTATTTTGAGAATGTACAACTCCTTTCAACACTTTGACTATGCTGGACCACTGATTTTGCTTAGGGTGGCAGATTCCTCTCATGTTGAGACTTTGAATATTGTCACTCAAGGGTAATCTAATATTGATCTTAAAGTGGATAATGATCCCAAACATGCCTCATCTTCCAAAAAAGTGGCTCCACATGCTATATCCATCTATGACCTCATGAGTCAATTACAATGGATCCCCACACAAATTTCTATCTTTGAGCTACTAGAGTTGTCTCCTTTGCACAAAGAGATCCTAGAGAATTCTCTATGCATAACTAATTTCCCCATAGATATTGATGCTAAGAAATTCCAAGATATGGTAAATCACATTTCCTCACTTCATTATCTTACCTTTTTAGAAAAAGATGACAAGTCTCTTAATCATCCCCCATAATCTTGCCCTTTATATGAAAGTTCAAATCTACTGCATCTAAGTCTGACAAGTACTAATAGACAATGGTTGTGGGTAAAATAATGTTTCCTTTAGTGTAATTCAATAATTAGGAATATCCAAATTTGCAATTGATCCTAGACATAAGATAACCATAAAAGCATATGAAAAAGTTGAATGATCCTCCAAGGGTTGAATTATGCTTCCTATCCATGTGGGCCCCATGGAGAAGATGTGATCTTCCAAGTATTAGACATCCCAGTTGCAGATTTGCTAGTACCACATAATTGACCTTCTAGTGACATTAGACCATCATTACAGAATGTGAAAAGAAGCTAAATATAATGAATATTGGCATGGGAGAGTATACTTTGGACTCCATTGCAACATTACTTGTTTCCCCACATTCTTATGGTAAACCAACTAAGAAGATGAAGCCTTCAACTTCTACTATGACTATCTATGGTACCTTTGTCTAGTCCTCAGTCCCTCTAGAGGATGAAAAATAAAAACAAGTAGTTAAGGATTGGATATATAGAGAAGAATAACCACTTGATGAAGTTGTACTCACCACACCTATACCTCCTAATAAATATGGAAAAGGTTATCACTATCTCAAGAAGATGGGTTACTTGGGTCACAAACCCTTGGCAACAAAAAATTCTCTTATTGAATCTATCAATCATGCTAAAGGCTGCAAGAATAAAGATAAAATTGGTTTAGGATTTGGGGTCGAGGACAATCTTCTCATTTATGATAGAGAACCTCTACTTTCCACAAGTGATTTAGAGGATGAGGTTCATCCTCTAGCTACCACTACTCCTAAAGTTTATTTTTTCCCCTCCACTTCCCTTCTTTGGGGGGAAGATATATTTTTCAATTATCACTTAGCTAAAGCATCTACCTCTGGATAGCCCAAGTTTGATGAATCTAACATTAATAATCCTAATACAAAAAAATTAGGAGAAATATTACCCAACATTTGGTTTGAGATCAAAGCATTGATTCTTAAGAACATGAATAATCTCTTTCTAATGCCTCTTGTAAATTGGGTGTAGATGTGGTACATGCCTATGTTACCCAACCTAATGTAGTTGATGACTCTCGTGTAGAGTCTGATGAGTTAGATTCACAACTTGCCTTAGTGGATTATGTTGATTCCTCTGTGACTTATCTTGATTTGGACTCCTTTGGAGCCTTCTCTATAGGCTTGACCTCTCTTCTCACTAGAGGTGATTCCTCTTGTATCAATAACCTTGAAGCTTCTACCTCACATTATCTTATGCACCCCAATCTCATAGATCAGTCTATTCAAAACCAAAGGCCTAAGCTACCCTCATTTCAAAATTATTGTGAGATTGCATGCTACCTAAATTCCATTTACCTCATGGTATCTTCCACAAGTGAATAGAAAATTAGCATGACCAAGACAGACATCAAGTACCTCAATTACAATTTGAAAATAAAATAAAATAAGAGTTCATATGAAAACTACCTTGTGGCAGTGTTTGAACGAAAAAATGGTAACAATAAAGATGTATCCAAAGGTCTTTAAGGTTCCCAAGGATGAGGTACTGGGTAGTCTTCCAAGCTATTTTCAAGATATATCATCAATTTTGATAGAAATGACATAGCCTATTAACTTGGGTACTGAGGAATCTCCCAAAATTATACATTTGGCTCAGTCTTAATTAGATAAAGAAAAAAAGCAATTTACATAGTTATTTAGGGAAAAAAAGATTAACTTTGGATGGACCTATGCTGATATGCATAACATGGATACATAGCTCATTATGCGTCACCTCTCCATCACTCCATAGGTTAAACCTATTAAGCATAAACTAAGAAAGAAACATCCTCATGTTGCCTTGTTAGTCAAAGTTGAGCTTGAAAAATTGATAAGTTAATTAGAGCTATTGATATGCAAAGTGGATATCTAATATAGTACCTATTTGTAAACATGACAAGTTCATTAGCATCTATATAGATTTTAGGGATTGAAACAAGGCATGTCCAAAGGCTGACTCTCTGCTACCAAATATCGATATGATAGTAGACATGATTGTGGAATATGAAATGTATTCCTTGATAGATGGATTCTTAGGGTACAATCATACTAAGATAGCTCCCAAAGATCAAGAGAAAACAATTTTCACCTGTGCATGGAGTACCTTCTATTGGAATTTCATGCCCTTTGGGCTAAAAAATGAATGTGTCACATACTAAAGAGATATGACTATAATATTTCATGACATGCTGCATAAAAACATGGAGGATTATGTTGATGATATCCTCACAAAGTCTAAACAATGAAGAACTCACCTATCTAACCCGAGCTTGATACTAGACCACATGGAACAATTTCAACTTAGGCTTAATCCCAAAATGTGTGCTTTTGATGTCGCATTTGGAAAATGGTTAGGGTACATAATATTAGCTAAAGGCATAGAGATCAATCCAGAAAAAGTGCAAACTGTTATGAAAATGACACCTCCCAAAAATATTAGTCAACTAAGGAGTCTACAAAGATGCCTTGAGTCCATCAAGAGGTTCATATCTCAACTAGCTCATAGATCACAATCATTCAACAAAAAATTGCATAAAGGGCCCGCATGCATATGGAATGAAGAGTGTGAGAAAAGCTTGTGTTGTGATGTGGAGGCCTAATTAGACTTAAAGGTTTATTCGATGTGGTTTCCCCCCAAATTATTTCTATGGGGGTTTAGGGGCAAATCTCATTGTGGGGACCTAGGGTAGCACTATAAAAGGAATCTACTATATTTTTCTATTGGATGACTTATTCTAGCCCAAATTTTGTAAGCGTAAAAATATTGTATAAAATGGCTTAGGGTTAGGAATTTCATAGTTTATGATGAGACTATAGGTTCTTGTGATATTATTTAGCTATAAGGGATTGTAGATTATAAGACATTAATAATATCATACTTGTTGTTGATGGACATAGCCCAAGGATTGGGTGAACCACATTAAATCCTTGTGTCTTGTGTTCTCTTCTATGCGATTTATTATTTAATGATATTGGTTATATTTGCATGTAATTTTTATTTCTATCTATGGTTAATCCTAAAAACTCAGCCCAAATTAAAGAATATTATATGTTAAAGCCACCCATCCTCATGCCTCCAATTCAGGGGAAGGCTTTGATTCTTTACATCTTAGCTACTGCAATTTATCTAGGAGCACTGTTAGCACAACATGATGAGAATGGAAAAGAAAGAGCTATATATTACATAATTTTTACATTGGTTTCCTATGGGTTCAATTACAAAAATATTGAGAAATATTGTCTAGTTGTGGTGTTTGTGTCACAAAAACTCTTCCACTACATACTCATGCATACCACCAAACTTGTTACTAAAATTGATCCTTCAAAATATCTCTAAAGTAAGGCTGCACTTATGAGTATATTAGAAAAATGGATTATTATTCTTTCAAAATTTGACATTCAATATGTCAAATGTAAGGATATCAAAGGACAAGCTATCATTAATAAACTTGTTGAGTTCCTAATCATAGATAGCACTCTTATGCAAATTGACTTCCCTAATGTATCTATCATTTATGTTATAGAAAGGACTTGGAAGATGTTCTTTGATCAGTCATACACTCAAAATGGGGTTGGTGCTAGAATTTTTCTTGTGATGCCTCATGGGGATACTATTCCAAAATCTTACAAGCTATTATTCCCATGCACCTATAATATATCTAGATATGAAGCTCTCACTAATGGGATCAAGCTAGCCCTTGAATGGATAATAATAGGGATACACATTTATGGAGATTCCTAGCTTATCATCAATCAAGTCAACAATGGTATCAAACCAAAGATGATAAGTTGATACCCCATAAGAAATTAGTGGACATTGTAAGGAATTTTTTTATTTTTTTCACATTCTAGCAGATCCTTAGAGCTGAAAACAATGTTGTAGATGCTATCAAAACTTTGTCATCTATCCTACAACTACAAGAGCATGAGTCTCACTTCAAGTTCTTGGTGGAAGAGTTATATCATCTTGCTTATGAATCCCCTGATGACTGAGTTATTTGCACCATTTTTGATCATTATTCTTCCCATTACTCCACCATCTTCTTCTATCTATGAGACCAAATCATTTTTCAAGAACCTCACATGCAATTAAAAGCATCAACTTATTCACAATGCTTCCCATTACACCCTCATCATTGCTGATATGTATAGGAAGAGCTTAGATAGAACACTTAGGTGTTTAGAGACAGATGAGTCTAAAAAGGAATTATCCAAAGTTCATGATGACATTTTTGGGTCACATTCTAATGGCCTTGCACTTTCCAAAAAGCTTCTTAGGGTGGGATACTATTGGCAAACTATGTCAACTGATGGCATCCAATACACCAAATCTTGTAAGAAGTGTTAGCTATATGACAACTTCATTCATGTTTCCAGGAGTGAATTGATCTCCTCGATTACACATTTGCCTTTCCAGAAATGGGCCTTTTGCTTGGTTGGAAAGATTCATCCAAGTTCATCTAATGGACACAAGTTTGCCATCACAACAATTAAATATTTTAGTAAGTGGGTCGAAGTTGTTCCACTTTTTGCTACTACAAGAAAACATGTTACCTTGTTTATACCAAATTATATTATTTGTCACTATGGAATTCCCTCCTTCATAGTCATATGAAATGAGGGGTAATTTAAAAACAAGAACCTTAAGCAATTATGCAAGAAGTTTAAAATTAGGCAACATTGGTCCTCCATCTACTATCTCCAAGGGAATGACAATTATGCAAGAAGTATAAAATCAAGCAACATGTCTGCAAGGATGGCTGGCCTCCATGTCATCCATCTCGAATGCCCTACCAAGTCCATGATCAATATCCCCCAACCCAGTGGGAAGTCCTTCTAGCTTATGTGTGTCACCAAGGCTTGTGCCACCTGAGAGCATACTATGTAGGCCACTAGATTATTCTCCCCATACTCATCCACTAGTCTCTCCTAGCTCAAATGTCTATCGAGGATGGTGACATCCTAAAATAACTCTTGTATTGCAGCCCTCCCCTCTATCAGAGTTTTATCATAGTACACCTATGACACACAAAGCTCATGTCAACACTAATAGTAAAGAAAGAATGAACTAAAAAAATGTCTAAACATACTCATCACACTCATTGGGTCTCCGTGGAATTGTGCTCAAAGGCTATGATACATATCCTCTAGTGTAATTGTTGCCTCTCTTGTGACCAAGTGAAAGGTATTCTGCTCACTATGACACCTCTCTATGAGCACTGTGAGAAGGGCTTGGTTCAACCAAATATGGGGCATCCATAGAAACCATCCAAATCCCATGGTTGACATCACTCTCCCTTGGTTAGCATCTAAAAAGTGTGCTAATCTTAGCCCCACAACCTTGGAGGCCCTAATGATCAACAATAGAAAACCATCTACACACAAAAACCATGCAAAACACGTTAATACTTGCCATGGTACATCAAAATAATCTCATAAATGCTTCTACTCTACTGTGCAAGTTCAAAAATTGAACTAAATGACCAAAAATGTGAGAAAACACCCAAAATAGTATTGTGTGACACTTCTTTCTATTAGTGTGCGATATTTCTAGTTATATTGTATCGTGTGATACTTCTTAGAGTACTTGTGTGATACTCATCAATTGTGCAATACTTTGCACCATATTGTATGAATAAAGGGCAATGCTCATTCAACAATGTTTCCTATACCCGTGCAATACTGTATTGACACTAGAAGTATCATGTGATAGTTCATACAACTATCATGTGATACTTCTAAAGTATCACATGAGATTTTCTTGACAAAATATATAACTTATAAAAAGGACCAAAAATGCTCAAAAAATGCCTCAAAATGCTTGAAATTTTGAAAAATTACTAGGACATCATACTGTAGAGGTTAGTTATGCTGTAGTGCCTCTCCCATTTGATTTCTATAACTCATCCTAATGAATGCAACCTTGTTGATCTCTTCTTGAGAAGGGATCATGGTTGTGACCATGAGTGGTCTACATCGTTGAGATGATTGGATTTATGTTCTGTATCTGTTGCTTTGATTATGCCTTGGCTAAATTATAAAATTATGACATAATTTATGGTTCATTAAGGTTTATGCTAGTGGTTAGTAGGATTGATGTGGTATCATGATGTTATTCTATGCTTAACCTAAGATGTGTGTAGAGATTGCACTGTGTACTATTACCATGCTACACTAGATTAGGTTCCTGTATGATGGGGACACAACCCAAGAACATAATGGACACAACAGAAAAAGGGAAATTGTATTAACTGAAAAATAAGCTAGTACATTCAGTACAGAGAAAATAAACTTCAAAACATGCCCTAAGGGCTTACAATAGCATAAATGTGGAGATAATTTCTCTTTTTAGTACCTCCTCTCAAACTCCACTCCGAACTGCCTTCTACAATGCCAGGAATCTCCTTAAATAGACCCTGGAGGGTTAAGGACTAGGAATACATTCTAAAAAGTGCTAGTAGGCATCCACCAACCAAATAGAAGGCTCCAGAAGCTACGTTAGAAGTCGGCGCAAATCTAGAAGAATCCAGAAATGGTAACCGAACTTCCGAGAGGCATAACTTTTGAACCGTAGCTCCGATTGACGAACTGTTTACATTTTCAGAAAGCTCTCGAAGTGCTCTATAGCCCAATGGACAAGCTTCACTCATCCCCCAATTTTTTTCCCTTTTCAAGGTCATTTAATGCCCCTAACCTGACTTTGAAGCATTCTTAGGAGGTCTCCAAAACTTGAAAAACTGCAATAACTTTCAAACCGTGGGGCCTTTTGACCTGATTCTTTTTTTGGAATGCTCTAAATCACAATTAAATTCATTTGGCTAATTCATACCTTCTAGTTTACCAAAATGATGGCCCAATTACATACTCCTATTTTTTCAAAATTTACTAGCACACTGATAGTGGAATTGTGAGAGTTGGAACCTTTATTTGACCCAAATGGGTGTCCAAAAATGAAAACACATGAAACAGAAACTAAGTCTAAGTACATTTGTTTGGGTGACACAGGATTGCCCTTATACCTCTGGATGCTCCTCATCAGACACCCAGGGTAGATTGAAAAGTGACCCTATCACTTTATGAATGGTAGAGGAAATCCCAAATGGGAAACCTCAGCTACTGAAATCCAAGTTGAGTCCTTGATCGATTGTCCTTTTCATTTGACCAAATACTCTTCATACTGCCTATTTCTAGTACTCCTACCCACACGATGATCTAGAATGTCTTCTATCTCCTCCTTCTTAGAAGCAGGAATCAAACATGGCTCTAACACCAGCTCCTCATCTGCGCCATCATCATGATACTCTGTTAAATCTGCAATGTTGAAAATGGGAGAAATGTGAATACCATCTGGCAGCTCCACCTCATATGCATTTCCTGAGTCATGTTTCTTCAAAACTTTGCAGGGGCCAAATTTCTTCATTTTCAGCTTGTTGTAAGTACCGGTTGGAAATCTTTCTTTTTGTAAGTGCACCATGACTAGATCCCCTACTTGGAATTCCTTATGTCTTCTCCTTTGATCAACCCTAGCTTTATACTCTTGATTCATCTTGGTAATGTGTGCCTAAACCTCCTCATGTAGATGCTTGATATGTTCAACAAATTCTTCTGCTTCAGCACTTGTCCTCTCCCCTTGCTCTATCTTCCTCAATTCTGGTGCAGTCCTTGGGATATTCCCATATAAAATTTGGAATGGTGATTTTCCAGTACTCCTATTTATAGAGTTATTGTAAGCAAACTCTACTTGTGGTAGAATCAAATCCCATCCCTTGGGCTTATCCCCAACTAAACATCTCATCAAATTGCCCAGACTTCTGTTTACTACTTCTATTTGGCCATCAGTTTGTGGGTGATGCGTGGAACTAAATTTCAAGTCGATTCTTAACTTTTTCCACAATGTCCTCCAGAAATACCTCACAAATTTAGTATCTCTTTCAGAAACTATGCTCCTTGGAAGACCATGTAGTCTTACCACCTCTTTGAAAAACAAGTCTGCAATATGGACTACATCATGAGTTTTGTGGCATGGAATGAAATGTGGCATTTTTGAGAACCTATCAACCACCATGAATAATAAGTCATTACCCCTTTGTGTCCTTGGCAATCCAAGAAAAAAATCCATACTTATGTCCTCCCATGGCCTTGATGGAATAGGCAATGGCTGATATAGGCCAGTATTGTGACTAAACCCCTTGGCAACTTCATAAACCTGGCAACTCTGTACAAACTTCTTCACATCCTGTGAAATTTGAGGCCAAAAATAATGTTCTCTAAGAATGGCAACGGTCTTATCTCGACCAAAATGTCCTGCCATCCCTCCACTGTGTTTCTCCTTAATCAAATTTTCCCTCATGGAACTCCTTGGAATGCACAATTGACTACCTTTGAACAACATGCCATCCTGAATCAAATAGTCTAACCACTTGGTTCTATCTACAACAACAGGTTCTTTACAAGCTTTCCATGCTTCAGCAAAATCAGGATCCTTGGGGTAGAAATTCTTGAGTTCATCAAACCCAATTACTCCAACCTGCATTACTGTAAGCAACAACTGTCTCCTACTTAGTGCATCTGCAACCCTGTTGGATTTTCCACTTCTATGCTTCAACACAAATGTATAACTCTGCAAGAACTCTACCCACTTCATATGCCTTTGATTCAATTTACCTTGGCTATTTAGGTACTGTAATACCTAATGATGAGTATACAAAACAAATTCCTTTGGCAATAAATAATGCCTCCATTTCTTTAAGGCCTGAACTATTGCATAGAACTCTTGATCATAAACAAAATACTTATTTTTTGCATCATTCAATTTTTCACTAAAATATGCAATAGGCTTACCTTCTTGGCTTAATATAGCCCCAATAGTGCTTCCACTAGCATCATAATCCACTTGGAAAACCTTTCTAAAATCTGGAAGTGCCAACACAGGTTGTTCTGTTACCTTCTTCTTCAGCAATTCAAAACTTCTCATAGCTTCTGCAGTCCATTTGAACTCTTTTCTATCCCCTCTATTGTATTAGTTAGGGGTGCACATATGCCACTAAAATTCTTAATAAACTTCCTGTAAAAACTAACCAGACCATGAAATGATCTTACCTTAGTAGCAGACCTTGGAGTAGGCCATTCCAAGATGGCTTTTACCTTCTTTGGATCCATTTTGAGACCTTTGGGTGATATAACAAACCCCAAATAGACTAACTCCCTTTTTGCAAATATACACTTCTTTAGATTAATTAATAGTTTCTCTTCCCTTAGCCTTTCAAGGACACTATGAATATGCAGTAAATGTTCTTCCAAAGTCTTGTTGAAAATTAAAATATCATCCAAATAGACAATAACAAATTTTCCCAAGAACTTCTTAAGTACCTCATTCATGAGCCGCATGAAGGTGCTTGGGGCATTCGTCAATCCAAAGGGCATGAATAACCACTCATAAAGACCCTCCTTGGTCTTGAAGGCTATTTTCCACACATCTCCTTCTCGAATCTGTATCTAATGATAGCCACTCTTGAGATCTATCTTTGTGAAGTACTGAGCTCCACTCAAGCAGTCCATAAGATCATCCATCCTTGGCAAGGGAAATTGGTACTTGATGGTTATCCTATTTATAGCTCAAGAATCTATACACATCCTCCACTCTCCATCATTCTTTGGTGCGAGTACTGCAGGTATTGCACATGGACTCAGGCTCTCTTGAATCAAGCCCTTCCTCAACAGCTCCTAAACCTATCTATTTAGCTCCTCTGTTTTAGTAGGAGTCATCCTGTGAGCAACCTTGTTAGGCAAACTAGCTCCTGGAATCAGATCTATCTGATGACTGATTTGCCTTACTAGTGGAAATCCATCTGGAACATTATCAGAGATAATATCTCCAAACTCCCCTAGTAAATCTGAAACTTCAAGTGGTATTTCACTACTACCTTCTTTATCTTTCCTAGGAATCAAAGCATAGCACATATGCTGATGTTTCATGCCATCTAAAAAATTCCTTTCATCAACAAGACAAATCCTAGCACTGCTACATATCTTTTCACCTTCCTTTTCCATGGGCTTCAATTTGTGGCAAACTCCATCCTTTGTCAGAGAGTATGTGTTTGCATGTCCATCATGTACTGCATGTCTATCAAACTGCCATGGTCTACCCAACAATAGATGGAAAACATCCATCGGAATAACATCATAGAGAACTTCATCATGGTAACTCCCAATTTTGAATTTTACTGAACATTGTTCACTTACCAGGACCTTATGATCATCTTTTACCCAAGCAATCTGATAGGGTTGGGGATGTTTCTCCCTCTTGAGCTTCAGCTTAGAGACCATCTCTTCTGATACCAAGTTATCAGTGCTACCACCATCAATGATCACGTCACAACATTTATCCTCACACTTGCATCTGGTATAGAAAAAAATCCTCTATTGTCCTGGTTAAATCTCACCACTTAGTAGGACTCTTTCATTTACCAAGGTCTCTCCTCTTTCTGCATCCTCTGAATGTGATGATTGTGCATCTTCATCCACATGAGCAACCCTAGCTTGGCCCTCAGCTCTCCTATCTGTCCTTCCTTGTCGTTGAGGGAATTCAAAGGAACGATGACCTTCTTCATTGCAATGGAAATAGGTACCACAAAATCCTCCTCTTCCTTGTCCACATCCTCTACCTCTTCCTCTCTGATTTCCAAAATCTTGATCATGGGAGTGGTTGAAACCCTCATTCCTCTGGTTCCTGCTAGTACCCACATCTTCATTTTTCTTTTGGGTTTCATTGCGGCCTCCAGATGATCTACCGCTTCCCCTTCCTCCCTGACCACGCCCTCTCTTTCTTCCTTCAAACCTTTTATTCAGCTTCTCTTCAACTCGTAGGGCAAACTGGTATGCCTCTTCCACGCTGGTCATTCTTACCAGACTTAATTTCTCCTGGATGCTAGGTCGCAACCCACTGATATAATGAGCAACCTTCTCCTTATTTTCTTCTACATGCCCCGCTCTAATCAAGAGTCAATAAAATTCCTCTGTATATTCTTGGACTGATCTTCTTGCTTTCTTTAACCCATGCATCTTCTTAAACAAATCAAGCTCGTAGTCCACAGGAATGAACTGCTTCTTCAATTTGTCCACCATGCGATCCCATCTTGTGATCTTCTCCTTTCCTCTTTTGTTTCTTTCCAATTGAACCTCTTGCCACCAGATTTTGGCATGGCCTTTCAGTTTGACCTTTGCAAACTTAACTTTATCTGGTTCCCTGATATCCTCATACTCAAAGTATTCTTCTAGTTCATTGATCCAATCAATCAACTCATCTAGTTTCAAATTTCCTGAAAATACACCCACTTCAATTGTGGGTCTTTTCTCAAACTTAGTAATGGCCCTAAAAAGCCTTTCCTTTGCATGATTTAGAACTTCCTCATCAAATTCCCCTTCTGGTCCCATTTCTTCTTCTTCATTGTCATCCTCATTGTCGTCACCTGCGGCAACATTTTCTCCTCTACGGAGCTCCTCTTGCAATGCCTGTACCTACCTTTGGAGGGCTCTAACCTCCTCAGGATTAATAGCTTTGGCCCTTCTGCCACGCTCTCTTCATGGAGGCATCTTCTAACTCGAACCCACAACGACACAGTCCTAGTGCAAACTGCCTCATAGTCGGCGCTCTGTCTACACACTTAGGAAAACTTGCTCTAATACCACTTGATGGGGACACAACCCAAGAATAGAATGGACACAACAAAAAAAGGGAAATTGTCTTAACTAAAAAATAAGCTAGTACATTCAGTACAGAGAAAATAAACTTCAAAACATGCCCCAAGGGCTTGCAATAGCATAAATGTGGAGATAATTTCTCTTTTCAGTACCTCCTCTCAAACTCCACTCCGAACTGCCTTCTACAATGCCAGGAATCTCCTTAAATAGACCCCGGAGGGTTAAGGACTAGGAATACATTCTAGAAAGTGCTAGTAGGCATCCATCAACCAAATAGAAGGCTCCAGAAGGTGCGTTAGAAGTCGGCGCAAATCTAGAAGAATCTGAAAATGGTAATCGAACTTTCGAGAGGCATAACTTTTGAACCATAGCTCCGATTGACGAACCGTTTACATTTTTGGAAAGCTGTCGAAGTGCTCTATAGCCCTATGGACAAGCTTTAGTCATCCCCCATTTTTTGGCCCTTTTCAAGGTCATTGAATGCCCCTAACCTGACTTGGAAGAATTCTTAGGAGGTCTCCAAAACCCAAAAAACTACAATAACTTTCAAATCGTGGGGCCTTTTGACCTGATTATTTTTTTGGAATGCTCTAAATAACAATTACATTCATCTGGCCAATTCACACATTCTAGTTTACCAAAATGATGGCCCAATTACATACTCCTATTTTTTTGAGATTTACTAGCACACTGATAGTGGAACTGTGAGAGTTGGAACCTTTATTTGACTCAAATGGGTGTCCAAAAATGAAAACACATGAAACAGAAACTAAGTCTAAGTACATTTTTTTGGGTGACACAGGATTGCCCTTATACCTCTGGATGCTCCTGCATCACTGTAGCAATGATTAGTCATGTTATGACTATCTTTTCTTATGTGTTTAAGTGTCTTTTTATGTTATTTAAGTGACCATTATTAAACACTTAAATAATGAGAAATATATTATTCATGTTGGATTCACTGGTTATGTGTTACTGATATTTACCTTGTTATATTCTGATCTAAGAGATTCTTGTTAATCATGTTATGTTTTACATTTGAGATGACCTAAGGGTCAAATGTTATACTTTGATTTTAGTATCATAGATGCTAGACTAATATATTGTTTAGTTAATCATATTGCATAATGATGCCATTTTGAGATGATAGTGTGTTTTATGATGATATCTAGTTATCTGGTATTTGGACATATCTCTTATTATGTCATGTGATGGATTTAATGCTATGGTTATTTACTTCATTCTTTCTTCATTATGCTATATGAAAATGTGAGTGATTGGACTATTTTGGTATAATTGAATAAATGGTTAAATTAGTCATTTAATACATTTATTGTTTCAGCTATGTTATTATATACAATTGCACTTGATCATGTTGTTTAGTGTGCATGATTTATATCCCTGGCAATGGCACACGAAGTTAGTGATTCAACATTTCATCAATGTCATCCCTGTATGGTCAATGCATCCTTATTTTAATTGATAAATTAATCCTTTTAGTGATTATTAAATCCAAACTCATTTGCATTATGTGATTTGACCAGTTAGTGTGTCTATGCATTTAGAGGTTCTGATTATCGCGAAAGTTGTTAAGAAAATTTCTATGTTTTTGGGTTTTTAGGATTTATTTAATTGATTTTTAATTTTTGGTAGTTTGCCATAGATGAATTTCTATTTTTAGGAATATCCTAATTTTGTTTGGGTCAATTTGGGGTTGAACTAGGTTGGTTGGTTATTTGCCGTAATCGATTATTCACTCAAAAAGTGAATAAATATAAAAAAAAAATTTAATTCCTCACTTCTCACTTTTGAATTAGAATGTTTGAGAGTAAAACCCAAAATCCTCTTCATGAGGATTTACTATTTTGTACGTTGTGGGAGCTATATGAATGGGATTGTTGCGAGGTTGGTCTCGTTGGATCCAGCTCAAGGAGACCTTGGATTGCCATGATTTCTAGCTACTTTTGTGGGATTTTTATTTTATGGTTTAGATTCTCATTTTGCCCCTTTTGGCTATGAGGTAGGGCTCTCGCATTTTATTGTTTTTGCTCCATTTCAGCTTCTATTTTTGGTAGATATTTGTTAGGAGGCTGAGAACTAGTGTTCCCCTCCATTTTTGTTTGCTAGTTTTGCTCAATTGGGTGGGTATGAGCATTTCCCTATTTTTTGGGATGAGGGTTTGGGTTTTACACTATTATGCTGGCCATTTTTGCATACAATATCTAAACCCAAATATTATTGGATTTTTGGAGTTTTTGTACCTAAAGACCAAATGGGTTTTAATTTTGAAGTTTTCCAATTTTTGGGGTTTTTACCTTGTTTTATGTACTACCCTATTTTCTCAGATTTCCTTGGCATGATGTTGGTCATGGACTTGGATTATCCATAAGATGTCAGTCAAACTATTGTTTCACTTTTATGTTTGCATTGGGATACATGCCACATCCATACTCCTAACTTGGTGTTTAGTTGAGTGATTTTATACTTGATGTTATTGTTCCTTTGGACCTTTGTTTTGTTTCATGGATACTAGGATTCATGTAGAATCCATACTCCCAAATTAAGGCCGGTTGAGAGAGTTCATGATGTTTGCTCTTGTTGCATCATTGGGATTCATGTAGAATCCATCCTTCTAGATTGAGGTTGGTCAAGTGAGTTCATGGTGTATGGTTTTATTATTTCTTGGGATTCATGTAAAATCCATCCTCCCAAGTTGTTTTTGGTTGAGTGATATTTTTCTTGTGTTCTCATCTAGTCCTTGTGTTATCATCTTCATGATGGTGGTGAACCGCATGCGAGTATGTACATTTACATTTTTTAGGTGACTTGCATGACTCAATCTTTTGTGGTACTTCCAAAAGTTATGATCATTGGGGTTGGGTTGGGAATTCACATGCCTATGGGGATGAGCATGGGTAGGGTAGGGTAGCACGTGGAGGGGCTTCTATCTCATAGCCTAGTGACTATTTCCTAGTTAGCAAAGGAAGTTTTATATAAGTAATAGCTAAATAAAACACTGGGTGGTAATAAAATATAAGATAATTAAAAATTTGGATTTGTGGGGCTTCCATTGGGAAGAGCTACTGCCTAGAGTGTGCATTTCCTATTGTGGAATTCAGCCACCAATACTTGCATGGGCTTGTCAATGCCACGTGACTCTCCATAGTGTTAGCCCCTACTTGGTAGCCCATATAGTGTCTGACCATGACTTGTAGTTTATGTATTATCTTTGTCTTGGTTTTAGTCATCATACTGTCTGGCGTGAGTGTTAGCCATGGATGTTGTTCTTTATGTGTGTTTGTGGTTGGATCATTATTTCCATCAGCATGATGGGAGTGGGCTTGTAGGTTCCACATGATTGGGAGGCATAGATACCTATGCCACTATTGGGGACTAGTGTATAGAGATGGTCTACTATCCTAGTATGACTGTTACTGGATGTTTTCACTTGGTACTTCGAGTTCTAGAGTATGCTTTCTTGTGATTTATGCTTTCATTAGAATGCTTGGATATCATGTTTAGATGATGTTAGTTTATTTGATGCATTCCTATATTTATGATGATTAGCATATAATAGATGATTTTATCAACTTTGTAGGATTATCTTATGCTTTACTTCTAGCATGTTAGATTTCCTTATGCTTATGTTGTAGAATGTTTTAGTAGTGATGTCCTTATATAATAGTACCAACAATCAGATCGGTAGCTTGAGATGTTATGCATGGGGGATGGGTAGGGTCCACAATGGCCTTATGATGCTATTATGGTTGGGAGGAACCACATACTTAGTTTGGTTGTTCTGCACATTGTGATGTTGTTTTCAGTTGTTACGATGTTGTTTTAAGTACACTGTGATGTTACCTTTTGTACTTTCACTTCACTAATTGTTAGATGGTTAGATTATGTTTTCATCTTTCAGTTATTGTTCGAGTGTCCTTGCCTTGAGATGTGGATCCAGTACTCCTCAATGTGGACAAATATTATTCCTTAGCTTTGTTATCTTTTTGTTCCTTGCTTGTTGTTCTGGGAGTTTGTGCAAAATCATGCATCCTCACATGAGGATGCAAGATCTCACGTGGTGTGTTGAGTGTCTTCGCATGGTGGAGCACTTCCTCGTGTGAAACCCAACACTAGTGTTGGGTTCTTGGGCTGTTTAGCCAAGCACTTCCTTGCCTACATGGTGCACATCCTCACATAGAATGCACTTTCTCATGGGACATGCTACACATCTTCGCACAAAAACTTGTCAGTCTATGGTCCTTGCATAGAAATTAAGGGGCATCTCTACTAGTTCTAGGGATCATTTTCTAGTGATTCTAGTACCCTTTGGGTTTACTTAAATTACCATGCTCTGACAGATCTTAGATTCTTTGTATTGTTTTCTTTTTGGCTTTCTGTTTTGTCTGTATGTCAGTTCAAGTAGTAGTATTTGGAGATTTTTTGATTGCTGGGATGGTGGTTAAATCTTCCATTGTGATTTATGTAATCCATGTATGATGTTGTCATGTGTACTCATACTTGTTCAAAAAAAAAATCTTGGCTTGTATTTCATCCTTGTTCTAAGGATCTCCAGGTGGGGCATTACATATGCAACCAATTGCACTTGAAATGGTGTTTATCTATTAGAATCCCTACTTGCACCATTGCTATGTCTCTCAAATGCTCAAATCTCTCAAAATCACAAGAAGATAAAAATGAATTAAAAATGACTCTTGGACCACTTATATAGTCTTCTGACCCAATTTTGACCTAATTTAACACTCCTTAGAATTGCACAAATATTGCAGCCCTAGCTAATTTTGACATTTTGGATCCATTTTTAGGATCAAAATTAAAAATCAAGTTCATCTTGATGGTAAAAATTGTATTTTAAAATTTCTTCCTTCTTCTATGTAGTTGGCTAACTTTTTGAGGCTTAATCTTTGAATCTTGTTGGGGCATCATCATTTCCTCATTCCTTCATCATTTCTACTCTCTTCCATGCTTCTTTCTTATTCAATTTTACTTCATTTCACCTTTCTTCTTGTTTTGACCTAATTTCAATGCTTTATCTTCCTTGGTTAAACTTAGTCAAACTGGGGCTTACTATCACTTCTTAGTGGCGACTCTTTGGTTATAATTTCTTATCTATCATTTTGGACCTTATTTTATCTTGATTTGATCATATTTCACTCATTTTTTCATCTCCTCTACCTTATTTTGATTTTGATCTCAAGGGGGCATAAATTTTCTATCCTCACTGCAAATTTCTTGCTTGATATGGCTATCTATTTCTTAAGAGCATATGCTTGATCTTTCCAATTGCTTTTGATCTATCCACTCACTTTTCTCGACATGGTAGTCCTCATATCAAGTTTCGATACTCTCTCTCTCTCTCTCTCTCTCTCTCTCTCTCTCTCTCTCTCTCTCTCTCTCTCTCTCTCTCCCTCCCCCTCCCTCTCTCTCTCTCTCTATCCTAGTGTTCAATATGATTACTACTAGGCTGTGTATTCACTATCTGCTATCTCTCTGCACTTCATTCTTCAGAGTCATATCAATTTGCTGCTTCCTTGGCCTATTATTCTTAGATATAATGTGCTGCCATACGAATCACGTGTTGGTCAAAGAGGGGAAAATTTAATCACCTAAAAATGATCATCTAGACTATCAGCCCCCTTTCTCATCATTTTTAATAAAATTATTAAATCACCTATCTTGATCAAATCTTCAAAAATTAATTTATTTGATTTTATCCTATATTTTGACCACTATATCCTAACTTCTTATTTAATTAAAAGGAACATGTACTACTTTTATTAAATAAAAGAACCCTTTCATCTCTTATCCTAAGTTGCACACATAAAAGCATTTTCCCATTTTAAAAATAAAAGAAAAGTCTTTTTTCTCACATAGAGATACAAAACTCAACTCTTTGTGATTGGTGGAAATGAGTGTACATGGGTCATGAAAAATTCAACTCCCCGCCCTTGATTAGATCTTCTTGTCTCATTATCACCATCATTTGTACTTCTTTAAAATGAAGATCTATATCCTCATCTAAGGATCCAATCTTTTGCACTGTTGTTATGCTATGTGTTTTTCTATAGATACTCTTGGAGATTTGAAAGATCTTGTGGCCTCACTCTCATATTTACATAGCATAGTAGTTTAATATCATATTATATTATCATAGTTTCTTTTATGCATTAGAATAACACATCTAGTTTAATTAGGAGGCTTGTAATAGTCTCATCTTGCTAGTTAGTTGCATTTCTTGCATCTCATGTAGCTTAGTTGAATTTTTCTGCAGCATCTCATTGTGGTTTTTGGATACTAGGATCCTTTCTCTTGTCTTAGAATCTCCCATCTCATGGTGTACTTGCAAGGGTTTTCATTCTTATGCTCAGATGAGAGCCATTTTACTTCTATTTTCATTCCTTTACATGTTGTGACTAGGGAGCTCTAGCTTGATATTTGAGGCTCTCAATCCATGAGATACCTTGAATAGAAAAACTTAGAGAAGTACACTTTTCAAGTGTAAACCAGGAACCAAAGGGCTGCTAAGATTTTACCAAGAGTATGATATCCCCATCAAAATATAAATTAATAATAAATAAATAAGAATGATTTAATTACAATATATTAAATAATATAATTATACTAAAATATGTTAATCATATAATAATAATATTAATAATATAAAGATGAACTAGATAGTCAATTATAAAAATTAGAATGATAAATATAATAATAGATAAATAAAGGAATGATAATATAATGTATGTTATTCAATATTTAACTAACAATATAAAATTAATTAATGTTACATAATTAATATATTATAATACTACCATAATAGAAGAATAAATGAAATAATACTATCTATAATTAATCACAAGGAGGTGTAATTAAAGAATAGATGTGTCCATTTGGAAGCAACCACTCCCTTGGTTTGTATATAAAATGAAACTTAAATTCATTTCAAGGGGATATGAAACAAATATATTATTCAATACTCAAAATCTATCTTATCACACAATGATGGAGAATGGGGTCATTACAATTGGTATCAGAGCATGATCTTGCCATTCTGCAAGAAAAAAATTCACTACAAAGAGTTCAATAATATACCTACAGAAAAGAAAAATATCATAGAATTGATGGAAATCATATATAAAAACTAGATGAAGTATTAAAAATATGCCAACATTAATGAAAGAAACACCTATAATATGGTGGTGACCATTGTAAAGTCAAAATTCCAAGAAGAAGTCATATTCATCAAATATTGTGGACTTCAAAAAAAGTTAAAGGAAGGATTATAACTTCATATATTTGTATCAGAGGTGGGTTGATGAAGCAAATGTAAATCTATTGATGTCTATATTAGAGATGGGTATAGCTACCTATTTAGTTGACACAATAGAGATGGATATATGTGTTGGTATCAAAGATAGGTATTATACCTATTTGGCCAACTTATTAAGGAGAGATATATCTGTTGGTATCAAAGATATGTAGTATACCTATTTGGCCAACTAGCAAGGAATGATTTATGTAATGGTATCAGAGATAGGTATTATACCTATTTGACCAATTATTAAGGAAATATTTATGCATTGGTATCAGAGATAGGTATCACACCTATTTGGCCAAATTTTAAGGAAAGATATGCGTGTTGGTATCAGAGATAGGTATCAAACCTATTTGACCAACTTTTGAATTTGAGACAAGGGAAAGTAGTGTGAAATTCATGATCAATGTGGTAAAACATTTCCTTACCTTTTCTTGTTTCAAATTATAAATAGGATATTGACATGTATATTATGTGTCTACATCATGTCTTTGTGAATTAAAATGTTTGTTTCATGTCTTCTTCGTGTCGTCATGCATTCATGTGTCTACCTCATGTTTGCATCACATCTTCATGCACTAATGTGTCTACTTTGTATCTTCATTCATATGTTCTTGTACATGCTATTATATACTAACATGTTTACTTTGCAATTGTCTAACACATATGTAGGAAAGAGAATGAATTTAGACTATGAATTAATGAGGATCAAATCAATTGCTTGAGGACAAGAAAATTTGAGAGGGGAGGACTGTGATATCCCCATCAAAATATAAATTAATAATGAATAAATAAGAATAATTTAATTACAATATATTAAATAATATAATTATACTAAAATATGCTAATCATAGAATTATAATAATAATAAAATATAAAGATGAATTAGATAGTCAATTATAAAAATTAAAATAATAAATATATAGAGGAATAATAATATAATGTATGTGTTGAGCTGTCATTTTTCATGATGCTTAATGAAAAGAATCCTTTTGGACTCCTCTCTTGAAAAGTCAATCTTGGGGATCAACTCCAAGGTTCCGGGTGATCTTGTGACCCACTAGAATCCGCTCAGTTGAAGATAAATGCAAGTGTTCACGAGGAGGCCTTTTCTTGTTCTGATAACCTCAGATAAGATGTAAAATTCATTTGCTACTTCAAACAAATAAAACACACAAAAGAACTATATTTTTTGTATTTTTATTGTTTTATGATGAATGCAATCTAACAATGCAACTATATGAATTCCTAATTTAACCAAGGGGTTAGTAAAGAAAATAACAAAGATAGGGTGACAAGAAATTAAATAACATGAAAGTAAAATCCTAATGGACATAAGCTACAAAAAAAATGTGTTTATGAGTTAAGCCTTCGAAGAAATCGGTGGGTAACCAATGAAAATAGGAGCAACACTTCCTTAATTCCACTGATGCAATCGTCGATGGGAATTTAACAACTATAAGATGTTTCACTTTTCATCAAATTGCAAGGCCACAAAAAGTACGCTCATGCGAGACAAAAAGTTATGCAAGAACAAACTAGGTGATCACTTCTTGAACTAAATACGTCAGTGAAATTCATAAAACCGTAGCAAACACTAGAATCAAAAGATTGCACAACTAAAAATAATCATAATAAACTTTTGGCTCAATCACATTCCATGAACATACATTCACAAAATATAACACACTTAGGCAAGAATCACTACACTCCAAATGTGAGCACCAAAAGCATATATTATTGCAAAATAATGGTGGCCCTAATTACATATTACAATCCCGTATTTATAAGAAATCATCCCCTCAGTTTGTGCTGAGAGTGAGAGATATCTTTATGCAATCATAAGCTTTAAACTAATAAAACAAACCTATTTATGTACAAATTGACTCTCTAACTGGTGCTTAATAGGACTCCATCCATTTTTATATGATTAATTGGATGCATGGGCCTTTACATGTCTTAAAACAAAGAAATAATGAGAAAATAAGAAGAAGAGAGCCATCAATTGATGTAGGAGTGTCTAGAAGTGTCAAAAATAGAAGCTCCACCTTTACTAGGCATCTGTTGGAGTTAAATTGCTGCCAAAATGTGTTTTTGATGCATGGAAAGCTCTAATTTTGGAATTGGTAGCACACCTATAACTTCTTCAAAATCTTCCAAAACACTTTTAAAAAAGTGCACTAGTGCACCTAGTGCACCTGGTGCAGTAGCACATCTCAAAGGCCAAAAAATGCAAAATTTCACCAAGTATCAAAATTGAAATTCTGGCTTTTGGGTTTTGTTCCCCTTTATACCAGAGTTATGTCTAGGAATTTGCCCTTGAATTTCTCAATTATCTTAGTGAATTTAGTTGCATCTGGTAAATATAAGGCATTATATTTATCCTTTACTTTCTAACTATAATTATCCACTTCTAAATGGGTTTCTGCAAAATCCCCAAAATTTGTATTAAGCTCTGAAAGGCCTCTTCTATTCTAAAATTATGTTGGATATCCTCATCATTAGAAAATTTGTTAAAAATCTTCCAAAATATTTGAACTACTATCTCTACAGGTATTAACTTTTCCCATGCATCATCCTCAAAAATGTCTAGACATGCATCACTATAATGTCACTCAGCTTCCAAAATTCACTCTTGGGTTGGGTCCTTGAGCCTGTGGAACTTCACATGTAATGTTTCCATTACTTTATTACTATCTACAATATTCTCTATCCAATCATCTATCTTATCTAATTACCCAGTCATATATACATCCATTAGCATTTGGTACCTTTGGCCTTTAATTGCCAGTAATGCTTGCAAGTCTTTCCCCCAAGTATGCACTTCATCCATTAAACCAAAATTTTAATTCAAAATTTCTCCTAACTTGTCCCAATTATCCTTCATGACATGTAATAACTTTAAATTCCCTTGAATGATCAAAATGCCTTTCTCCTCAAAACTTTCTTGCCATTGCTGATAGACATTCAAAAATGTGTCCAACCGAACCACTCCCCTATCCCTTCTCTGAATTTCCACATTTAGAGTTTCTTTGGGGTTAGCGAGATCCAAGGGGCCAACAAATTTTCTCAAATACCCCTTTAGGATTTTTTTCTACCACCGAAGTGTTATCAATTCTACCCTATCCTATTCTAAGCTTCTGAACACCTCCTTCATCCTTGTTGTTACCATTATCTTTGTAGTTTCCAAGGTTGGCTTCTCAATCATAACCTCTTGGAACTAATAATCCCTAGGAGTCAGTTCTTCAACATTTTATTCTAGAGGAGGGATAGCTAGATGAGAAAACAAGTCCTAGCTCTAATCACTCATGATGAAGGCTAATGATCTTGCATCCTTTGGAGGTAAATCAAGCTTCCTCAAAACTTCTATCAATTCCATTCTACCCTCCTCTTCAGTGGTGAACTGTTGCTTCTTGTTTCTTATCACTTCTTTTCTGAGCCACCTTGGAATATGCTACATCAGGGATTTTCCTTTAGAGGATGAAGGAGTTTTTTCTGTAATGCCTTTCCCCTTATCACTCCTTTCTGGAGCCTTCTCCTTCTATAAGAGATCCACACTAGTAGTCTCTATTTCTATGGAGTCCACAGTCCTCACCTTTGTGTCCTAAGAAGTTTTTTGCGGTTGTTCACTTTCCTATCCTTCTTCCAAAACTTCCTTGGTGGATAATTTTTGTGGCTCTTCTTGATGTTTTTCTTGGGCTTGTTCAATTTCTATACCTGGAGGAAGAGGGTTAGTCGATCCCTTATCTACATAATATGTGACTTGTAGCTGAAATTCCATAACTACTTTAGGTCCTTGTGATTCAGGGGACACTTGAGTCCAATCCTCCTATTGAGGTTGATTGGTGAGTGTGTCTCTAATCTTGTCCCCGACCAACTCAGTACCCATGGGCATAAAGTCAAAATCTAACATCTTGAAGACATTAGTGCCCGCCACATCTTGCTCATCTATCCACTATTGCATTTCATCCTTTGATGTAGTGGTCTATATGGGTTCATTAGGGATAGATGACAATGTGATCATGGAACAACTCCTTTATTCTTACTCTATGGCTCTAGCTCAAAGGTAGATCATCCTCTTTGTAACATCCAATTTTCCTAGGTCTAAATTAACATTTATCATACTCAAAGAATACAATTATGACTTCATTTCATAGGAAGATAGTTATATCATTCATGTTCATGTGAATAAGATTTACCGTTAAAATTAGTTAGACAAAATTTCTTAACTAAAAACATGAAATACCATTAAATGAAATTACTAGAGAAATTGAAAACCACATATCTCAAAAAAATGAGATCAAAATCAAACTAGTGATGCTTCTGCAACCACCCAGGTTAGTCCCAAAATACTACTAGCAATATCATATGAAGACTATCATCTAAAACCACCATCTCAAAATTAAATGATGATTACAATTAAATACCACTATGTTTAAAATTAGGGCATCAGATTCTATTGTATCAATTAGGGATTATTTACCATTGTTTCATTTTGGCTTCTGATACTGCTATATCACTAAGGGATTTTGTTACCATGAATTCAATTAGAGCTTTCGATACCACTAATTCAATTAGGGCTTTCGATACCACTGATTCAAATAGGGCTTCCAATACCACTAATTCAAATATCACTTCCACTACCATAGATTCAATTAGGGCTTCTGATATTGTTGTATCATTTAGGGTTCTTGCTATCACTAAATCAATTAGGGCTTTAGACTCCTTTCCTTTCAATTATTTAATTATGAAAGCAACTCAAGATTAGAAAATATACTTATATTCATTATTAATACAAATGAAATCAATCCTTAAATCTATTTCTTGCATCTAAGTATAAAGTAATAGTTATAATGAAATAACTCTTTTTAATCTTACCTCCTTCTAAATAAAAGTGATAATACCTATTTTCGATTAAACAAATGAATGCATGCTTATCTCTGTCCGATGCATGATTGACACCTTGGGGAGAGGTGAAACATTTACAAGGGCTTAACCAGCGAACCTTGGACCACAACTTATCCCCACACAATATCTAATGAGAAAGGCCCTCCCTACCCAGAATAGACAGGGGACATCTTGCCATCCACTAGACTTCCTAGTAATTAACTCACCATACGACTTGGTAGCAGGAGATCACAATAACAAGAATATGAATGAGCTATTAATTAATTCATATTAAAAATGATAAACATTGTTATCTCACATCTAATACTAATTCATATTATTGATGATTCCTTTCTCTCACCTCACCACCCATCTCCTTGGCTACACAATCGAGTGAGTCCCATATATTTGGAATTCTTAGAGCAGACATCTCTATCAAAATTTCAAGAAGATTACACACATCCAACATTTCACACTTTAAGATTTCATAATTATGTTCTTTAAAGATTTCAAAATTGAATGCCTAATTAATTAACTCCACCTCTTCACCTTTTCATGGCTTCTCTACCGATGAATTTTTCAGTGTTAATATCATTCTAGATTTTTTCAGAAGATTATGATAGCATGTGCATTGATGTTGATTCACTTAAAAAATCAAGTTTTTAAACACTTCTATATGAATTCATAAATGATGCATTCTCAACGATACTCAAACAATGATCTCTGATAGACTTTAGAAAAACCAACAACTAGTATTATATATTTATCACAAACTACTAGCCTAGCTAGCTATGGATGAATACTAAATTAGAAAAGAAAAGAGATGGAACATTTTTAATTTATTCTTTGACCTATCATTATGTGGCAAGTTTATATCTATTGCTTTTTCTTTACATCTCTTTAACTATTTTAGCAATATTGCTAGTGAATTCCTTGGTGTTCAGATGTACATATTTTCAAATTCATCTTTGTGTGATATAACTTGTTATATTTAATTTTTGAGTTGAGATATTTATTTACACAAAATTGACATGCTTTCATGATTAAATAACACCAATATTTGATAGACTCCAAATTCTAATTCCTTTAAACTCGGTCTAAAGCTAAAGAGATATCAATGTTATGTTTTCAATGTGACAAGGCACAAGAATATAAATGGTGTGATACATGAATATAAATACAAACACATTCTCTTATATATATATATATATATATATATATATATATATATATATATATATATATATATATATATATATATATAT